>CM040127.1:188745885-189345885 GCA_022559845.1 Amorphophallus konjac | reverse complement strand
CCGGATGAGAAAAGAGGAGGGTTTGCGTTAGGTCGACAGTCAGCAGTAAAATTTTGTCACATCTCCAACATGAATTCTGATCTAAATATATTTTGTGATAATGCTAGGGCGTTCCCCGTAAGCGACGCGTTACATCGGAACCCGGATGGAATGACAAGGGAGCAAGGGCTAGCTAGGGCGTTCCCCGTAAGCGACGCGTTACATC
Organism: Amorphophallus konjac; assembly: GCA_022559845.1. Lineage (NCBI taxonomy): Eukaryota > Viridiplantae > Streptophyta > Magnoliopsida > Alismatales > Araceae > Amorphophallus > Amorphophallus konjac. The sequence continues at coordinate 189,345,680 of CM040127.1, read as the reverse complement.
AGAACTCGGATGGAATGACAAGTGAGCAAGAGCTAGCTAGGGCGTTTCCCGTAAGTGACGCGCCGCAATGGTGCCCGATTGCGGTGTCAAATAGGTAAGGGTTCTCGTGTGGGGTTGAACGCACACGGGTAAAGAAGCAAGTCCAAAAATATAGGATCCGTCTAGCTACTTGGAATATAGGAACTTTAACGGGTAAGGGTTTAGAATTAGTTAAGTTAATGAAGGACATGAGGGTTAACATAGCTTGCCTACAAGAAACTAGGTGGAAAGGACATAAAGCTAAAGACATTGATGGATATAAAATTTGGTATACAGATAATAATAACTCTAGAAATGGTGTTGCTATAATAATAGATAAAAACTTAAAAGATAGAGTTGTGGAAGTAAATAGATTGGGGGATAGACTAATTTTAATTAAACTTATCTTAGGTGATGATATTTTGAATATAATTAGTGCATATGCACCTCAAGTAGGATTAGAAGAGAGCATTAAAAAGTAATTTTGGGAGGCTATTGATAGTTTGATCCAAAATATCCCTAGTGAAGAGAGAATCTTTATTGGAGGGGATCTTAATGGTCATGTGGGTAAAGATAATAGAGGCTACGAAAGGATTCATAGAGGGCTTGGTTTTGGTAATAGAAATGATATGGGTTAACTATTCTTGATTTTGCTATGGCCTACGATCTAGCAATTACTAATACCTTCTTTAGGAAGAGGGACGAACACTTAATAACATACAAGAGTGGAACAAGTATAAGTCAAATTGACTATTTCCTCATTAGGAAGGTCGATATAGTTTTATGTAAAGATTGCAAAGTAATTCTTGGTGAGAGTCTAGCCCCTCAACATAGGTTGTTAGTAATGGATGTCACTATCCCTAAATTCAAAAGAAATAGCATTATAAATAATTATTCCAAGATTAAATGGTATAATTTAAAAGGTAAAAGTTTAGAAACATTTAAAAATCATCTATTAAAGGAAAATATTTAGAATTTAGAACAAGAAACTAATGTAATGTGGAATAATGTTACAAATTGTATAACAAAGGTTGTAAAATAACTCTTAGGCGAATCTAAAGGTAAAAAGAATTTAGAAAAGGAGACTTGGTGGTGGAGTGAGGAAATCCAAAATACCATTAGAGTAAAAAATGAATGCTTTAAAGTTTGGCAAACTAACAAAAATGATCAAACCTTAGAAGCCTATAAAATCGCTAAAAAGAGAGCTAAGAAAATAGTTAGCGAAGCTAAATCAAAGGCATTTGAAGATTTATATAATAAATTAGGAACCCGAGAGGGTGAAAAGGACATATTTAAACTTGCTAAATTAAGAGAATGGAAAACTAGAGATTTAGATCATGTTCGGTGTATTAAAGATGAAGATCAAAGGGTTTTAACTAAGGATCTTGAGATTAAAGGGAGGTGGCATAGCTATTTTCAGAAGTTACTTAATGGAGATTGCGTCAAGGATTTCTCTTTAGAAGATACCCAAGAGTCCACAATATTTGATAAATATCAATATTTCAGGCGTATTAAGATGTCAGAAGTGGAGGATGCTTTAAGGAAAATGAAAATGGGCAAGGCCTTAGGACTAGATGGCTTACCTATTGAAGTATGGAAAGGCCTAGGAGATATCGGTATTCAGTGGCTAGCTAAATTTTTTAATAAAATTTTAAAGGAACGAAGAATGCCAGAAGTTTGGAGAAAAAGTGTTGTAGTTCCTTTCTATAAAAACAAAGGAGATATTCAAAGTTGTAATAATTATCGTGGAATTAAGCTTATGAGTCATACTATGAAACTTTGGGAAAGAGTAATTGAAAAACGCCTCCGATGTATGACTACTATATCGGACAATCAGTTTGGTTTTATGCCGAATAGATCTACTACAGAAGCTATTTTTTTACTACGGCAGCTAATGGAGAAGTATAGAGAGATGATAAAAGATTTGTATATAGTCTGTTGTGCCCCTGTGGTCAATTGAGTCATCTTGTGGTCACTTGGGTCATTCGACATCATCCTATGGTCATTTAAGTTATTTGATATTCTTGGTTTTGATAATGACTAAACACTATAAGTCATTGATGTTTTACCACTCTTATATGACTAAACAACTTGATGTTCTTTCATGAAAGATATGCCAAGGAATGGAGTGGAGATGGCAAAAGTGAAAGCTCAATGATTGCGTCCTCGCACGCGGATCGACCTGCCCGGTCAGGTCGCGGGGGTCAAGGGGGCAGCGCCCCTTGCGGGGGTTTCCGGGGGCGGAGCCCCCAGAACAAAATTTAGAAATGCTCAAATGATCTAATGCATAAACCAAACCCAAAAATATATGGAATTGATAAGGACATGAGTATCTTGACTTATGGACATGTTTCTTTGGGCTAACACTTCATTTTTACAAGTATAGGTCTTTCCGGTCGACCAACACACCTTGGCCGGTCGACCAGATTTGCCAGAGCCTAAGAATTCCATGTTTTACAGGTTTCGGTCGACCGCCCCTACCTTTCCGGTCGACCGGTTCTCCCAGAGATGAAAAACTCCAGATTTTACAGGTTTCGGTCGACCGCCACTATAGGGCCGGTCGGCCGCTTTTCGCCAGGATCAAAATGTTCTAAGTCCAGCAGGTTCCGGTCGACTGACCCATGAATTCCGGTCGACCGCCAGCCCCGATGCAGCCATGTTTGACTTCGATTTCCACCTCGTGGCCAGCCCCTTTCCATGGATTTGTTTAATCAAAACTCACCTAATCTCCCATGATTTGTGGATCTGGTCTGGGGGATGTCTAAGGACCATTCAAAGGTTATAAAACACATGCAAGAGGGTGAGAAACTGTAGCAACCCTGATAAATGAATATTTGAAATAAATTAAAACATATATATATTACAGTAGTAATACAGATAATAAGAATAGGGTTAATTAGATGAAGTAAAACAAAATTAAAATAACACCTCTTATTAGGGCGTTAATTCAAAAAGAAACGCCTCTATCAAAGGCGTGACTAAAGAAGGGACGCCCACACGTGCGGTCGTCAACTCTCACGACCAAATAGGCAAGTAAGAGAAACGCCCATATATGGGGCGTGTTTCAAAAACAAGGAACGCCCTTATCCAAGACGTTTCTTAAGAAACGACCTGAACTAGGTCGTTAATTAAAGAATCGACGCCCTTCCCTAAGGCGTTAATTTAGTTCGTGAACCGTTCGAACCCAGAACTTATCCAGGGTAAGTGATAAGCATTAGAAAGAGTTCAAACGTGGTAATGACTCTATCATAGAAGTATTGCTTCCACACAATCACTAACCCTAATAGGACACCCAAAATCCTATAAAAACTCTCGTTCGGCCAACCCAAAAACTATTTGGACGAACTACTGCTGCAGGTACGTGAAGAACATATGTTCTTCTATTTCTTTTCTCCTGTTTACAGTCGCATGAAGAATATTGATTATTCTTCTTCTCTTATTAACAGGTTAAGAGGCTCGGGCGTTTGAGGAACAAGAGTTCTTCATCCGTGTGTAAGTACCCCTTCCTCTACCTACAGTCCCTGGATTTCAAGGAAACTAAGATCTTCAATCTATCCTCTGTAGGATTCATCCAACGTCTGCAGCATCATTGATTCTTACAAATCCCTCACGGTCATCTCCAAATCAACTCTTAAGGTAGGATTTTCTCAAGTCACTGTAGCCCAAACTAAATTGATACAGTACAATAACTATCATGCATATACATGGTTTGGTTTACTATAGTTTCTGAACGACTTTCTGTTAATTTCTCGAAAGAAACGTCCTTAGCAAGGGCGTGACTATGAAATACACGCCCCAGACTAGGGCGCTAATTTACAAGACACGACCCTTCCCAGGTCGTCAATTTTATATTTGACGCCCTGTACACAGGCGTTAATTTCATGTAAATCTTAAGAACTGATTATCCATGCAATTACATGAAATCAAATCAATAAATTGTTAACGGTTAAAAGTCAATAAACATGAAACATCAAGTCTAATATACTGCATCTGAATTCCTGCCAATTTTCCTGTCATGACTATATGATTGTTATCCTTGATTATCGTGCAAATCTTGCTGATCATGTAAATTCCTGATATTTCTTGAATTCACGACCTAGACTAGGTCGTTTTTCCATGTGGTAACGCCCCATCACAGGACGTGAATTAAAAGAAACGCCCCTTACTAGGGCGCGTATCTGTTAAAATCCTGGAATATATATTCTGTGAAAATAAGAATTTAATGATTAACGTCCCTGCCAAGGGCGCGTTTTTGATAATTTCTGAAAATAAATATGTTCTGAAAAATATTGTAAATAAAAAGACGCCTGCTACAGTAGTCGTCAACTCTTGAAGAAACGCCCCTTCCGAAGGCGCGTTTTAGATAAATTATTGAATTATTGAAAATTCTGTAAAAACGGACCATGTGTAAACGCCCTTCTGTTAGGCGTTAATTACTTGAGAAACGACTTGACCTAAGTCGTTATTTACTATAAATTGATTTTCATCTGATTTGCTAACCGATGGTTTTATATATTAATATATATATATATCGGCACTATTCTCCATTCCGTGAGTATAGTCCCACTTCTTTCACGTTGATTTATCGATCACACTCAATTCTCATTGACATACAAGCTCTCCTTTGGACATTCCGTTCCTTTGGACTAGCGAGTTAGTCATAGAGACCTCCGTAAGACTCCTCGTAGCCTTGGATTCCCTCAAGGCCGACTGAGCTGGTTGTACCCTAAAAACCCATTACACTATTGATGCCATGTCACTCTAAAGAAACATGGTATACCGGCCCTTATGATTGTACAAAGAGTATATCATAAGAAAATTTTTAATGGGATGATGATATCATGCCATATCATGTCGTTCTTGTAAACCCCAATTCTATGATAAGAATGAGGGTATCTTACTTTGATATACTGTTCATGTGGACCTCAATTCTATATAAAGAATGTCCATATTGATTTGTCATGGTACCTAAGTTAAGGGAACCATATTCTACCTAGTTTTATCGATATCGTGATTATACCGTTATTATCGCCATTCTATGTCCTTTGTCATATTTTGGACTCTATTCTATCAAAGTTGTCATACGTGTCTACAAGCTTGATTATTGAAATTCTATGTTGGCTATAAACAAGAGTGGATGTCAAAACACATGATAAATGCCTGCGCATATAGGGCCCGATCTGGTCCTGGGAGGAGCACCCGAAAGTACTTGTGCCCATGGGAGTTAAAATGATAAGGTATCTGGCATTATACCGAGTACTTGACTTGCTTGATTGGACATTCCACACACATCTTGTACTTGACTCGTACTTGACATGAAATGAAATGCGTGGCCCGAAAAAGGGTAATTTAATTTACTTGCTTGATACATGATAGCCAAAGTTCTTGACATGACTCGATAATTGTACTTGCTTGAATATCTCGAATAAACTTGTTATCTTGTTGAAAGTTCATGGTAAGTTCATCTTATTTCCTTGATATTACATTCTCTCTATCTTGTCGTTTCATGCGAGCATGCATAGCTTTATTGCATTCATGAAAATGTAATTACTTAAACCCCTTGCTAGTACTTGAGATATAATTTCCTACTGAGCGTTCGCTCATTCCGTTTTGTCCCTTTCTACTTTTCAGGTAAGTCCGACGACGATGGAAGTCAATCGGATGGGAATGGTCAAGAGTGAAAGTGATAGAGCTTCTACAAGTGTCGTCTAGTCTTTTCCATAGTTTCTTGAGTCAAATATGTATTCTTTTCCTTTTTCGTTAAACAGAGTATTGGATTTGTAATAGTCTATCCATTATGAAATAAAGGACTGGGTTATCTTGCTATTTTGCGCATCTCTGTCTTTGTGTCGAATACACGACCACTCTGATTGACATGATTGATATAGACACGTCGCGCATCTCCGGGTATCTTCCGCGCTCGGGGCGTGACAGTCTTTGTGGTATCAGAGCCTAAGGTATTCTATTCCTAAGAAACCCAAGTCCAAGGATAGGTTTCAAAACCTTTAACCAAGTGAGAGTGGGTAGAACCAAGGGTTAAATGATCATGGAGTCCTTTATAAGATCATAGTGATATAATACTAACATAGCTATTGTAATTGTAGGATAATGGCTGCCGAATGTGCTCAATGGCGCAACATGCAGCGTACCCTTCAAGGGATGACCCAAGTGCTACAACAGGTAGCACAAGGTGGTGCTCCACGAGCTGGAAGCTTACACCAAGCATTCAAGAATATGAATCCCCCGAAGTTCATGGGATCGACCGATCCAGACGATGCCGAGCATTGGGTTCGGGAGATTGAACGTATATTCCGTGTCATGCAATGCACGGATCAGGACAAAGTCTTATTAGCTACTTTCCAGTTAGAAAAGGATGCTAGATGCTGGTGGGAGTCGATTGAAGCTACTATAGACCCAACTCAAGTTACATGGGGAGAATTCGTTGAATATTTCAACGCCAAATATTTCTCTGATAGGGTCCAGGAAAAGAAGGCCGCCGAATTTGCCGCATTAAAGCAGAGATCTTTATCGGTGGCTGATTATGAAGCACAGTTCTCTAGACTGTCTAGATATGCTAAGTATTTAATTAGCACGGAAAAGATGAAAGTCCGTAGATTTCTTAATGGGCTTAGGCCCCACTACATTACTCAACTGGCGCCTATGGATATTCAAGTTTATACTGAAATAGTGAGCCGAGCTCAGTTGCTTGAAGATGCCACGGAACTATCTGATAGGATCCGTGGGAAAGACAAAAAGGAGCAAGTCACAAGTTCGGGTTCTTTTAAACCCAACTTTAAGAAGAGGCCCAATAATGGAGGTTCTTCCTCTCAAGATCAGAAGTTCAAGAAATCCAAGCCTTTCTCTATCACCACTACACCTTCAAACGTAGTATGCAAGCATTGTGACAAGGCTGGTCACAAAACAGAAGAATGCTGGAGGAAATTAGGAGCATGTCTCCGTTGTGGGAGTCGTGAACATCGGATTCCCGATTGTCCATTAATGAATGACCAAGACGGTGAGGGTAAACGCCCAGTGACAAGGAACGCGCGTCTTCATGCAATCCAAGAGACCGAACCAGAAGAAGAAGGCGGATTGGTGGAAGGTACATTAAAAATTTGTTCCAAATATGCACATGTCTTATTTGATACGGGTGCATCGCATTCCATTATTTCCAAGAAGTTTGCTGACCCATTACCTCTAGAACCAGAATGGATGAAGTTAATATTGTCTACTCCTCTCGGAAACGAGACGGATATCACACATCATTACCAAAACTGTGAGGTATTGGTTCGAGGAAAGAATTTTCCTATTGATCTTATCTGCTTAGATCTAAAAGAGTATGATGTTATACTAGGAGCAGATTGGTTATCCAAATACCAGGCAACGGTTGATTGCCGTGATAGCAAGATTGTTTTCAAGGAATTTCCGGAACTGACTTATACTAGTCCTAAGAGTCGAAGCAAATCCCCTCTTATCTCGGCTCTTCGAGCAAGCAAGCTCGTCAAGAAAGGATGTGTATCCTTCCTTGCTTTTGTCACTATTAAAGAAGCTAAGGAAACCAAGATAGAAGACGTTCAAGTAGTACGAGAATTCCCAGACGTATTTCGGAAGAATTGCCGGGATTACCCCCGCAAAGAGATGTGGCCTTTACCATCGACTTAGTCCCTGGTGCTGGTCCCGTTTCAAAGGCACCATATAGAATGTCCCCTGCTGAACTCAAGGAGTTGAAGGAGCAGTTGATGGAACTAATCCGAAAAGGGTTTATTAGACCAAGTACTTCCCCGTGGGGAGCACCAGTCTTATTTGTAAAGAAGAAGGATGGATCCATGAGATTGTGTATCGACTATCGACAATTGAATCATCTTACTATCAAGAACAAGTATCCACTGCCGAGAATCGATGAATTATTTGATCAGATTTCAGGATCCAAATATTTTTCCAAGATTGATCTCAGGTCGGGATACCATCAATTAAGAATCAAGGACGATGACATTCACAAGACTGCATTCAGAAGCAGGTATGGCCATTATGAATTTGTTGTTATGCCTTTTGGACTAACAAATGCCCCTGCTGCCTTTATGCAGTTAATGAATAGCATATTCAGGCCTTACTTGGATCAATTCGTAGTAGTCTTCATTGATGATATATTGATATATTCCAAGACTAAGGAAGAACATGAAGAACATTTGAGGATTGCATTGCAAGTCTTGAGGACAAATCAATTATATGCTAAACTCAGCAAATGCGAGTTCTGGCTTGAAGAAGTGGCTTTTCTCGGACATGTCATATCCAAGGACGGTTTATCTGTAGATCCGTCAAAGGTTGAAGCTGTAAGAAACTGGGAAAGACCCACTAATGCAAGCGAGATCAGAAGTTTCTTAGGTCTTGCAGGCTATTATCGGCGATTCATCAAAGATTTCTCTAAGATCGCCGTGCCCCTTACAAGGTTAACTCGCAAGGAGATCCGATACGAATGGAGTAAGGAATGTGAAAGAAGTTTTCAAACTCTCAAGGATCATCTCACCACAGCTCCGGTCTTAGCTCTACCGATAGAAGGAGAGAAATTCGAGGTCTACACTGATGCTTCTGGCATTGGCCTCGGATGTGTCCTAATGCAACAAGGAAAGGTCATAGCATACTCTTCACGTCAGCTGAAGAAGCATGAGGAGAATTACCCCGTCCATGACTTAGAACTGGCCGCGGTAGTATTTGCCCTAAAGATATGGAGACACTACTTATATGGAGCACAGTTTACTGTATACTCCGATCACAAAAGTCTCAAATATCTATTTTCACAAAAGGAGCTAAACATGAGACAAAGACGCTGGCTAGAATATCTCAAGGACTTCGACTTCAATATACAATACCATCCCGGAAAGGGTAATTATGTTGCTGACGCCCTTAGTCGAAAGCCGAGAGCAATGATAGCAAATTGTATGATACAAGAATGGAGGTTACTGGAACAATTCTCCGAGCTCAACATAAGCTTGGACATGGAATCCAAATTTGTCACACTATCTCATGTAAGCATACAGTCAGATTTGTTATCTGAAATACAAACACTTCAGGATGATGATCCTATGTTAGTAGAAATCAAAGGCAGATTAGAAGGACAATCTGATTTTCAACTAACTTCTGATGGCAGATTATCGTTCAAAGATAGAACTTGTATACCCGATTGTCCGGAATTAAAGAAGAAGATCTTAGATGAAGCTCACCGATCAAGGTACACTATTCATCCAGGATCAACCAAAATGTACCAAGATGTAAAGAGGAACTTTTGGTGGCCTAATATGAAAAGAGAAATAGCGGACTATGTATCACGCTGTCTCACATGCCAACAGGTCAAGGCGGAACACCAAAAGCCTGCGGGAAAACTACATCCTCTAGATATTCCTAAGTGGAAATGGGAGGATATTGGTATGGACTTCATCATGGGTTTGTCTAAATCTAAAGGAGGACATGATGGAATCTGGGTTATCATTGACCGATTGACTAAATCGGCACATTTCTTGCCAATCAAAAGCCGATGGTCAATTGATGTGCTAGCTGCACTATACATCAAAGAAATAGTCAGGATACATGGAATTCCTGTCTCAATCGTGTCTGATAGAGATCCCCGTTTTACTTCTCATTTTTGGAAGGGATTACAACATTCGTTGGGAACAAGGCTCAACTTTAGTACTGCTTTTCACCCACAAACGGATGGTCAGACCGAGCGAACTAATCAAGTTGTTGAAGATATGCTGAGAACATGCATTATTGACTTTGGAGGAAGCTGGCATGACCACTTACCTTTAGTTGAATTTGCATATAATAATAGCTACCAAGCTAGTATCCAAATGGCACCTTTCGAAGCCTTATACGGAAGGAGTTGCCGATCTCCCATATGTTGGAACGAAGTTGGAGAAAAACAACTATTAGGTCCAGACATGGTAAGGGATACAACCGAGAAGATACAAGTAATCAGGGAAAGATTACAAGTTGCTCAGACCAGACAAAAGACTTATGCAGATACAAGAAGAAGAGATCTTGAATTCCAAATCGGAGATCATGTATTTCTCAAGATATCGCCTGGACGTGGCATACGAAGATTTGGTGTTAAGGGCAAGCTTACGCCAAGATTCATCGGACCATTTGAGATACTCGAAAGAGTTGGCGAGGTGGCTTATCGCATCGCATTACCTCCTCAATTGTCCGAGGTACATAATGTATTTCACATATCCATGTTGAAGAAGTACGTGCACGATCCATCTCATATTATTGAACATGGAGATCTGGTGATCCAGAAAGATCTCACATATGAACAGAAGCCTATGAAGATCTTGGATCGAGAAATACGAGCTCTAAGGAATAAGGTTATTCCCATGCTCAAGGTGCAATGGAATAAGAATCCCGAACGCGAAGCGACATGGGAGACCGAAGAATCTATGAAGAAACGATTTCCCGAGTTATTCTAAGAGGTATATGTTCTACGCTCTCCACATGTATAATTATATATATATTGAATTTGGGGACCAAATTCTTTTTAAGTGGGGGAGGGTGTAGCAACCCTGATAAATGAATATTTGAAATAAATTAAAACATATATATATTACAGTAGTAATACAGATAATAAGAATAGGGTTAATTAGATGAAGTAAAACAAAATTAAAATAACGCCTCTTATTAGGGCGTTAATTCAAAAAGAAACGCCTCTATCAAAGGCGTGACTAAAGAAGGGACGCCCACACGTGCGGTCGTCAACTCTCACGACCAAATAGGCAAGTAAGAGAAACGCCCATATATGGGGCGTGTTTCAAAAACAAGGAACGCCCTTATCCAAGACGTTTCTTAAGAAACGACCTGAACTAGGTCGTTAATTAAAGAATCGACGCCCTTCCCTAAGGCGTTAATTCAGTTCGTGAACCGTTCGAACCCAGAACTTATCCAGGGTAAGTGATAAGCATTAGAAAGAGTTCAAACGTGGTAATGACTCTATCATAGAAGTATTGCTTCCACACAATCACTAACCCTAATAGGACACCCAAAATCCTATAAAAACTCTCGTTCGGCCAACCCAAAAACTATTTGGATGAACTACTGCTGCAGGTACGTGAAGAACATATGTTCTTCTATTTCTTTTCTCCTGTTTACAGTCGCATGAAGAATATTGATTATTCTTCTTCTCTTATTAACAGGTTAAGAGGCTCGGGCGTTTGAGGAACAAGAGTTCTTCATCCGTGTGTAAGTACCCCTTCCTCTACCTACAGTCCCTGGATTTCAAGGAAACTAAGATCTTCAATCTATCCTCTGTACGATTCATCCAACGTCTGCAGCATCATTGATTCTTACAAATCCCTCACGGTCATCTCCAAATCAACTCTTAAGGTAGGATTTTCTCAAGTCACTGTAGCCCAAACTAAATTGATACAGTACAATAACTATCATGCATATACATGGTTTGGTTTACTATAGTTTCTGAACGACTTTCTGTTAATTTCTCGAAAGAAACGTCCTTAGCAAGGGCGTGACTATGAAATACACGCCCCAGACTAGGGCGCTAATTTACAAGACACGACCCTTCCCAGGTGGTCAATTTTATATTTGACGCCCTGTACACAGGCGTTAATTTCATGTAAATCTTAAAAACTGATTATCCATGCAATTACATGAAATCAAATCAATAAATTGTTAACGGTTAAAAGTCAATAAACATGAAACATCAAGTCTAATATACTGCATCTGAATTCCTGCCAATTTTCCTGTCATGACTATATGATTGTTATCCTTGATTATCGTGCAAATCTTGCTGATCATGTAAATTCCTGATATTTCTTGAATTCACGACCTAGACTAGGTCGTTTTTCCATGTGGTAACGCCCCATCACAGGGCGTGAATTAAAAGAAACGCCCCTTACTAGGGCGCGTATCTGTTAAAATCCTGGAATATATATTCTGTGAAAATAAGAATTTAATGATTAACGTCCCTGCCAAGGGCGCGTTTTTGATAATTTCTGAAAATAAATATGTTCTGAAAAATATTGTAAATAAAAAGACGCCTGCTACAGTAGTCGTCAACTCTTGAAGAAACGCCCCTTCCGAAGGCGCGTTTTAGATAAATTATTGAATTATTGAAAATTCTGCAAAAACGGACCATGTGTAAACGCCCTTCTGTTAGGCGTTAATTACTTGAGAAACGACTTGACCTAAGTCGTTATTTACTATAAATTGATTTTCATCTGATTTGCTAACCGATGGTTTTATATTATAATATATATATATATCGGCACTATTCTCCATTCCGTGAGTATAGTCCCACTTGTTTCACGTTGATTTATCGATCACACTCAATTCTCATTGACATACAAGCTCTTCTTTGGACATTCCGTTCCTTTGGACTAGCGAGTTAGTCATAGAGACCTCCGTAAGACTCCTCGTAGCCTTGGATTCCCTCAAGGCCGACTGAGCTGGTTGTACCCTAAAAACCCATTACACTATTGATGCCATGTCACTCTAAAGAAACATGGTATACCGGCCCTTATGATTGTACAAAGAGTATATCATAAGAAAATTCTTAATGGGATGATGATATCATGCCATATCATGTCGTTCTTGTAAACCCCAATTCTATGATAAGAATGAGGGTATCTTACTTTGATATACTGTTCATGTGGACCTCAATTCTATATAAAGAATGTCCATATTGATTTGTCATGGTACCTAAGTTAAGGGAACCATATTCTACCTAGTTTTATCGATATCGTGATTATACCGTTATTATCGCCATTCTATGTCCTTTGTCATATTTTGGACTCTATTCTATCAAAGTTGTCATACGTGTCTACAAGCTTGATTATTGAAATTCTATGTTGGCTATAAACAAGAGTGGATGTCAAAACACATGATAAATGCCTGCGCATATAGGGCCCGATCTGGTCCTGGGAGGAGCACCCGAAAGTACTTGTGCCCATGGGAGTTAAAATGATAAGGTATCTGGCATTATACCGAGTACTTGACTTGCTTGATTGGACATTCCACACACATCTTGTACTTGACTCGTACTTGACATGAAATGAAATGCGTGGCCCGAAAAAGGGTAATTTAATTTACTTGCTTGATACATGATAGCCAAAGTTCTTGACATGACTCGATAATTGTACTTGCTTGAATATCTCGAATAAACTTGTTATCTTGTTGAAAGTTCATGGTAAGTTCATCTTATTTCCTTGATATTACATTCTCTCTATCTTGTCGTTTCATGCGAGCATGCATAGCTTTATTGCATTCATGAAAATGTAATTACTTAAACCCCTTGCTAGTACTTGAGATATAATTTCCTACTGAGCGTTCGCTCATTCCGTTTTGTCCCTTTCTACTTTTCAGGTAAGTCCGACGACGATGGAAGTCAATCGGATGGGAATGGTCAAGAGTGAAAGTGATAGAGCTTCTACAAGTGTCGTCTAGTCTTTTCCATAGTTTCTTGAGTCAAATATGTATTCTTTTCCTTTTTCGTTAAACAGAGTATTGGATTTGTAATAGTCTATCCATTATGAAATAAAGGACTAGGTTATCTTGCTATTTTGCGCATCTCTGTCTTTGTGTCGAATACACGACCACTCTGATTGACATGATTGATATAGACACGTCGCGCATCTCCGGGTATCTTCCGCGCTCGGGGCATGACAGAAACCCTAGTTGATCATTTGAGAAATCAAGGGAGGCTGCAAGGGTGTGTTCAAGGGAGAGTAGTTCGAAGTACTGTAGCCGTGAACAGTACTACGGGAAGAAGCTTCATCCATTCCAAGGGATTCAAGTCCAGATCTGAAGCCATCTCAACCTCCAAGGAAACAAGAAGCAATCAAGACTTTCAAAGATGATCTAAACTGCATTCTTCATCCTCTTCATCAACTTAAGAAGATCAAAAGGAAGATCGAAGCTACATCCATCGTCTTCTTCATCAACTAGAAGAGATTCAAGGAAGATCATCTCGCAAGGAAGAAGACACCTTCAAAGCATCCGATTCAAACTTCTGCAACTCAGACAAGATCTTCTTCCTTTGAGCATACTCTATATCTTGTTTGAGTGATTTCATATTTGTTATCTTTTTCATTTCATACAAACATTTGGAACTGAGAATCGTCCCTACTGGTGGTTAGTAGGAAGGCAATCGGAAGTTGTCCGATCTGCGGTGTTGACGTCCCTACCTGTGGTTAGTAGGAAGGCAATCAGAGGTCTTTCCGATTTGTGGTTCAGTGCGTGGCACTAGTGGAGCCTCACCGGATTTGGTGAGGGGTGGACGTAGGACTGGGGATTCAGTCAGAACCACCTTAAAATCTTTTGTGTTATGGTTTGCTTGTGTGATTGTTTCATTCTAGATGCATGCTTAGGTTCAAATCGATATATTAGTTGCTCATCTTGCCAAGCGAATCATAGTGTTCTTCGATAAGCTAGTTACATTCCACTGCAATTTATTTTATCTAGCTATATAGAGGGTTGCATTACGAAAAGAGGGGCAGATCTATTCACCCCTCCCCTATAGATCCGCTGTCCACTACTCAACAAGTGGTATCAGAGCCTAATCTCTCATTATGTGGTCCAACGACCTTGAGGGAAATGGTGGATTAGCGTCCAAAGGTTTCTTACCTGAAGGACATTCTGTTAATAGACCTCCTTATTTTACTGGAACTAATTATCCTTATTGGAAACATCGCATGCAGGTGTTCATTCGCGCTCAAGACTACGAACTTTGGCGAGTGATCAGCAAAGGTCCGTATGAGCTTACGAATAATGAGGACTTGTGGACCAAAGAACAAATAAGATAATCCACTGTCAACTGGAGTGCTAAACACATCATGCAATGCTCACTCCATCCAGTTGAATTCTCAAGAGTGGCTACCTGCGCATCTGCAAAACTAATGTGGGATAAGTTAGAGGTAATCTACGAAGGAACCTCTCAGGTACGAGAAACAAAAGCCAACATTTTAGTTTCTGAATATGAAATGTTCCGCATGAAGCCTGATGAGTCAATTCAGAATATGTATGCTCGGTTAACTGTGCTTACTAATAGTCTAACTAATTTGGGAAAGAAGTACTCAGAACAGAAAATTGTGAGAAAGATTCTCAGATCATTGACTCCCGCATGGCACACAAAGGCTACCGTGGTTGAAGAATCGAGAGATCTTGCAACTACCAAGGTAGATGAACTCATTGGGTCATTGATGACCTATGAGATCAACCTCAAGAACAAAGATGTTGAGGCACCTAAGAAGAAGTCCCTAGCTCTTAAAGCAGGACCCAGCGGTCAAGGCTCTTCTGATGAAGGTGAGGATTCGGCAAGTGAGCGAGATGAGGATGACGTAGCCATGCTCACACGTAAGTTCAGAAAATTCATGAGAAAGGAAGGTAAGAGCTTCATGAGAGGAAGGTCAAGGGTAAGAAATGGTTTCCAATCTAATTCTGAAAACTCTAAGAAATCTGATAAAATCATTTGCTATTCTTACAATAAACCAGGACATTTCAAGAATGATTGTCCTGACAGATTCAGAAAAGCTGACAAATGGAAGGGCAAGAAGAAGAACAAGGCCATAGTGTCCACATGGAGCGATGAAGAGGAAAGTGATGACGGAACTAGCTCCTCGGACAAAGAAAAAGAATATCTCTGCCTCATGGACAAAGGTGACGAAGAAACTGAGGTAAATTCTGTTGTGACTCCTCTGTGTTGATGATGTTGACAATAAGCCTTACTTTATTGGCAACAGCTTGTTTTGATTGATTGGCAACTGTTCATATTTTGATGAAATTGTCTTTATCAGATTGTCTGTGTGTTCCATGCATTCAGAGTATGTACATCGTTATGTCGCTTGCACGTAGAGTCTATACATTACCTATTGTTGCGTCTATGAAGGCATAACTAGCAAGTCTATACATTGCATATGTCTGTGCATCACTCAAAGTCTATACAATGCATGCACGTTCATTCAAAATCCACACATTGCATTGTAGCATGCACGCACACATAAGTCTATACATTCTTTAGCTCAGTTCGTAGCTGAGTCTGAAGTCTGTACATCGCTGCATGCATTACTTATAGTCTGTACAGCCTATGCTTGCAAGGTCAAGTCTGTACATCGGACCAAGTCTGTACAGCCTATACATTGTTCAGAACACAAGTCTGTACATTGGGTGTTGCATGCTCACCAAGTCCATACACTAGCAAGTCTGCACATTGGCATAGTCACACAAAGTCTATACATTATCTTTGCACAAGTCCACACCAAGTCTGTACATCGGACCAAGTCTGTACAGCCTATGTTCTTCATGCATCTCTTCTTTAACAAGTCTATACTGTTGTGTCCCTGTGGTTTTGATGATAGCAAACACTATAAGTCATCATCTGTTTGTCTGCATACTGTTTGAGTCTGCATATATACCTGAACTTTGTTGAATGAATGTTTCATCGAAGATCTTATCTGACATAACCAACGAACAGGCTGAGGTTGTGTGTTGTCTGCATTGGTGCATTTCATAATTATTGATGCATTTCATAATGGCATTTTATCTGGAGTGTGTGATGTTAGTATGTACAATGGGTGATGCTACCATACCCCTTCAGATTCGCATGCCTGTACATTGCATATGTCTGTGCTGCACTCATAAGTCCATACATTGTTTGTGCAACGTTTGTTCTGATAAGTTCATACAGTGTCTTGCCTGCACGTTACAAGTCTACACAGTGCTTTTCATTCATGTGCACAGTTCGTGCATCAAGTCTGTACATTGCCTTTGCATAAGATCATTGGAGTCTATACATCGTCTGTTCATCATCACATGTGCATAAGGTAAAGTCTATACATTCACTTGCATGTTCATCAAAGTCTGTACACTGGTCGAACATTCAAGTCTGCACATTGGCCAAGTCTATACATCGGCCATGTAGCTTGGTTAGCCCAAGTCTATACATTGGTAAAGTCTGCACTTTGTGCCTTGAAGCTATCCAAGTCTAGACAGTGTACTGTAGCAAGCACGAAGCCAACTCTGTACATTGTCCCCATGTTCACATGCTTCAAAGTCTATACATCGTGGGGCTTCGAGTCTTCTATGTCTGTACATCTTTCAAGGGCCAAGTCCATACATTGTCTCGCTCACATCTTCCAAGTCTGTACATTAGACTTCATGCTTTCAAGTATATACATTGGCATATGCATTCACTGTAAAGTCTATACATAGCTGCGTCTTATTCAGCGTCTCATATGCATATTTGAGTCAAAGTCTGTACAGCCCAAGTCTGTACACTGGACCGTCTCAATCAGCGTCTTATGTAAAGTCTATACAGTGCAGCTCATATAACTAGTAAGTCTATACATTGTCTCAACATCATGCATCAGTCTTCAAAGTCCATACACTGCACTGTAGCTTGCTGAGTTGAAGTCTATACATTGCTGATCGAACGTAAGTCTATACATTCCAACCTATTCCTACGTTCGCTGCTTTTGCTACACACTAAGTCTACACATTACAATCATTACCTACGTCCAAGTCTGTACAGAGTCTGGCAGCATCTCACGCATCGTCTCACCAAGTCTGTTCAGCGTCTGCCTTGTCTCGCCATACACGACCAAGTCTGTACAGCCTTCTATTGTAAGAGTTCAAGACTGCACATGCCTTCCAAGTCTGTACAGCCCAAGTCTGTACATCCGCTCGTCTCATGCATTGTCGCTTGCATCGTTTGGCAAAGTCTATACATTGGTCGGTGGCAAGTCTATACAGTGCACTGTGCTTCAGGCATTCCACTCTAAGTCTGTACAGCCATTCCTTGAGATCGAAGTCCATACATCACTGTTCATGCATCGGTTCTTCAGTCTATACAACAAAGTCTGTACAGTGTCTCATATTGGCAAAGTCTGTACATAGTTTGGCCTGTGCATGCTTCGTCTTCTAAAGTCTATACACTGCTGTCTCATGCATTCGAAGTTACACCATCCAATTGGGCATCGGTCATTACAGCAAGTTTGTACACTGTCTGCACGCTCTCAAGGCTGAATGTTCTTCAGCAGAGTCTGTACACACTTCATCAGTGAAGAATGTACACACTTCAGTGCACATGTGTATCTCCTTCAAGATGAAGTCAATACACTCGTTTCCAAGGCTTCAACTCTATACACTCGATTGTTAAGTCTTCAAAGTCTATACACTCGATTGTTAAGTCTTCAAAGTCTATACACTCGATTGTTAAGTCTTCAAAGTCTATACACTCGATTGTTAAGGCTTCAAGTCTATACACTCGTTTCCAAAGATTCAAGTCTATACACTTGGTTTCAAGTCAGTAAGTCTGTTCATTGGTTTCTCATGCACATTCACACTTCAAGTCTATACACTCATTCTCACCCTTCAAGTCTATACACTCAAGCTACATCATGCCTGTACACACTTTGTTAACAGCCTGAACCAAGTCTGTACATCCATCTGATATCTTCTTATCACTGTGTGACAGGTACTGTTCGTGAAGCCTATGAAGGGCACGTGATCTGAGGTTGGCACCTGGCACGTGATCCAAGGACAACGCCCTAATTGTTGCTGCTATAAATACGAAGCCTCCTCCATCTGGAGAAGATAGATCAAGAAGTGGATAAAAGATAGAAGAAAGAGAGTGATCGAGATAGAAGGAAAGAGCGGCAGTGAGCAGAAGAAGAAGAAAGAAGAAACTGTAGAGAGGCAAAGAGCAGAAAGAGCAGAAGAAAGAAAAGAGAAGCTGAGAGCCAGATAGAGAGAGCCTGCGAAAGAGAAGAAAAAGAAGAGTGAGAAGAAGAGTGAGCTAGAGTAAAAGAAGCTTCAACTGAAGATCAGTTTCTGCTGGACCGTGGATCAAATCCAGGCCAGCCAGCTCCTGCGAGATCCACATTTTGATTTTATATTTCCAACTTTTAGTTGCTGTATTTTCTTTTATTGTTTTCCTTTACCTTGTTTTTTCGGTTGCCCTAATGGGGATCGGGTTCCTCCTGTGATTTCAGGAGAAGGGAGATTTGTTTCTCCAGGTTGCTGGTGACTTAGTGTCATCAGTGGTTCCCTCCCTTGTGGAGGAAGAGAGGTCCGAGACCTCTAGTTTGCAGGTGACGTGGTGTCACCTGTGCTTCCCTCTGGGTTTCAGAGGAAGAGAGACTTGGGTCTCTAGGTTCCCCTCCGGTTTGGAGGAAGGGAGGATTGGTCCTCCGGTTCTGATCTTGTGGGTTGCAAGTCCAGGTGTTCCCTCCTTGTCTGGAGGAAGAGAGACTGTGTGTCTCTGGTTTTCAAGTTGCTGGGAGTCACTTGGGGTGTCCCTCCGGTCTGGAGGAAGAGGGGAGGTTGTTCCCCTGGTCAAGCTATGTGGCAGCATTTGTTGCAGACTGAGTCTGCTGTTCTAGCGTTGCTAGTGGAAGCCTCTCTCCGGTTTGGAGTGAGGGGTGGACGTAGGTCTGTGGACCGAACCACCTAAAAATCCTAGTGTCCCTTGTGGTTTGATTTTCTTATGTGTTAATCTTATTGCTTCGCACATTAGATGTTTGCTTAGGATCGAGTGAGAGCTTATTCTATGTGTTGCTTTGCGAGATCCTTCTAAGTATCTTCAGAATATATCTGCAACTGTTCTTTAAGTCCGCATATCTGAGCATTAGTTTTTTATTAGGCTATATTTTTAAGGGGAGATTCATTCACCCCCCCCTCTGAATCTATCGCACCTGTCTCAAAAATTGGTATCAGAGTCGGTTCTCTATCTGATCAGATCCAACAATTTGCAGAGGATCCTGTTATCTTTGGTGCATTTCTGTATTTACTCTCTGCTGCATTAATCTGCTTGCCGATTTAATCAATGGGTTGTCCACCGGTTTTCAATGGCTCTAATTTTAACTCATGGGTTAGCAGTCTACATAACTATGTGAATTTGATGGATCCGGATCTGTGGAAGTTAATCTCACATGGTCCTCACAGACTGCCAAAGAAAGAGTCCAAATGGACTAACAGTCACAGATCAAGAAATGGAGAGAATAAGAAAGTTTTGAAATTAATGATAGAAGCTACTGACAAGGCTCTACATTCCTGTTTTTATGACTGCATGTCTGCTAAGGAAATTCTGGATAAGCTGAAGCTAGCTCAGAGGAGAAATGAGGACAGCTGCCTGATGGCTGACAAGAGCAACCATGGCAGTGATCAAGATGAATTCGAAGATGCTGAAAAGGTAACCAATCCTTTCACTAGTTACACTTTAGACGACTGGGAAGATGCCTATGCCAATCTGTTAGAATCCTATGAAAAACTAAAGAAGAATAAAAAACTGATAAAGAAGCTAAAGAAACATGAGGATGCTAAATCTCGAGGTGAAAGCCCTGAAATTCTGAAAATTGAAAATGACATATTTAGAAGACAGTTAACAGATTTTGATTCTATTAGTTCAGATTTAGATCATTTGAAATCTGAGAAACAAACTCTTATGAAACAAATTGATTTACACAAAAAGGAGAATCAAGAGCTTGTTTGCGAAATTGCTGAACTAAAAGAGAGGCATAGCTTAATTGATGATGATCAGGTTCATCACAATAATGCTGTTCAGAATGAAAAATTACTAAGAGACTTAGAGTGTGTCAACTCTGAATTGGAAAACATGAAATCTAAAATTGAAATACTCAAAAACCAGCTCCAAGAATCTGAACACAAATCAAATAATCTTAAAAAAGTAAATATTTTGATTTCTGAGAAACTAGAGGCTGAGAGAGTAATAAACTTAGAGCTTCAGAAAAATCTCGATAAACAGCAAGAAATATTTTATGAATGTCAGTCTTCAACAGATGAATGGGTGTTTGATGATGAACTCCTAGAGTAGAACAGTAAACTGAAAGAGGAAATTAATAAGCTGAATCACCTAAACTCAGCAATGTCTGAGAGGCTAATCACTTTAGAAAAAGGAAAGAGTGTAAGCGTGGTGAGCTCTAGTGAGTTGCTGAATGCTGAACATGAAATTACAAATCTGAAAAACATCAACCTAATGTTGAGTGGGAATGTCACTTGCTGTGAACAAAAGATAGCTAAATATGAGTTAACAATCACATCCCTTCAACAAGAAGTTGATGATCTTTATAAGTCCCTATCTGAAGCTGACAATGAAATAAAATTAAAACAGGAAGTTGAAAAATTCAAAAGTCTGAATGATGCCTTACATCAACAAGTCATTTCCTGTGAAACAGATCTGTCCAAATATGAAGCTAATATTTGTGGCTTAAATTCTGAAATTCAAGATTTGAAAATTTTCCTTGTCAAAATTTGTCAAGGGAAAGGACAATCTGAATAAGCTTCTGGGAAAGAGTGATAACTCTCAGAGAGAGGGGCTGGGTTACAGTTCAACAAACAAAAAGATCAATAGCAATAAAACTTCAACTGTGTTTGTAAAAGCTTCTGATCAAAACATAACTGCTGGTTCTTCTGTTTTTCAATTTACTGCACAAAAACCCACTATCAGTCCCAAATCTATAGAACAAATTCAAAAACTAAAAAAGAATGAAAATTCACAGAAAAAGGACAAAGACACTCATGTTGCTATAAAGAAGGATGCACACAATTCACATGATCTCTCACACACTCATATTAAAAATGGGTCATGTTATTATTGTGGGAAAGGAGGTCACATAATGGAAGAATGCAGATTGATGTTAAATGATGAGCATGCTAGTGGAACATTACATTCTAGAAAATTTTCTGATAGAAACCATGCTACTAGGAAGCATGATGCTTCATGTTATTATTGTAGTAAGTATGGTCATCTCATGAATGCATGCTTTATCATGAAAGAAGACAATAAACTGCATGTCAGGTCTTCCATTCATTTTCATGGTCCTTATGGATCTAAAAACAATACTAGTCAGCACATTGTGTGCTTCAACTGCAATAAGCCTGGGCATAGGGCTGCTGAGTGCTGGTTTAGATCCACTTGGAGTAAAAATGGTCTTAAAAGTAAGCAAATCAGATGCTTCGAATGTGGGAAAAATGGGCATACAGTCAAGGACTGTTGGTATGTTCAAAAGAATCATGTTAACCCCCATTTTGTCAAATTCCCTGCAAAACCATTTGCAAGACTTTCATGCTATAACTGTGGGAAGCAAGGCCATAGATCTGCTGAATGTTGGCTGGTTAGGAATAAGAATCAAATTGTTCATGCATATAACAGAAAATCTTATGATCATGTTTATAAACCTCATGCTGCTATTACTATGCATCATAAGAACCAGAAACCAGTCACTTCATGTAGATATTGTGGGAAGTTTGGTCACTATATGGACAATTGCTATCTGATGCATCATAATGACCATATTGCTATGAATTTGCTTAGAACACCTGTCAGGGCTAACGCAGGACCCAAAGCTGCTTGGGTCCCTACAGGATCAAGATGATCAAATACTTTGCAGGTGTGCCTTGGACTGAGGAATAAAGAGGGGTAAATTAAACCAAGGCACCCAAGTTGATAAAGCCCCTTTTCAGGTAAATTCTCTGCACTTCTTGTTCTCAGAATAACTGCATAGCATGTTAAATCTATTTTTGCATATTCATTCATCATCTGCATTGTCAGATTTAAATTTTCTGAACTCTCCTCATACATGATTTACTTTTTAATGATAGACTGAACTTGCATATGCAGCCATTGAAAAATATTGAAAAATCTGATGCACTTAGGACTGTTGGTATTGCATTATCATGCATGACCACCATGGTATATTAAATGGTAAGCTATTAAAAGGCAGATGAATTCTATCTGGAGGTTCTTACTATGTGTGAGATGATCTTTTAGACCATGGGTCATATCACTTTTTAGGGCAGTCTGAATGAGCATAAATTTTAAAATCATGTTTCAGTGCTTCAATTGCATATCATGCACACTCTAAGGAGGAGTTTGACTGATGCTTGCATAATCATAATAATCTCATTTGCTGAATGCATACATGTAGTTAGTTGCATTGCATTTACTTACATTGAAAAATCTAAAAAGAAATGACTCATTGCATCTAGACAAGGGGAGCTTTCCTGTTCCATCTCTTCATCTCTTGAACTCTCACTGTCTAGCTATCTGATCTACTTGCTACACTTAGGTGGTTCACCTAAACTCTCTGCTGTCTCTACAATGATATAGCTGATCTGTCTGTATTCCAGACATAGCTATTGATTCTGTCTCCTGTGAACTCAATTGCTAGCTTGTTCCTATAATTCATATTTCTTCATATCTTGTCAAGTCTAGTCCAAGCTAATCTGACTGAATTTTAGTCTTTAATGCTGGCTTCTGATTACTCTCTGCTTTTCTCTCAATAAAAATGCTATGTTGACTCCACTGATTTCCTAACAATGTCATTGATTCATCTGAATGAGGAAAGATTTTAGTCAGTGCACCTTAGACATAAATCAGACATATTCTGAAAAGAAGAAACTTCTATTATACTGGCTTAAGAATGTTTTGATGAATCAAATTGATCTAAGACTAATGTATTTAATAGGTTTTGATGTAAAAGACTTGAAAATATCTGAATCATCATGCTTAATAGATCTTAACAAATTGTCTCATGAACTTCATGCAAAACCTTCTGAAAACTGAAATTTTAAAAGACATGGCTATCCTTGGTTAAGATACATGTAGAAGGTATTGTTCTTAAACATTTCAAGTGTACTGAGCATTGTTTAAAAAAAAAAATTTCTGAAAACATTTAAAATTTTAAGCAAGAGCAATGACTTTGGTCACAGAGAAACTGGGTCCTCTATCAAAGAAATGGAGTAAGCCCATGTCATGAAGTGCCATAGTTAACTCTCTTTTCAAAATGTTTAAAAATCTGGCAGAGCAATGGCATGGATGAGTTGAGTAACTGGGGATTCTGGCCTCTGATCAAGGTGTCTCCTCATGTAAAAAGATACTCCATAGCTAACTCTGTTCTCCTTAAGAGGTAATATGGTTGTCACACTGAGTAACTGGGTCACTTCACCTGAGAAGTGTTGTGCCTCACGTAAAAAGGTGTTGACTGAACCAAACTTGCTCAGGAAAAATGAGTGCTGATCAATAGACAATTCTAAAAATCTAAAGACATGTTCAAACACAATTATTTCTGTTTAATCTCAATATTATCTTGTGTAACTTCCATAGGAGTCATTGAATTTAAATGAGTAAGATGGAAGGAGATTAAACATGAATATCAGATGAGTTGTTGGTTCATTTCTATTGAAAGGTGTTTCAGATATGAGTATTGAATTTTTCTTGATAAACTTTGAATACATCACTCTTAAATCATGATGGTAAGTTTAAACTCATTCATAATCTATTATAATTGAAGAATCTGAAATTCGTTTACAAAGATTTATGAATTTGGTGTGCTAATGGAAATCTGTCTTCCTCAATTCATTCATTGTGTTTACAGACTGTGGTAATCCTTGAGTACCCATGTGTTTTGCTGATAGATGCTCATCACCTTTTTCACTCCATCTAATCAGGGGGAGCTTTCCTGTCATGCTGAGTGTCTTTCATAAAGGGGGAGATCTAGTCAGTATTCTTGAATGTCCCTGTGCTTTTGTTGATATTCTCCCTTCATCTCAATTGGTTTCAACCTTCAAATCGTTTCTGATCATTATTCTATTCAGGGGGAGCTTATTGCCATTGAGGGGGAGCTTAGTCAAAGGGGGAGCTTTCAATTCACTCATCTTATGCAGTCTTATTCTTCCCTCTTCAACTAATGTCTTTTTTGCTGAAGTCAAAGGGGGAGAAATAATTGATAAAGTCAGTATGACTCATAGTGTTGCCATCATCAAAAAGGTGGAGATTGTTGTGTCCCTGTGGTTTTGATGATAGCAAACACTATAAGTCATCATCTGTTTGTCTGCATACTGTTTGAGTCTGCATATATACCTGAACTTTGTTGAATGAATGTTTCATTGAACATCTTATCTGACATAACCAACGAACAGGCTGAGACTGTGTGTTGTGTGCATTGGTGCATTTCATAATTGTTGATGCATTTCATAATGGCATTTTATCTGGAGTGTGTGATGTTAGTATGTACAATGGGTGATGCTGCCATACCCCTTCAGATTCGCATGTCTGTACATTGCATCTGTCTGTGCTGCACTCATAAGTCCATACATTGTTTGTGCAACGTTTGTTCTGATAAGTTCATACAGTGTCTTGTCTGCACGTTACAAGTCTACACAGTGCTTTTAATTCATGTGCACAGTTCGTTCATAAAGTCTGTACATTACCTTTGCATAAGATCATTGGAGTCTATACATCGTCTGTTCATCGTCACATGTGCATAAGGTAAAGTCTATACATTCACTTGCATGTTCATCAAAGTCTGTACACTGGTCGAACATTCAAGTCTGCACATTGGCCAAGTCTATACATCGGCCCTGTAGCTTGCTTAGCCCAAGTCTATACATTGGTAAAGTCTGCACTTTGTGCCTTGAAGCTGTCCAAGTCTAGACAGTGTACTGTAGCAAGCACGAAGCCAACTCTGTACATTGTCCTCATGTTCACATGCTTCAAAGTCTATACATCGTGGGGCTTCGAGTCTTTTATGTCTGTACATCTTTCAAGGGCCAAGTCCATACATTGTCTCGCTCACATCTTCCAAGTCTGTACATTGGACTTCACGCTTTCAAGTATATACATTGGCATATGCATTCACTGTAAAGTCTATACATAGCTGCGTCTTATTCAGTGTCTCATATGCATATTTGAGTCAAAGTCTATACAGCCTAAGTCTGTACACTGGACCGTCTCAATCAGCGTCTTATGTAAAGTCTATACAGTGCAGCTCATATAACTAGCAAGTCTATACATTGTCTCAGCGTCATGCATCAGTCTTCAAAGTCCATACACTGCACTGTAGCTTGCTGAGTTGAAGTCTATACATTGCTGATCGAACGTAAGTCTATACATTCCAACCTATTCCTACGTTCGCTGCTTTTGCTACACACTAAGTCTACACATTACAATAATTACCTACGTCCAAGTCTGTACAGAGTCTGGCAGCGTCTTACGCATCGTCTCACCTAGTCTGTTCAGCGTCTGCCTTGTCTCGCCATACACGACCAAGTCTGTACAGCCTTATATTGCAAGAGTTTAAGACTGCACATGCCTTCCAAGTCTGTACAGCCCAAGTCTGTACATCCGATCGTCTCATGCAGTGTCGCTTGCATCATTTGGCAAAGTCTATACATTGGTCGGTGGCAAGTCTATACAGTGCACTGTGCTTTAGGCATTCCACGCTAAGTCTGTACAGCCACTCCTTGAGATCGAAGTCTATACATCACTGTTCATGCATCGGTTCTTCAGTCTATACAACAAAGTCTGTACAGTGTCTCATATTGGCAAAGTCTGTACATAGTTTGGCCTGTGCGTGCTTCATCTTCTAAAGTCTATACACTGCTGTCTCATGCATTCGAAGTCCATACACCATCCAGTTGGGCATCGGTCATTACAGCAAGTTTGTACACTGTCTGCACGCTCTCAAGGCTGAATGTTCTTCAGCAGAGTCTGTACACACTTCATCAGTGAAGAATGTACACACTTCAGTGCACATGTGTATCTCCTTCAAGACGAAGTCAATACACTCGTTTCCAAGGCTTCAACTCTATACACTCGATTGTTAAGTCTTCAAAGTCTATACACTCGATTGTTAAGTCTTCAACTCTATACACTCGATTGTTAAGCCTTCAAAGTCTATACACTCGATTGTTAAGTCTTCAAAGTCTATACACTCGATTTTTAAGTCTTCAAAGTCTATACACTCGATTGTTAAGGCTTCAAGTCTATACACTCGTTTCCAAGGATTCAAGTCTATACACTCGGTTTCAAGTCAGCAAGTCCATTCATTGGTTTCTCATGCACATTCACACTTCAAGTCTATACACTCGTTCTCACCCTTCAAGTCTATACACTCAAGCTGCATCATGCCTGTACGCACTTTGTTGACAGCCTAAACCAAGTCTGTACATCCATCTGATATCTTCTTATGATTGTGTGACAGGTACTGTTCGTGAAGCCTATGAAGGGCATGTGATTCGAGGTTGGCACCTGGCACATGATCCGAGGACAACGCCCTAATTGCTGCTGCTAAAATACGAAGCCTCCTCCATCTGGAGAAGATATATCAAGAAGTGGATAAAAGACAGAAGAAAGAGAGTGATCGAGATAGAAGGAAAGAGCGGCAGTGAGCAGAAGAAGAAGAAAGAAGAAAGAAGAAACTGTAGAGAGGCAAAGAGTAGAAAGAGCAGAAGAAAGAAAAGAGAAGTTGAGAGCCAGACAGAGAGAGCCTGCGAAAGAGAAGAAAAAGAAGAGTGAGAAGAAGAGAGAGCTAGAGTAAAAGAAGCTTCAACTGAAGATCAATTTCTGCTGGACCGTGGATCAAATCCAGGCCAGCCAGCTCCTGCGAGAGCCACATTTTGATTTTATATTTCCAGCTTTTAGTTGCTGTATTTTTTTTATTGTTTTCCTTTACCTTGTTCTTCCGATTGCCCTGTTGGGGATCGGGTTCCTCCTGTGGTTTCAGGAGAAGGGAGATTTATTTCTCCAGGTTGCTGGTGACTTAGTGTCATCAGTGGTTCCCTCACTTGTGGAGGAAGAGAGGTCCGAGACCTCTAGTTTGCAGGTGACGTGGTGTCACCTGTGCTTCCCTCTGGGTTTCAGAGGAAGAGAGACTTGGGTCTCTAGGTTCCCCTCCGGTTTGGAGGAAGGAAGGATTGGTCCTCTGGTTCTGGTCTTGTGGGTTGCAAGTCCAGGTGTTCCCTCCTTGTCTGGAGGAAGAGAGACTGTGTGTCTCTGGTTTCCAAGTGGCTGGGAGTCACTTGGGGTGTCCCTCCGGTCTGGAGGAAGAGGGGAGGTTGTTCCCCTGGTCAAGCTGTGTGGCAGCATTTGTTGCAGACTGAGTCTGCGGTTCTAGCGTTGCTAGTGGAAGCCTCACTCCGGTTTGGAGTGAGGGGTGGACGTAGGTCTGTGGACCGAACCACCTAAAAATCCTAGTGTCCCTTGTGGTTTGATTTTCTTATGTGTTAATCTTATTGCTTCGCACATTAGATGTTTGCTTAGGATCGAGTGAGAGCTTATTCTTTGTGTTGCTTTGCGAGATCCTTCTAAGTATCTTCAGAATATATCTGCAACTGTTCTTTAAGTCCGCATATCTGAGCATTAGTTTTTTATTAGGCTATATTTTTAAGGGGAGATTCATTCACCCCCCCCTCTGAATCTATCGCACCTGTCTCAACCTATACATCGCGTGAAGTCTGTACATCGCATTTGACGTAGGCATAGGAAGTCTATACATTGGTATCTTTACCGACGGTGCACTCGCAAGTCTATACATTGGTATCTTTACCTACGTTGCACCTGCAAGTCTATACATTACTGCTGCATGCTCACACACTCATTAAGTCTATACATCGTACACTCTCAAGTCTGTACAGCCCTTGATCATACATCATCGTCTCACTTAGCGTCTCATGCAAAGTCTGTACATCGGGCAAGTCGGTGCACTCAAACACTTGCTCGATGCATTGCATTCCGAGCGTCTCATGTTGCGTCTCATGCAAAGTCTGTACATTGGTTAAGTCTGTACAGCCTGTGTGTTTCATCCATTTAAAGTCTATACACTCATGAGCACTTGTGTGTTTTGATGACTGATCAAGTCTATACATCGCTGCATACACTGCATCGGTGAACTGTATACACTGCATCAAGTCTATACATTGGATATGTCCATGCATTTATTCATTGTGCATACTTTGTTTCGTTACAGTCTGTGCATAGCTGCATCATTAAGTCCGTGCATCCATTTCTAGTGTACATACTTGCTTAATGCATTCTGCATTACACACTCAGTTTGTGCATTGTGCTCTCATGTTTCAACACTAGGCATGCAAAGTCTATACATTACCGTCGCATTGCAAAGTCTATACATTGCTGTCACATTGCAAAGTCTATACATTACAAAGTCTACACACTGCATTGCACACTACAAAGTCTGTACAAGGTTCTATAGTCTTAAGCTGATAATTCTCTTCGACTGACTGACAGGTACCTTATCGAGAAGATTAAGAATGGCACATGATCCGAGGATAATAGGAGTGCCAGGATCGTGACACGTGTACAGCAACGAGCCTGGATGCTGCCACGTGATCAAGGTGCTCTGGGCGGGAAATGTAGAAGCCACACACCCTCTTGCTTGCTGCTGCTATAAAAGGAAGTCTTCTTCCTCAGAAGAAGGCTGATCGATGAGGTGAAGCTCGAGAGCAGAGAAGCTTGAAGCAGCAGAGAGCCACTGAGAGCAGAGAAGAAAACCCACGATCTAGAGAGAAGAAAAAGAGAAAGAAGAGAAGATTGAGAGAGATGAGTTGAGAGAGTTTATTTGAGAAGTTGTTCCTCAGACTCTTGGTTCAGATACCAGAGCTGAGTTTGCTCATTGAGAGCTATTTCCTTTCTGGGATTTCTTATTATCGTCTGATTCTATTTTTGTTTTTCGAAATCTTTTCTTTAAGCTGTGTGTCAGCGGTTTACAGAGGTGCTGCCTCTAGACGGGTCAAGTTGTAATCCCCAGCGGTTGCAGTGGAGGAGTCCACTGGACAGGTCAAGCTGTAATTCCTCAGCGGACGAGACTTGGTCTCAGACAGCAAGCTGTGAGGCTCAGTGGTTGTAGGCTAAGCTGTATTGCCCAGCGGACGCAAGCTGTGTTGCACAGCAGTAAGCCACACTTGGGTTGAGTGTGGGGTGGACGTAGGTCTGGAGGACCGAACCACCTAAAAATCTGGTGTGTCAAGTGTTTGTGTGATGCTTGATCTGCTGTGTGATGTCCTTTGTCGATTCTCTTCTTAGATCGTCTTTGTTTCTGCTCAAATCTATCATTCGAGTTAGTGATCTAGTAAATCTGCTTAAATTCCACATTAGAGCCTTATCTTGGTTTTATATTAGGCTATTGATCTATTCACCCCCCTCTAGATCCACACTTCGTGGTGACAGAGTGCTTCCATATAACACAACAGTTGGTATCAGAGCCTAACTCTTCTACAGGGACTTACAGCCCGAAGAGGAAGGTACAGATGGATGCTAGAGGAATGATCGCTGAAGGACACTCAACCACCAAGCCCCCTTACTTTGATGGATCGAATTATGCATACTTAAAGAATCATATGCAAGTCTTCTTGAGGGTGAAGGACTACGAGATTTGGAAAGTGGTTAGTAAGGGACCTTATGAGCTGTCCCCGAATGAGGATGTCTGGAACAAAGAAGAGATCCGAAGGTCTACTCTGAACTGGAGCGCCATCAATGCAATTCAGTGCACACTGCACCCCACAGAGTTCTCTCGCGTATCATCTTGCACATCAGCTAAAGAGAAGTGGAATAACCTGGAGGTCATCTACGAAGGGACCTCTCAGGTCAAAGAGACGAAGGCAAACCTCCTGGTGTCAGAGTATGAAGCCTTCAAGATGAAGCCCAATGAGACCATCAAGGAGATGTATGCTCGACTGACAATCATCACAAACGGTCTCAGAGGTCTTGGGAAGACACAGAGAGAATATGATATTGTAAGGAAAATTCTGCGTTCCCTGACTCATGTTTGGCACACTAAAGCTACTGTAATGGAAGAGTCGAGAGATCTGCACAACACCAGGGCAAATGAGTTAATTGGTTCGCTGATGGCTTATAAAATTAATCTGTCGAAGATAGAGGAAGCTGAGAAGAAGAAAAAGCCTATTGCACTGAAAGGTGGTGCCAGCAAATCCAGCCGATCCAGCTCTAGTGGATCATCATCCGAGGAGAGCCTGACTGAAGAAGAGAATCTGAAAATGCTACCAGAGAATAGCAATGATCACCAGAGAATTCAGGCGGTTCCTCAGGAAAGAAGGAAGGCGATTCAGCCGAAGAAACCATGGTGGTGGCCGACGAGATACAAGGTATAAATATAATCTTGCAAAGAGAACTGAAACTAATGTGTGTTACCAATGCAGGAAGTCCGGCCATATGAAAATTGATTGTCCAGAGAATCAGAAGCACAAGGACAAGTCCAAGAGAAAGAACACTAAAGGGAAAGCTATGGTAAGTACCTGGAGTGATGAGGACGAAGGTACCTTGAGCAGTAGCTCGGACAGTGAGGAAGAATCAGAAAAACCTGTGTGTCTTATGGCAACCCGTTCTGAAGACAGAGAGGAAGATTCTGATGAGGTACCCTCTCGATTCGATAATTTCACTATTGCTGATTGGGTAGATGCCTATCATGAAATAGCTGATAAAGCAGATGATATCAGAAAGGAAAATAGGCATCTAAGAAGAAAAATAAATTCCATGCAAAATGACAAAACCTTGACTGATAAAATTGGATGCCTCGAATCTGAAAATGCTAAGCTGAAACTCACATGTTCTGAAATTGATGAAATCAAGCATGAGTCAAAAATTTCTAAGGAAGAGAATGAGAGGCTATAAAATGCAATTGATGAATGGAAATTGAAAATACAAAAATATGAGAGTGAGATGAAGCTTGTAAATGAAAAGTATGAAGCTGTCCTAAGTGTGAACACTGAACTGAGGAAATATGTTGAAGATGTTCAGAAAGATAATGAGGACAAGCTGAGAATAATAGAAAAGATGACCCAAGGTTCAGAGAACTTAAATGCCTTATTAGGGTCAAAAGTCAACTTCAGGAGAGAGGGTCTTGGATTTAATTCCAGTGCAACTAAAAGTTTTGCAATGAAGACTATATCATTTGTTGCACAGAAAGAGAAAAGACCTCTCATTAACATGAATTCAGATAATTCTGTAAATAAAACTGTGAACCTAAAGAAGCCTAGTGCTGAGGAGAAGGGCAAACAAAAGATTGGTGAGCATAGTAGAGCTGGTACATCCAAGCCAAATCCTATAGCTTAGTCTCACAGACCTTGCACCAGAAATTGGGTTGGTGGGTATGGCAATTTGACACCCAAGAACTTGCATTTCTTCAGTCAACCCAAAAACTACTATGGCCACAATTTCGTGAATGCACCCTGGCCAAGGCACTGGCACAGAAGCAACAAATATGTCAATAATCATGCTGGTGCCAACAAGAAGAAAAACAACAAAAAGAAGAGGAATAATAATGGAAAGAAATCTGAAAAATCCACTGAACAGAATTCTTTTAAACAAATGTGGATTCCTAAAAGCTTGCTTTCATGTTTTAACTGCATTTCATCTGCTCCGGAGCCCAATCAGACTTGGGTTCCAAAATTCTCTACCTGATTATGTGTGCAGGTATGCCTGGCAGCCAAAAACAATCTGTGGTACTTGGATAGTGGCTGCTCCAAGCATATGACAGGAGATAAGGCCAAGTTCTGCATGCTGACAGAGAAACATGGAGGCCTTGTCACCTTTGGTAGCAACACAAAAGGTAGAATTGTCGGGTCAGGTAAGGTAGGTAAGTGTACTACCTATTGCATTGAAGATGTCATGCTGGTTGAAGGTTTAGCATATAATTTACTTAGTATCAGCCAGTTATGTGATAAAGGGTATAAAGTTCTTTTTGACTCTCAATGCTGTAAAGTGTTTGAACCTGATTCTGACTTTGTTAAGTTTTCTGATAAAAGAATTAATAATACATACATGATAGATTTAGATGACATATCACATTCTAACCTATGTCTCAATGCTAGCAAAGAAGATTTAGCCTTATTATGGCATCGTAGGTTAGGCCATGCTAGTTACACAGTATTGCATAAATTGAATAAGCGCATCATGGTTAGAGGACTTCCTGAAGTCTCTTTTAAGAAAGAAATTAAATTCTGTGATGCATGTACTCAGTCCAAGTTAACCAGGAAGTCATTCAAATCTAGAACAGAAAATCTGTCCTCTAAACCCTATGAGCTGATACACATGGACCTTTTTGGGCCAACCAGGTCTGTCAGCTTATCAGGGAGGAAGTATGGGTTTGTCATGGTAGATGACTTCTCTAGGTACACTTGGGTATATTTCTTGTCACAGAAAAGTGATGCATTCACAGAATTTCAGGAGTTCTATCTTAAGATAAACCAGAAAATTGAAAACATTTTAACTGATCATGGAGGTGAGTTTGAAAACTCACAGTTTGAGGATTTCTGCAGGACAAATGGAATTCATCACAAGTTCTCCTCACCGAGGACACTCGAGCAGAATGGAGTTGTGGAGAGGAGAAATAGAACCCTAGTGGAGATGGGTCGAACACTCTTGGTTGAAGGTGGTCTGCCAAAGAAGTTCTGGGCTGAAGCTGTAAATACTGCCTGTTATGTAATTAATAGAGCTATGGTAAGACCTTCTACCCAGAAAATACCTTATGAGATCATAAAGGGTAAGAAACCTTCAATTGCTCATTTCAAGGTTTTTGGCTGCAAATGCTTTATTCATATAAATGATAAAAGAGACCTTGATAAATTTGAACCTAAAGGTGAACCAAGAATTTTTCTTGGTTACTCTGAAAACACCCAAGCATATAGAGTGTATAATCAAAATTCCAAATCTGTTGAAGAATCTCCACATATTGTCTTTGATGAATCTTTGGAAAAAACTAATATTGGTCAATGCAGGAATGAAGACAATGGTGATATTCTGAAAGAAGGGAACCCTGCAGATAAATCCGAAGATGAGGAAGAAAATGAAGAGCTTAATGGAGAAGAGCCTACAGGTCAGGGGAAGGTAAGTGAAAATCATGATGATCCAATTGTCAACATTAGATATCTAAAAGATCATCCTTTAGATAATGTGATTGGCAATTTGCATGACCCTCCTAGGACTAGAGGCCATTTAAGAATTCAAAATGAATTGAATGCATATGCTTTTGTTTCACATGTAGAACCCAACTCCATTGACTGTGCTCCCAAGGATGTGCATTGGACTAATGCCATGCATGAGGAGCTCAATCAATTTGATAGGAATAAGGTGTGGCACTTGGTCCCACCTCCTGATCATGGGACAGTCATAGGGACTAAATGGGTGTTCAGGAATGAAACTGATGAATTAGGGAATGTGGTTAAGAATAAGGCCAGACTTGTAGCTTAGGGGTATAATCAGGAATTTGGAATAGACTTTGAAGAATCTTTTGCCAATGTAGCCAGGTTAGAACCAATCAGAATTTTATTGGCTTATGCATGTTCCCTAGGAATAAATCTCCAGCAGATGGATGTAAAATCTACTTTTCTGAATGGGGAAATAAGTGAGGATGTCTATGTAAGGCAGCCTCCTGGCTTTGAATGTTTAGACTTCCCCAATCATGTGTATAAACTTAGTAAAGCTTTCTATGGTCTTAAGCAAGCTCCTAGAGCTTGGTATGATAGGTTGAGTAAATTTCTCACAGATAAGAACTTCACAAGAGGTGTAGTTGATCAAACCTTGTTCACTAAGGTAAGTCATCCAGATGTCCTTATTATTCAAATCTATGTGGATGACATTGTGTTTGGGTCAACTAACCCCAAACTGTGTGAGGAGCTTTCTCAGATCATGACTAATGAATTTGAAATGAGCTCAATGGGCGAGCTCAAATTATTTCTTGGACTGCAGGTTACACAGACAAAAGATGGAACCTTCATCTCTCAGTCCAAGTACATAAGGGATTTATTGAAGAAATACAAGATGGACAACCTCAAAGAAATAGCTGCTCCAATGGGTACCTCGACTAGCTTAGATGAAGATCCTCAAGGTAAACCAGTGGACCAAAAGCTATATAGAGGTATGATCGGATCCCTTTTATATCTTACATCATCTAGGCCTGATATTCAGTTTGCAGTGTGTCAATGTTCTAGATTTCAGGCTAGTCCTAAAGAGTCACACCTTAAGTCTGTGAAAAGGATTTTTAGGTATCTACTAGGCACCCAAGAGCTTGGTCTATGGTATCCTGCCAAGTGTGAGTTAGAACTCCTAGCCTACACTGATGCAGACTATGCTGGGTGTCGAGTAGAGAGAAAAAGCACTAGTGGCTACTGTCAATTCCTTGGTGGCTGTCTAGTATCTTGGGCATCTAAGAAGTAACACACTGTAGCTTTGTCCACAGCTGAGGCTGAAAATGTCGCAGCTGGTAACTGTGCAGTCCAAGTACTTTGGATCAAGCACCAACTGGCTGATTATCAAATAAAACTGGAATGTATTCCAATTTTGTGTGATAATACTAGTGCTATATGTTTAGCTAAAAATCATGTTCATCATTCTAGGACTAAGCATATTGAGATCAAACACCATTTTCTTAGAGATGCTGTCAATAAAAAGGAAATTGAACTGAATTTTATTGAAACAGAAAAATAAATTGCTGATATCCTTATTAAGCCACTAGGGAATGAAAGGTTCAAATTTCTTAGAAGAGAACTTGGCTTGTGTAAATTTTAGCATGATGAATAAACTCTCAAGTGGTTTGAATAAACTCTGTGGTTGCTGAATGTTGCACCAGACCATACATGCATAACATTCATATCTTTCATGACATATCAATTGGCATCACACTCATGATCCTCATTGCATATCATTCAGCCATGACTTTGTCTAAGCTAACTCTCCTCTAATTCCTACCATTCATTTGCAAAACCACATGCATATAGATAGGGGGAGTGTTGTATGAGTTGAGTCTGACAATATGGCAATCTGCTAGTCAGTTCTAATTATTAAGCAATAGAAAACAGACTTCTTCCTTTATAAGAATTTTAATTGCTTAAAGACTGACTTAATGGTTTAAATTTTATAAACTTTAGAGTTTAAAGATTACAATCAGTAAATAAGAATGTTGATAATTGATAAAGCTCTCAACCCTTATTTCATTACATGTCAGACAAAGCCAGCTGTATCTGAAATCTAAAAACTCACCTGAAATCTTGTTAGAGAAGGCTAAGTATGTGTATTGTCCTTAAACAAGTCATTCTGAAACAAATAAAGGACAGCTAAGAAAATCTTGAAAAAAATTTGAAAAATAATGTTAGCAGAGCAATGACTGGTAAAGCACTGAGAAACTGAGTGATCCATCAAAGAAATGGATAATACTTAAGCTATGAGGTGTATCAGTTATCTCTGTATAAATGATCAAAACAGTAGGGTGGTTTAACTGAGTACCTGGGGGTAACTGGCGTCTGATAAACGTGTACCCTCACACAAAAAGGTGTAAATCAGTTCTATTGAATTTGATCATAGGCAGAATGGTTCATTATGTTGAGTATCTAGGGGTACTAGCGTCTGATAAACGTGTACCCTTACGCAAAAAGACAAATGATACCTGAATGCCCTTAATAAAATAAAATTGAAAATGCTGTTCCTTCAAAAGAAAATTCAGGTATGCCAAATTGTTTAATTTCAATACATGACCTGGTATCTCTTAACATTTTTTTACTGAGTCTAAGAAAGTAAGATACTTTGAAACTGAATCTCGCATGCTCAAATGTGATTCTGGTTTAGTGCTTTTATCATGCACAACAAACTTATCCAATGAATGTAGTGCATGAACTCTAAATTTTATAATCTTTAAACCAGAACTCTATCTGAAAGCAGTTTCTAAATTCATATGACTGAAGACTCTGTGCTTTAGAATGCTTATTCCTGAACTACTTGTTTAGAATGCCAGTCAGATGATTTCTCTTGTTCCTTCCCTTATAATTTCTTTCCCTCCTCTTTGTTGATGGCAAAGGGGGAGAATATATTGTCTGTTTGATGAATTCCAGGGGGAGTGTATACATTGTTATGGCAAGGGGGAGTGTATGCATCATGTTATGGCAAAGGGGGAGATCTTGTTAGCAAGGAGTTAGTTATTTCATCTCTTAGCATGCATTCATAGCATCTGCATGACAAATATGACTAACAAATCATGTCGTTCATCAAAAATATATCTTACATTGTAAGATCATATAGGGTATGACAGGATGTTGCTATTCTATATGATAGGGTGTTGCCATCATCAAAAAGGGAGAGATTGTTGTGACTCCTCTATGTTGATGATGTTGACAATAAGCCTTACTTCATTGGCAACAGCTTGTTTTGATTGATTGGCAACTGTTCATATTTTGATGAAATTATCTTTATCAGATTGTCTGTGTGTTCTATGCAGTCAGAGTATGTACATCGTTATGTCGCTTGCACGTAGAGTCTATACATTACCTATTGTTGCGTCTGTGCAGGCATAACTAGCAAGTCTATACATTGCATATGTCTGTGCATCACTCAAAGTCTATACAATGCATGCACGTTCATTCAAAATCCATACATTGCATTGTAGCATGCACGCACACATAAGTCTATACATTCTTTAGCTCAGTTCGCAACTGAGTCTGAAGTCTGTACATCGCTGCATGCATTACTTATAGTCTGTATAGCCTGTGCTTGCAAGGTCAAGTCTGTTCATCGGACCAAGTCTGTATAGCCTATACATTGTTCAGAACACAAGTCTGTACATTGGGTGCTGCATGCTCACCAAGTCCATACACTAGCAAGTCTGCACATTGGCATAGTCACACAAAGTCTGTACATTGTCTTTGCACAAGTCCATACCAAGTCTGTACATCGGACCAAGTCTGTACAGCCTATGTTCTTCATGCATCTCTTCTTGAACAAGTCTATACATTGCGTGAAGTCTGTACATCGCATTTGATGCAGGCATAGGAAGTCTATACATTGGTATCTTTACCGACGTTGCACTCGCAAGTCTATACATTGGTATCTTTACCTACGTTGCACCTGCAAGTATATACATTGGCTGCTGCATGCTCACACAGTCATTAAGTCTATACATCGTGCACTCTCAAGTCTGTACAGCCCTTGATCATACATCATCGTCTCACTTAGCGTCTCATGCAAAGTCTGTACATCGGGCAAGTCGGTGCACTCAAACACTTGCTTGGTGCATTGCATTCCGAGCGTCTCATGTTGCGTCTTATGCAAAGTCTGTACATCGGTCAAGTCTGTATAGCCTGTGTGTTTCATCCATTTAAAGTCTATACACTCTTGAGCACTTGTGTGTTTTGATGACTGATCAAGTCTATACATCGCTGCATACACTGCATCGGTGAACTGCATACACTACATCAAGTCTATACATTGGATATGTCCATGCATTCATTCGTTGTGCATACTTTGTTTCGTTGTAGTCTGTGCATAGCTGCATCATTAAGTCCGTGCATCCATTTCTAGTGTACATACTTGCTTAATGCATTCTGCATTACACACTCAGTTTGTGCATTGTACTATCATGTTTCAACACTAAGTATGCAAAGTCTATACATTGCTGTCGCATTGCAAAGTCTATACATTGCAAAGTCTACACACTGCATTGCACACTACAAAGTCTGTACAATGTTCTATAGTCTTAAGCTGATAATTCTCTTCGACTAATTGACAGGTACCTTGTCGAGAAGATTAAGAATGGCACGTGATCCGAGGATAATAGGAGTGCCAGGATCATGACACGTGTACAGCAACGAGCCTGGATGCTGCCACGTGATCAAGGTGCTCTGGGCGGGAAATGTGGAAGCCACACGCCCTGTTGCTTGCTGCTACTATAAAAGGAAGTCTTCTTCCTCAGAAGAAGGCTGATCAATGAGGTGAAGCTCGAGAGCAGAGAATCTTGAAGCAGTAGAGAGCCACTGAGAGCAGAGAAGAAAACCCACGATCCAGAGAGAAGAAAAAGAGAAAGAAGAGAAGAT
Source organism: Amorphophallus konjac (assembly GCA_022559845.1). Lineage (NCBI taxonomy): Eukaryota > Viridiplantae > Streptophyta > Magnoliopsida > Alismatales > Araceae > Amorphophallus > Amorphophallus konjac. Next base: position 189,307,037 of record CM040127.1, on the reverse strand, counting down.
TGAGAGAGATGAGTTGAGAGAGTTTATTTGAGAAGTTGTTCCTCAGACTCTTGGTTCAGATACCAGAGCTGAGTTTGCTCATTGAGAGCTATTTCCTTTCTGGGATTTCTTGTTTTCGTCTGATTCTATTTTCATTTTTTGAAATCTTTTCTTCAAGCTGTGTGTCAACGGTTTGCAGAGGTGCTGCCTCTGGACGGGTCAAGCTGTAATCCCCAGCGGTTGCAGTGGAGGAGTCCACTGGACAGGTCAAGCGGTAATTCCTCAGCGGGCGAGACGTGGTCTCGGACAGCAAGCTGTGAGGCTCAGCGGTTGTAGGCTAAGCTGTATTGTCCAATGGACGCAAGCTGTGTTGCGCAGCAGTAAGCCACACTTGGGTTGAATGTGGGGTGGACGTAGGTCTGGAGGACCGATCCACCTAAAAATCTAGTGTGTCAAGTGTTTGTGTGATTGCTTGATCTATTGTGTGGTTGCCTTTGCCGATTCTCTTCTTAGATTGTCTTTGTTTCTACTCAAATCTATCATTCGAGTTAGTGATCTAGTAGATCTGCTTAAATTCCGCATTAGAGCCTTATCTTGGTTTTATATTAGGCTATTGATCTATTCACCCCCCTCTAGATCCACACTTCGTGGTGACAGAGTGCTTCCATCTAACACAACAAATTCTCCATTTGAAGATTATACAATTGATGATTGGGAGGATGCATATATACAACTCATGGAAAAATATGAAATGTACAAAAAGGAGAATAAATTATTGAAAAAGAAAATTAACTCATTTGTGCATGATCATGATATGAATGATAAGAATGCTCTACTTGAAACTGAAATTGAAGATCTTAAGAAAATGATTGAGAACTTGGAGGAAGGAAGAAAAGAAATGGCTGACTTGGAAACTGAAAATGAAGATTTGAGAAATGAGATTGATAGCATGAAGCTAAAAATGTAAACCTATGAAAAGGATAGCAAATTGAGCAATGAAAAGTATGAAGCTATCAAACAAGTCAACATTCAACTCCTGCAAAACATTGAAAACTTACAAAAAGAGTTGAATGATAAACAACAATCTTTGGAAAAATTTGTGGATGGAAAAGAAAACCTAGACGCATTCTTAGGAACTAGAATGAACCACAACAAAGATGGGTTGGATTTTGATCGAACAAACAAAAGGCCAATTGGGCTAAAAATAGTCACATTTATTTCCTCGTCTGATGCTTCAACCTCAAAAACAACATCCAAAGGAAAAGAAAAGATTGAAGAGGTAGTAACTGAAATTCCCAAAAAGTTTGCTCAAAAGCCTAAGAAAAGTCAACCTTCCCCAAAGCATAGGTCAACACGTCCTTGGCCATCGCCTGCTCAACCTTCTAGATACCACCAAAACTGGATTACACATTCATATAGGCCAACACCATCATATTCTTGGGACAATTGTGACTTCTGTGTGTATCAATCCCATAGGTGGCAAAATAATCATTTTCAACCCAAAACCAACCAACCACCTCAATGGCTTAAGAAGCAAAATTCATCAAACTTCCACAAACTCCAACCAAGAGCCTCCAAACAGAAAATGAATGTCAAGATTGAAAAGAAAAATAAAATCCTTGCTCTAAGCAAACAAAACATGAATGTTAAGAAGGTTTGGATTCCAAAAGAAATGGTTTCATGTTTTGAAAATTTGAAAAGTTTGATGGGACCCAAATTTGGTTGGGTTCCAAACACCATTGCTTAATTGCTTGTGCAGGAGTGTCTTGCAGCCATACATAATAGGTGGTATCTTGATAGCGGCTGTTCAAGACACATGACTGGAGACAAAACAAAATTTTATCTCTTGGAGGAAAAGGAAGGAGGACACGTCACATTTGGAGGGAACAACAAAGGAAAAATCATTGGAACAAGTAATGTAGGTAAGAATCTCTCCAACTCCATTGGAAACGTGTTGTTAGTTGAAGGATTGAAATATAACTTGCTCAGCATAAGTCAATTGTGTGATAAAGGTCACAAAGTGTTGTTTGATTCTCATGAATGTAAAATCTTTGAATCAAAATCTGATAAGGTAAAATTTTCTGGTAAGAGAGTCAAAAATGTTTACATTATTGACTTAGATGATCATGCTTATTCAAACCTTTATCTTGCTGCACCAAAATCTGAAATTGCATGGTTATGACATCGTAGACTAGGACATGCTAGCTACAATGTCTTACATAAATTGTTAAAGCATTCAATGGTGAAAGGGTTGCCTGAATTATCATTTAAACAAGAAAACAAGTTGTGTGATGCATGTGCCCTAGGTAAACAAACAAGAAAATCTTTCAAGGGAAGATCTGAAAATACATCATCCAAACCACTCGAGCTAATTCATATGGACCTGTTTGGACCAACCAGAACTGCTATCTTAAATGGTAGAAAATATGGATATGTCTTGGTGGATGACTTTTCTAGGTTCACATGAGTTTTCTTTCTCACACATAAAAATGATGCTTTTGATGAGTTTCAGTCACTCTACATGAAGATAAAGCAGGACGGTGAGTTTAAAATTTCCAAGATCCAATCTGATCATGGTGGTGAATTTGAAAATGCTAACTTCTATAATCTTTGCAGGGCCGAAGGTATTTCACACCGATTTTCTTCACCAAGAACCCCAGAGCAAAATGGTGTAGTTGAAAGGAGAAACTGAACACTTGTAGAGATGGCAAGAACCATGCTTGCTGAACGGCAACTTCCAAGGAGGTTTTGGGTTGAAGCGGTAAACTCAACATGTTACATTATCAACCGCTCTATGGTAAGGCCACATATCAAAAAGACTCCTTATGAGTTACTGAAAGGTAAAAGCCCTCTCTCTCACATATGAAAGTGTTTGGGTCAAAATGCTTCATCCACAACAATGACAAAAGAGACTTAAATAAATTCGAGCCCAAGAGCGATGAAGGTATATTCCTTGGATATTCTGATAGATCTAGGGCTTATAGAATTTACAACATTAAGAGTCAAACTGTGGAAGAATCACCCCATGTTTCGTTTGATGAATATCATGATGATTCTAACAGTGATAACTCTTGCAAGAAAAATAATGAAGACGGGGAATTCCTAAGCATGAAGGAAAAGAGTGAGTCTCCACAAGATAAAATAAAAGAAGATGGTGACCTAGCTGAATCAAGCAATGCTAGAAATCAAGCTCCAGGAGAAGGTAATGATTCTACAAACATTAGAATTCTTAAGGATCATCCTTTAGAAAATGTCATTGGTAGCTTGAATGACCCACCTAGAACAAGGTCACATTTTAAAATTGTGGAAGAACTAGATCAACATGCTCTTGTCTCTCAGCTTGAACCCAAAAACATTGATGAAGTATTAAAATATGAAAACTGGATAAATTCAATACAAGACGAGTTAAACCAGTTTGAAAGGAATAAAGTTTGGCATCTTGTTCCTAGACCATCATCACAATCTATCATAGGCATTAAATAGGTTTTTAGGAACAAACTAAGTGAGGATGGCAAGATAATAAGAAACAAGACTAGATTGGTGGCTCAAGGGTACAATCAAGAGTTTGGGGTAGACTTTGATGAATCTTACGCCCCAATTGCTAGACTCGAAGCCATCAAAATTTTACTTGCCTTTGCATGCTCCCTTAGAATAAAGCTGTACCAAATGGATGTAAAAAGTACTTTCTTGAATGGCTTGATCAAAGAAGAAGTCTATGTTGAGCATCCCCCTGGCTTTGAGAATTCTAACCATGCAGATTTTGTATACAAGCTAGACAGGGCGCTTTATGGACTTAAGCAAGCACCAAGCGCTTGGTATGAGAGACTAAGCTCGTTCCTCATTGAAAAAGGGTACACACGAGGTAAGGTAGATCAAACACTTTTCACCAAGAAGCAAGGTAAGAACATCTTGATTGTTCAAATTTATGTTGATGATATTGTGTTTGGTTCTACTAAATCTGAAATGTGTGAGGAATTTGATAACCTCATGACTAGCGAATTTGAAATGAGCCTAATGGGAGAACTCCAATTCTTTCTCGGTTTGCAGGTCAACCAAGGACAAGATGGTTGCTTCATAAGTCAAGCCAAATACATCAAGGAGCTGCTGAAAAGATTTGACATGACGAACAGCAAAATCATTGCAACTCCTATGAGCACCACAACATCACTGGATTCGGATGAAAATGGTAAATTAGTGGATGCAAAGATCTATAGAGGTATGATCGGCTCTTTGCTTTACTTGACTGTATCCTGACCAGATATCCAGTTTAGTGTATGCCTTTGTGCTAAATTTCAAGCTAGTCCTAGAGAATCTCACTTGACTGCCGTCAAACGTATCCTTAGATACCTTGCCGGCACTCAAGATTTAGGATTGTGGTATCTGTCATCATGTGATTTATCTCTTATATCTTATTCTGATACAGACTATGCTAGATGCAAGCTGGATTGCAAAAGTACTAGTGGTTACTGTAGACACGCCAAAATTGATACTATGTTGATCAAATCTCATGTCACCATGTTAACGCCCCAAAGTAAACTTCAATATTTCCATAATACGAAGTTTTTCTATTTTTGTGTGATTTTATGTGTTTTTCTAATTATTTTTGTAATTCACGACTTGAAGTAAGGCATGTTTTAAATAACGGCTTGCTCCTGGGCACGTTTTAAAGAAAGGACGACTGATCCAAGAGGCGATAGTTTCTAGAATTTAATGAATTTCATTCAAATTGGAAAAATAAGAATTAACGTCCCTCTCTGGGTCGTGTTTTTAATTAACGCCTCTCCCTGAGGCGTCGCTTCATCATTTTCAAATAAGGAAGGTGTTTCTTACTAAAATTAAATCCATTAATTGACGCCTTTATGCCAGTCGTTATTTTAATTAACGCCCTGACCCAGGTCGTCAATTTCAAATAACGCCTTTATGTGGGTCGTCTCTTTCGCTTCCGTGTCCTGATTGAACGAAGCTTTCCTGGAGAGTTGCCTGCTCTGTTTGATCATCTTGTTGGATTAGGTAACTAGAGACCTTGCCATGGATGGCTATTGCCAATTCTTATCCCATTAGATCTGTGTTTTCCGCCCTATAAATGCATCCCTGGGTCAAGTTCGCAAAAGGTTGGCTAAAGGGAGAAGAAAAGAGGGATTAGTAATAGCAGAAACAGGTTTTCTCCACGCATAGAAGCTTTCCACTCTCCTCTTCCTTGCGCATCCTTTGCTCCTGCGGTGGTTTCTTCTTCCTATTGCATCAGCCGAATTAATTGGTTTCTCCCTTTACTATTGTCAGGAACAGCAGGGAACTCTTTGCATCAGTTTACTGTTTCATCATCGTTCATCATAATTCTTTTGCATTAGCTTTGCATCACATCTCCTTCCTTCCCTAATTCTCTTAGGGGTTTTAAAAGAACCGAAAGGTGCACACTTTATGCTCATATTCCATCATCTCATTTTATCTTTGGGTTGATACTACACACACTTGGCTAATCCCTTTTTATCTTGTTTGTTTGTGATTTGTTTAAGGGTAATCAAGAAGAAAAACCCCCTTCATCGACCGGCCGGTAGAAGGAGGAGGAGGAAATCTACAATCATCCCGCATCATTGTTTTCATCAGGTATTCGCGATCAATCTCCCTTCTTTTTGAGGTAACCCCTCTGGCGATCACCCTCCATATAGCAATCTCTTGCTCCCCTTTTTATTTAGTTTTTTCTATCTTCTATCCTTTTATGTCGGAGAGATGATCATCTTTTTAGGTGTTCACAAATTGGCGATCACGGTGGGACTCCCACTGTTTTTCTTTTGATTACCCCTCTCCTATTGGCACCCACGTGTGCCCTTTCCTATTGGCACCCACGTGTGCCCTTTCCCTTTGGCACCCGTGCGTGCCCCTCCCTTTGGTACCCACGGTACCCCTCCATTGTGCCCCACGTGGCACCCTCCTTTGTGCCCCACGGGCACCTTCCATCGTGCACACTGCACACTCCCATCGGGATTAGCCAGTTTATGAGCATCTTTTATTCTCTGAATTAACGCCTTCCATCAAGGCGCCTCTCTTATTTAATGCCTTCATTCAAGGCATCTTTTTGTTATTTAACGCCTGCTGTAGAGGCACTTTTTAGCATATCTCTGGTTCGTTTTATTTCTCCTTGCGAATTCACGCCCTTTGGTCTGGGCATCCTATCTTTGTGCAGCGCCGTATCGCAAGGCGTGTTTTAGGTGAGCTTGTGCACCATTTATTTTTTTTGACGCCCTCTTCCCGAGGCGTCCCTTTCATAATTAGCGCCTCACATCAGGGCGCGTCTTCTAGACTGTCTGTCACTTTGCAGTAATTCACGGCAGGCCCACTGTCCTTTTTTTTGCTGGTAGCGACTGTTGTCAAGTCGCCCTTTTTCTGTGTGTTTACAGAAACCTGCTTGCTCTGTTCATTCATGCTGGATTGATTCACATGTTTATCATCTGATTATGTCTGATTGATTTGACTATATTATCCTGCATTTTGTGGCACTTGGTTGAGAAACCTCCTCTCTCTACACTAGGATTCCACACACCCTTCTTGGAATTGGAATAACCCTCCATTGAGTATTCCGTCTCTTTGGACCAGAAATTCCTTTTCCAAGACCTCCGTAAGTCCCCGCACCCGTGGATTCCCTCACGGACGCCGGGCTAGTTGTACCTTGAAGTACCCGGAGTTTAGACAACCTATCGTTGGTGAGGAGAGGGAAAGAACCTAGTTAACCCGGAGATCACACTCAAATTCATAACTAGGGTTCACATTGCAAAAGGGAGTGGATTGATCTTCAATTTAATTCACCCTAACCTCAAACTCAAATCTAAAAGCTTGCGCTCATCACAACTCGTTTGCATAAATTTGATTGAATTGAGTGGTTATTGTGGTTATAATTCCTTCAAGTTAAGCTTTCTCTCCACTTAAATATGCAACTTCGTTCAGGTAAAATCATCAACATGGCAAGCTACAGGTATTCTTTAGATGATGTGGAGGAGAATATTTTTGGGCAATCTTATGAGGCCCCCCTCCAGGATTCCATTTATCATGAGGGAGACTACCCTCCATCTCATGCTCATTATTCTCAAATTCATGTGGTTGACACCACAACTCATGAGGTTGAACCCTCCTCTCAAGCTTTACCATCCAATCAGGACACATCAGGGAACACCTCCCCTTCCTTCAATGTCAATGATTTAATTCATGCTTTGTCCCAACTGGATGATTCCCAGCGGCAGGCAGTTCATGCCGCTTTGAAAGGGAAATCTGTTCCCTCTTCATCTTTCAATCCCCCTCCAGCCGTGAGTGGCCACCATGCTTCTACTGACCAGGCGGTCTTGCACAGAACTCCTTCATGTCCACCAACGCCCGTTGTGGCCATGCCGGCCCAACAGGCAAGTTATTTTACGGCTAGGCCTCAATTCCTTCAACCTCCCCAAATTCTAAGGACGCCTATGCCAAATTCTTTCATTCCAAATTCGGCCCCAGTCGAGTCAGATTCCAATGCTCTGCTTCTTCAAAAGTTGGCTAGCATGGAAGAGCAACTCAAGAAAGTCACTACAGCAAAGAATGCCCCAGAGATTTCTCTCCCCACATTGCCAGTATTTCATCTACCACCTTCTGAGATGCCGAATTTTCGGCGATATAATGGGACTGGCAATCCATTTATTCACTTGAAAGATTTTATGTATGAAACTTCCTTTTGGCAGGGCAATAAAGCCTCGTTAGCTTATTTGTTTAGAAGATCTTTAGAGGGGCCAGCCCTCGAGTGGTTTTATTCTTTAGACCCGGCAGATGCTAATGACTTCGATATAGTTCAAAAGAAATTCTTGCAGAAATATAGGGACCGGGTTGGACCCTCCCTATCAGTTACTGATCTGGTTGCGGAGAAAATGAAGCCAGAGGAAGACTTCATCATATTTGCTGATAGATGGCGATCAATGGCCGAAAAATTGAAAGATACGTTGTCAGAACCGGAACAAGTTAAGATGATTATTTCAAATGCAACCCCTCAGTTCCGACACATATTGGCCATGAACAGATTGACCACCATGGAGGAGCTCTATGAAAGAGCTCGATATATTCAAACTCAGATGAAAGATTCGCCCATCATGGGCATGTTTGAATCAAGACCACGGTTGGTCAAGAAAAATACAAATGTCAACAATAGCGGACCCATGACTGAGGGCACCATTGCAAATGAGCAAGTTGGCATAGTTGGCAACCCCACACCCTCCCGCCAATCTAACCCACGACCTCCACCACCTCCACAACAAAGCACCCTCTTCAACTCATCCCCACAACACCAATTTGCTCCTCAACCTTCCTTTGCTCCTCCACAAAACCAAACGCACCGCACGGATCCACCAGCTCCACAACACTATCACCAAGTACCACCACCCGCCAACTACGGACCACCACAACAACAACAAAGGAGACCACTAGGCCCCAAAAGGGCCCACTACCCGCCATTGCTAGAAAGTCTCCCAGATATCTTCAATGCCCTGATGGCCGCCAATCTGCTCATGTTACCAAAAGAAAGGGCAGCGTGGCCCGCTAATGTTGACACGTCCCGCTATTGTGTTTTCCACCGCTCCCCTGGCCACAATATTGATCACTGCTTTCATTTCAAGGACTATATTTATGATTTGAATGATCAGGGCGGTATTAATTGGGATGAGATGAGACAGTTTATCGCTTCTTTAAAAGTAAGAAGGCCTCCTCGGCAACAGCAGGCTCAGCAGCCGCAGCAACCAGCTCCACAGGTACAACAGCAAGCTCCAGCACCACAGCAAGACATGGGGATTGTCCACAACCCACTGCCGGAGCACCCCCTAAATCAGCATGTGAACCCTGTCACGTCCCTCCACGAGGTGGAGAGAGGACAAGGATGGCACGAAGAAAATGCCTCTGTCGGGGCACTTAACCATAATTCAAATCAACCTCCGCGCCTCTTGCGCACACTTCCTTCTTCCACTCCCCAATTGACTCGTCCCCTTCTGCGCCCTGTTAATCCATCCGCTCCAACTAATTCCTCATCCTTGCCAACCCGGCCTCTCCTTACCCGTCCTCCACCATCGCAACCCATCACGCAACAAACTCCACTACCTATCACCAACCCTTCGCCCTTGTCATCTAGGCCACTTCTCATCCGCCCATCACCAACACCCGTTACATCCACCACCATTGCTCCTCCGCCGGCAAGGACTCCTACACCATCAGTCCACCCCCCATTTATTCCCAGACCTCTACTTATTCAACCAACCATCTCCACCCACACTCCAACACCCCCTTCTACCCCTACGCCTCCTACAGGGGCTTCTCTTTTGAACCCTTCTCCAATACCCCCTACGGGGGCTCCTTCTTCAAACACTTCTCCACCACTTGTCAACGCTAATGTTCCTTCTTCATCTTCCAACCCTCCCTCCACACTTACCCCGACAGAGGCGCGCCAAACCATAGCACCGCTCCGCAGTGGACGGATGTTCCATCGCATTTTTCCCTAGAGAGAGCAGGAGCCCATGCAGGGGCCCAATGAGCAAGAGCAAGAGCAAGAGTCTGTTCCAGGCACTCAGTATGATTTACTAAAGCATCTCGACCAAACTCCAGCAAGAATTTCTATTCTAGAACTGATCAAGAGGTCAACGACCCATCAATTGGCCTTGAAAGAATATTTGCAGAAAGTTATGGTCAATGAAGACATCCCGGTCGAGCACATAACTACAGTCTTAACGCCCGCTAGCGGTCAGCCAGCAATTACTTTTTATGAACATGAATTGGCACCTCAACCAGCAAGGAAATATGCCATGTGTATCACAGTTGACATAAATAAAGTGGCAGTAAAACAATGTTTGGTGGACACTGGGGCATCCATCAATGTATTGCCGCCTAGCACTTTGAAGATGTGCGGCATTCCTGAAAATCAGATTCGGCCATCCACTATAACAGTCACAGCTTATGACAACACCAAGAAGCCTCCCTTGGGCATGATAACATTAAAAGTCAGTTTGGGTCCAGCTACAATCACAGTAGAATTTCACATATTGGACATGGATCCAACATTTAATGGCATCCTGGGTCGCCCCTATATTCAACAGCTGGATGCGGTGCCTTCTACAAATCATCAATGCCTCAAGTTTCCACATAAAGGCCGTGTTATCAAAGTCACTAGCATGCCGATTTTGCCAGATGAAGACATACACCTAGCAACATCAGTTCCGTCTATTTGGCCTTCCAACAAACCGTTGTTATCAGTGTTAGATGTCATTAACCCACGGCCGATGCCCTCGGAGACAGTCACAACGGTTGCTATGACACCTCCGACTTCCAAGGGGAAGAAGAAGAAGAGCATAATAAATACCCCTGGCTGGAATATTCTGATGAAAATGGGGTACCAAGCTGGTAAAGGCCTGGGTGTTAATTTCCAAGGCAGAACTAAGCCTGTCAAGCCACAAAAATTAATTGCACGGGGCGGCCTAGGCTATAAAGGGCCGGGCAAGAATGAAGAAGAACCATGGGCAGTTATGACATCCACTTTGAAGACAGATCGCCAACCGCTTACTTGGACATTGCATACACATTTTATTAAAGGTGGCGTTCAAAATAATGAGCAGACTACAATAGTCACTTCCATGTTAGACTGTCAAGATGTTCATGCTACACAGTTTGCTCGTCATATTGCTCCATTAGCCACCTATAAAGCCCTCGAGTCTCTAAGGCCTGATAAGAGAAGGAAAATGGGTGATCCAGAGTGTGACTGGTATAGATGGTTTGACATGAATGATATTGCTATTGCTTTGAGTCGTCTATTTATGCCGACCGACCCAGAATGGCCGCCACTAATCCATGAGTTGATTGAAAAACCTGATGTGATAACAGATAAGAGGCAACTGCTGAGCAATTATACAGACACTAGAGAGCCTGATGTGCCATACGAAGAAGGTTTCACGACAGACAGGCTGTGGGCCGGCCTTTTCTCTCTCACTTCCATGCATCCGTCTCTTCTTGTCTCCCTGTATTCCCAAATGTTTCCATGTGTGCCCAAACCGCCTCCAATCATGGTCATCTTTTCTCCAAGTTCACCTCGAGTTTCTCCTCCAATTCCTCCCCTGCTCCTCGAGCAATTTTCCAGACTCTCCATCACACCCCCGCGCGGGTCATTATTAATTCAACCCTTCTCCAATCTTTCAATTTCCACTCTTCCTACTATTCCCCCTTCACATTGCTTTCTATTGGAAAAAGAAAATAAAAATGAAGAGAAAAATAAAGAAGGAAAAAATAAAAAAAATGCCAAAATTCCAACTTTTCAATCCTCTATCTCCGTTGAGGAGACCTCTTATCTCCTTTCTGAGTGTGTCTCGACCCAGGGGCCGCTCTTTCAGGATTCATTGATAAATCTTTTCTACCCCTCCTACGAGGGGTCTTCGTCTGTATCCCCTCCTGTATCCACTTTTTCACCTCCTTCCTTTTCTTCTTCTAATGATCAAGCTAGTTGCCCCTCTTCTTCTTCTAATAAAATTCATGGGGTAGTTTCACATAAGAAACCCAAGGGTAAGCAGATTCCCCGTAGATTCTTGTTAGAATTGGCTAGAAGGTGCCAGGCATGCTCAACTCTTCCCGAATTTTTAGAGAATCCGATCATCTTGCCAGATTTAGAATATGAGGGTGCTTGTGCTTCTTATGAGAGTTTAGGTGTCTATGAGATTATGAACGATGAAGACCCTATTGAAGAGGGGGATGAAAGTTACGAAGAATATGAGGATGAGGCTGATGCCTTTGCTAGTGGCATGAGAAGATTTGATGAACCATCAGCCTCAGTAGAAGAGCCTACAAAAGAAATAAATCTGGGTACAGAAGAAGACCCCAGGATTGTCCTCATTTCAAAGAATTTGCCGCCCTCCGAAGAGGTGGCGCTTATTTTGGTACTTCCAGAATATAAGGACACGTTCGCATGGAGTTATGAAGACATGCCCGGATTAGACCCTACGCTCGTTGAACATCGACTTACACTTAAGCCAGGGTCTGTTCCGGTCAAACAACGGTTGAGACGTTTTCACCCTAGCATGGCTTTAAAAATGAAAGAAGAGGTCGACAAGCTTCATAAGGCCAGATTTGTTAGAGTTGTCCTCTATCCTAACTGGGTGGCTAACATCGTCCCGGTCATGAAGAAAGATGGAAAGGTTCAGATTTGTATAGACTTTCGGGACCTCAACCGTGCGTGTCCTAAGGATGACTTCCCCCTCCCTCATATTGATGTTTTAATTGATAATACGGCAGGATTTGAGACTCTCTCCTTCATGGATAGTTTTTCGGGTTATAATCAGATTCGCTTGGCTGAGGAAGATCAAGAGAAGACATCGTTCACTACACCATGGGGTACTTACTGCTATGTGGTCATGCCTTTTGGACTCAAGAATGCTGGAGTCACCTATCAGAGGGCTATGATGGCAATTTTTCATGATATGATCCACATTTATATTGAGGTGTATGTGGATGACCTGGTGATAAAATCAAGAACAAGGGTTGAGCATCCTGGGGTTCTAGCTAAAGTCTTGCAAAGATCACGAGAGTATCAGTTGAAAATGAATCCCAAGAAATGTGTATTTGGTGTTTCATCAGGGAAGTTGCTTGGATTTATTGTCAGCAAAAGAGGAATTGAAGTTGATCCCAATAAGGCGAAGGCCATTAGAGATATGCCTCCTCCCAGGAATTTGAAAGAAGTTCGAGGATTAATCAGGAGGTTGCAATTTATTCACCGCTTTGTCTCCCAGCATTCATAAAGATGCAGGCCGTTTTACGAGCTTACTAAGTCGGGGGTCAAGTTTAATTGGGATGACAAATGTCAGGCAGCTTTTGAAGGATTGAAGGATTATTTGGCCAATCCTCCTGTCCTAAGGCCACCAGTTCCAGGCAAACCACTCATTCTCTATGTTTCTGTCCTGGATGACTCTGTGGGTGCTGTCCTAGCTCAAGTGGATGAAGAAGGGAAGAAGAGGGCAGCATACTACTTGTCTAAACTTCTCAACCCTTGTGAGCAGACGTACTCAGCTATAGAGAAGACTTGCGCTGCTTTGGTCTGGGTAGTTCAGAAGTTAAAGCACTATTTCTTAGCTCACGAGGTTCACCTCATTGCTCGCATGAATCCAATTAAATTCCTTCTTGAAAAATCTATCCTTACCGACCGATTAGCACGCTGGCAAAGTTTCCTCTCTCAATTCGACATCACTTACATTCAACAGAAAGCTATCAAAGGCTACGCCATTGCCGAACATCTTGCTCACCACCCTCTACCCCGATTTGATCCTGTCAATTCGGAGTTTCCAGATGAGGAACTAATGTCCATTAATCAACCCCACGATCCTATGTGGACTTTACATTTTGATGGAGCTCTAAATTCCCAAGGAAGAGGGATCGGCATGGTTCTTTTAACAACAGAAGGGGTCACCATCCCATTCGCCGCTCAGCTTACTTTCCCTGTCACAAATAATATAGCTGAGTATGAGGCTCTTTTGGCCGGCCTTCAAACCGCTCATAGATATGGTGTTACCCAATTACGAATTGTTGGTGATAGTCAGCTCATTCTATGCCAGGTGCTTGTCAAATGCCGCAATATCAATCCTAAGCTCAAACCATACCAGGAACTTGCTTCAGCTTATGCCAAACTCTTCACCAAATTGATCTTCGTCCATGTCCCTCGTAGCCAGAACATCTTAGCTGACGCTCTTGCCTCATTGGTCTCTGCTTTAGTCTTCCCTCCTGAACGAGATTTCTATGTTCCTCTCATTCATCAGCGTGACACTCCAGCTATTAAGGATCGCGTGTTCCTCGACATTAGGGATAAGGTGCTCGAGAAGGTCAGGCGGAGTGAAGCTCTTAAAAATAAAGAGGTCATGTTATTAGATTGGGAAGAAGAATTGGCTGATGAGGATAAACCTTGGTATTATGAGATTGCCAGATATTGCAATGATCAGTCCTATCCCGAAGAAGCCACTGCAGAAGAGAAGAAAGCAATTAGAAGAGTGGCTCAACGTTATGTTTTGGTTAGAGGTGTGCTCTATAGAAGAGGGCTCACGGGTGTTTTATTAAGATGTCTCGACGATGATGAATCCTGGAAGGTCGTGGAAGAGGCACATTCAGGAGTGTGTGGTGGTCATGTGAACAGCCAGATGCTAGCTAAGAAGATCCTTAGGCTAGGCTTCTATTGGCCAACTCTAGAAGAGGATTGCTCCATCTATGTTCGAAGGTGTGTTAAGTGCCAACTGCACGTCGACAAGATTCATTCTCCTGCTTCTTCACTCCATCCTATGTCCTCCCCATGGCCTTTCTCCATGTGGGCTTTCGATATCATTGGACCTCTTGGTGATTCGAACCTCCTTACAAAACAAAAGTCATTCATCCTTACGGCAACGGAGTACTTCACCAAGTGGGCGGAAGCGGAAGCATACGTGGAGATCAAAGCATCAACCGTCTGCAAGTTCATAATGAAGAACATCATCGCAAGGTTTAGCATCCCGAGTATCATCATCACCGACAATGGGCCTCAATTTATCTCTCAAGAGCTCAAGGATCTCTGCAATAGGTATAACATTGCATTGCATCATTCTTCTCCCTATTATCCACAGGGTAATGGTCAAGCAGAGGCAACTAATAAGACATTGATCAAAATTGTTAAGAAAACGTGTGAGGCTAATAGATTTTCGGATTGGCCAGACAAGCTAGTTGAAGCTCTCTGGGCCTATCGCACTTCCATTCGTACCCCCACTGGGCAAACCCCTTTCGCCCTTACTTATGGAATGGAGGCGGTAGTTCCTTATGAGATTCTCATTCCCTCTCTGCGAGTACAATTGGACAAGGAATTCTCTATTAATGAGCGTCGTGATTCACTCCTTGCCCAGTTGGAACTCCTAGATGAAAAGCGTCTGGTCGCCTCTGAGCATGCGCGCGTTTATCAAAATAGGCTTTCACGTTTTTATCAAAAGAAAGTAATTGAGAGAAAATTCAAAATCGGTGAGATGGTAATCAAGAGAATCTTTGTAAAACCTGGTGGACCCCGTACAAAACTCCAACCAAACTGGGAAGGCCCCTTTGTTATAAAAGATGTTTATCCTGGCAATGCTTATAAATTGATTAATGCTGAAGGAGAAGAGCTAGCTCATCCTTGGAATGGGCTCTACCTTAAGAAATACCACCCCTAATCCAAAAAAATTTAATAATAATAATAATAATAATAATAATAATAGAATTTTCCAAAAAATCTAAAAAAAATAATAGAAAATTTCCAAAATCTAAAAAAAATAGAAATTTCCAAAATTCAAACAAAATAGAAATTTTCAAAACCCAAAAAAAAAGGAAGGGAAAAAGATTTTCAAAATTTTAAAATTGTTGCCATGGCGTACGAGGACGCAAAGTCTGAAAGGTCAAAATTCAGAATTCAGTCATCAGTCTTGTTAACTTAAAATGGGGTCGACACCCGCACACACTGCGCGCTTAAACCTCGAACTCAAGCGGTGCAAAATCTGATGGGAAGTCAAAACCTGACTAAAGGTGAAGACAATACCCATTCTTTTCCTCTTCGGCCCATAAGGGAGGAAGGGAGGTCTTGGGGTGGACCCGTCAAGCCTACCCGCCGCCTTAGTAAGTGGAAGTCAGGGCCCAAAAGGGAACAAAATGCCGCAAAAGCCCAAGTACAATTAGGTTTTTCATCAGTACAAATCAATTTTAAAGTGAAAGTCAAATCGTGAAAAGAAAAGCATGTCAAGAGGGCAAAGTCCCCGCAAGGAAAACCTTGGGCGTATGCATGCAATATAAAAGAGGCAAAAGGCAACAAAATTTCCCTACGCCGAAGACCAAACCCCAACAGGCATAGGGTAGGGGAGGTAGTTTTATCTCGAGCTTTTCAGAATCTCTTATGGGCTTCCTTATATCTTCTTCCACCTTTTTTGTGGTAAGTCATAAACCAGCAGAATGGTCGAGATTGACCTAGGAGATTGCATCGTGCGAGATCTTGCGTATAAGTTTAAACCATTATCACGTCGACCTTTTTTGATTAAATAAGAAAGATCAATGAATCCTCAATGACGACCGTGTAGGACCCAGTGCCCTGGTAGCTTTGTCAACCCAATCCTAAAAGTAGCAAAAAAATTAACGCCTCTGAGTAAGGCGCCTTTTAGGTAATTAACGCCTGAGTGGAAGTCGTCTTTTATCAAATAACGCCTTTGGATAGATCGTCTTTTCAACGAAATTCAAACTCTTTTTCAGAATTAACGACCGTCACTGAGGGCGTCTTTTATATGAAAAATGACCTAGTCTATTGCGTCTTTTTGAGAAAATAAGAAAAAAATGATGAAACGGAAAAAAGAAGAAAAAAATGGTGATTTATCTTTCATGATGTGTGCTTGCATCTTTTGTTATGGGTTGCATACGTGTGCTTGCGTGTTGCATCTCCCTTTATTGGTTATTTTATTCACCTTATTCGATTAAAGGCTTGGCCCCTTGACCCATCATCAAGGTCAAAAGTTAAGACATCCCTTGCTTATTGAGCAAGGGGCCAAGTCGAACAGATGAATTAACCTGTTTGTTCAAGTGTGAACTACAGCTGCAAGTACAGGGCAAAGTGAAGCAAAAGCAAAGAACGTGGAAAAGGAGCAAAGTACGCAACAACAAGTACACAACTACACAAGTGCTCAGGTAACAAAAATTTCAATCTCATATATATATGCATCATAAATATCTGAGTACAGGTGTGAGGGTGGAGAATTACAAGTAAGTCTCTATCAGCTCTCGCCTCCACCCTCCTCTCTCCTACTCTCTACCTCGTCCTCGCCGTCCCGAGGGGGCGCTGGTGGAGGGGGCATGGGCCCCCGTGAAGAAGCTGGAACTCGAACCTGGCCCCCTACCTTGCTCCTCTCTCGAAGAGAAGAGCCCGCCATAAAGGTAGAGCTGGTGAAGCTATACCCTGCAGCTCGCGCCCGCTCCCGCCCTCGCTGAAGATGCTCCTCTAACGCTCGTAGCCGCTCCTGGGTAACGGCTAACTGGGTCCTCAAGTCTGCCAGCTCACGCTCGCGCGCTGCCACCTGCTCCTGGTATCGGGCACGCTCTGACTGCTGTAGCTCGTGGTGACGCGCACGATCTGCCAGGTGCTCCTCACGCTCCCGAGCACGCTCCCCGCGCTCTCGCACACGCTCCTCGCGCTCTCGCGCACTGCTCTCTCCGCTCCAGCTCAAGAGCGACCCATAGCTCCGCTACGTCCTGAGGCAGCTCCTCCCGTCACCTCAAAGCCCTCTCCAGCTCCGCAACCCGCTGCTCACGGATCGCCAACTCCGCCCCAGCTAGGGAAGCCCGGGTATGAGCCGCCTGTAACTGTGTAGTCTGCAAACAGGTAAACAAGTCATCAGTTCCACATTTAATGCAATAATTTAGCAATTTATGAAATAAATGCATGGTTAAAAGTAAAACTCACCCGTGTGGCCATCGCCTGCTGGCCCTCCTCGATGCAAGTAAGAGCGGCTCGGAGCTCCTCCGTCTGTAAAACACTTTTTCATCAGCACATAATAATAGATAATTAAATGAGGTATGAGTTTTGAATTTACCCATGTGGCGAGGTCGCGCTCTGCCGCCTCGGCCCGTGTCACTGCCCCTGCTAGCTGCTCCGCTAGTGCAGTCGCCTCTGCACTAGGCCCTCTCGAGCTAGAGGCCTCTCCCGTATCTCTCCCTACTGCTCCCTGCTGGGCACGCTGCATTTATTGAGATTGTCAGTGGCTAATCATCAATAATTCAAGGACAAAAATTCATTTGCATATAGAAATAAATTGAACACTCACCAAGGTCTCAAGGTCTGCCTACGTAGTGGCTAGCTGTGCCTCCAGACTGTGCAGGTGGGCCTGTGCATCCATCGATGCTATATCTCGCGCATCCTGCATCCATTACACATTAGTCGCATGATATATATGTAGACATTTGCATTTAATTTAGGAATAAGTGCATTCATACATACCCCTAGGACCCTCATCTGGGGTCGGCCGGCGTAAACCTCCCAGGAGCGTCGGAGGTACTCGAAGCTGTCGGTCGCCCGTGAGGTAACTCGGGTCCCGCCTCGCTGCCAGTCAGCGTACTGGTCTACGAACCGCACTCTCCAGTCGATCTCCTTGGTATGACCGTGCATCTTCTTCCCAATCCCTCGTGGCTCTCCAACCTCTATCCACTCCTGATGAAGGCCGAGAGTCCTCATCACCTGCCTAAGCCGTAACGGCTCAATCTCGCTAAGGCAATGAACCCAAAGCTCATGCTCAAAGCGAGGTCGGCCCGCTACGACCCATGGCTGGCCCTCGTCGGTCATCCCCTCGTAGGGTCTCCACCGCACCTGCATTCACGAGCATGCATACATCCATCATATCCATCATATAACATAAACGTAAAAAGAAATGCATAACATTGATCATGCGTACCAGTGAGGGAGGGAAGTCTCGGAACTCCCTGCGTAATACCCACAACTCATAGGCGAGTGGGGCTCCAAACACCACCGGCAGCTAGCGCCGTGCTAGAGGGAAAGTTCCCTCACCTCCAGGCCGTGGGTCGACGCGCCCCATGGGCATGTACAAGTGCCTAAAAATCTGCATCCATGCATCATATTAGCAAAGCATTCATACGCATATGTATTCTAAAATAACAAAAAAAACACACATAAAAAAAGAAAAATGCATACCTGAAGAAAAGGTGAGAAGCCACTGACAATCGTCTCTCGACCTGTCCCCGTGGAGAGGTCGGCTATCAAGTGTGGTAGCAGCGTTGCTCCCCAGGCATATATGCCGACTCCCTCCAGGTCCTCGAGTATCCCTAGGAATCGGCAGTTGATGACATCACCCTTTGTGCCGAGCAGCAGCCTCCCGAGCATCAAAAATAAGAACCTCCTCAGATCTCTGTCTGCCCTCTCTCTGTCAGCCGGGTCCTGGTAATAGGCTACCCTAGCCCCGTCCATCAACCTCTGTGAAAACTACTCTAAAGACTCCCTGGGTCTCTGTCTAGCGTCCCCCAGTCCCATAGCTGTGGTGAGGTCGGTGCGGAAGACGGTCCTGCACTCGCTAGGTGTCTCATAAACCATCTCTAACCCTAGGAGTCTCTGGGTAAGCTCGGTATAGTCAGCGTAGGTGATCCCGCTCATAGCCTCCCCGTCTACCCTCAGCCCTGTAATCCTAGCTACATCCTCTAGGGTGGGGATCATATGACCCCATGGCATCAAGAATGCCCGGCTCGTCCTATCCCATCTCTCTCTCAGAACTTGGATCAGTGCTAGGTCTGGCCTAACTGGCTCTATGCTAAGGAAAGCCCCAAACCCCATAGCATCTACTCTAGCCCTCTGAAATTCGGGGAGACCTTGATATGCTGCCCGGACCTGGACCCAAGAAATGCATGTCCTCATCAGTCCCTGCATACATAAAGAAAGAATTTTGGCTTAATTATTTAAATTTCATGTGGAAATTCATTTAAACTTTGATTTAATTAACGACCAATCTTGGGTCGTGGCTGGCTTGATTAACGTCCCTGAGGGTGGCGTTATTTCTAAGTGGGTTTTGATGATTCTGTGTGACTATTGAATGAACGACCCAGCCTGGGTCGTTGTTTATCTGAAAGACGCCCCTATGGGAGGCGTTGTTTTGAAATCTGGTTCTGGAAGTTTCAAATTACCGACCACCCCTGTGTCGTTGTTAAATGAATTGACGCCTCGATGGGGGGCGTTGTTTTCCAGGGTTTTAAAAAAAATAAAACAGCACTCGAAATAAATCAGGGCAAACATATTGAAAAATAAATTATTGAAAATGAAAAAAAGCATGGAAATTATCAGCATGAGTATAAACATGATAATTCAAATTCACGACATGCTACAGGGCGTGTTCTCATGTGATTAATTATTTTTCAAAATAAAAAAAATGAATTAACGACCCCGGGTCTGGGCGTCTTTTCTTTAATTCACGACACCCCTGGGGGCGTCTCTTTTCTGAGTCACTATTTTTCCCCACCGAGAGCTATGGAAAATGGAAATAAAATTAAAAAAATGGAAATGAAGGTTTGGGGGCCTACCTTTTGTTGTCTAGGTCCAACCATCCCTCCACGGCGGGGTGGCCGGGGTTGCCGTGGCCGTCGGAGTTGTCCGCGGCAAGGAACATCTGCCGCCGGCCGTTCTTCTCCTTCTCCTTCTTCTCCTTGTTCTTCTCCCTCTTCATCCCCTTCCTCTTCTTCGTCTTCTCCTTCTTCGTCTTCTCCATCATCTTCTTCATCACCTTCGTCTTCTCGTTCTTCCTCGCCGGGTTCTCTCTCGTCGCCGTGCTCCGCCGCCGGAGCCTCCTCGGCCGCCACGGGAGGAGCTTCCTCCATGGCGGGTTCATCCTCGCCCAAGTCCACAACATCGGGAGTAGAAACCCTCTGCCTCTTGTGTCCACCGCCGGCCATGGCTAGGGGATGAGAGAATGAGAGGGATAGAGAGTGGGAGATGGGGTTCGGTTAGGGTTGCAGAAGAGGGAAAGAGGGAAAAATGGACGGAGGAAGAAGAAGAAAGAAGGGGGAAAGGTGTTTTAGTATTCGAAAAGAATTAACGACCCCATAAAAGTCGTGTCTTGTTAAAAAGATGACTGGAACAAAGGGTGTTACTTAACCATTTCACGACGTGCTTTGAGGCGTGACTTCTTTTAGCATGGGGAATGACAAACGTTGTCAGGAGCATTTAATGGGACTTGATTGTCGTGATTGGAATAATCATTACTGTTTTTTAATTAACGGCTTGGCTACAAGCGTTATTTACATGAGACGTGGCTTATCTGAAGGTGTTACTTTTAGATTTTTAATGAATACTTTTGGGAATTTGAATCATATTAACGCCTTGACTTGAGGCGTGATTCTATTAACGCCATTGCTGAAGTCGTCAATTATGGGAATTAATGTTTTGATTTTTAGAAAAAGATCAATGAGAGACGATAAGTTCTGAGACGTTATTTGTGTTATTAACGTCATTCTCTGAGTCGTTATTCAGAACAGAAACACAGATTTTTGAAAGAATTCATCAGAAACAACATAATGTGGCTCAATCAGAATATTATCATTGTTTATTATTGATGAAAAGATTAATGCACCTAATGAGCCACTTTGGGCCTTAAGCTTCTTAAAGCTATTACATATGTTTTCCATTGATCTTTGTCTTCTTCTAAGTTCTCCACAGGTTGATGAGTTTTGCAGATTTTCCACAGTGCTTGGATTGTTGTGATTTCTTCTCCATCTTTATTGCTGCCAATGTCCCTTGTCTTGATAGGAGGAAGATGAGATGGGTCCTCGAATAGTCGCCGTGGGAGCCCGAGTTGAGGAAGGCACCGATGAGAGTTGTATAACACGAATTCCGTGGCACCTATTAACCGAAGATCCATCCCGGGAGAGAATCGTGCATGGAGTTCTTGAGCTTTAAGTAATCCCGGGGGGCATGTGAATAAGTTCTTTGGCATCACCTTGAGATGCTCCCTCCATTCCACTCTTTTCTTGATTTGAGGAATCCTGTTCACCACTCTATTGCTCAACCCCAATGAGCCGGTCATGTAGGAAAGTGGGCTTTTTGAGAATATTCTTGATGGTTGTTGGGCCTCCTCACATGGATCGAACTTGAAGTGGAGATCTACCCAACTAGAGAGTGCAAGCATGCATCCATAAATCGATCTCCCCATTGCTACCGAGGTAAGCCCGCTATATAGAAAGGCTAATATCGCCGGTCCCACTCTCTCTCCTTCCCAAAGGATAGCTATAGCACTCAATTGGGTCTCTTCCAAGAAATCCTCCGTGGAGGGGAACAAGATTGCCCCCGCCAAGCACACAACAAAGGCTTTTGCTACCCGTTCTATTTCATCTTCCTCTTTGGCTTGGTCGGACTTTTTGTAGACCCATGAGGAAAGCTTTAAGAGGTTAATCCCCTTGGTGGCTTTGATTTGGCTCACTAGGTTGGGACTAGGAATCAAGCTTGTAAGCAATTCATGGGAGGAGATTTGTCTTGGCATGATGGCCATCTTCTCCTCATCCCCTTGCTTCATCTTCTTTAAGCCCAAGATCATCTCTAGCTCTTCTAATAGAATTGTGGATTCAAAAGTAGAGAAGAGGAAGGTGTGGGTAGAAGGGTGCCATATCTCCATAAGAGCTCCTATAGCTGCCCAATCTAAGTTGATTTGGTCATAATGTTTGGCATGGCTAACTAAACCTAGGAGATGCCATCGAGAAAGAAAAACCCTCATGTCTGAATTGAATTTGGAGAGCAAGAGAGGAAGCCATTTGTTTTTTGTGAATCTCCTAGCTCCTGGAATGCTTGGGTATTCCTGTGTAGAGAAAAGAAAAGAAGGCACAGAGGGAGAGAAAGAGATGAGAGTTTGAAAGGGAAATAGGAAGACACATAATTCAAGCTTTGAACATACCTGGTTCATAGCAATCCTATTGCTAAGGTGCCCATTAATCTCGGAGAGCCTGAGAGTGGAGAACTTGGTCCTTTTGATAGCTCTTTCCATCTTCGCCAAAGGCAATGACCGTCTGCAGAAAGAAGCCGAAGCAGTATCTGTGAACAACAAAAGAGGCAACAGAACAGAAGAACTTGCTTGTTCGATTAATCTGAGGGAGATCCCCTCCTTTTATAGAAATATGAAGGATCTGATGCCCGTTCAAAATTGCAGAGTCGATTACAAGTAGCACTGGGTTTAGCTTTCTGATTCAGAGTCAGAAGCATGTGTTTCGAATCTGTTGTTAATTAACAACATCAGTCAGGGCGTCCTTTGTTGAAATGACGACTTGTCTAAAGTCGTGTTTTATTTAATGCCTCCGTTAGGGTCGTCACTTTCTTGAGATCTCAAGGAAATTAACGACTTGATGATAGTCATCTTTTATCGTTTTGACGCCCCTACCATCAGTCGTCTTTTTATAAGCTGGCATATTCAGTTCCCATGTGCTGATGTTAATTAATGAACTTAAGTGATGTCTTTTAATTAGAATTTATTTGTGATTATTCACTTATGGTCATGTCTTGTTTTGAATTAAGGATTATTTCTATCATGAGGACTAATGAATTTTCAAGTGCAGAAAAGTGCAGGTTTCGAGACGCATGGGTAACACGTTGAAGTAACACCATTCCATCCTTGTATTCTTTCCTGTAAGCGTTGCAACTATATGGTATTCTACGCTATTATAGCATACCAAGGACCTTGTGGTTCTGACAAACTTGGAATTTGAGTTCCCCTTCATCAAAAACAGTGATAATTCTAGGAGAATCTTGATCACACAGATAGGCTGTTGAGTCATTAAAGGTCTGGGACGACGGTTCCACTTTCTGGGTTGATGCGCGGACAAATGGGCTTCGTCTTAATGTCAACTCAGAGATCTGGATTCTTGACCAAATCTAGATGGCTTGGCAATATTATCCTTGATTATTTTCTATTTTTAGCTTGTTTTATTTTATTTTTTTTCTTTTAGCCCAGCATGCATCATGTAGGACTTTGAACTTAATGATGAAAATCTTCATATTATGGCAATAATGAAGGTCACTCGCTCTTAATTGAGTTGGCATGAGATATTCCATTCTAAATCAAATACTTTATTCTCTCTGAAGCTGCTCAGGCTAGTTCCTTGAAAGTGTCCCTTTGTTGGGTCTTCATCTCAATTCACTTTAATTTTCTACAAATCCACATTGGTTGTAGCACGTCCACATTGGCTGGTAACCGCTCTCCAATGGTGCCTCCCTGTCGTGCCCTCGCGCACATTTTATTTATTTAGTTTAGTCTCCTTTATCCAGCCAATCGATGCTTTCTTGGAATCACCCAGAGTTGTTTCACTCAGAATCTTGGAAAGATTTATAATGCTTAGTGTTAGAGACGTGTCACATCACACCTTGGCATCTACTTATCAGTTCATTCCACTTCATTTAGCTTGTTACATTTTCACTTCATTTCGTCTCACTCCCTTGCAAAGCAGACGCCAAGGCGGGACAGCTATAGACACGCCAAAATTGATACTATGTTGATCAAATCTCATGTCACCATGTTAACGCCCCAAAGTGAACTTCAATATTTCCATAATACAAAGTTTTTCTATTTTTATGTGATTTTATGTGTTTTTCTAATTATTTTTATAATTCACGACTTGAAGTAAGGCATGTTTTAAATAACGGCTTGCTCCTGGGCGCGTTTTAAAGAAAGGACGACTGATCCAAGAGGCGTCAGTTTCTGGAATTTAACGAATTTCATTCAAATTGGAAAAATAAGAATTAACGTCCCTCTCTGGGTCGTGTTTTTAATTAACGCCTCTCCCTCAGGCGTCGCTTCATCATTTTCAAATAAGGAAGGTGTTTCTTACTAAAATTAAATCCATTAATTGACGCCTTTATGCCAGTCGTTATTTTAATTAACGCCCAGACCCAGGTCGTCAATTTCAAATAACGCCTTTATGTGGGTCGTCTCTTTCCCTTCCGTGTCCTGATTGAACGAAGCTTTCCTGGAGAGTTGCCTGCTTTGTTTGATCATCTTGTTGGATTAGGTAACTAGAGACCTTGCCGTGGATGGCTATTGCCAATTCTTATCCCATTAGATCTGTGTTTTCCGCCCTATAAATGCATCCCTGGGTCGAGTTCGCAAAAGGTTGGCTGAAGGGAGAAGAAAAGAGGGATTAGTAATAGCAGAAACAGGTTTTCTCCACGCATAGAAGCTTTCCACTCTCCTCTTCCTTGCGCATCCTTTGCTCCTGCGGTGGTTTCTTCTTCCTATTGCATCAGCCAAATTAATTGGTTTCTCCCTTTACTGTTGTCAGGAACAGCATGGAACTCTTTGCATCAGTTTACTGTTTCATCATCGTTCATCATAATTCTTTTGCATTAGCTTTGCATCACATCTCCTTCCTTCCCTAATTCTCTTAGGGGTTTTAAAAGAACCGAAAGGTGTACACTTTATGCTCATATTCCATCATCTCATTTTATCTTTGGGTTGATACTACACACACTTGGCTAATCCCTTTTTATCTTGTTTGTTTGTGATTTGTTTAAGGGTAATCAAGAAGAAAAACCCCCTTCATCGGTCGGCCGGTAGAAGGAGGAGGAAGAAATCTACAATCATCCCGCATCATTGTTTTCATCAGGTATTCGCGATCAATCTCCCTTTTTTTTGAGGTAACCCCTCTGGCGATCACTCTCCATATAGCAATCTCTTGCCCCCCTTTTTATTTAGTTTTTTCTATCTTCTATCCTTTTATGTCGGAGAGATGATCATCTTTTTAGGTGTTCACAGTTACTGCCAGTTTTTGGGCGGGTGTTTAGTTTCTTGGGCCTCCAAGAAACAACACTCGGTTGCCCTCTCAACCGCAGAGGTAGAATATGTTACTGCGGGGAGCTGTGGCACCCAAGTGTTGTGGATTAAACACCAACTCCAAGACTACCTAGTGGATCTTGGTTGTGTCCTGATTCTGTGTGATAACACTTGTGCTATCAACCTTGCAAAAAATCCAGTCCAGCACTCTAGGACTAAGTATATTGAGATTAGGCATCACTTCATTAGAGATGAGGTCGGTAAGAAAAATTTTGAACTGCATTTTGTTGATACTCTAAATCAAATTACTGATATTTTCACCAAGCCCTTGTGTAATGACAGATTTTCAACACTCAGAAGGGAGCTTGGTCTTTGCCGACCTCAGGCCAATAAACATTGAAATGATGATCTTGTTCAATTTAGTTGTGTATTCTTGCATATTGGTGTTCATGCATTGTTTATATGTTAATATGTCATTTTGCATATGGTGTCACATTGCATGTAGTTGCATAATAAAGTTGAATTCATGTTCATGATGCATTGCATGGTTTGTGTAGCATCATACTTGCATGGCCATGGTATATTAAATGTTGATGTATGGAAAGGCAGGTTATGCTTGTCTAGAAGCACTCAATATGCGTGAGGTTTTACCTCCGCCAAGTACCATACGTCACTGTCGCATATAGGCCATATAATAAGGGGGAGTCTTGTTGATTTTCTTAAATCTCTTACAATCTAAACTTCAATGGCTTACAGTCTGATTTGAGATCATGAGACCGACAGAACTACGGCGTAAGAGCTTTCTATTATATGCCATGATGATTGTCCATTC
This sequence comes from Amorphophallus konjac, assembly GCA_022559845.1. Taxonomy (NCBI): domain Eukaryota; kingdom Viridiplantae; phylum Streptophyta; class Magnoliopsida; order Alismatales; family Araceae; genus Amorphophallus; species Amorphophallus konjac. The sequence continues at coordinate 189,280,934 of CM040127.1, read as the reverse complement.
AATAAAAATGGTTCAGATTTAATGATTTCCTTGAAGTTCAAAAATATTTATTCTGAAATCATCTATGTTCTGTGGTTTTAATAGACCTTAACTAGAGATTGCATATTGTGCTTTGTATGACTATCCTGATATCTGAAAATTCAAAATTCATGACCATCTTGGTGATACACTCAGGCTTAGTATTGTTTCTAAACATATTGATGAGCTGGAATTCCTGAAAATCAATTTTACAGAGCAATGATATTGTTGCACGGAGAAATATGTCACGTCATCAAATCAAGTGACGAATGATATGTCATGATGTGCCCCTGTTATCTCTGTCTTAATTCATTTGGACTCTAGGCAGAGCAATGGCATAATTACTGAGAAATATATCTTCTCATCAAAGAAATGAGTTTGGATATGTCGTGACGTGACTTTGCTATCTCTGTTCATTCTAGAGCTTAACAGTCAGTCTTGCCAAATACCTAGGAATACTGGCGTCTAACCAATGTGTATTCTTACGGCTAGGAGACATGTACTAGACTCGATTGCTCGTAACATATGAGTCGTGTGCCTTCAAATTCAAAAGATATTGACAATCAAATTTGTTGAACTCATAATATTCCATGCTTTAGTCATGATTGTTTAGCCTCAATACTAGTTTTTGTGTTATTCCCTTTGTAGTTATTGAATATGGATATATAAGACAAGGGAAGGTTAAACACTGCCATGATATACAACTTTGGTTCATTTCTATTACATCTTGGATGTAGCTGCTTTTCGAACTCCATTGTTGATTTCAGATTTCATTAGCTTTGAACCATATATATTGCTCACGGCATGTTTCAGGTTTGCATATAATGGCTTGCTCTCCACTCTCATTCAGCTCTGGTCTCTCAGACATTCGTCACCTTCTCTGTCTTATCCCTCCTTTTTGCTGCTGTCAAAGGGGGAGAAAATTAATGTCTTGTTGTGAGTCCTTTCCTTTAATACCTTTGTCCGTCCTTTGTGCGGCCTTTGTGAGTTGTCAAAGGAAGATGAGTGAATTATGTACGGGGGAGAGTCCAAGGGGGAGAATCCTTTGTGCGCTTTGTGTATCTCTTATGTGTATGTGATGGGGTTTACATAATTGCATAGCATTCATATCTGCATTCATAATTGCATTCACATACTATTACTATCATGGATCTTGAGCTGCATATGTTATCTGCATTCATAATTGCATTCACATACTATTACTATCATGGATCTTGAGCTGCATATGTTGCATTTGTTATAACTTTTGCCATTTTGGATATTACTGTCACATAATGACTCACAGTGTTGCCATCATCAAAAAGGGGGAGAATGTTGTGCCCCTGTGGTCAATTGAGTCATCTTGTGGTCACTTGGGTCATTCGACATCATCCTATGGTCATTAAAGTTATTTGATATTCTTGGTTTTGATAATGGCTAAACACTATAAGTCATTGATATTTTACCACTCTTATATGACTAAACAACTTGATGTTCTTTCATGACAGATATGCCAAGGAATGGAGTGGAGATGGCAAAAGTGAAAGCACAATGATTGCGCCCTCGCACGCGGATCGACCTGCCCGGTCAGGTCGCGGGGGTCAAGGGGGCAGTGCCCCTTGTTGGGGTTTCCGGGGGCGGAGCCCCCGGAACAAAATTTAGAAATGCTCAAATGATCTAATGCATAAACCAAACCCAAAAATACATGGAATTGATAAGGACATGAGTATCTTGACTTATGGACATGTTTCTTTGGGCTAACACTTCATTTTTACAGGAATAGGTCTTTCCGGTCGACCAACACACCTTGGCCGGTCGACCAGATTTGCCAGAGCCTAAGAATTCCACATTTTACAGGTTTCGGTCGACCGCCCCTACCTTTCCGGTCGATCGGTTCTCCCAGAGATGAAAAACTCCAGATTTTACAGGTTTCGATCGACCGCCACTATAGGGTCGGTCGACCGATTTTCGCCAGGATCAAAATGTTCTAAGTCCAGCAGGTTCCGGTCGACCGACCCATGAATTCCGGTCGACCGCCAGCCCCAATGCAGCCATGTTTGACTTCGATTTCCACCTCGAGGCCAGCCCCTTTCCATGGATTTGTTTAATCAAAACTCACCTAATCTCCCATGATTTGTGGATCTAGTCTGGGGGATGTCTAAGGACCATTCAAAGGTTATAAAACACATGCAAGAGGGTGAGAAACCCTAGTTGATCATTTGAGAAATCAAGGGAGGCTGCAAGGGTGTGTTTAAGGGAGAGTAGTTCAAAGTACTGTAGCCGTGAACAGTACTACGGGAAGAAGCTTCATCCATTCCAAGGGATTCAAGTCCAGATCTGAAGCCATCTCAACCTCCAAGGAAGCAAGAAGCAATCAAGACTTTCAAAGGTGATCTAAACTGCATTCTTCATCCTCTTCATCAACTCAAGAAGATCAAAAGGAAGATCGAAGCTACATCCATCGTCTTCTTCATCAACTAGAAGAGATTCAAGGAAGATCATCTCGCAAGGAAGAAGACACGTTCAAAGCATCCGATTCAAGCTTCTACAACTCAGACAAGATTTTCTTTCTTTGAGCATACTCTATATCTTGTTTGAGTGATTTCATATTTGTTATCTTTTTCATTTCATACAAACATTTGGAACTGAGAATCATCTCTACTGGTGGTTAGTAGGAAGGAAATCGGAAGTTGTCTGATCTACGGTGTTGACGTCCCTACATGTGGTTAGTAGGAAGGCAATCGGAGGTCTTTCCGATTTGCGGTTCAGTGCGTGGCACTAGTGAAGCCTCACCGGATTTGGTGAGGGGTGGACGTAGGACTGGGGATTCAGTCCGAACCACCTTAAAATCTTGTGTGTTGTGGTTTGCTTGTGTGATTTTTCCATTCTAGATGCATGCTTAGGTTCAAATCGATATATTAGTTGCTCATCTTGCCAAGCGAATCATAGTGTTCTTCGATAAGCTAGTTACATTCTGCTGCAATTTATTTTATCTAGCTATATAGAGGGTTGCATTACGAAAAGAGGGGCAGATCTATTCACCCCTCCCCTCTAGATCCGTTGTCCACTACTCAACATAGTCTTTCTTAATTTAGAAAAGGTGTATGATCGAGTACTGAGAGAATTGATTTGGTGGACATTAAGAAAGAAATGAATCTCTCAAGGATATGTTGATTTTATTAAGGATATGTACGACGGTGCTATTACTAGTGTTCAAACTATTACTGGGGAGACTGGAGAATTTCTCGTTTCTATAGGTTTGCATCAAGGTTCTTGTCACGCCCCGAGCGCGGAAGATACCCGGCGATGCGCGATGAGTTTATATCAATCATGTCAATCAGAGTGGTCGTGTATTCGACACAAAGACAGAGATGCGCAAAATAGCAAGATAACCCAATCCTTTATTTCATAATGGATAGACTATTACAAATCCAATACCCTGTTTAATAAAAAGGAAAAGAATACATATTTGACTCAAGAAACTATAGAAAAGACTAGATGACACTTGAGCAGCTCTATCACTTTCACTCTTGACCATTCCCATCCGATTGACTTCCATCGTCGTCGGACCTACCTGAAAAGTAAAAAGGGACAAACGGAATGAGCGAACGCTCAGTAGGAAATTATATCTCAAGAACTAGCAAGGGGTTTAAGTAATTACATCTTTCATGAATGCAATAAAGCTATGCATGCTCGCATAAAACGATAAGATAGAGAGAATGTAATATCAAAAAAATAAGATGAACTTAATCATGAACTTTCAACAAGATAACAAGTTTATTCAAGATATTCAAGCAAGTACGTTTAACAAGTCATGTCAAGAACTTTGGCTAAAGTAAATTACCCTTTTTCGGGCCACGCATTTCATGTCAAGTCAAGTACGATTCAAGTACAAGATATGTGTGGAATGTCCAATCTAGCAAGTCAAGTACTCGGTATAATGCCAGATACCTTATCATTTTAACTCCCATGGGCACAAGTACTTTCGGGTGCTCCTCCCAGGACCAGATCGGGCCCTATATGCGCAGGCATTTATCATGTGTTTTGACATCCACTCTTGTTTATAGCCAACATAGAATTTCAATAATCAAGCTTGTAGACATGTATGACAACTTTGATAGAATAGAGTCCAAAATATGACAAAGGACACAGAATGGCGATAATAACGGTATAATCACGATATCGATAAAACTATGTAGAATAGGGTTCCCTTAACTTGGGTCCCATGACAAATCAATATGGACATTTTTTATATAGAATTGAGGTCCACATGAACAGTATATCAAAGGTAAGATACCCTCATTCTTATCATAGAATTGAGGTTTTTACAAGGACAACATGATATGGCATGATATCATCATTCCATTAAGAAATTCTCATGATATACTCTTTGTATAATCATAAGGGCCGGTATACCATGTTTCTTTAGATTGACATGGCATTAATTGTGTAATAGGTTTTTAGGGTACAACCAGCTCAGTCGACCTTGAGGGAATCCAAGGTACGAGGAGTCTTACGGAGGTCTCTATGACTAACTCGCTAGTCCAAAGGAACAGAATGTCCAATGGAGAGCTTGTATGTCAATGAGAGTTGAGTGTGACCGATAAAACAAATCGTGAAATGTGGGACTATACTCACGGAGTGGAGAATAGTGCCGATATATATATTATATAACATATGAAACCATCAGTTAATAGAAATAGTGGAAAAATCAGTTTTACAGTAAAATAACGACTTAATTAGAGTCGTTTATCAAGTAATTAACGCCTAACAGAAGGGCGTTTACACATGTTTCTATTTTTAAAAATTTTAATATTTCAGTAATTTGTCAAAAACGCGCCCTGATCAGGGGCGTTTATTTAAGATTGGACGACTACTCCAGAAGGCGTCCTTTTATTTTCACTGTTTGACAGAATATCCATATTTTCAGAAATTTATCAAAAATGCGACCTGGGAAGGGGCGTTACCATTTAATTCTATTTTTCAGAATATGTATTCCGGGATTTTAACAGATACGCGCCCTAGTAAGGGGCGTTTCTTTTCAATTCACGCCCTGTGATGGGGCGTTAACACATGGAAAACGACCTAGTCTAGGTCGCGAATTCAAGAAATACCAAGAATTTACATGATCAACAAGATTTGCACGATAATCAAGGATAACAATCATATAGTCATGACAGGAAAATTGGCAGGAATTCAAATGCAGTATATTAGATTTGATGTTTCATGTTTATTAACTTTTAGCCGTTAATAATTATTGATTTGATGTAATTTCATGGATAATCAGTTCTTAAGATAGGTGATTAACATTTACATGAAATTAACGCATGTGTACAGGGCGTCAAATATGAAATTGACGACCTGGGCAGGGTCGTGTCTTGTAAATTAGCGCCCTTGACAGGGGCGTCTCTTTCAAAATATTGCAGAAACGTATTAAAACTGTATGCATGCCATGCTTATACATATATCTTGCGTTATTTTCATTTTGGGGCTACAATAACTTGAGAAAACCCTACCTTAAGATAGTCGATTGAAGATGAACGTGAGGGATTTTAACTAGAAGAAGATGTTGCTCTGTTAAATTTTCTGAAGCTTCTGTAGCAACAAAGTCACAGCAACCTAGACGAAGATGGACGACCTACAGAGGATAGAATACGAAGGTATTATGCTTCGTAATAACTTAACAGAAGGTAAAGGAGGAGAATAACTCACTGGTTCTCCTAGGAAGACAGGGCTCCTTAACCTGCAGAAGAGATATAGATGAAGAACATTAGTTCTTCACATACTACGTTCATAATGAAAGAAAGAAGAAAATAGAAGAACTTGATGTTCTTCACGTACCGTCGCAGAGGCTTGAATCAAATAGGTTTAGGGTTTGTTCGATCAAGACTATTTATAGGATTTTGGACGTCCTGTTAGGGTTAGAGTTTGAGTGAGGGTAATATATCCCTATTAGAGTCCTTGCCCTATTAACCACTTACTAGATTAACATGATCCTTCCCTGGATAAGCTCTGGGTTCGAACGGTTCACGAACTGAATTAACGACTTTGGTCAGGTCGTCGATTCTTGAATTGACGACTTGGTTCAGGTCGTTTCATAAGAAGCGCCTTTCGTTAGGGCGTTCCTTTGTTTAAAACACGCCCAAGATAGGGGCGTTTCTTGGCCTTACCATTTTTGCGTTCAGCATTTGACGCCGTGTTGTCAGGGCGTCCCTTCTTGAGTCACGCCTTTTCTAGAGGCGTTTCTAATTTAAATAGCGCCTTTGTCTGAGGCGTTATTTTATATTGTTTTATTTATCTATTTATTTGATTTATTTTAAAATCTTTATTGTTATTAATATTTTATCAGGGTTGCTACACCCTCCCCCACTTAAAAAGAATTTGGTCCCCAAATTCAATTGCATATCATGTATACACGCGGAGAGTGTAGAGTATATACCTCTTAGAACAACTCGGGAAATCGTTTCTTCATAGATTCCTCGGTCTCCCATGTCGCTTCGTGTTCAGTATTCTTATTCCATTGCACCTTGAGCATGGGAATAACCTTATTCCTTAGAGCTCGTATTTCTCAATCTAAGATCTTCATAGGCTTCTGTTCATAGGTGAGATCTTTCTGGATCACCAGATCTCCATGTTCAATAATATGAGATGGATCGTGTACATACTTCTTCAACATAGATATGTGAAATACATTATGTATTTCGGACAATTGAGGAGGCAATGCGATGCGATAAGCAATCTCGCCAACTCTTTCGAGTATCTCAAATGGTCCGATGAATCTTGGCGTAAGCTTGTCCTTAACACCAAATCTTCGTATGCCACGTCCATGCGATATTTTAAGAAATACATGATCTCCAACCTGGAGTTCAAGATCTCTTCTCCTTGTATCAGCATAAGCCTTTTGTCTGGTCTGAGCAACTTGCAATCTTTCTCTGATTACTTGTATCTTCTCAGTTGTATCCCTTACCATGTCTGGGCCTAACAGTTGTTTCTCTCCAACTTCGTTCCAGCATAAGGGTGATCGGCAACTCCTTCCATATAAAGCTTCGAAAGGTGCCATTTGGATACTAGCTTGGTAGCTATTATTATATGCAAATTCCACAAGTGGCAAATATTCATGCCAGCTTCCACCAAAGTCAATGATGCAAGCTCTTAGCATATCCTCAACAACTTGATTAGCTCTCTCGGTCTGACCATCCGTTTGTGGGTGAAAAGCAGTACTAAAGTTGAGCCTTGTTCCCAACGAATGTTGTAATCCCTTCCAAAAATGAGAAGTGAAACGGGGATCTCTGTCAGACACGATTGAGACAGGAATTCCATGTAACCTGACTATTTCCTTGATGTATAGTGCAGCTAGTACATCAATTGACCATCGGCTCTTTATTGGCAAGAAATGCGCCGATTTAGTTAAACGGTCAATAATAACCCATATTCCATCATGTCCTCCTTTTGATTTGGATAAACCCATGATGAAATCTATACCAATATCCTCCCACTTCCACTTAGGAATATCTAGAGGATGTAGTTTTCCAGCAGGCTTTTGGTGTTCTGCCTTGACCTGTTGGCATGTGAGACAGTGAGATACATAGTCTGCTATTTCTCTTTTCATATTAGGCCACCAAAAGTTCCTCTTTACATCTTGATACATTTTGGTTGATCCAGGATGAATAGTGTACCTTGATCTGTGAGCTTCATCTAAGATCTTCTTCTTTAATTCTGGACAATCTGGTATACAAGTTCTGTCTTTGAACAATAATCTTCCATCAGAAGTTAGTTGAAAATCAGATTGTCCTTCTAATCTTCCTTTGATTTCCACTAATATAGGATCATCATCCTGAAGTGCTTGTATCTCAGATAATAAATCGGACTGTATGCTTACATGAGATAATGTGACAAATTTGGCTTCCTTGTCCAAGCTTATATTGAGCTCGGAGAATTGTTCTAGCAACCTCCATTCTTGTATCATACAATTGGCTATCATTGCTCTCGGCTTTCGACTAAGGGCATCAGCAACATAATTACCTTTTCCAGGATGATATTGTATATTGAAGTCGAAGTCCTTGAGGTATTCTAGCCAGCGTCTTTGTCTCATGTTTAGCTCTTTCTGTGAAAATAGATATTTGAGACTTTTGTGATCGGAGTATACAGTGAACTGTACTCCATAGAGATAGTGTCTCCATATCTTTAGGGCAAATACCACTGCGGCCAGTTCTAAGTCATGGACGGGGTAATTCTCCTCATGCTTCTTCAGTTGACGTGAAGAGTATGTTATGACCTTTCCTTGTTGCATTAGGACACATCCGAGGCCAATGCCAGAAGCATCAGTGTAGACCTCGAATTTCTCTCCTTCTATTGGTAGAGCTAACACCGGAGCTATAGTGAGATGATCCTTGAGAGTTTGGAAGCTTCTTTCACATTCCTCACTCCATTCATATCGGATCTCCTTGCGAGTTAACCTTGTAAGGGGCACGGCGATCTTAGAGAAATCTTTGATGAATCGCCGATAATATCCTGCAAGACCTAAGAAACTTCTGATCTCGCTTGCATTAGTAGGTCTTTCCCAATTTCTTACAGCTTCAACCTTTGACGGATCTACAGATAAACCATCCTTGGATATGACATGCCCGAGAAAAGCCACTTCTTCAAGCCAGAACTCGCACTTGCTGAGTTTTGCATATAATTGATTTGTCCTCAAGACTTGCAATGCAATCCTCAAATGCTGTTCATGTTCTTCCTTAGTCTTGGAATATATCAATATATCATCAATGAAGACTACTATGAATTGATCCAAGTAAGGTCTGAATATGCTATTCATTAACTGTATAAAGGCAGCAGGGGCATTTGTTAGTCCAAAAGGCATAACAACAAATTCGTAATGGCCATACCTGCTTCTGAATGCAGTCTTATGAATGTCATCATCCTTGATTCTTATCTGATGATATCCCGACCTGAGATCAATCTTGGAAAAATATTTGGATCCTGAAATCTGATCAAATAACTCATCGATTCTCGACAGTGGATACTTATTCTTGATAGTGAGATGATTCAACTATCGATAGTCGATGCATAGTCTCATGGATCCATCTTTTTTCTTTACAAATAATACCGGTGCTCCCCACGGGGAAGTACTTGGTCTAATAAACCCTTTTTGAATTAGTTCCATCAACTGCTCCTTCAACTCTTTGAGTTCCGCAGGGGACATTCTATAGGGTGCCTTTGAAACTAGACCAGCACCAGGGACTAAGTCAATGGTGAAGGTCACTTCTCTTTGAGGGGGTAATCCCGGCAAATCTTCCGGAAATATGTCTGGAAATTCTTGCACTACCTGAATGTCTTCTATCTTGGCTTCTTTAGCTTCTTTAACAGTGACAAAAGCAAGGAAGGATACACATCCTTTCCTGACGAGCTTGCTTGCTCGAAGAGCCGAAATAAGAGGGGATTTGCTCCGACTCTTGGGACGAGTAAAGACTAATTCCGAAAAATCTTTGAAAGCAATTTGGCTATTGCGGCAATCAATCGTTGCCTGGTATTTGGATAACCAGTCCGCTCCCAGTATAACATCATACTCCTTTAGATCAAGGCATATGAGATCTATAGGTAAATTCCTACCTTGAACCATTACCTCACAGTTTTGGTAGTGATGAGTAATATCATTTTCGCTTCCAAGAGGAGTAGTTAGAACTATTTTTATCCATTCTGGTTCTAATGGTAACGGGTCGGCAAACTTCTTAGAAATAAAGGAATGCGATGCACCCGTATCAAATAAGACATAAGCACTTTTGGAACAAATTTTCAATGTACCTTCCACTAATCCGCCTTCTTCTTCTTGCTCGGTCTCCTTTATTGCATGAAGTCGAGCGTTCTTTGTCACCGGGCGCTTACCGTCACCGGCTTGGTCATTCATTAATGGACACTCGGGAATCCGATGCTCACGACTCCCGCAACGGAGACAAGCTCCTAATTTCCTCCAGCATTCTTCTGTCTTGTGACCAGCCTTGTCACAATGCTTGCATACTGTATTAGAAGGGGTAGTTGTGATAGAGAAAGGCTTGGTCTTCTTGAATTTCTGATCTTGAGAGGAAGAACCTTCATTACTAGGCCTCTTCTTAAAGTTGGGTTTAAAAGAACCCGAACCTGTGACTTGCTCCTGCTTGTCCTTTCCACGGATCCTATCAGATAGTTCCATGGCATCTTCAAGTAATTGAGCTCGGCGCACTATTTCAGAATAAACTTGGATGTCCATAGGCGCCAGTTGAGTAATATAGTGGGGCCTAAGCCCATTAAGAAATCTACGGACTTTCATCTTCTCCGTGCTAATAAGATGCTTAGCATATCTAGACAACCTGGAGAACTGAGCTTCATAATCCGCTAATGATAAAGATCGTTGCTTTAATGCAGCGAATTCTGCAGCCTTCTTTTCTTGGACTCAGTCCGAGAAATATTTAGCATTGAAGTATTCCACAAATTCTTCCCATGTTACTTGAGTAGGGTCGATGGTTGCTTCAATAGACTCCCACCAGCATCTAGCATCTTTCTCTAACAGGAATGTAGCTAATAGAACTTTGTCCTGATCCGTGCATTGCATGACACGGAATATGCGTTCGGTTTTCCGAACCCAATGCTCGGCATCGTCCGGATCGGTCGATCCTATGAACTTTGGGGGATTCATGTTCTTAAATGCTTGGTGTAAGCTTCCAGCTCGTGGAGCACCACCTTGTGCTACCTGTTGTAGCACTTGAGTCAACCCTTGGAGGGTACGCTGCATGTTGCGCCATTGAGCACGTTCGGCAGCCATTATCCTACAATTATAATAACTATATCAGTACGTGATCGTATTTAAAGACTCGTACACTATGTTAAATTTAACCCTTGGTTCTACCCAATCTCACTGGTTTAAAGGTTCAAACTTATCCTTGGACTTGGGTTTTTCCTAGGAATTGAATACCTTAGGCTCTGATACCACAAAAACTGTCACGCCCCGAGCGCGGAAGATACCCGGAGATGCGCGACGAGTTTATATCAATCATGTCAATCAGAGTGGTCGTGTATTCGACACAAAGACAGAGATGCGCAAAATAGCAAGATAACCCAATCCTTTATTTCATAATGGATAGACTATTACAAATCCAATACTCTGTTTAATAAAAAGGAAAAGAATACATATTTGACTCAAGAAACTATAGAAAAGACTAGATGACACTTGAGCAGCTCTATCACTTTCACTCTTGACCATTCCCATCCGATTGACTTCCATCGTCGTCGGACCTACCTGAAAAGTAAAAAGGGACAAACGGAATGAGCGAACGCTCAGTAGGAAATTATATCTCAAGTACTAGCAAGGGGTTTAAGTAATTACATCTTTCATGAATGCAATAAAGCTATGCATGCTCGCATAAAATGACAAGATAGAGAGAATGTAATATCAAAGAAATAAGATGAACTTAATCATGAACTTTCAACAAGATAACAAGTTTATTCAAGATATTCAAGCAAGTACGTTTAACAAGTCATGTCAAGAACTTTGGCTAAAGTAAATTACCCTTTTTCGGGCCACGCATTTCATGTCAAGTCAAGTACGATTCAAGTACAAGATATGTGTGGAATGTCCAATCTAGCAAGTCAAGTACTCGGTATAATGCCAGATACCTTATCATTTTAACTCCCATGGGCACAAGTACTTTCGGGTGCTCCTCCCAGGACCAGATCGGGCCCTATATGCGCAGGCATTTATCATGTGTTTTGACATCCACTCTTGTTTATAGCCAACATAGAATTTCAATAATCAAGCTTGTAGACATGTATGACAACTTTGATAGAATAGAGTCCAAAATATGACAAAGGACATAGAATGGCGATAATAACGGTATAATCACGATATCGATAAAACTAGGTAGAATATGGTTCCCTTAACTTGGGTCCCATGACAAATCAATATGGACATTCTTTATATAGAATTGAGGTCTACATGAACAGTATATCAAAGGTAAGATACCCTCATTCTTATCATAGAATTGAGGTTTTTACAAGGACAACATGATATGGCATGATATCATCATTCCATTAAGAAATTCTCATGATATACTCTTTGTATAATCATAAGGGCCGGTATACCATGTTTCTTTAGATTGACATGGCATTAATTGTGTAATAGGTTTTTAGGGTACAACCAGCTCAGTCGACCTTGAGGGAATCCAAGGTACGAGGAGTCTTGCGGAGGTCTCTATGACTAACTCGCTAGTCCAAAGGAACGGAATGTCCAATGGAGAGCTTGTATGTCAATGAGAGTTGAGTGTGACCGATAAAATAAATCGTGAAACGTGGGACTATACTCACGGAGTGGAGAATAGTGTCAATATATATATTATATAACATATGAAACCATCGGTTAATAGAAACAGTGGAAAAATCAGTTTTACAGTAAAATAACGACTTAATCAGAGTCGTTTATCAAGTAATTAACGCCTAACAGAATGGTGTTTACACATGTTTCCATTTTTCAAAATTTCAATATTTCAGTAATTTGTCAAAAACGCGCCCTGATCAGGGGCGTTTATTTAAGATTGGACGACTACTTCAGAAGGCGTCCTTTTATTTTCACTGTTTGACAGAATATCCATATTTTCAGGAATTTATCAAAAACGCGCCCTGGGAAGGGGCGTTACCATTTAATTCTATTTTTTAGAATATGTATTCCGGGATTTTAACAGATACGCGCCCTAGTAAGGGGCGTTTCTTTTCAATTCACGCCCTGTGATGGGGCGTTAACACATGGAAAATGACCTAGTCTAGGTCGCGAATTCAAGAAATACCAGGAATTTACATGATCAGCAAGATTTGCACGATAATCAAGGATAACAATCATATAGTCATGACAAGAAAATTGGTAGGAATTCAGATGCAGTATATTAGATTTGATGTTTCATGTTTATTAACTTTTAGCCGTTAACAATTATTGATTTGATGTAATTTCATGGATAATCAGTTCTTAAGATAGGTGATTAACATTTACATGAAATTAACGCCTGTGTACAGGGCGTCAAATATGAAATTGACGACCTGGGCAGGGTCGTGTCTTGTAAATTAGCGCCCTTGACAGGGGCGTCTCTTTCAAAATATTACAGAAACGTATTAAAACTGTATGCATGCCATGCTTATACATATATCTTGCGTTATTTTCATTTTGGGGCTACAATAACTTGAGAAAACCCTACCTTAAGATAGTCGATTGAAGATGAACGTGAGGGATTTTAACTAGAAGAAGATGCTGCTCTGTTAAATTTTCTGAAGCTTCTGTAGCAACAAAGTCACAGCAACCTAGACGAAGATGGACGACCTACAGAGGATAGAATACGAAGGTATTATGCTTCGTAATAACTTAACAGAAGGTAAAGGAGGAGAATAACTCACTGGTTCTCCTAGGAAGACAGGGCTCCTTAACCTGTAGAAGAGATATAGATGAAGAACATTAGTTCTTCACATACTACGTTCATAATGAAAGAAAGAAGAAAATAGAAGAACTTGATGTTCTTCACGTACCGTCGCAGAGGCTTGAATCAAATAGGTTTAGGGTTTGTTCGATCAAGACTATTTATAGGATTTTGGACGTCCTGTTAGGGTTAGAGTTTGAGTGAGGGTAATATATCCCTATTAGAGTCCTTGCCCTATTAACCACTTACTAGATTAACATGATCCTTCCCTGGATAAGCTCTGGGTTCGAATGGTTCACGAACTGAATTAACGACTTTGGTCAGGTCGTCGATTCTTGAATTGACGACTTGGTTCAGGTCGTTTCATAAGAAGCGCCTTTCGTTAGGGCGTTCCTTTGTTTAAAACACGCCCAAGATAGGGGCATTTCTTGGCCTTACCGTTTTTGCGTTCAGCATTTGACGCCGTGTTGTCAGGGCGTCCCTTCTTGAGTCACGCCTTTTCTAGAGGCGTTTCTAATTTAAATAGCGCCTTTGTCCGAGGCGTTATTTTATATTGTTTTATTTATCTATTTATTTGATTTATTTTAAAATCTTTATTGTTATTAATATTTTATCAGGGTTGCTACAGTTCTGCACTAAGTCTGTATCTCTTTGCCTTAGTTATGGATGAAGTAACTAAACAATTGCATGAGGATATCCCTTGGTGTATGCTATTTGCAGATGATATTGTTTTAATTGATGAGAGTATTGATGCTCTCAATGCTAAGTTAGAGCATTGCAGACTTGCCTTGGAGTCTAAAGGTTTTAAAATTAGTAGGAGTAAGTCAGAGTTTATGCATTGTAATTTTAGTAATGGGATAGTGGTTCAGGAAGACATGGTTCTAATTGATGGACATAACATTCCGAAGAGTAGTAGCTTTCGATACTTAGGGTCCATCATACAAGAGAATGTGGAGATTTATGATGACGTTACACATAGGATTAAGGCAGGTTGGTTAAGATGGAGAAGTGCATCAGGAGTCCTTTGTGATCGTCGTATGCCTGTGAAACTCAAAGGGAGGTTGTATAGAACAGCTGTAAGACCTGCTTTGTTATATGGTACTGAGTGTTGGGCAGTACGAAAGGAACATATCCACAAAATGTATGTAGCAGAGATGAGGATGTTGAGATGGATGTGTGGCAAGACTAAGAAGGACAAGATTAGGAATGAGCGCATCCGCAAGGACTTAGGGATAGCCCCAATTGATAGTAAAATGAGAGAAAATAGACTCAGGTGGTTTGGACATGTGTTTCGTCGCCCTAACTCAGCACCGGTTAAACGATGTGACCGAATCTTAGTAGATGCTAGTAAAAGAGCTCGAGGAAGACCTAAAATGAGATGGTGCGATGTTATTAGGAAGGTAATTAGTTTTTTGGGTTTAAATATGAATATTGCACTTGATAGAAATCTTTGGCGGAACAAGATTCATGTAGCCAACCCCAATTAATTAGGATAAGGCTCTAATGATGATGATGATGATGATGTTTGCCATCAGTTGGTTAATTATAAATGATTGTCATCTTGGACTATGGATAATATGTAAAATTCTAAGTTAGTGATAAATTACAGAGTACTATGCGCATTCTGATTTTTCGTGAATGACATGATCTATATAGACGCGTCACGCATCCGAGTATCTTCCGCGCTCGGGGCGTGACACCAAAGGACTACTATCCGTTACCAAGTATCGACCAACTCGTCGATTCAACCGCGGGTAATGAACTTCTTAGCTTTCTAGATGAATATTCTTGATACCACCGTATCCAAATGAGCCCCGAAGACATAGAGAAGACCGCCTTCTTCACCGACTTTGGCGTCTATTGATATACCCGAATGCCGTTCGGGTTAAAAAATGCCGGAGCTACTTACCAAAGGCTAGTCAATCAGATCTTCAAGGATTAGATCTGGCGGAACGTCGAGGCCTATATCGATGACATGCTTGTAAAGTCACAAAAGGTCAAGGACCATTTCACCGACTTGGCCGAGACCTTCAGCACTCTCTAGAGGTACCAAATGAAGCTCAATCCCAGCAAGTGTGCCTTTGGAGTTAAGTCCGGAAAATTCTTGGGCTTCCTGGTGACCTAGCGAGGGATCGAAGCCAACCCCAACAAGATCCAGGCCATCCTGGATATGCGGCCGCCCACCTACATCAAAGATGCCGGATTGCCACGCTAAACTGTTTCTTGTCCCGAGTGGCAGAACGTTGCCTGCCTTTCTTCAAATTACTAAGAGGGACGAAATTGGCAACTTCCACATTCGCCTGGGATGAGAAGTGCGAGAAGGCATTCTGTGATGTCCCGGACCCTTTCGGATCCTTCTTCGTGGGTCCCGGATCGGGTTTCTCGGAGTGTCCGACTCCGTTGTGTCCGAAATTTCATTTCGGACACCTTTCGTGTTCGGATCCGTGCGATTTGGGTCAGTTCGGAGGCCCGGAATGTGTTCCACGGCTTCTTCCACGTGTTTTCCGATTCCCGCGTGTGTGTCTCGGAAACACCTACGGAATCCTGTAGTGGGTGAACCAGGTCGTTCACCTACCCGCGAGTGGTACAGTTGCGATCAACGCGTCGAGAGGATCGAGGAGGTGTATTTTTCTATTTTTTGGGATTTTTCTGATTTTTTGGATTTTCTATAAATACCATATCTTTTTCTTTTCCTTTTTTTTCTTCTTCTTTTTCCTCCTTTCCAACCGTTGGAGAGCGCCCTCTCCACCGCGCACCATGCTTCTTCCCCAAGCGATCGAGACGCGGCCTCCTTCACTCCGGCAACGGCGGCGAGGCGGTCCCGGTGGTGTTCTTTTAGCGGCGGGAGGCGGGGCGTTCGTGGGTCTAAAAGCTTCATTCGTGGTTTCGGCGTTGATTCGGCGGAGCATTCGCTCCATTGAGGAAGGGGGACGAATCCTTATGCTCATCTCGTCGTTC
The DNA here is from genome assembly GCA_022559845.1 of Amorphophallus konjac. Lineage (NCBI taxonomy): Eukaryota > Viridiplantae > Streptophyta > Magnoliopsida > Alismatales > Araceae > Amorphophallus > Amorphophallus konjac. The sequence continues at coordinate 189,264,552 of CM040127.1, read as the reverse complement.
CCCGCTATTTGTTGGCCGAATGGGAGCCGAGAGGGGCGTTTTTGAGCGGGTTAGGGCAAAACCATGCTTTGGGGAGAGCTCACCCGATCTAGGGATTTGAGCCGCGATTCGGCGTTTTGATGGCCTAGAATCATGCTAGGGGTCCCCTGGGGTCTTCCCCTTTGATTTCTCCCTCTCCTTTGGAGGCAAGGGGGCGTGGTTTGAATTCTTGGCTGTTTCACGTCGTTTCGCCGTCGGGTGTGTGTGACGGTCCTTCTAGAGACCGTCACACGGTGTAACGCACCCATGTAGGTGTGTTACAGACCCGTTATAGCCGTTGGGGGTCTGTGGATGTGACGGGCCCACAACAGACAGCCAGGGCACTGTGACGGTCCAGGGTTAGGCCGTCAGAGCCTTCTGACCGTTGGCTTTTTGACCGTTGGGGGGCTCAGGGCCTGTGACGCACCAGCCCTGGCGCGTCACAGCCCTGTAACACCCCGGTGGGGGTGCGTCAGAGCGGCGGACCCAACCACCCTGACTCGCCCAGGTCGGGCCGTCAAGGGCTGTGACGGCCCGGGCGGGACGCGTCACAGTCTATTTTCACCGTTGCTCGTGACGGCCCAGGGCTGGACCGTCAGAGCCCTATGACGGCCTAGTGTGGGTGCGTCACAACCCTGTGACGGCCCAGTGTGGGTGCGTCACAGTCTGTTTTCCCTTCTGGCTCGTGACGCTCCAGCGCTGGACCGTCAGAGCCCTGTGATGCGCTAGTGTAGGCGCGTCATAGCCTGTGACGGCCCAGGGGTGGATCGTCAGGCTCCTCGCTGCACCAAGCGTGTGTGGTTCCGTTTCTTCGTCGATGGGTTTCGTGAGTCAGCCCTTACTTCCAGTGACCTGTCCACTAGTCGTAGCTTCCTGCGCACGCGGGTGCGGACCCACCTGGGAGTGCTGGAGAGCGAGACCCAGTGAGAGGCAGTTTTTAGGTTGGTTACCGTAGGGCCCCTTGCTTTTGCCCCTAGAGTCCGGTGGGGGGGAAAACCAGCTAGAGGACCTGACCTAGAGCAGATGGTCTGTGTGTGCACACGTAGTTGGGGGCTTAGGATAGGCGCTGACGAGCATGACCCCAGCTAGTCCTTGTTGTGGTACTTGTTGCGTGTCTGAGTCTCACGCCCGGGGCATCGTAGCTAGACACTTGTGACGCGGTATAAGACGACAGGGGACGCTTCCGGTCGTTCTTCTAGTGGGTAGTGCTCCTGTTCGCTGGCAAGTGTGGACTCGAGTTTTGTTTGACCGAGGTTCAGTAGTATGGTACTGTTAGAGTAGATGGCTTTTCCGTTTATTTACTTTAGCTTGTTGGTTCTACCGTACTCCTGTTAGGTAGGGTTGCCTTCTACTTTCTCGTTTTCCGTGCGAGGTGGGGATTCACGGGATCCCTACTGGGCCAATGAAATGAGGCTCACCCCTACTTTTCAGGTGAGGCGGGGTCTTCGAGAGGTGCGACCGAGTTCCAGCGTGGTTCTTCTACCCAGGGTTAGCCGCCAGTCTGCCAGAGCCGGGGGATGCTCCGTGTTGTACTTTTCTTTCTATTGACTGTACTTTTATTTGGAAATGAGACTCTGTGGACCTTGTAGCAGTTTATTTTATTTATGTTATTCCTTGCATTTTATTTTAGATTATTGTGCTATCCCTGCAGTTGTTTCAACTTCTCTTGTACTCCCACACCATCCCTTTCTACCCTTCCGAGTCTTCGGGCTCATGGGTTGGCGGACCGAGATTCGAGACGCGTCGGTTCCTTTCTGGTACTCAGATCCTGGGTCGTCACAGTTGGTATCAGAGCCTAGGTTGTGGAGGTATATCAGAACTTGAAACGAATTGCGGTGGTCCAGAAGGTCCATGAATGTCCTGTACAGTCGGCGACTGGCTTAGGGCCGCGCGTGTTTTATTGATTTGTGGTTGTTTTCTTGATGCCAGGTGTGTTATGGCACCACGGAGGAGGGCTCGTCCCCAGCAGGGAGAGTCTAGTGGTGGTCCGGAGGAGCAGAGCAGGGCTTCAGTTTCCGAGGGTGTAGGTGGAGATGCGAGAGCTCCGGGGATGGACGATTTCTTCCGAGGTATGTTTGAGTATGTGTTTCAGCGGCAGCAGGGAGGTTAGCAGCAGGGCGGTGATGCTAGTGAGGACCGGGCTCATGGTGGTCATGGTCATGTGCTGAAGGAGTTCTTGCTATTCCAGCCTCCTTCCTTCAGTGGGCAGCCATATCCTGAGGTGGCCAGAGAGTGGCTGGATGATTTGCGGCGGATTTTCAGTGCGATGGAGTGTCCTGAGGAGGAGCAGGTAGCGTTGGCTACTCATCGTCTTCAGGGGGCGGCCCGTACTTGGTGGACGTCAGAATGGGGTTCAGTGTTCCAGTCCCGTCCTCTTCGACAGATTGCATGGCAGGAGTTCATCATGGCTTTCGAGCGTGCTTTCTGTCCATCCTTTGTCAGGTTGCGTGAGTTTATGGAGCTGACTCGGTGACATGACGGTGATGCAATACCGTGCCAGGTTTATCGAGTTGGGCCGTTATGCTCCTCATATCGTGGCAGATGAGGAGGTGAAGAACGATCAGTTTGTGGGTGGTCTGAGGCTAGAGTTGAGGCATCATCTTCTTGCGTAAGGTTTGACCACTTTGGATGCGGCATGTAAGGTGGCAGCGGCGCTGGAGAGAGACTTGCAGAACGTTCAAGGGTAGGGCAGTGCTAGTCAGGTGCAGGCAGATTTTAGCCAGCCGACGGGGATGCAGTAGCAGAGTACTGTCAAGCTCTCAGCAGGTGGATCGGTGGCGACGCAGTCTGTGGCTCCTGCACCAGGATCGTCATTCTTTAAATCGAAGCTTAAGAAGCTGCTTAAGGAAGCTAGTTTTGGTAAGAGGCGTCAGGACCATAAGGAGTCGAAGCAGGAGTCGATGGATAGTGTTCAGCAGTCGGTGGCTTTTCAGCGTCAGGGTTCGATGACTGGTTCTCGGGGCGGTTGCCCTAGGTGCAGTGGTTCTCATCCGGATAGACCGTGTTCGGCACCCGTGATTTGCTTTAGGAGTGACCAGCCAGGGCACATGGCACGTGACTGTCCGCAGAGGCCGCGCCAGCCGCACGAGTTTCAGCAGCAGCAGCAGTTTCAGCCCCAGCAGTTGTCATCACAACCGCAGCAGTACCAGCAGTAGCGACAGTTTCCTCAGTTGTCACGGTCAGCCACTGTGGGGAGGCAGAGATCCCGAGGCAGAGTGACTCACATGACCAGGGCAGAGGCTGAGGCGTCGCATCTGGTGGAAGGTACTCTTTCGATTTTGGGTTGTGCGGCTCGTGTTTTGTTTGATTCAGGTGCTTCTCAATCGTTCATCTTGGAGGATTTTGCTTAGAGCATGGAGGACCCAGTGACCGAGGTGTCCTGTGACTTGACGGTAGAGTTGCCTATTGGTGACTTCATGATCACCCCATACTGCTTTGAGAAGGTGCCTGTGTGGGTGGAAGGGCGGAACTTTCCGGTTTGACTCTACGCGTTACCGCTTCAGGACTTCGATGTGATTTTGGGCATGGATTGGCTCGAGGCTCATCAGGCCTTGGTGGACTGTGGCTCAAAGAAGGTCTACTTCCGACAGCTTTGTGGACCCACCTTCAATTTCCAAGGTATCCGGTCTTCCTCTTCTTGCTTGCTTATTTCGGCTATCCGTGCGTGTCGCTTGCTTGATGCGGGTTGTCAGGGCTTTCTCGCATCTATGGTTTTGAGTGATCGGTAGTGTCCTGAGGTGGAGGACATTCCTGTCGTGTGCGAGTTTCTCGATGTTTTTCCCGAGGAGCTACCAGGCTTGCCACCACAGCGAGAGATTGATTTCGTGATTGAGGTGGTGCCGGGTACGGCGCCTATGTCGAAAGCCACTTATCGGATGGCACCCGCAGAGTTGCGAGAGCTGAAGGCGCAGTGGCAGGAGTTGCTGTCCAAGGGGTATATTTGTCCTAGTTATTCCCCGTGGGGTGCGCCGGTGTTGTTCGTGAAGAAGAAGGATGGTAGTTTGAGGCTGTGCATCGACTACCGTCAGTTGAACCAAGCGACAGTTAAGAACAAGTATCCGTTGCCTCGGATTGATGACTTGTTCAACCAGCTTCAGTCGGCTCGGGTGTTTTCAAGGATCGATTTGAGAGCAGGCTATTACTAGCTGTGGATTCGAGAGTCAGATGTGGAGAAGACGGCGTTTCGGTCGAGGTATGGGCATTATGAGTTCTTGGTGATGCCGTTTGGGCTCACCAATGCCCCCGCAGCGTTCATGGATTTGATGCATAGGGTGTTTCATCCGTACTTGGACCAGTTCGTGGTCGTGTTTGTGGACGACATCCTTGTGTATTCGTGGTCTGCTGAGGAGCATGTGCACCATTTGGGTGTGGTGCTACAGACGTTGCGCGATCACCAGTTGTATGCGAAGCTCAGTAAATGCGAGTTCTGGCTTCGTGAGGTGCACTTTTTGGGGCACGTGATTTCTGGTGATGGTGTCTCCATGGACCCGGCTAAGGTCGAGGCTGTGGTACAGTGGCCGAGGCCGAGTTCTGTCACGAAGATTCGGAGTTTCCTGGGGCTCGCAGGCTATTATCGGTGGTTTATTCATGATTTTTCTCGTATTGCAGCCTCGATGACTAGGCTTACGTGGAAGGAGGTGCCGTTCATCTGGACAGAGGAGTGTGAGCGGAGCTTCATGGAGCTGAAGAAGTTGCTTACCACTGCTCCGGTTTTGGTGTTGCCATTTGACTCGGGTGGTTTCGTGGTGTGTACGGATGCTTCTGGGGTAGGTCTCGGTGCTGTGTTGATGCAGCATGAGAGAGTTATGGCGTATGCATCGCGGTAGTTGAAGCCACATGAGGAGAACTACCCTGTCCATGATCTTGAGTTGGCGGCGGTGATTTTTGCCTTGAAGATCTAGAGGCATTATCTGTACGGCGAGAAGTTTGAACTTTTCACTAACCATCAGAGTTTGAGGTATGTGTTCACGCAGAAGGACCTTAACCTCAGGCAGAGGAGGTGGATGGAGTATATGAAGGATTATGATTTCACTCTGTCCTATCAGCCTGGCAGGATGAACGTCGTGGCTAATGCCCTGAGTAGGAGAGTAATGGTCAGTCGGATGTTGTTAAGGAAGTGGAGGCTTTGGGAGCAGGTTTCGGCCACGACTTTTAGGCTCAAGGTCCCTCAGGACCAGGGTTTGGCTGTCCTTGCAAGTCTGACTGTCACGCCTGCGGTGCATCGACAGGTGACTGAGGCTCAGCGAGCGGACCCCGAGCTACCTCGTATTCTGTCGATGGCCGAGGTGGAGTTCGGAGAGGATGGAGCCGTGAGGTTCAGAGGTAGGTTGTACGTGCCAGCCGAGGGGCAGGTGCGGCGTACGGTATTACGTGAGGCTCATGGGAGTCGGTATGCCGTGCACCCCGGGTCGGCTAAGATGTACCAGAACCTGAAGAGGTAGTTTTGGTGGCCTGGCTTGAAGAGAGATGTAGCGGAATTTGTGGCCAGGTGTTTGACCTGTCAGTAGGTGAAGGCTGAGCACCAGCGACCACGAGGCACACTTCAGCCCTTGGATGTTCTTGCGTGGAAGTGGGACCACGTGACCACTGATTTTGTGGGTGGGTTACCGAGGACGTCCAGCGGGGGGGATAGTATCTGGCTGCTAGTGGATAGACTGACGAAGACGGCGCGATTGCTGTCGGTCAAGGTCAGTTGGAGAGTGCAGCGCTTGGCTCATTTGTATGTAGAGCGGATCGTTCCGTTGCATGGAATCCCCATCTCCATTGTGTCTGATCGTGATCCCTGCTTCACTTCTGGATTCTGGAGGAGCTTCCAGAAGGCTCTAGGCACCGAGTTGGCATTTAGCTCGGCCTATCATCCTCAGTCGGACGGTCAGTCTGAGCGGACCATCCAGACTTTGGAGGACATGTTGCGAGCGTGTTGCTTAGAATGGCAAGGGAGTTGGACCCACCACCTGCCATTGGTGGAGTTTGCTTATAACAACAGCTATCATTCGAGCATTGGTATAGCTCCCTATGAGGCGTTGTACGGGCGACCTTGTCGGACTCCGCTTGATTGGTTCGAGGTGGGTGAGCGTGCCCTGATCGGACCAGATTTGGTGCAGCAGTGTGTTGAGGTGGTGCATCTCATTCGGCAGAAGATGTTGACGGCTCAGAGCCGGCAGAAGAGTTATGCCGATCGGAGGAGGCGACCTCTCAGCTTTGCTGTGGGAGACCGAGTTTTCTTGAGAGTTTCTCCCATGAAGGGTGTGATGCGTTTCGGTAGGCGTGGGAAGCTGAGTCCCCGCTACATTGGTCCATTTCCCATTGTTGAGCGTGTTGGGGAAGTTGCTTATCGGTTGCAGCTACCTCCGGAACTTTCTGCCTGCATGATGTGTTCCACGTGTCGATGCTTCGGAAGTACATGCCCGATGATTCCCATGTTCTCGAGGATGCTATTTGGCCTGAGGTGACCCCAGATCTGTCCCTTCCAGAGTTTCCTGTTCGCATTGAGGATCGGCGAGAGCAGCGCCTGCGGAGCAAGGTTATTCCTCTGGTCAAGGTGGTCTGGCAGCATCATTCTGGCAATGAGGCGTCTTGGGAGCGCGAGGATGAGATGCGGGAGCTGTATCCTTATTTGTTTGCGTGAGTCTTTCCCCCGTTCTTGTGTTTGTTCTTGAATTTCGAGGATGAAATTCGCTTAAGGGGGGAGGGCAATGATGTCCCAGACCCTTTCGGATCCTTCTTCGTGGGTCCTGGATCTGGTTTCTCGGAGTGTCCGACTCCGTTGTGTGCGAAATTTCATTTCGGACACCTTTCGTGTTTGGATCCGTACGATTCGGGTCAGTTCGGAGGCCCGGAACGTGTTCCGCGGCTTCTTCCGCGTGTTTTCCGATTCCCGCGTGTGTGTCTCGGAAACACCTACGGAACCCTATAGCGGGTGAACAGGGTCGTTCACCTAGCCGCTAGTGGTACCGTTGCGATCAGCGCGTCGAGAGGATCGAGGATGTGTATTTTTCTATTTTTTGGGATTTTTTCAATTTTTTGGATTTTCTATAAATACCATATCTTTTTCTTTTCCACCTTTTTCTTCTTCTTCTTCTTCTTCCTCCTTTCCAACCGTTGGAGAGCGCCCTCTCCACCGCGCACCGTGCTTCTTCCCCGGGCGACCGAGACGCGGCCTCCTTCACTCCGGCAACGGCGTGGCGGCGGCGACGGCGGCGAGGCGGTCCCGGTGGTGTTCTTTTCGTGGCGGGAGGCGGGGCGTTCGTGGGTCTGAAAGCTTCATTTGTGGTTTCGACGTCGATTCGGCAGAGCCTTCGCTCCATTGAGGTAGGGGGACGAATCCTTATGCTCATCTCATCGTTCCCCGCGATTTGTAGGCCGAATGGGAGCCGAGAAGGGCATTTTTGAGCTGGTTAGGGCAAAACCATACTTTGGGGAGAGCTCACCCAATCTAGGGATTTGAGCCACGATTCGATGTTTTGATGGCCTAGAATCATTCTAGGGGTCCCCTGGGGTCTTCCCCTTTGATTTCCCCCTCTCCTTTGGAGGCATGGGGGCGTGGTTTGAATTTTTGGCTGTTTCACGCCGTTCCGCCGTCGGGTGTGTGTGACGGTCCTTCCAGAGACCGTCACACGGTGTAACGCACCCAGGTAGGTGCGTTACAGACCCGTTATAGCCGTTGGGGGTCTGTGGATGTGACGGCCCCATGACAGACCGCCAGGGCACTGTGACGGTCCAGGGTTAGGCCGTCAGAGCCTTCTGACCGTTGGCTTTTTGACCGTTGATTCTTGACCGTTGGGGGGCTCAGGGCCTGTGACGCACAAGGCCTGGCGCGTCACAGCCCTGTAACGCCCCGGTGGGGGTGCGTCAGAGCGGCGGACCCAACCACCCTGACGCGCCCAGGTCGGGCCGTCAGGTGCTGTTACGGCCCAGGCGGGGCGCGTCACAGTCTATTTTCACCGTTGCTCGTGACGGCCCAGGGCTGGACTGTCACAGCCCTGTGACAGCCCAGTGTGGGTGCCTCACAGCCTTTGACGGCCCAGGAGGGGTGCTTCACAGTCTATTTTCCCTTCTGGCTCGTGACGCTCCAGCGCTTGACTGTCAGAGTCCTGTGACGTGCTAGTGTAGGCGCGTCACACCCTATGACGGCCCAGGGGTGGACCGTCAGGCTCCACGCTGCACCAAGCCTGTGCGGTTCCGTTTCTTCGTCGATGGGTTCCGTGAGTCAGTCCTTACTTCTAGTGACCTGTCCACTAGTCGTAGCTTCCTGCGCACGCGGGTGCGGACCCACCTGGGAGTGGTGGAGAGCGAGACCCAATGAGAGGCGGTTTTTAGGCTGGTTACCGTAGGGCCCCTTGCCTTTGCCACCAGAGTCCGGTGGGGGGGAAAACCAGCTAGAGGACCCGACCTAGAGCAGATGGTCTGTGTGTGAACACGTAGTTAGGGGCTTAGGACACGCGCAAACGAGCGTGACCCCAGCTAGTCCTTGTTGTGGTACTTGTTGCATGTCTGAGTCTCACGCCTAGGGCATCGTAGCTAGACACTTGTGATGCGGTATAAGACGTCAGTGTACGCTTACGATCGTTCTTCTAGTGGGTAGTGCTCCTGTTCACTGGCAGGTGTGGACTCGAGTTTTGTTGGACCGAGGTTCAGTAGTACGGTACTGTTAGAGTAGATGGCTTTTCCGTTTATTTACTTTAGCTTGTTAGTTCTATTGTACTCCTGTTAGGTAGGGTTGCCTTCTGCTGTCTCGTTTTCCGTGTGAGGTGGGGATTCGCGGGATCCCTACTGGGCCAATGAAATGAGGCTCACCCCTACTTTTCAGGTGAGGCGGGGTCTTCGAGAGGTGCGACCGAGTTCCAGCGTGGTTCTTCTAGCCAGGGTTAGCCGCCAGTCTGCCAGAGCCGGGGGATGCCCCGTGTAGTTGTACTCCGGGGGATGCCCCGTGTTGTTGTACTTTTCTTTTTGTTGACTGTACTTTTATTTGGACATGAGACTCTATGGACCTTGTAGCAGTTTATTTTATTTATGTTATTTTGTGCATTTTATTTTAGATTATTATGCTATCCCTGCAGTTGTTTTAGCTTCTCTTGTACTCCCACACCATCCCTTTCTACCCTTCCGAGTCTTCGGGCTCATGGGTTGGCGGATCGAGATTCGAGACGCGCCGGTTCCTTTCTGGTACTCGGATCCCGGGTCGTCACACGTTCACCGAGCTTAAGGAGTTTCTGGGGTCACCTCCTGTGTTATCAAAGCCAGTGTCGAGTTAGACTCTATATCTTTATCTCTCGGCAACACCATTCACAGTAAGCTCGGTCCTCGTTCGATATGACCAAGGAAGACAAAGGCCCATGTATTACGTCAGCAAAGTGCTCTTGGATGCCGAAAGGAGGTAGCCCACAACCGAGAAACTCGTGCTAGCATTGGTTACCTCGGCCAAGCGCCTTCAGCCATACTTCCAGGGACACTCCATTGTGGTGCTGACTAGCGAGCCTCTGAAGAAAATTCTGGCCCATCCAGAAGCCTCGGGTTGACTCGTCAAGTGGGCAATGTTGCTCGGGGCCTATGATATTTCCTACCGGCCCTGCACCACCATTAAGGGACAAGCTCTCGCCGATTTTATCATAGAGACCGTTGTCCCTCCGGGAGAGGCGTCTGAACCTACAGCCGGCTCGGCCTGGGATCTCTTCATGGACCGATCTTCCAATTCAACCGGCAGCGGAGCTGGCATCCTCATCACATCCCCAGAAGGTGTCAAGCCCCAGTATGCTCTAAAATTCAACTTCCAGGCCTCCAACAATGCCTCCGAGTACAAAGCCCTGATTTCTGGGGCTAGGATGGCGAGGTGGCTAGGAGCCGAGCGAGTCAACATCTACACCGACTCTCAGTTGGTCGCTAGCCAAATCCATGGAGACTACAAAGCTCGAGAACTGCAGATGGTCAAATACCTTCACCTGGTCAAAGAGATAGCCCGATCATTCAAGAGCTTTCAGGTAATCCAAATAGCTTGATTGGCCTCTTCCATCACCTCAAAAGGGACCAGGTCCGTCCTACTCAAAGAGCTGGACCGACCAAGCGTGGAAACCAAAATCGTAGCAACCATGCAGGCATCACCCGATGACTGGAGAGCCCCATATGTAGCCTAGCTAGCTGACTCTCGAGAGCCCGATGACCCTCGGGAGGCCAAGACACTCAAATATCGAGCTCGGCGATTTGTCTTATTCGACGGAAATCTTTATGGATGATCCTTCGTCGGCCCCCTCCTCAAGTGCCTTAGCGCCCCAGAGTATCAATGAGCCGCTGAGGAAATTCACTAAGGGATCTGCGGAGCACACCAAGGGGGGAGGTCGATAGCGAGGATCTTGCTGCGTAGAGGTTACTGGTGGCCCACCCTCCAGCGAGACTGCTCCACATATGCTTGGAAGTGTGACCGCTGCCAGAGGTTCGACCACCTGATCCACCAACTAGCCTCAAAGCTCATAACTCTAACCGAGCCATACCCCTTCGCTCAGTGGGGATTTGATACCCTTGGGCCCTTTCTAGTGGCTCGGGCTAAGAAAAAGTTCCTTATTGTCACCATCGACTATTTCTCCAAATGGATCGAGGTCGAGGCTACTGCTAGGATAACAAAAGTGGTGATCTGGAGTTTCGTGTGGGGGACGATCATTTGTCATTTTGGCATCCCCTAGGTGATTGTGAGCGACAATGGTTGGCAATTTGATAGCGCTTATTTTAAGAATAAGTGTGCCGACCTACATATTTGCAACCACTTCACTTCGGTAGCCCCACCCCTAGGCTAACGGACTGGTCGAAAATGCCAACAAAACCATCCTCAAAGGCATAAAGACCAGGCTCAGTAAAGCCAAGGGTAATTGGCTCGAGGAATTACCTAGCATACTATGGTCGTACCGAACCACTCCGAGAACCGCCACGGGCGAAACTCCATTTCAGCTAGTCTATGGCACTGAGGCAGTCATCCCATTGTAGATTGGTAGCCCGTCCCTTCGGGTTATCCACTTCCTGTCCGAGTCTAATGAACAGAAGCTGCTAGCAAACCTGGACCTGACCGACAAAGTACGCGAGGTCGCAAGAATCCGAGCAACGGAGTACCAGTGACGCATGATTCAGTACTACAATGCCCAGGTCCGAGATAGGCAGTTCCCGCCAGGAGACCTCGTTCTCAGGAAGGCCGAAGCCTCTCGACCACTAGAGGCAGTGGGAAAGCTAACTCCTAACTGGGAAGGCCCCTACCGAGTGGTCGAGACACTCGGGAAAGGGGCATACCGACTATCTACCATGGAAGGGACGCCAATCCCTCGGAATTGGAACGCGGCGGCCCTGCGGAAGTTCTATTTCTGAGCTCATCCATACATGTAAGAAACCAATAAAGATAGTGAACTCTCCATTTCATTAAAGTCAAAACTTTGGTACATCAGATGGGCCGTAGCCAGTACAATGTGCATAAAAAAGAAAAATTGATACAACACAAACTGATTACTCGGTGTGGACGAGGTTAGCAGCTCCAAGCTGAGCCACTGAGTCCACCCAGTGTGGAAACTGGCTCGAATGATGGGACGACTAACTTTGTCTGCTCGAGAAGTTCAGAGAGATGGTATCAAAAATGAGAAAGAACCCCCATCAAGGATCGATAGAGGGGAGGTAAGAGAAAGTTCCATCTAGAATTGATGGAACCTCCAAAGAGTGAAGGAAAAAAGGAGGGGGGAGAGGAAGAGCAGAAGAGGCGAGGAGGGAATGAGGCAAGACCATTGCGAAACGCCCTCCTCCCTCAGACTCCCTCAACTTGTACCTTACTCCTAATATGGGCGGCAACCCCGAAGGCATAAATAGAGCGCCCCGTGAGGCACCCCCCATTGTTGCACGCCGCCCGCCATTCACCCACCATTCTTCCATGCCGAAGTCACCCATACGCCACCACCAAAGCCTTCATCAACATCAGCCTCCATATTTCACCAAAGGACAGCAACAAAGAAGAAGGCGGTGCCAGTTTTCACCGTAGAGAGAAGGAAGAGCAGGAAACTCAATAAAGCCACTGTTACAGCGTGAATAGGAAGAGGCGCCCTTCGGGACCTTTTATACGCCGGAGGGGGAAACCCCTGCCTTAATTGAACCTCTCCTCGATAACAAGCAAGGCACTGTAAAGTGAAGGCGAATACCTCCCCAAGGAGTAATTATGCCCCCCCGCCATTAAAATCTCTCTACGGGAATACGTGAACGGACATGTCAGTTAAAACGCCAAAAGACGGAAAAGTGCCAGATAAGTACCCTTTAATCAGTCGATTAGCGTATGACCAGATTTTTCGACGGAAGAATCGGATAAGATATTTGATTCACCAACGACTGCAGATATCAAACTCAGTCAAACACGGCAAGAAGCATTCGAGTACACTCCGAAACTTACTGCCATTATATTCCAAGAACAATAAAGTATGTGATGAAGTTTCCAAAAAAAAAGACCCCCATACAAAAAGAGGAAAGGCCAGTAAAGCAAATACAACCTAATCGATTGAGATCGGAGAAGAAGGGGAGGTCTATGATCGTTCCAGAAGCACGGTAGTCGTAAGGCCCGCGACGCTCGGCCCCACTCCTACGGTCACATGCGGCTCATCCTTGGCTCCCTCAGTGACGGTTGGCTCAGGCACTGACTCCACCTGTGTGAGAAATGTCTAGACTACGTGCCCTCCCGAGGCAGCCTGGCTCGAAGAGCCCTCAACCTCATGAGCAAAACTATCCTCGCTGCCATCCTCGTCGCTCGATGTCGTAGAGGAGGGAGGAGTCGAGCCTCCTTCATCCAAGTCATATCGCTGATCGGGAAGAAAGACGAGCTCATCGAGAACCTGTTGTTGGGCCTGTTGATTTGTATTGGTTCCTTTCAAATGAATATGAACATCAACAATGGAAGTATGAATGTGGAATATGTAATCAACCTATGAACATGTGTAGAACCTAGGCAATCGGCATAGAATCTAAGCATGGCCATGCCATCTCTATTAGAACTAAGCAAAGGCAAAGAAAAACACACGCCAGAGCATGGAGTAAAAGGAATAAAGAAAACACACACCGTGGGTGTGGAGCAAGCAAGCAAAAGCAACTAAAGAAGAGATATGAGGGGAGAGAGAGAGGACTACTGCCTAAACTAGAAAGACGTGATCGCCACCAAAGTATTAAACTAGCCAAAGCTAAGATGAATACCTTAGAAATAGGTGGATGTAACACCCGCCCACGGGAGAGAGAAAACTACACCTCTGTGAATAATGACGGTCTAAGACAGGCGCGCCAGATGAAGATGATAGTCTTACAATAAACCGCTAGAGGACGCTAGCGCTCCAATAAACAACTGCCAGAGAACAGCAAAACAAGAACTTTGGGACTTTGATCTCCACTTCTTCCAGCCGGCCAGAAGACTTGGGCCTCATGCTATGGACCTGTAAAAACTTGCAAAAATGTGTAGAGAACACATAAAAACAACCCAAATTAGCCCGGAGACAAGTGTAGTAACTATAAGACAAGAAAACTTGAAAACATGCACTTGGAAGGGTGGATACCTAGGAGGTTGGTTTTTAACCCCTGTGGGGCGTTTTAAAAGATGGAAGGAGGTTTAAAAATGAATGCAAAAGATGGAAGAATGTGAAAGAGGAAGAGGGAAGATGCTTTGGATGCTATGAGGGGGAAAAGAAGAATTAAGACACAAGACCACACTAAGACCCTTGGAACTTGATACTCCCTGGACTTAGGACGTAGATGGACGTGGGAAGCAATTCTCCTTGATTGGTTCTAGCTCCAAGATGCGGCAGCACTTCGACGCGAACTCTAGAAATCTCCTCCTCAAGCCATGAAGTCAAGGGTTCTATTTATAGACCCTCAAAGTCTAGGTTCGAGTTGGAGAGATAATGACTCGAAATTAGGCCAAAAACTAGATAATCCTTGAAGATAATACTCCCAAGAGTTCACAGAAACAAACGTGAGCTTCTAAGGATCAGCACCGAGAGAGAAATCATCAGATCAAACTCTTAATTCGGCCACGGTGTAGTAGAGAAAGAGCAGTTCTGGTAGAACTCTCTGTCTAATGCAGCGGCCTTACGATAAACCGCCACAGGCATTTAATGGCCAAAGGATGAACCACCACCCTGCATTATCCAATTAATAGATAAGGCCAATGGGCAAAGTTTTCGTAATAAGGACTCTGCAAGAAGGTGGCGGCCTAAGGTTCACGCGCCAGAAGAAAATGACGGTCCCACGATAGACCGCTAAAGCACAACGGATAAGATAAGATAAAGCTTAAAAGACTGTTGGCTTTTGGACTCTGGCATCATCTAGCAGTCGAAGATAGGAGCGCTACACGTCAGCAAATGCACCAATGATAGGCCGCCAGAGACAATGAGGTGATAAATGATAAGAAGGCTTGCTAAGCTTTAACCAGCAGACAAAGATGAGAAGCGAGACCCAACCAAGGAGAGATAACCCAGGAAATAGGCCTCAAAAGTGACCAAGAAGGCTCAGTAAGGGTGAACAACTTGGAGCATCATAAAGATGAGCAAGGAAATGACCCAACTTATTGGTCATAAAACGGGTGTCAACAGATGCCCCTCCTTAACGTCCTCTTTGCAGGGGAGCGAGCGGAGGTGAAGTGAAAATGATATGGAACATGGAGGTGAAACGGAAATAAAGTGGAGTGGACTGAAAAGTCGGCGTTAAGGTAAACGACACCCATTCTTAACCAACGAGCGATAGGAATTTTCCAGAAAACTTCAAACTAATCACAAGGAACGGCAAAACCGAATGACACATGTCTGGAGGAACCAACAAGTAAGGGAAAGGAAAACACGGCCAGCGGCCAGAGGAAGCGAAAAAGTAAAGAGACGAGTAACTAAACTCTAGACAAGAATCCTCAGCTAACTAGACCAAGCAAACAGACCGAAGGAAACCTTCCAAATCAGAGTGGAATAATTCTCCTTACTCAAGATCATGGATACAGTTATCCACCATTACTGAGACGTTAGACAGATGAGGGCACGTGAATGTTCAAGGATGCGTATGATGCATGCTGGGCTAAAATAAAGAAATCATCAAAACAAATGCCAAAAAATGATAAAATAGGAAGATACTCAAGAATAATATTGCTAGACCAGATAAATCAGGGTCAAGAAACTATCTACAACCACGGCGTGCAAGATAGAACCATCATCCCCTAACTTTTTCAACCTAGCGGCCTATCCAACGATTAAACATGTGAACTTAGATCATCATCATTTTTGTTAAAGGGGAACATCAGATCCTGGAACACATGAATGACCAGTCGGTTCTCGAGGAAATATATTATACATACCATATAGTAATGCATTAAGGGACTAGGGATCAAGATACTGTACCTGACTTACCTGCCTGGCGAGACGGGATATGATGAAGTGTAACGGCATTCATGATTTTTGCAAGTGAAAGGGTTAGCCATCAACGAATGAACCAAATCATGATCAGCAGGCATGAAACATTAACATCCACATGAGATATAATGAAATGAAGCATTGTGAACATAAATTTAATATGAAAGTTCAAAGGACAAAGCAAATAATCATCAATCAAGTTCAAGACAGAAACGGTCTTATAGAGGAGCGCCAGAAGGAATTGATGGTCAAATCTTGGACCGCCATAGCCTGTCGGTTCATATACCCCAAGAAGGGTAGCTCAGACAAGAAATTGTCAAAGAGAGGTGCGCCATAAGCATGTAACGGTCTTACGATTGACCGCCAATTTTTCTGGTCTTACGATTCTGAGGCGCTTCCTGATGTTGTGCCCCCTGTGCCTTGATGATGTTATATAGTTTTGATGATAGCAACCACTAATGAATCATGTGAGAGAATTAATAAATGTCCTGCATGCTTCATACTTCTTCATACTTCAGTATATATAGTTCATACATTAAGAGTAAAAGGGGTGTGCGTTGACACAGTATTGGCATTACATTGACGCAGTTATACGGTGCATTATTTGTTCTCTGCATCAGGTCTATTCTAGTTCGTGCATAGCTTGCATTGGTGCATTAATTATAGTTGCACGCCACATAGTCAGTGCATTAACCATCTCTTGCATATCACTGATCGATGCATGTTTGCATGTGTTAGCCATAGTCAGTGCACTCGTTTGTTTCATGCGTACACTAAGTCTGCACACGGTTGGTTTGATGACTGAGCAAGTCTATACATCCATTAGCTGATGACTGAGCAAGTCTATACATCCATTAGCTCAGCTCGTGGCTTAGTCAGTGCATCCGTGTTCATTGTGCATGTGTGCATCTTTCTCATCAAAGTCTGTACATTCTTTGGTGGCTAGTCTGTATAGCCTCCGTTGTTTCACTCGACCAAGGCAGTACAGCCAGTGTTCTTCATGCATATGCAAAGTTAGTGCATCACGTTGCCTTATGCATACACAAGTACACAAAGTCTGTACAACCTGTGATGATACTAGCAATTAAGTTCGTGCATTAATTCATAAGTTTGTACAACCGTTGCTGGCACGAGCATTTAAGTTCATGAATCATCACACCAGCAAGTCTGTACATCATTGTCGCATGCACACTAAGTCCATACACTCGTTGATGGCATGTCCGAGCATTCATCTTCAATGTGCATACTTTCCTATATGCATATCGCATTACAAGCCAACAAGTCTGTACATAGTTTTGTACATTGCACACAAAGTCTATACATTCTCTGGTGGCACGTCTGTGCATTCACCTTCATTGTACATACTTTCTAATATGCATACTGCATTATGTGCATCAAGTATGTACAGGCTTAGATCAAATCTCGAACCAACTCTGTGCTTTAACCTTTGCAGGATATCTGCTCGAAGAAATTAAGAAGGGCATGTGATCCAAGAATGAAGGATGTGCCAGGATCGTGACACGTGTAACGCAGTGAGCTGAAATGATGCCACGTGGTCAAGGCGCTCTGGGCGGGAATTGTGGAGGACACACGCCCACCTCTCTGATGCTATAAATAGAAGACTTCTCCATCTGGAGAAATTGATCGTGCAAGCAGATCAGTGTGTGCTATTGAGAACAGAAGAAAAAGAGAGAGTGCATCAGAGAAGAAAAGAAACGATCCAGAGAGAAGAGAAAAAGATAGTTGAGTGAGAGGAGTCTGAGAGACTTTCTCTGAATGATTGTTCATCAGTTTCTTGGTTCAGATACCAGAACTGAGATTGCTCATTATGAGCTACATTCCATTTGAGATTTCTTATTTTTCGTTTATTTCTATTTTGTTTTATGAAACCTTATTTTCAAGCTGTTAGTCAGCAGAGCTAAGCTATATTGCTCAGCGGGCAGAGGAGGATTCCTCTGGACGGGTTAAGCTGTAGTCCCCAGCGGTTGGCAAAGTTGTAATGCCCAGCGGTCAAGCTGTTAGTCAGCGGTTGCAGGCAAGCTGTGAGGCCCAGCAGTTGAAGCTATGAATCAGCAGTTGAAGCCACATTCCAGGTTGGAGTGTGGGGTGGACGTAGATCTCGGGTTTGAGATCGAACCACCTTAAAAACTTCCTGTCTCCTGTGTGATTGCCGTGCGAATTATTATGCATCATGATCATTTCCATTATACGCTGTAGATGCATGCTTAGGACCGTTTAAGTTCAGATCTGCTATAGTTGTATTTCTGTGACTGCTCTCTCTTACATTTCTGCCGTCCAGCAGCAGTTTGTTTTATTTCCGCACTAGAAACTGTTGCAGTAGATTTTATTGGGTGACTGATCTGTTCACCCCCCTCTAGATCGTTCATATGATTTGAAGCATGCTTTAATAGATACTAGAAAGGAAAATGAATTGTTAAAGAATGTTATTGATGATTTGAAGCTGAGAGTTCAAATGTTTGAAAGTGAATCAAAAATTTCAAATGAGAAATATGAAGTTGTTTCGTGTGTGAACTCTGAATTAATGAAAACAGTTGAAAATTTAGAGAATGAAAATATTGACAAAAGGAAAATAATAGAAAATATGACCCAAGGCACAAACAATCTCAATGCTCTGTTAGGGTCAAAGGTAAATTTCAGAAAAGAAGGTCTTGGATTCAACTCAACTGCCACTAAAAGCCTTGCCATGAAAACCATATCATTTGTGACAGAGAAAAAGAAGGGACCTCTCATAAAAATGGTAAGTGAAAATTCTGTTTCAAAAATTGTTAATTCGAGAATGTCCAGTGCCAAGGACAAGGGTAAATAGAAGGTAGGTGAGCTTAGCAGATCTTGCCCTTCACCCAAATATAAGTCTCAGGTTCGGGGTCAGCCTCCAAGCAAGTCTAAACCCTAGGGCAAAGCCACCAAGTCTCCACCATCATCACCTGTCCAGAAGAAGACCCAACATAAACCTGTACAGAAGTCTAGTGGGTCAACAGTACAAGGGAGACACAATGCTGCATGGGGCCAGAAAAGCCATACTTACCAGCCCAAGGTTCAGACCTATTATACTTATCCTCAGAAACAGGTGCAATCATTCTATAGGTTTGGATGGAATCAGGTCCAAGGGAGGTCTAGATATCAACCTTTTACCACTCATTGGCATAGACCTCAATTTGCTAGATGGGTTGGTCAGTCTAGGACTACAGTTGGCCACAATTATCTGAGGACCTATTGGCCTGGGCACTGGCACAAAAACAATTTTGCTGCTAAAGATGGAGCCATAACTCAATATAAACCAAAGCATCAGAGGAAGAAGGTTCAATCAGTTGGTGCTGAGAGAAAGAAAGATGATGAACAGAATGTCATGAATTCCACTAAACCAACCATGTTTAGACAAATGTGGATTCCTAGACCATTGATGTCTTGTTTCAATTGTTATGTCTCTGCTTCGGAGCCCAAACAGTTTTGGGTTCCAAAATTCTCTACCTGATTATGATTGTAGGTATGCCTGGCAGCCAGAAGTAATAGGTGGTATCTTGATAGTGACTGCTCCAGGCATATGACAGGAGACAAGACCAAATTTTGCATGCTGACTGAGAAGAATGGAGGTCTTGTCATCTTTGGAGGAAATACAAAGGGTAGAATCATCGGATCAGGTAAAGTAGGTAAGTGTACTACCTGTTGCATTGAAGAGGTACTGCTGGTTGATGGTCTTGCATACAACTTACTTAGTATCAGCCAGCTATGTGACAAAGGACACAAGGTAGTATTTGACTCTCAATACTGTAAAATCTTTGAACCTGGTTCTGATATAGTTAAATTTTTAGGGAAAAGGGTAAATAACATCTACTTGGTAGATTTAGATGATTTAGCTCATTCTAATCTTTGCCTAACTGCAAATAAAGTTGACTTAGCATTCTTGTGGCATCGTAGATTAGGCCATGGCAGCTATACGGTTTTACATAAATTGAATAAACATAGCATGGTTAGAGGACTCCCTAAAGTTTCTTTCAAGAAGGAAATTAAGGTGTGCAGTGCGTGTACACAGTCCAAGCAAACTAGGAAGTCATTTAAATCAAGAACTGAAAACATGTCCTTTAAACCTTATGAGCTGATACATATGGATTTATTTGGACCCACACGTTCAGTCAGCTTGTCAGGGAAGAGATATGGATATGTCCTAGTCGATGACTTCTCTAGGTTTACTTGGGTCTTTTTCCTTGCACATAAAAATGATGCATTCATAGAATTTCAGGAGTTCTATTTGAAAATAAAATAGAAAAATAAAAATTTAATTGAAAATATCTTATCTGATCATGGAGGTGAGTTTCAGAATTCTCAATTTGACGAATTTTGCAGGGTCAATGGGATTACTCATCGGTTCTCCTCACCAAGAACACCTAAGCAGTATGGAATAGTAGAAAGGAGGAACCGGACAATTGTGGAGATGGCCCGTACACTGCTTGTTGAAGGTGGCTTACCAAGAAAATTTTGGGCAGAAGCAGTTAATACTACATGCCATGTAATCAACAGAGCCATGGTAAGGCCTTTCACTCAGAAAACTCCTTATGAGATTCTGAAAGGTAAGAAGCCTTCAATTGCTTATTTCAAGGTCTTTGTCTGTAAGTGTTTCATTCATGTTAATGATAAAAGAGATCTTGATAAATTTGAACCTAAAAGTGATCTAGGAATTTTTTTTGGGTATTCTGAATACACTAGAGCATATAGAGTGTCCAATCTTAATTCTAAAACTGTTGAGGAATCTCCACATATTGTCTTTGATGAATCCTTGACTAAATGTGAAAATGGTCTATTCAGGAAAGAAGATGATGGAGAAATATTAAATGAAAGACAATCTGCAGACCAATCAGATCAAGAAGAAGAGCCAGAAGAAAACAATGCAGAAGAGCCTACTGTTTAGGGGGAGGTAAATGAAGATCAAGGTAACCAAATTACCAATGTAAGATTCTTAAGAGACCATCCTATTGAGAACATCATTGGTGATTTGCATGAACCTCCTAGGACTAGAGGTTTTCTGAGAGCTCAAAATGAATTAAATGCATATGCATTGGTTTCGCATGTAGAACCCAAGTCCATTGACATTGCCCTAAAGGATGTGCATTGGATCAATGCCATGCACGAGGAGCTTAATCAGTTTGACAGGAACAAGGTATGGCATCTAGTTCCTCCTCCTGTTGATGGAAATGTCATTGGGACAAAGTGGGTCTTTAGAAATAAAACTGATGAGCAAGGTAATGTTGTCAAAAATAAGGCCAGACTAGTTGCTCAGGGGTATAACCAAGAATTCGGAATTGATTTTGAAGAATCATTTGCCCCTGTAGCCAGGTTAGAAGCTATTAGAATTTTGTTAGCTTATGCATGCTCCCATGGAATAAATCTCCAGCAGATGGATGTAAAATTTACTTTTTTCAATGGGGAAATTAAGGAGGATGTCTTTGTTCATCAACCTCCTGGCTTTGAATGCTCAGACTTCCCTTCTTATGTATATAAGTTGAATAAAGCTCTCTATGGTTTGAAGCAAGCTCCTAGAGCTTGGTATGATAGGCTCAGCAAATTCCTTACCGATGAGAAGTTCTCAAGAGGTGAGATTGACCAAACGTTGTTTACAAAGGTAAGTCACCCTGACATACTTATTGTTCAGATTTATGTGGATGACATTATTTTTGGTTCAACTAACCCAAAGATATGTAAGGAATTTTCTGACTTAATGACACAAGAGTTTGAAATGAGCTCAATGGGTAAGCTGAAACTCTTCCTTGGATTGCAGGTGACTCAAACAAAAGATGGAACCTTTATCACCCAGTCCAAATACATTAGGAACCTCCTGAAGAAATACAAGCTCGAAGACCTCAAGGACATTGCAGCTCCAATGGGTACCTCCACAAGTCTTGATCAAGATACAAAAGGTAACCCAGTGGATCAAAAGTTGTATAGAGGTATGATCGGATCCCTTTTGTACCTCACTGCATCTAGGCCTGATATACAATTTGCAGTATGTTTATGTGCTAGATTTCAGGCTAGTCCTAAGGAGTCTCATTTTAGTGCAGTGAAAAGGATTTTTAGGTATCTGTCAGGCACCCAAGAACTTGACCTTTGGTACCCTGCTAGGTGTGAGTTCGAGCTTATATCTTACACTGATGCAGACTATGCTGGGTGTCGGATAGATAGGAAGAGCACTAGTGGATATTGTCAATTCCTAGGTGGTTGCCTAGTATCTTGGGCCTCTAAAAAGTAACACAATGTAGCACTCTCCACTGCAGAGGCAGAATATGTTGCTGCAGGGAATTGTGCTGCCCAGGTACTATGGATTAAACATCAGTTTTCATATTATCAGATAAGTCAGGGATGCATTCCTATTCTATGTGATAACCCTAGTGCCATCTGCCTTACCAAGAATCATGTTCACCACTCTAGGACTAAGCACATTGATATTAAACATCATTTTCTTAGAGATGCTGTGGGCAAGAGTGAAATTGAATTAGCCTTTGTTGAAACTGAAAAATAAGTTGCTGATATTTTTACAAAACCTCTTGGAAATGAAAGATTTAAATATCTAAGAAGAGAACTGGGGCTTTGTAAATTTCAGCAGAAAATGACTAATCTTTTTCTCTTGAGATATCTTTTAGAATGTTTGCAATAATTGGGTGCATGTTCTTAAACTTGTGGATAAAGTTGTTTGATGATAGAATAATTTCTTGTGGTTTGAGTACTTAAGTTGATGCACATCATCAGTTGGTTTCATGAGTTGGAGTCAATGCATAGTTGGACATATAATCGACGGATCGTTATGCATGTAGTCAATCAATTGCATTGTATAGACCTCATGTCGAAACATGCTCTACTCATAGTCTATGCATTCAATGCCTTAACCGCATGATAGGTCGAATCATTGCATATTTTTGTGAAATGCATATTGTTGTCAGGGGGAGGGTTGCATCATCTGAAATAAATTCAACTCCTTCACTGATTGGATAACTATCTAGTGATTAGTTCATTATTGTGAGCTGAAATTATCACAACCCTTCTGTTATAAGAATCTCATGTGCTCATTGATTAAAACTAAGGTTTAACCTTAATAGACTGTAATGTTCAAAAGACTGTCTTCTGAAAATAAGGTGATAGAAAGCATTTATAGCTCTTAACCTATGTCTCATGATTATGATAGAACAAGTCTTCACAATACCTGAACATGATAGATTTAGTGTTGGTTAAGGTTTGAAAACCAAAAATTCTGTATTGTTCTTAAACAAGTCACTCCCAAAATCATAAGGGCAGCTAAAATTAAGATCTTCAAAGAAAAAGGAAGTGAACAAAGTGACAGAGCAATGACTGAGTTTCACTGAGAAACTGAGGTCTCCATTAAAGAAATGGAGAATACCTTAAGTCATGAAGTGACTCAGATTATCTCTGTTCCATTAGTCGAATCTACCAGGGAGATTTCACTGAGTAACTAGGGGTATTGGCCTCTGATCAAGGTATACCCTTAACGTCAAAGGTGCAAATTATTCCTGTAGCTTTGATTAGAAATAGATATAGTAGTTTATGCTTAGTAGCTGGGGGTATCAGCCTCTGATCAAGGTATACACCTAATGTCAACGGCATAAATGATACTTATATGTTCAATGAGTTCATGTTTGATGCTCGCTCGACAGTCGTTGTTAAAATTGCCGTGCCACACAAATTTTAAATATTTATAACCGCACTCACTCACTTATGGATTTGAAAGCATGAGTATAATGGTAAGTACGGGTCGATCCCATGGGGAAGGAATTTGGTTATTTTTCTTAGTTGGAAAATATTCTTGTGTTTTGAAAAACCAATTTTTGGGTTTTGAGTGCGATTACAACTAACGGAAATGAAATTACAACTTGAAATGACAAGGGATAAGTAAAGAAATTTTAGCCAATTGAGTGAAGAACGTCGTCGTTTCCACGCCGAGCCTTTGATGATGATCGTTCCGCCTAGGAAGTCGACGCCGTGAGAGGATTTGAAGAAAAATCACCACTTCGGGTATGTTTGAAACACTTAAGAAGAACGGGTTCGCAGATAACAAGTTTGAAACTTTAAGGTGAAAACAAAACAGAATTCAAGTAGAAATGGGGGTTGGAAGAAATGAAATAACTTGAAATCTGAATGGAATTAGAAAAAGTTGAAAACATGAAAGTTGTAAAGAATTGAAAAAGGAAGAACTTTTATGAAGAACATAGAAACAGAAAATGAAAGGAAGATAAGGAAAAACTTGAAAAACTAGGACCTATTGGTTCGGATGAACAGTAATTGACAGAAAACCAGCACCTAGAAAACTTAATTCTAAAGCTCAAAAGAAGAGGAATTTGACAAATTGCAAGAAGAATAAAACTTAGAGATACAAGAGAGGAACAACTCTTATGAAGAACTCAGAGTTATTTGAGGACTAGAAAGACTTCAAAATGAATGAATGGAAGAAGGTATCACCACGGATGAACAGTAAATGCACAGGACAGCACTTAAGAAAATGGATATTAACTCTATGAATTTGGACGAATTTGAAGAAATGCTAAACAGAGAAGTTGAAGAAAACGTAAAAAGGAACAACGTTTATGAAGACAAGAATTTGAAATGAGGATCACAATAATGAGAAATAAGGTTATGAAAAGACTGAATTCCAAAATGAAACTTGTATTGCAATAAATTCAACTTACAAATTTGACTTCAAAAGCTTGGAAAAACACAACTTCAATAATCAAAAACTTCAAAAATGTAAAGAACTAACTTACATTACAAGTGCCCATAGCTAGCTCTCTCCCTAACTCCATCTAGTTCTAACTCTAACAACTAACAACACTTGCTAACTAACTCATTCAAGACCAATGCACCCTTTATATAGGGGTTACAAAAAACACTCCATCAATACAAACAAGTGTACCCAATTTTAGCCTAAAATGGTAGGCAGGTAGGTTCTGCCCACTTTGCCATTTTTTTCGGATTTTTTTGAATTTTTCTGGTATTTTATGGCATTTTCTTCTCCTTCTTTCTCTCTTTCTCTTTCTGCGGGCGCAACACGCCGACCGCCGCCGACCTGTTAGGCGGCCGGCCGTGGGCCCGCCGTGCGCCCGCCGCTCCACGCGTCGCCACGCGTCGCACCGCCATGCCACGTGGACGTCGCCTGGACCGCCACGCGGCCGCCTCCGCTTCGCCCGCTCCTGCCACGACCCCCGCGCCGGCCACGAGCCGCTGCCGTCCGCAACGCACCCCCCCCCCCCCCCGCCTTCGCCCACACGGCATCGTCGCCCGTGCCCGGGCGATGAAGGCGGGAAGGCGGGGCGGGGGATGTTTGAATTTATATTTTTTTTATTTTTTTATTATATATATAATATATATATATCTATCTATATATATATAGGATAGAAATAGTTAGAAAAATCTAAAAAAATATCAAATAATTTTAGTTTTTTTCTAATTTTTTTTAATCTTTTTGAACAAGTTTCCGGGCTTTTGGCCCAGTTGAACATATATATTGTTATTCTTTTTTTTTCTTTTTCTTGGAGCTTTCCTCGAACTGCGTGCCTGCATAAATACATAAAAATTATCATAAAAATTTATTTAATTTCAAAAAATTAAACATTTGATACAAAATCAACAATAAGTGTGAGAAGTGTATATTTAATATCAATTAAGCTCATAAAAATGCATATACTCATGAATTAAATGATAAAAATACATACTAATCACACCCCCCAACTTACTCATTGCTAGTCCCTTAGCAATGCAATTAATGAAAAATTCAGGACCAACAAGAGTTAAAAAATATCCATGCCTCATTGCTAGATCATCTTTCATAGAGTTAACTAAAGATCAGGAATTTGGAATAATTATCACAGACTAGCCTTAGGAACATGATCAAGAATTCTAATCAAAATTCAGTAGCACTTGTGCAAGTGAAATACTAAATTCACAGTATAGACAATTGCATCCTCAAATTGCTATTCCAAACAAATGCCTTTCAATTCTGCACTTTCTTAATCAGAGCGTTCAGCATACTAGCTTTTTATCTGCCTTATTGCTTTGTCCCTTTTGGGATCTTTTTATATTCTTTTTTTTTTATTTTTTCTACTCCTTTTTTTTTCTACACACATGATGCTGCACTACCCTTTACTGTTTTACACGAACCTCAACACGTCTTAGGTGAAGGAGGCCCGGTTTCACAGATCAAAGTTCCCTTTTCCTTTTGACGCGAAACTCAACACGTCTTAAGTGAAGTAGGCCCGGTTACTCAGAATCGGAGCATTTTTCATGGTGTGTGTTTTTTTTTCTCATACTTTTGTATGGCAGAAAGCTTCTAACATATCTCTTCTTCAGAAAATGCAGAATATCAGACAGTCTGTCGAAACTAACAGAAGGCTTGTCCTTCTTGTTTCATTAGCGTGCATCGTGATTTTCTTTTTTTGAAAGTGCATCTGAACTTTAAAGAGATTCTTTAAATCAGTTTTCCAGTGCTAGCTTAAAGAAATTATCCATCATCCTTTTCCCAGTTGTTTCTATTCAGAATCACGTTTCATGCGACATGAATCAAGAAATTCAACTCGGGGAAAACTGTTGTTTAACATGATAATTTCAAGAAAGTAAGAAAAATTTTTGTTGAAACTTTTTGAAAATTTTGAAATTTATCTCCCCCACCCCAACTTAAATGACATTGTCCTCAATGGCATAAACAGTAGAAAGATCAGATGACATGTAAAGAGATAATATAGTTGAGATGGAAGGATACAACCTGATGGCCGGGTAAAATGACGAGGGCGTCGGTGCAGCTTGGCCTGACAACTGAAAAATAAACATACTAAAACAAGAAATCACATCAGAAGCCAGGAATTAACACAAGGAGTGGGACCCAATGTTCATGCATTTCAAAAGGAATCGACCAATGATGGCAACGTGAGTTACGGAGCCGGATTTCCCGCAGAAATGTCCCCTCAATGCGTGTGTTATGTGAAAGGTGGCCACAACGGGACAATAAACATAACGAATCTTTGGACCAAAAAGAGAGAGAAAGTCAATAAAGCACGTCTCCGACTTGACCACTCCACATGGTAGAGTGGGTGCGAGATTAACGGGAGGATGACGTGTCGCAAAGGCTATGGCTAGATGTGATGGTGCGAGATGCAGATCACTCCTCGTCAATCTTATAGATACCCCCCCCCCCTTTCCACTCGACCGGAGAACATCGAAGTTGTGAGAGTAGAGGCGAGTGAAAGGGAAGTAGTGAGTGTTGCTCAAAGTTCAGAATGGAGGGTGAGTCAAGCATCAGAGCTGAAGGGGAGTCGTCTCGCTCCTCGAAGAGGAGTAGATCGGGCAGTAGTGCCAGGAGATTATCTGAAGTTGAAGGACTTTTGAGTGAAAGGACTCTACCACAGCTTGTAAGTGATTTCTTTCATTCCTTTCTTCTTCTCTGTTCTTTCTTTGGAAAGCTTCCCATTTCTCACTTCTGGCGTATGTGCAGAGTGTGATGAAGTCACACATCTCGTGGGAGCTGGTCGTGGCTGCATATCGAGGGCTCCCGGACTTCCAGAAAGCGAGGTTGGACGTGATGGGATTCGGGCCCTTTCTCAGAATTGAGCCACTCAAGATCGACCCTGCCCTGATCCAAGCTCTACGTGAAAGATGGGACCCGGTAAGTAGGGCATTCCTGATGCCGTGGGGGCATATGGTACCCAGCTTGGAAGATGTGGTCCGAATCACGGGCCTCAAAGTGGATGGGGAAGCAGTGACTGGTGTCACCTATGCAGATTACCGTGAAGGTGCCCATAATTTGTTGGGGATGGACTTAGATAGTCGGAAGAACAGGTCAGTAGCCAGGGCATCGATCATGGAAGCTTTAGGACTTACTGACATGCGTCCACGTGATGATGAGTCCATAGAAGAATTTATGGAAAGGGCAGAAAGAGGTGCACGTACTATGTATTGTATGGATACCAGCAATTGGGAGCGGACCAATATGGATCTGAGGAGGTTCCTCCTCTTTCTATTAGGCAAGTTGTTGCTGGGGTCCAAGGGAGACAGTATCCACTGTCATTTCTTAGAACTGCTTGTAGACTTGAAAAGAGTAGGACAATACGCCTGGGGAGCTGCTGTGCTGGCACATCTGTTTACAAGTCTGTCGCAAAGGACAGACAAAGAGATGACACTAAATGGGTTTACACCTTTAATCCAGGTAATGAAAATTTTTTTTGTTTTGTTTTTATTTTCTACTTTTTGTTTGTGTTTTTATCAATGACACATGATGGTGTAGCTGTGGAGCTACTATTACCTTCCAATGGGGAGGGCTCGACACTGTCGACCACTGACGGTCCCTCTAGCGAGACGGTGCCAACCCATCATGAGCATTGCACCTTTACCCTACCAACTGATGGTGTTCAGGCGAGAGTTGCAAGAGTTCCTTGCAACGATGGTAGGATAATTATTTTCTCAATTTTTTTTTCATTTATTTCATTTTTTTTAACTGAGAAGATACGTGCAACCTCTTAAAGGTAAACTGGAGGCCTTTTATGAACATGGTCGATGTTGACCAGCCTTGGGTAATTGGAAGCCGCGCCCGGTTTGGACGGGACCTCTGGCTCCATTGCTTAAATGAAATCGAGCCCCTCAGGCTGCGATTATCTATGCGGACCTTAGGGCTGGTTCAAAAATGGGTGGATATGACCATGTCACCTAGTGTCAGAAGGCAGACGCGTGGACCAGCCACCTGTGTTGATTGGAGAGTGCGCTTCCCCGAACAATATGAAGATTGGCAACGGGGAGGCACACTCGTGGAATCTCAAGCACAAGATAGCGATGATTACCTACGCCTCTACAGAGCAATGTATGCAGAAAGGCTCCAGCCTGGAGGGCTTGTAGAGGTAAGGAAACCATGTTTGTATCTTCTACATTGTGTTGTTTTTAAAAAAAAAATTTCTTTGTTTGTGAACTCAAAAGCCATAACTGTAGGATGTCCGTGATACTATAATAACGAACTTACGAGCTCGTCTGGCGGACACGGAGCAAGAGCTGAGTGATACCAGAGCGGCTCTAGGTTCATCAGTAAGTATTTCAGTACATATTTCGGGTAGGCTTTGAGATTCAGGGCGCTAACCACTTAATGTCATCACATGTGCAGCGTGCTCAGCTTGATGCAGTTTCTTCGGCGATGGGAGCAGATGGTGTTTCTTCCAGTCTATGGATTCCCACATCCGAGCTGGATCAACTCCACGAGCAACTTGCTCATGCCACACAACGGGCTGCAGAGGCAGAGGGGATGCTTTCTGTACAGGTGAGGATTTCACCATTTAACATCCCTTATTCAAGTATTGCTATTTGCCTGAGATGAAATGTGTGGCAGGAGAAAGAAACACAAGAGGCACTTGCAAATGCCACTCAGAAGGAAGCTAGAATAACTGAGTTGGAAGAAGAACTACAGTGTCGTCCAGATGAGGATTCTTCAAGGGACGCTGTGGAGTTGAGAATCACCCTTCAATTAGAAAGAGAAGATAGAGAGAGAGAACGGGCTGAGAGAGAACAGGACAGAGACAAAGGGAAAGCCAAGAGATCGGCCGAGAAAGAGGAAAAGAGGGCCCTGGAGGCCCAACTTTTTGAATTGAGGACTAGTCTCGTCCTAGCCGAGCAATGGCTGAAGGATGGCGAAGAAGGCTATCGAAGAGCACGAGAGCGTGGCTTTCGTGTCAGTAGCTTCTTTGCTGCCCCCTCAGATCGGCGTCCATAGTGCGGTAGTAATACCGCTGCTCTCGGCTTGGGAATACCCTCTAGAGAATCTTACCCCAGAGAGCGGCAAGACAAGTAATGTGAAGAAAGAAGGTGGATTCCGATGTAATCTCTTTGTTTGCTTTTGTGTGTAATAAAATACTTTTTGCTTGGCTCTCCGTTGTCCTTATCTCTCGAATCCCTAAACACATCTAATTTCCCACAACAATTTATTACCACACAAAAATCACTTAGGTTGCCTCCTAAGAAGCGCTAACTTTTATGTCGTCAGCCAGACACCATGTAGCTCATTAGCTCATTAACCAACGCGTAGCATTCAGAATGAGCCACCACGTGATCTTGTCTTCCTTCAAATTCCAGCCCTTAATCCATTGGAAGACAAGAGTAGACATGTATGGACCGGGGCTAGAAAGAGGCAGGACTCGCACATGATTGTTTGTAACATTAACCCTGTGTGCGATCCAGTTTTCTGCTTTAGATATCAAAAAATGATCTATGGCCAATAATTTATCAAGATCAAGGTATAACCCTTTCATAATATCAATCCATCGGTCCCTTTTACCTGTATCGTCCCTCCTGATGACCTCTTTATTGACTGCTTCCTCCTTGGGAACTTGGTCATCAAACGGTGGCTTAGGGATAAGAGTGTCATGATTAGCCACAGTCTTCCCAGTAACAGCCTCATGTGTTAGAAGGGTACTAATCAACTTGTCTTCCTGATGGGGAGTTAAATCAAAAGTGAATATTGTTGGTCCATCCCCCTCAGGTCCCAGAATGTCATATTGAAGAGGCTCATCTGGCAGGGGTAGCACGAGCCCAGAATCAAATTGATCCAATGATTCAAACATGAGGGGATCAGGCTCAATGGGTAGATCAAATTTGAAAGTTTCTAATAAAACCCCTTTATCACACTCATCATTTAATAGAAAATTGTGAATCAAATTTCCCAATAATGAAGTGGGAAGATCAAATGTAAATTGTTCCAGCTCGGCCCCTTCATCAAAGGTAAGATCAAATGGGAATTTTTCAAAGACGGAGCTTTCATCATACTCATCACTCACTTGAAGATTCTTAATCAAATTTTCCAACAATGGGGTTGATAGAGAAAATATAAACTTTTCGAACAAGGCCCCATCATCAAGTTCTTCCAAGGGAGGAGAATTAAGTTCCACTAAATCAACATGATTATTAATCATAAAGCAATCCTCCTCGACATGTAGATCCTCAATTAAGTTGTTTGGGCCTCTAATGTTCTCAGTGATATTCTCAATCTCAAAACATTCATAGAATGGGGTGATGATATCAATAGGATCATTTGTATTCTTTAATTCATCTCCTAATTCCGTCCCTTCCTTCATCATGGTATGGCTTGCGCACTCCCCCTCACTCCCAATAATGATATCTTGAGCCAAAATGCCAGGCATCGGATCATCATCATCATCATTCACGTATCGAGGGGGTTGGTTGAATATTGACGAAGGGTCATGGTAAGTAGACTGAGAATACACGCTTTGAGCTTCAAAGTAGTGGCCCGGTGAATCACCCTTAGTATGGACATTGAGTCTGAAATCGGGGTGAGATGAGTTGAGATGAAGTTGAGTATACATGGGCTGCTCGTGAATTGCTTGGGGTAGAGGTGTAGACAAATGGGTTTGGATTGTTGAATCCAGCCAAAGCAAATTTGTGTGATTACTCCAGCCAAGATTATCATCATCTGCAACATGCTTGAGCTGAGAGAATCCTAGGGAATTTTGGACCTGTGCTTGGATGACGGGAGAGAGTCGGGCTATAGTAGGGCATTCACTCACATGGTGAGTGAGACTGGCACAGAATTCACACACTTCCATGAAAGTGTGGATTGGGTTTTCCGCCTGTTTGACATGTCCTACAAGTTGTTGATGAGATGAGATGGAGGCACGATTTATTGAATTTTCACTTAAAATCTCAAATAGATCATATGCCTCATCTTCACTTTTGCTTAAAAATGCCCCTCCACAAAATATATCCACCATCTGCCTATCAAAATTGGATAACCCCTCATAAAATGTAAAGATAATTTGCCATCTGGGCAACCCATGATGTGGACATTGACTTACTAGCTCCTTTAATCTCACCCAAGATTCATGAAGTTGCTCTCCCGGACGTTGAGTAAATCCTGTAATCGCCCTTCTCATCATGTTGGTTTGGCCTATGGGGTAAATTTTTTTTTAAAATTCTGACTGCATATCTTCCCAAGTCCTGATAATCTTGCGAAAACTCCTTAACCAATATTTTGCTTTATCTTTTAACGAGAATGGAAATAAAATTAATTTAAGGGCATCATCATTAAAATTCTGAATTTTGATCAGTGAGCAAACTTCTAGAAAATCATCTAGATGCCTATAAGGATTTTCATTGAGATTCCCATAAAAAGATGGGAGCATCTGGATGAGACTAGGGCGAATCTCATATTGATCAACGTGAATATCGGAGAGTTGAATACAGGTGGAGGGCTTGTAAGAAGAAGGATAAAAATGCTCCTTCATAGGCGTGGGTTTCCCTCCAAGATGAATGGCCATAAAATGAATTTTTTTTTTACATTTTTTAAGTATTTCAAATTATATATATATATTTTTCAATTTTTTCAAAACTTTTTTATGCAAACACAAACAAGTTAACACAAATTATCCTAATGACCTAGATGCGACTCAGACCTACAAATGTGGTTTCACAAAGTGATTAAAATGAACTTAAATTCACCCTCAGTATGTCCACCGGCCAGGTAAGGGGTGGGGAAGTGGGAGGTTCCCCCTACTTTCGTAGGGACCTTATTATACAAAACCACAATCCCGCTTAAGGCGTTTGCCATCCGACCGTCTTGCCTTAGACACCAGTTTTCATAAGAGGATAAACCTAAATATCACAGGAATCACAGTGTGATCCTAGGGCCAACGTCTACTGGCTTTTATTAAGGCCTAGGTAATGCAGAGATGCAAGGAAATTGTGGTTTTCGGGCTAAGGGAGGGTGATGAAATCTCCACCTTATCTTGTTAGGGGTGTTGCCCTTAAAGTATTTTAAAATGAAATGTACACCATAATTTCAAACAAGGGGTTCTTTATGCAAAAATGAATGCCAGACTGGGATCAGTAGAACGTACCTTGCCCCTCGCGATCTTCAAAATGCAATGCAGAAATTAAACAAAGACAAATTCTAAGCTAAATGATGCATGACCTAGAGCATGAAAGTGTAGTTTCTACTCTTGCAATGAGGTCTTTTATTTGGTACAAATGAAGATTTTTTTTTATTTTTGTTTTTAGTTAATGAACCTAACTAACCAGCATGAAAATTTTTCTTTTGTTTTGATTGTTTTTTATTTTTATAGAGTTTTCAAGAAATTTTCAGATTTTTGTAAAAAAATTTTCAGAAAGTGGAAAGATAGAACCTGTTTCTTGATTTCAGCCCTTTAGCAATGCTGCCGAGCTATTTAACGACGTTTCATATCCTTGGAATTTCATATTCGATCTTCCTTTTTTCGTTTTCCTGCACAAGTAAAGAAAGCAAAAATCAATATACAAATATACAAAGTAAACACAAGAGTATCCAACTATGAAAAGTATCTCCATCCCCGGCAACGGCGCCAAAAATTTGATGCTCGCTCGACAGTCGTTGTTAAAATTGCCGTGCCACATAAATTTCAAATATTTATAACCGCACTCACTCACTTATGGATTTGAAAACATGAGTATAATGGTAAGTACGGGTCGATCCCACGGGGAAGGAATTTGGTTATTTTTCTTAGTTGGAAAATATTCTTGTGTTTTGAAAAACCAATTTTTAGGTTTTGAGTGCGATTACAACTAACGGAAATGAAATTACAACTTGAAATGACAAGGGATAAGTAAAGAAAATTTAGCCAATTGAGTGAAGAACGTCGTCGTTTCCACGCCGAGCCTTTGATGATGATCGTTCTGCCTAGGAAGTCGACGCCGTGAGAGGATTTGAAGAAGTCGACGCCGTGAGAGGATTTGAAGAAGAATCACCGCTTCGGGTATGTTTGAAACACTTAAGAAGAACGGGTTTGCAGATAACAAGTTTGAAACTTTAAGGTGAAAACAAAACAGAATTCAAGTGGAAATGGGGGTTGGAAGAAATGAAATAACTTGAAATCTGAATGGAATTAGAAAAAGTTGAAAACATGAAAGTTGTAGAGAATTGAAAAAGGAAGAACTTTTATGAAGAACACAGAAACAGAAAATGAAAGGAAGATAAGGAAAAATTTGAAAAACTAGGACCTATTGGTTCGGATGAACAGTAATTAACAGAAAACCAGCACCTAGAAAACTTAATTCTAAAGCTCAAAAGAAGAGGAATTTGACAAAGTGCAAGAAGAATAAAACTTAGAGATACAAGAGAGGAACAACTCTTATGAAGAACTCAGAGTTATTTGAGGACTAGAAAGACTTCAAAATGAATGAATGGAAGAAGGTATCACCACGGATGAACAGTAAATGCACAGGACAACACTTAAGAAAATGGGTATTAACTCTATGAATTTGGACGAATTTGAAGAAATGCTAAACAGAGAAGTTGAAGAAAACGTAAAAAGGAACAACTTTTATGAAGACAAGAATTTGAAATGAGGATCACAATAATGAGAAATAAGGCTATGAAAAGACTGAATTCCAAAATGAAACTTGTATTGCAATAAATTCAACTTACAAATTTGACTTCAAAAGCTTGGAAAAACACAACTTCAACAATCAAAAACTTCAAAAATGTAAAGAACTAACTTACATTACAAGTGCCCATAGCTAGCTCTCTCCCTAACTCCATCTAGTTCTAACTCTAACAACTAACAACACTTGCTAACTAACTCATTCAAGACCAATGCACCCTTTATATAGGGGTTACAAAAAACACTCCATCAATACAAACAAGTGTACCCAATTTTAGCCTAAAATGGTAGGCATGTAGGTTCTGCCCACTTTGCCATTTTTTTCGGATTTTTTTGAATTTTTCTGGTATTTTATGGCATTTTCTTCTCCTTCTTTCTCTCTTTCTCTTTCTGCGGGCGCAACGCGCCGACCGCCGCCGACCTGTTAGGCGGCCGGCCGTGGGCCCGCCGTGCGCCCGCCGCTCCACGCGTCGCACCGCCATGCCGCGTGGACGTCGCCCGGACCGCCACGCGGCCGCCTCTGCTTCGCCCGCTCCTGCCACGACCCCCGCGCCGGCCACGAGCCGCTGCCGTCCGCCACGCACCCCCCCCCCCCGCCTTCGCCCGCTCGGCATCGTCGCCCGTGCCCGGGTGACGAAGGCGAGAAGGCGGGGCGGGGGATGTTTGAATTTATATTTTTTTTATTTTTTTATTATATATATAATATATATATATATATC
This sequence comes from Amorphophallus konjac, assembly GCA_022559845.1. Taxonomy (NCBI): domain Eukaryota; kingdom Viridiplantae; phylum Streptophyta; class Magnoliopsida; order Alismatales; family Araceae; genus Amorphophallus; species Amorphophallus konjac. The sequence continues at coordinate 189,230,022 of CM040127.1, read as the reverse complement.
TATATATATAGGATAGAAATAGTTAGAAAAATCTAAAAAAATATCAAATAATTTTATTTTTTTTCTAATTTTTTTTAATCTTTTTGAACAAGTTTACGGGCTTTTGGCCCAGTTGAACATATATATTGTTATTCTTTTTTTTTCTTTTTCTTGGAGCTTTCCTCGAACTGCGTGCCTGCATAAATACATAAAAATTATCATAAAAATTTATTTAATTTCAAAAAATTAAACATTTGATACAAAATCAACAATAAGTGTGAGAAGTGTATATTTAATATCAATTAAGCTCATAAAAATGCATATACTCATGAATTAAATGATAAAAATACATACTAATCACACCCCCCAACTTACTCATTGCTAGTCCCTTAGCAATGCAATTAATGAAAAATTCAGGACCAACAAGAGTTAAAAGATATCCATGCCTCATTGCTAGATCATCTTTCATAGAGTTAACTAAAGATCAGGAATTTGGAATAATTACCACAGACTAGCCTTAGGAACATGATCAAGAATTCTAATCAAAATTCAGTAGCACTTGTGCAAGTGAAATACTAAATTCACAGTATAGACAATTGCATCCTCCAATTGCTATTCCGAACAAATGCCTTTCAATTCTGCACTTTCTTAATCAGAGCGTTCAGCATACTAGCTTTTTATCTGCCTTATTGCTTTGTCCCTTTTGGGATCTTTTTATATTCTTTTTTTTTATTTTTTCTACTCCTTTTTTTTTCTACACACATGATGCTGCACTACCCTTTACTGTTTTACACGAACCTCAACACGTCTTAGGGGAAGGAGGCCCGGTTCCACAGATCAAAGTTCCCTTTTCCTTTTGACGCGAAACTCAACACGTCTTAAGTGAAGTAGGCCCGGTTACTCAGAATCGGAGCATTTTTCATGGTGTGTGTTTTTTTTTTCTCATACTTTTGTATGGCAGAAAGCTTCTAACATATCTCTTCTTCAGAAAATGCAGAATATCAGACAGTCTGTCGAAAATAACAGAAGGCTTGTCCTTCTTGTTTCATTAGCGTGCATCGTGATTTTCTTTTTTTGAAAGTGCATCTGAACTTTAAAGAGATTCTTTAAATCAGTTTTCCAGTGCTAGCTTAAAGAAATTATCCATCATCCTTTTCCCAGTTGTTTCTATTCAGAATCACGTTTCATGCGACATGAATCAAGAAATTCAACTCGGGGAAAACTGTTGTTTAACATGACAATTTCAAGAAAGTAAGAAAAATTTTTGTTGAAAATTTTTGAAAATTTTGAAATTTATCTCCCCCCCCCAACTTAAATGACATTGTCCTCAATGGCATAAACAGTAGAAAGATCAGATGACATGTAAAGAGATAATATAGTTGAGATGGAAGGATACAACCTGATGGCGGGGTAAAATGACGAGGGCGTCGGTGCAGCTTGGCCTGACAACTGAAAAATAAACATACTAAAACAAGAAATCACATCAGAAGCCAGGAATTAACACAAGGAGTGGGACCCAATGTTCATGCATTTCAAAAGGAATCGACCAATGATGGCAACGTGAGTTACGGAGCCGGATTTCCCGCAGAAATGTCCCCTCAATGCGTGTGTTATGTGAAAGGTGGCCACAACGGGACAATAAACATAACGAATCTTTGGACCAAAAAGAGAGAGAAAGTCAATAAAGCACGTCTCCGACTTGACCACTCCACATGGTAGAGTGGGTGCGAGATTAACGGGAGGATGACGTGTCGCAAAGGCTATGGCTAGATGTGATGGTGCGAGATGCAGATCACTCCTCGTCAATCTTATAAATACCCCCCCCTTTCCACTCGACCGGAGAACATCGAAGTTGTGAGAGTAGAGGCGAGTGAAAGGGAAGTAGTGAGTGTTGCTCAAAGTTCAGAATGGAGGGTGAATCAAGCATCAGAGCTGAAGGGGAGTCGTCTCGCTCCTCGAAGAGGAGTAGATCGGGCAGTAGTGCCAGGAGATTCTCTGAAGTTGAAGGACTTTTGAGTGAAAGGACTCTACCACAGCTTGTAAGTGATTTCTTTCATTCCTTTCTTCTTCTCTGTTCTTTCTTTGGAAAGCTTCCCATTTCTCACTTCTGGCATATGTGCAGAGTGTGATGAAGTCACACATCTCGTGGGAGCTGGTCGTGGCTGCATATCGAGGGCTCCCGGACTTCCAGAAAGCGAGGTTGGACGTGATGGGATTCGGGCCCTTTCTCAGAATTGAGCCACTCAAGATCGACCCTGCCCTGATCCAAGCTCTACGTGAAAGATGGGACCCGGTAAGTAGGGCATTCCTGATGCCGTGGGGGCATATGGTACCCAGCTTGGAAGATGTGGTCCGAATCACGGGCCTCAAAGTGGATAGGGAAGCAGTGACTGGTGTCACCTACGCAGATTACCGTGAAGGTGCCCATAATTTGTTGGGGATGGACTTAGATAGTCGGAAGAACAGGTCAGTAGCCAGGGCATCGATCATGGAAGCTTTAGGACTTACTGACATGCGTCCACGTGATGATGAGTCCATAGAAGAATTTATGGAAAGGGCAGAAAGAGGTGCCCGTACTATGTATTGTATGGATACCAGCAATTGGGAGCGGACCAATATGGATCTGAGGAGGTTCCTCCTCTTTCTATTAGGCAAGTTGTTGCTGGGGTCCAAGGGAGACAGTATCCACTGTCATTTCTTAGAACTGCTTGTAGACTTGAAAAGAGTAGGACAATACGCCTGGGGAGCTGCTGTGCTGGCACATCTGTTTACAAGTCTGTCGCAAAGGACAGACAAAGAGATGACACTAAATGGGTTTACGCCTTTAATCCAGGTAATGAAATTTTTTTTTGTTTTGTTTTTATTTTCTACTTTTTGTTTGTGTTTTTATCAATGACACATGATGGTGTAGCTGTGGAGCTACTATTACCTTCCAATGGGGAGGGCTCGACACTGTCGACCACTGACGGTCCCTCTAGCGAGACGGTGGCAACCCATCATGACCATTGCACCTTTACCCTACCAACTGATGGTGTTCAGGCGAGAGTTGCAAGAGTTCCCTGCAACGATGGTAGGATAATTATTTTCTCAATTTTTTTTCATTTATTTCATTTTTTTTAACTGAGAAGATACGTGCAACCTCTTAAAGGTAAACTGGAGGCCTTTTATGAACATGGTCGATGTTGACCAGCCTTGGGTAATTGGAAGCCGCGCCCGGTTTGGACGGGACCTCTGGCTCCATTGCTTAAATGAAATCGAGCCCCTCAGGCTGCGATTATCTATGCGGACCTTAGGGCTGGCTCAAAAATGGGTGGATATGACCATGTCACCTAGTGTCGGAAGGCAGACGCGTGGACCAGCCACCTGTGTTGATTGGAGAGTGCGCTTCCCCGAACAGTATGAAGATTGGCAACGGGGAGGCACACTCGTGGAATCTCAAGCACAAGATAGCGATGATTACCTACGCCTCTACAGAGCAATGTATGCAGAAAGGCTCCAGCCTGGAGGGCTTGTAGAGGTAAGGAAACCATGTTTGTATCTTCTACATTTTGTTGTTTTTAAAATTTTTTTTTTCTTTGTTTGTGAACTCAAAAGCCATAACTGTAGGATGTCCGTGATACTATAATAACGAACTTACGAGCTCGTCTGGCGGACACGGAGCAAGAGCTGAGTGATACCAGAGCGGCTCTAGGTTCATCAGTAAGTATTTCAGTACATATTCGGGTAGGCTTTGAGATTCAGGGCGCTAACCACTTAATGTCACCACATGTGCAGCGTGCTCAGCTTGATGCAGTTTCTTCGGCGATGGGAGCAGATGGTGTTTCTTCCAGTCTATGGATTCCCACATCCGAGCTGGATCAACTCCACGAGCAACTTGCTCATGCCACACAACGGGCTGCAGAGGCAGAGGGGATGCTTTCTGTACAGGTGAGGATTTCACCATTTAACATCCCTTATTCAAGTATTGCTATTTGCCTGAGATGAAATGTGTGGCAGGAGAAAGAAACACAAGAGGCACTTGCAAATGCCACTCAGAAGGAAGCTAGAATAACTGAGCTGGAAGAAGAACTACAGCGTCGTCCAGATGAGGATTCTTCAAGGGACGCTGTGGAGTTGAGAATCACCCTTCAATTAGAAAGAGAAGATAGAGAGGGAGAACGGGCTGAGAGAGAACAGGACAGAGACAAAGAGAAAGCCAAGAGATTGGCCGAGAAAGAGGAAAAGAGGGCCCTGGAGGCCCAACTTTTTGAATTGAGGACTAGTCTCGGCCTAGCCGAGCAATGGCTGAAGGATGGTGAAGAACGCTATCGAAGAGCACGAGAGCGTGGCTTTCGTGTCAGTAGCTTCTTTGCTGCCCCCTCAGATCGGCGTCCATAGTGCGGTAGTAATACCGCTGCTCTCGGCTTGGGAATACCCTCTAGAGAATCTTGCCCCAGAGAGCGGCAAGACAAGTAATGTGAAGAAAGAAGGTGGATTCCGATGTAATCTCTTTGTTTGCTTTTGTGTGTAATAAAATACTTTTTGCTTGGCTCTCCGTTGTCCTTATCTCTCGAATCCCTAAACACATCTAATTTCCCACAACAATTTATTACCACACAAAAATCACTTAGGTTGCCTCCTAAGAAGCGCTAACTTTTATGTCGTCAGCCAGACACCATGTAGCTCATTAGCTCATTAACCAACGCGTAGCATTCAGAATGAGCCACCACGTGATCTTGTCTTCCTTCAAATTCCAGCCCTTAATCCATTGGAAGACAAGAGTAGACATGTATGGACCGGGGCTAGAAAGAGGCAGGACTCGCACATGATTGTTTGTAACATTAACCCTGTGTGCGATCCAGTTTTCTGCTTTAGATATCAAAAAATGATCTATGGCCAATAATTTATCAAGATCAAGGTATAACCCTTGCATAATATCAATCCATCGGTCCCTTTACCTGTATCGTCCCTCCTGATGACCTCTTTATTGACTGCTTCCTCCTTGGGAACTTGGTCATCAAACGGTGGCTTAGGGATAAGAGTGTCATGATTAGCCACAGTCTTCCCAGTAACAGCCTCATGTGTTAGAAGGGTACTAATCAACTTGTCTTCCTGATGGGGAGTTAAATCAAAAGTGAATATTGTTGGTCCATCCCCCTCAGGTCCCAGAATGTCATATTGAAGAGGCTCATCTGGCAGGGGTAGCACGAGCCCAGAATCAAATTGATCCAATGATTCAAACATGAGGGGATCGGGCTCAATGGGTAGATCAAATTTGAAAGTTTCTAATAAAACCCCTTTATCACACTCATCATTTAATAGAAAATTGTGAATCAAATTTCCCAATAATGAAGTGGGAAGATCAAATGTAAATTGTTCCAGCTCGGCCCCTTCATCAAAGGTAAGATCAAATGGGAATTTTTCAAAGACGGAGCTTTCATCATACTCATCACTCACCTGAAGATTCTTAATCAAATTTTCCAACAATGGGGTTGATAGAGGAAATATAAACTTTTCGAACAAGGCCCCATCATCAAGTTCTTCCAAGGGAGGAGAATTAAGTTCCACTAAATCAACATGATTATTAATCATAAAGCAATCCTCCTCGACATGTAGATCCTCAATTAAGTTGTTTGGGCCTCTAATGTTCTCAGTGATATTCTCAATCTCAAAACATTCATAGAATGGGGTGATGATATCAATAGGATCATTTGTATTCTTTAATTCATCTCCTAATTCCGTCCCTTCCTTCATCATGGTATGGCTTGCGCACTCCCCCTCACTCCCAATAATGATATCTTGAGCCAAAATGCCAGGCATCGGATCATCATCATCATCATTCACGTATCGAGGGGGTTGGTTGAATATTGACGAAGGGTCATGGTAAGTAGACTGAGAGTACACGCTTTGAGCTTCAAAGTAGTGGCCCGGTGAATCACCCTTAGTATGGACATTGAGTCCGAAATCGGGGTGAGATGAGTTGAGATGAAGTTGAGTATACATGGGCTGCTCGTGAATTGCTTGGGGTAGAGGTGTAGACAAATGGGTTTGGATTGTTGAATCCAGCCAAGCAAATTTGTGTGATTACTCCAGCCAAGATTATCATCATCTGCAACATGCTTGAGCTGAGAGAATCCTAGGGAATTTTGGACCTGTGCTTGGATGACGGGAGAGAGTCGGGCTATAGTAGGGCATTCACTCACATGGTGAGTGAGACTGGCACAGAATTCACACACTTCCATGAAAGTGTGGATTGGGTTTTCCGCCTGTTTGACATGTCCTACAAGTTGTTGATGAGATGAGATAGAGGCACGATTTATTGAATTTTCACTCAAAATCTCAAATAGATCATATGCCTCATCTTCACTTTTGCTTAAAAATGCCCCTCCACAATATATATCCACCATCTGCCTATCAAAATTGGATAACCCCTCATAAAATGTAAAGATAATTTGCCATCTGGGCAACCCATGATGTGGACATTGACTTACTAGCTCCTTTAATCTCACCCAAGATTCATGAAGTTGCTCTCCCGGACGTTGAGTAAATCCTGTAATCGCCCTTCTCATCATGTTGGTTTGGCCTATGGGGTAAATTTTTTTTAAAATTCTGACTGCATATCTTCCCAAGTCCTGATAATCTTTCGAAAACTCCTTAACCAACATTTTGCTTTATCTTTTAACGAGAATGGAAATAAAATTAATTTAAGGGCATCATCATTAAAATTCTGAATTTTGATCAGTGAGCAAACTTCTAGAAAATCATCTAGATGCCTATAAGGATTTTCATTGAGATTCCCATAAAAAGATGGGAGCATCTGGATGAGACTAGGGCGAATCTCATATTGATCAACGTGAATATCGGAGAGTTGAATACAGGTGGAGGGCTTGTAAGAAGAAGGATAAAAATGCTCCTTCATAGGCGTGGGTTTCCCTCCAAGATGAATGGCCATAAAATGAATTTTTTTTTTACATTTTTTTTAAGTATTTCAAATTATATATATATATTTTTTTCAATTTTTCAAAACTTTTTTTATGCAAACACAAACAAGTTAACACAAATTATCCTAATGACCTAGATGCGACTCAGACCTACAAATGTGGTTTCACAAAGTGATTAAAATGAACTTAAATTCACCCTCAGTATGTCCACCGGCCAGGTAAGGGGTGGGGAAGTGGGAGGTTCCCCCTACTTTCGTAGGGACCTTATTATACAAAACCACAATCCCGCTTAAGGCGTTTGCCATCCGACCGTCTTGCCTTAGACACCAGTTTTCATAAGAGGATAAACCTAAATATCACAGGAATCACAGTGTGATCCTAGGGCCAACGTCTACTGGCTTTTATTAAGGCCTAGGTAATGCAGAGATGCAAGGAAATTGTGGTTTTCGGGCTAAGGGAGGGTGATGAAATCCCCACCTTATCTTGTTAGGGGTGTTGCCCTTAAAGTATTTTGAAATGAAATGCACACCACAATTTCAAACAAGGGGTTCTTTATGCAAAAATGAATGCCAGACTGGGATCAGTAGAACGTACCTTGCCCCTCGCGATCTTCAAAATGCAATGCAGAAATTAAACAAAGATAAATTCTAAGCTAAATGATGCATGACCTAGAGCATGAAAGTGTAGTTTCTACTCTTGCAATGAGGTCTTTTATTTGGTACAAATGAAGATTTTTTTTATTTTTGTTTTTAGTTAATGAACCTAACTAACCAGCATGAAAATTTTTCTTTTGTTTTGATTATTTTTTATTTTTATAGAGTTTTCAAGAAATTTTCAGATTTTTGTAAAAAAAATTTCAGAAAGTGGAAAGATAGAACCTGTTTCTTGATTTCAGCCCTTTAGCAATGCTGCCGAGCTATTTAACGACGTTTCATATCCTTGGAATTTCAGATTCGATCTTCCTTTTTTCGTTTTCCTGCACAAGTAAAGAAAGCAAAAATCAATATACAAATATACAAAGTAAACACAAGAGTATCCAACTATGAAAAGTATCTCCATCCCCGGCAACGGCGCCAAAAATTTGATGCTCGCTCGACAGTCGTTGTTAAAATTGCCGTGCCACATAAATTTCAAATATTTATAACCGCACTCACTCACTTATGGATTTGAAAACATGAGTATAATGGTAAGTATGGGTCGATCCCACGGGGAAGGAATTTGGTTATTTTTCTTAATTGGAAAATATTCTTGTGTTTTGAAAAACCAATTTTTGGGTTTTGAGTGCGATTACAACTAACGGAAATGAAATTACAACTTGAAATGACAAGGGATAAGTAAAGAAAATTTAGCCAATTGAGTGAAGAACGTCGTCGTTTCCACGCCGAGCCTTTGATGATGATCGTTCCGCCTAGGAAGTCGACGCCGTGAGAGGATTTGAAGAAGAATCACCGCTTCGGGTATGTTTGAAACACTTAAGAAGAACGGGTTTGCAGATAACAAGTTTGAAACTTTAAGGTGAAAACAAAACAGAATTCAAGTGGAAATGGGGGTTGGAAGAAATGAAATAACTTGAAATCTGAATGGAATTAGAAAAAGTTGAAAACATGAAAGTTGTAGAGAATTGAAAAAGGAAGAACTTTTATGAAGAACACAGAAATAGAAAATGAAAGGAAGATAAGGAAAAATTTGAAAAACTAGGACCTATTGGTTCGGATGAACAGTAATTAACAGAAAACCAGCACCTAGAAAACTTAATTCTAAAGCTCAAAAGAAGAGGAATTTGACAAAGTGCAAGAAGAATAAAACTTAGAGATACAAGAGAGGAACAACTCTTATGAAGAACTCAGAGTTATTTGAGGACTATAAAGACTTCAAAATGAATGAATGGAAGAAGGTATAACCACGGATGAACAGTAAATGCACAGGACAGCACTTAAGAAAATGGGTATTAACTCTATGAATTTGGACGAATTTGAAGAAATGCTAAACAGAGAAGTTGACGAAAACGTAAAAAGGAACAACTTTTATGAAGACAAGAATTTGAAATGAGGATCACAATAATGAGAAATAAGGCTATGAAAAGACTGAATTCCAAAATGAAACTTGTATTACAATAAATTCAACTTACAAATTTGACTTCAAAAGCTTGGAAAAACACAACTTCAACAATCAAAAACTTCAAAAATGTAAAGAACTAACTTACATTACAAGTGCCCATAGCTAGCTCTCTCCCTAACTCCATCTAGTTCTAACTCTAACAACTAACAACACTTGCTAACTAACTCATTCAAGACCAATGTACCCTTTATATAGGGGTTACAAAAAACACTCCATCAATACAAACAAGTGTACCCAATTTTAGCCTAAAATGGTAGGCAGGTAGGTTCTGCCCACTTTGCCATTTTTTTCGGATTTTTTTGAATTTTTCTGGTATTTTATGGCATTTTCTTCTCCTTCTTTCTCTCTTTCTCTTTCTGCGGGCGCAACGCGCCGACCGCCGCCGACCTGTTAGGCGGCCGGCCGTGGGCCCGCCGTGCGCCCGCCGCTCCACGCGTCGCCACGCGTCGCACCGCCATGCCGCGTGGACGTCGCCCGGACCGCCACGCGGCCACCTCTGCTTCGCCCGCTCCTGCCACGACCCCCGCGCCGGCCACGAGCCGCTGCCGTCCGCCACGCACCCCCCCCCCCGCCTTCGCCCGCTCGGCATCGTCGCCCGTGCCCGGGCGACGAAGGCGGGAAGGCGGGGCGGGGGATGTTTGAATTTATATTTTTTTTATTATATATATAATATCTATATATATATAGGATAGAAATAGTTAGAAAAATCTAAAAAAAATATCAAATAATTTTATTTTTTTTTTCTAATTTTTTTTAATCTTTTTGAACAAGTTTCCGGGCTTTTGGCCCAGTTGAACATATATATTGTTATTCTTTTTTTTTCTTTTTCTTGGAGCTTTCCTCGAACTACGTGCCTGCATAAATACATAAAAATTATCATAAAAATTTATTTAATTTCAAAAAATTAAACATTTGATACAAAATCAACAATAAGTGTGAGAAGTGTATATTTAATATCAATTAAGCTCATAAAAATGCATATACTCATGAATTAAATGATAAAAATACATACTAATCAATGTTTCAGAAATTTGTGAATGAAATTACTGTAACCCTTAGAAAAACAAATTTCTTTGAGTGTCAATTGTTTATTCTCAATACAAATTCAGGTGACTTTCCTTGCTTTTCACTTTCTCTGAAGTAACTAGGGTCTTGTATCGACCTAGACTATTATGGTCATGTGACTTAAGTTCATTGCTATAACTGAAGCATATGTTCCTATCTCAGAAAGCGAGTTCTTTCTCCTCACCTTCTATCACTGTTAAACCTAATTGACATCAAGAAAGCCATTGCTCGATTCATATATTTTAAGGATTGCGTCATAATGTGCTCACATTCTGAACTGCCACATAGAACGTTGCTCCTGTCTTTCCTCCTTATTTGCTGATGGCAAAGGGGGAGAATGTGCAGGGGGAGATGGGAGATGGGAGATGGGATAGGAGTCTCATTTAGTGCATACGTCTATCAGTGCATAAGTCTGTACATCTATTAGTGCATAAGTCTGTGCATGCATGAACCGATCTCATGGCATCTATTCATTGTGTTGCCATCATTAAAAAGGGGGAGATTGTTGTGCCCCCTGTGCCTTGATGATGTTATATAGTTTTGATGATAGCAACCACTAATGAATCATGTGAGAGAATTAATAAATGTCCTGCATGCTTCATACTTCTTCATACTTCAGCATATATAGTTCATACATTAAGAGTAAAAGGGGTGTGCGTTGACACAGTATGGGCATTGCATTGACGCAGCTATACGGTGCATTGTTTGTTCTCTACATCAGGTCTATTCTAGTTCGTGCATAGCTTGCATTGGTGCATTAATTATAGTTGCACGCCACATAGTCAGTGCATTGACCATCTCTTGCATATCACTGGTCGATGCGTGTTTGCATGTGTTAGCCATAGTCAGTGCACTCGTTTGTTTCATGCGTACACTAAGTCTGCACACGGTTGGTTTGATGACTGAGCAAGTCTATACATCCATTAGCTGATGACTGAGCAAGTCTATACATCCATTAGCTGATGACTGAGCAAGTCTATACATCCGTTAGCTCAGCTCGTGGCTTAGTTAGTGCATCCGTGTTCATTGTGCATGTGTGCATCTTTCTCATCAAAGTCTGTACATTCTTTGGTGGCTAGTCTGTACAGCCTCCGTTGTTTCACTCGACCAAGGCAGTACAGCCAGTGTTCTTCATGCATATGCAAAGTTAGTGCATCACGTTGCCTTATGCATACACAAGTACACAAAGTCTGTACAACCTGTGATGATACTAGCAATTAAGTTCGTGCATTAATTCATAAGTTTGTACAACCGTTGCTGGCACGAGCATTTAAGTTCATGAATCATCACACCAGCAAGTCTGTACATCGTTGTCGCTTGCACACTAAGTCCATACACTCGTTGATGGCATGTCCGAGCATTCATCTTCAATGTGCATACTTTCCTATATGCATATCGCATTACAAGCCAGCAAGTCTGTACATCATCTTGTACATTGCACACAAAGTCTATACATTCTCTGGTGGCACGTCCGTGCATTCACCTTCATTGTACATACTTTCTAATATGCATACTGCATTATGTGCATCAAGTATGTACAGGCTTAGATCAAATCTCGAACCAACTCTGTGCTTTAACCTTTGCAGGATATATGCTCGAAGAAATTAAGAAGGGCACGTGATCCAAGAATGAAGGATGTGCCAGGATCGTGACACGTGTAACGCAGTGAGCTGAAATGCTACCACGTGGTCAAGGCGCTCTGGGCGGGAATTGTGCAGGACACATGCCCACCTCTCTCATGCTATAAATAGAAGACTTCTCCATCTGGAGAAATTGATCGTGCAAGAAGATCTGTGTGTGCTATTGAGAACAGAAGAAAAAGAGAGAGTGCAGCAGAGAAGAAAAGAAACGATCCATATAGAAGAGAAAAAGATAGTTGAGTGAGAGGAGTCTGAGAGACTTTCTCTGAATGATTGTTCATCAGTTTCTTGGTTCAGATACCAGAACTGAGATTGCTCATTGTGAGCTACATTCCATTTGAGATTTCTTGTTTTTCATTTGTTTCTACTTTGTTTGCTGAAACCTTGTTTTCAAGCTGTTAGTCAGCAGAGCTAAGCTGTATTGCTCAGCGGGCAGAGGAGGATTCCTCTGGACGGGTTAAACTGTAGTCCCCAGCGGTTGGCAATGCTGTAATGTCCAGCGGTCAAGCTGTTAGTCAGCGGTTGTAGGCAAGCTGTGAGGCCCAGCAGTTGAAGCTGTGAATCAGCAGTTGAAGCCACATTCCAGGTTGGAGTGTGGGGTGGAAGAAGATCTCAGGTTTGAGATCGAACCACCTTAAAAACTTCCTGTCTCCTGTGTGATTGCCGTGCGAATTGTTGTGCATCATGATCATTTCCATTATACACTGTAGATGCATGCTTAGGTCTGTTTAAGTTCAGATCTGCTATAGATGGATTTCTGTGACTGCTCTCTCTTACATTTCTGCCGTCCAGCAGCAGTTTGTTTTATTTTCGCACTAGAAACTATTGCAGTAGATTTTATTGGGTGACTGATCTATTCACCCCCCTCTAGATCGTTCATAGACCCTCATCACCTGATACTTCTGTTCGGGAAGTTGCTATTCTCCCCCAGAGCAGACGGAGTGAGCGTCAGACTCCTCCCATTGTTGAGGGATTTGGAGAGAGTTGGGAGACATGCTTGGGGAGCAGCTGTGCTAGCCTTCTTATTCGAGTCACTCAGCACGACCGACCGGCAGACGATGCTGGGCGGTTTCTCACCTTTTCTACAGGTAAATGCTTCTAAAAACCTAAAATGCTTTTAATTATGCTTATGATCATGATTGCTACTTGCTAAAATGCTGAAAAATGACATGGCTTGTGCAGATCTGGAGCTTCCTATACCTCCCCGGCCTGCGGAGAGGGAGAGAGCTACACCTAGAGAGGATCCCCATTGCAAGACGGTGGGTGGTTTCCAGGGCCATGGGGTCGATCAAGTGGTTGACCCGAGCTATCCAGGATGACATTAACTCGTTCCCCTATGCATCGGTAAATTTCTAAACCCTAAACTCTTCTATATGCTTAAAATGCTTCTATATGTAGACTCAGACTTGATCGCCTTTTCAGGTGCGCTGGACACCGTACAAGCACGAGGGCCACGGGGGACAGCCGTGGGTCGAGGCTTCCTTGGCGTACAGTGGGCGAGATATCTGGCTGCATTGCATCAACATCGTCGAGCCCCTGCACTACCGGCTCATTCTGAGGACGAGGGGACTACACCAGCCCGAGGTGGAGTTCCCCGGACGAGACGATGAGTGCCTTGGGAGATCTTCAAAGGGTCTCAGTGGCGACCTCGATTGGAGTGCTCGAGTAGCTGAGCAGGTTCGAGACTGGGCCGAGAGGGCCCGGGCGGTGCGGACCCGTGCTAACAGCGATGAGGCCTACCTGAAGGCCTAAGCTCAAAGATACAAAGACCAGGTCTTCCGCGGCGTCCGACGACCGGTATGATTTCTAAACTCAAATTCTATCTATTTAATTTAAATTATTCCTATATGCTCTGACATAAACTTGCTACATGCAGCTAGACCCGCACGGATGCATTGTGGAGTTCGAGGGGCTCTTACATGCGACGATCCAATAGCGGGATGAGTATAAGGTAGCGCTGGAGCTTCTGGTAAGCTTCATGAACCTCAAACTTTAATTCCTATGATATGCTTATGCGACTTGACTGACCTTGACTTCTAAATGTAGAGAGCCGAGGGAGCATAGAGGGTGAGACCGGATGTTCCGTCCTCGTCGTCTCAGCCTACGGGAGGCAGGGCTGAGCGAGATGCAGAGTTTGCTCTGGCGATTGCCCGGGCTGAGGAGATGGAGGCCACTCTCACGGAGAGGGTAAGCAACCCTTGACTTGCTTTTGACTTAAATGCTTATGATTATGTGAATGCCTAAATGTGATGAATGCTAATGTAGGTGAGAGAGCTGAGCGCAGCGGTGGCCGAGGCTGAGCGCGCTCGGGCTGAGATCGAGCGAGTCCGAGCTGATGTCGCACGACTGAGGGGCGAGCGGGATCAGTTCCGAGTGTAGACCATTGAGATGAAGGGCGTGATCTCGGGCATGAAGGAGGCCCTTCGACTTCTGGGGAAGAAGTCGGAGACTAGCAGTAGGAGCCAGAGTGTCGTACCGGGCAGTGGAGTCCGAGGCTACTTCACCAACTCCTCCAGCCGCCGAAGGAATGAGGAGGTAGACCAGAGACGAGGATGTGAGGAGGAGAGTAGCGCTATGGAGCGGCCAGCGAAGCGGCATGAGGGTACCGGTGACAGCGACGGCCCGGGAGACAGACCGGCCGAGTGACTTGTTTGGCTCTTCTTTTCTTTTGACTCACACTTGTACATGACTTTTGATAATGAAATGAAAAATCTTTTTGTTGTTTTTATTTTGTTTATGAAAATGTGGATGATGTGAACGCTTGAATGTATGTGGCATGCAGACAGGATGATAGAGTGAGAGACGGAGAGAGAGAGAGCGGCAGGTTTGACAAAAGGAGAGCAGAAAAAGTTGTCTAAAACCTGTAGAAAAACTGTGAAATGATCTAAATTAGAACCGCCAGGGTGATTTAGCGGTTGTAGCTTCAGTCGCTTGAATGCTAGAGAGAAGGCGGTGAATGTAGGGAAGTGACGGTCCAACATTAGTGTGCTAGAAGGCTCTGGCGGTCTTACGATAGACCGCTAGTGCAGAAATCGAGACAATCCGAGAAGGACTCTCCCATGAGAGTCTGAACTCGGGGAAAAGGAGACTTAATCTGCACTAGATCTCCCCTAAACTTAGGATAAGGCTACCCAACCCAAATCCTAACACTCCAACACTAAAAGCAGGCCCCTATCAATAGGAACAAACTCTAAATTCGCAGCTCTCACCAATTCTTTGCTACAAGTTCAGAAATTCCATCAAAACACTCAAAAAAACACCATGAAAATGAGTTTTGAAGCTAGTGCCATGGAGGAGAGGGTCTACACTGGACCTAAAGCAGCTAGAAGAGAACATGGGGAGCTGCAGAGACTAACCTCCATCTGCAAGCACCTAAGCTCAAGTTCTTCAAGAGAGGTAAGTGACAATGGACTCAAATATTTATTAATTTCTGCACTTTTCATTCTCCTCATGATCCTCCTCTCTTCTTCCTCTTCTTTTTCCTTTTCCTCTAGCTTCTTCCTGGCCCAAGATGTTACTCCAACTTGAAGTGGGTGGCTCCCATGATAAAAGAGCTTCATTTAGAAGTCATCTCAATCCTTAGGGCATGGCACCTTCAACCCTTGTTAGTTTTGGCCAAAAAATTTCAAAAACTCTCATATGATTGGCCTAGTATTTCAGCCCTTATAGAATTGTGGCACCCTCAAACACACACATTCATCCTCCCATCCTTTGAAGCTACCATCCTATTAGAAGAGGTAGAAACCTAGCTAGCCCTCCCTAAGACTAAGGTAGGGGATATGGATTTAGTGTGTCACATGGTTGAGCCTATAGACCCATCTCTCATTCTAGGGGATTTCTTTCACAACCCAAATGATGTTAGGACAATGATCAGCCCACGCCACATTCATTTGATACCTATGGCTCAATGGATTACTGCCTTTTGTAAAAACAAAAGTGGGAGATTCGAAGCCATAGCCAAAGCTACCTCGGTTTGCTTATGCGAGGTCTTCCTTTTCACCACCACCGACCACCTTCTAGACATCCAAAACCTTAGTATCATCAGTGGGTTGTGGCGGGGTTTGTCCATTTCTCAAGCTGTCCTTTCATACCTCTATGAAGGGCTTAGTTCGGCTTGCCTAGGAGGACCACTCTTCGGCTCCATGATCATCCTTGAATGTTCGATGGGAGTGAGAATAAAGTTTATACCCAAGGAGGACTTGCCTTCAGCTAGCCGGATATTCGGGAGCCACCCACTCTTCTTCATTGGAGGCATATTTGGATTCTCTTCACAGTTGGAGTGCCGGGTTGCGGATAAGAAAATAAGAGATGATTGGCGTCTCTTCCTCAATACATTGCCAATTGACAAGTTCGTGATGCGGCCACGAGTTCTTCAAAGCACCATCCTTAGAGTTCCTCGGTGACCAGGCCTAGATCTACAGCTAGTGGGAAACACTACCATGGCGATCTACAACCCGCACCGGTGCTATCTTCAAATTGGGCTACCCCTAACCATAGTTCCTACACTATCATATTTCCCTCCCCTTTAAGCTAGGAAGATACGGACCGAGGAGGATGAGCGAGCAGTCTGGAATGCATTGATCATGTAGGAAATCAGCCGAGCACGTGCTTGGCAAGCAGAGGTGGCAGAAGATGAAGAAGGATACTGAGCTTTTGTGAAAGAATTGCGTAAAATCTGACCTCGCGCGGATGAAAGATTGAATGTAATCTGATTTTTTTTTGATGTACTAGAAATTATCAACCAATTGAATGTTCATTAAGCTTAGTTGAATGAAATAAAAAGCTTTGATTCGAATGGATGTGGAATTTTTTGCTTGATTGGGCTTGAATCTCTTAAAAATAGGGTTTTCTGACTGATCTGGCGGTTTATTATAGGGCCGTCGGAATTCTCTAGCGGTTCCACGATAAGCCGCTAGAAGAAGGGACTCAGGGAAAATTGAGAGTTCACTATTCTTCGGGAGAGATTAGCGGTCAAACCATGGGCCGCTAGAGCCTTGTAGCGGTCTATAGTAAGAGCGCTAGAGGTAGTTTACTGAGAGTTGAGATTTTTCGGCCTTCGGGATAGATTGACTGATGCGGGACGAGACCACAGACACGACAAGCTCGTGACTGCCCCTTAACGAGGGAAGCGTCGGATGTGCGCGGTTGAGAAATCGGCAATGAGCTAGGGTGATCGGCTCTCTTTTGTGCCCGGATCGGGTCACGGGACGGTCTCGCACTCTCTCGCAGCAGTGGTAATGAATAGATAAAGCGAGCTAGATATCCCTACACATTCTCTCTAGCAGCGGCATAAACAAATATATATGAAGTAAGCAAAATGCCGAGAAGGGAGCGAAAACGATACCTCCGCGCGCTCGGCGTGGGGACGACGGACTCGGCCGAAACTCGTACTCCCGGGACAATTAATACACCATATTACAGCAAATGAATTACTGCCCACTCCACGCAGAGAGGTAAAGGGCTACACAAACGGGCCCGGGAGGACCGAATTCGGGTTGACGGGCGGCTTCTCGCGTCTCTTCGGCAGCACCCGAACTAGTGACAGTGGGGCCCACGTGCTGTCCGGAGGGGCCGTGTGGGACCCGATGGCACCACTGTGGTGGGGACACTTATGGAAGCGATCCCCGGGCTGGTGACACACTGGGACGGTGACCGGAGGCCGGGCGGCTCCGATCGGCACCGGTCGGAATAACCGGCCACGGATCTGCCGGTTCTATTTTCTGGGGCGCGCTCCGGCGAGAACGGACTCTGCGATCAGTCCCGACGTCGGAATGCGACGAAACAGGCGCCGTTGGAAAGATGCTTCGAAGGGCTTCAACTCAAAAGAATTACAGAAAAATAATCAAGCATGTACTTCTGATTGGCGAATTTTGAAGTTTGCTGTTGTATAGTGTCTAAACTCTCAGATCTGCAGGGCTTTCCTCTGATAACTGTCGTTGACCGTAGGGTGCATGTCCGATTCAGCTCTTGAGGTCTTCATCACAGGTTTAGGAAATTGAGCTTGGAAGACGGCAAAACTGGTTTGGACAAGTTTGTATGTGGCTACGGATTTCTATGATTTTTGCACTAGCAGTGGGTCGGATCTGGAATCTGGCTGACAACACTGTAGCTGAGGAAAAACAAGAATTTTTAAAAATAGATAGAAGACTGATCAAAACTTAATAAAATTCTTGGATGTAGGGAATTATGGATAGAACTCCCAGTAAAATTGGGAGGGTTTGGAAAAATCAAAAAGAGGGTCGGAGGTGAGAAACACATGGCTGCTGTCACTATAGACAGAGACAAAACAGATCTGTGAATGACAAATGAACAGAAATGGGAAATTACTAAATGGAGGAGTGCGGAAGTGAAAATTTAGGTGGAGGTGGGGATTCAAGGTAAGAACACACCCTCAAAATTGCAAATCCATCTGAGCTCGTGGCTGACAGCAAGAATTCGTGGAAGTCACCTCTGTCCAGCAGGACAGAACCTTGACGATGGCTCCGTGGCGGCTCGTAGGCGGCACGAATGGCGGCGGCGGCGGCACAGATTATCACCGGAGATAGAGGGGAGGGGATAGGAGGTAGAAACCACTCTAGAACTGGAGGTTGGAGGAGGAAGAACACTAGGTGAGAGGAAGGGGGCGCAATATGCTCCAAGCTTCAACACAATTTTCTGATTTTTTCATTGATTTTCACATGAAAATACAACATTTTATATGAAATGTATCAAATCTAATGTGGACCCTTGGATCTAGGGATGGGGGATGGAGGGCTGGGATTAAGTGTGAATGACACACAAAAATTAATAAAATACTAAGGGGAGAGGGGCGCCCCCTTGACCAAGGTAAGAGTTGAATGGGGTAGGTGAAGGTAGGTGACCTACCTTGGACCAATGTAACCACTTGTCTACCTATGTGGCATTTTGACATTCAACCCTTCTAGATGGCCACCTAGGATGGTTGACCAGCCCCACATAGGTGACATGGACCAATGGGAAAGGGCTGGGGGCCCCCTTGCTGGTCCTACTGACAAATTACATAGAAACCCACACAATCCGTGGGAATGACGCATTGGCCGATAAAGCCGTACAATTGCGCCCGTGGATATAAAAATAAACTAAAGGATATAAATGCAATATGAAAAGTACTGGCTCGGCGTCGATTCCCATCAACTCTCCCCGGGTGGGAGGAACTCGACCCCGTCGAGTAGGGGTATGGATGCTCGAGTACTCCGGTGGATCCGTCACCGTGCCAAGTAACGCGGGTACGCTCCACTCTAAGTGATCGTCACCTGCTCATTCCATATATACTCGATATACGCGAACTGCTATGGGCTAGAGGTGAACACTCCGGGTGGGGCACTCTCAAAAGGAAAGGGAGCAGCTCGAAGACTCACTAGGAATCACCGCTGAGTCCCTATAGGTGACTGATCCGGGTATAGATGTGGAACCGATCCCATACTCATCAAGTGAGTCCACTCGCCTCTTACTCATAAGAGAACGACAACGAGCTTGCACAAGACACATGCAGACAAACGACACATAAACCATGCAAACAAACCACATAAAACAAACCACACAAGGAAAACACACCGACTCATATATGACCCTAGACTAAGGTGGTGACATCAAGCCCACTAAGTGGCGGCATCCTGGGCGGCGGGTGAGCCGTCCAACTCTCCCCCCATGGCATAGTACTCATCGGCTAGTGCTTGGTCGGCCTCATAATTGACAAGTTCAAGCTCAGATGGCAAGGTCTCCTCAACCCCTAGAGCTAGTGTGGCACGAGTGGGACATTGGTTGGCGAAGTGGCCAAACCCATGACAATGGAAACATTGCAGCCGGGACCAACTGCTCTCTCCGATAAGAGGGGTCTTACCCTTATCCTCCCGACGGGTAGGGGGTGTAGGTAACAAGGGTGGTGTAGGTGCCGTGGACAACAGAGGAGAGAGTGTCGGGGCCGTGGGACGGCCTATGGGTGCCGGGGGACGGGCAACGGGTGCCGGTGGTTGGGGTGGAGGTAGATCCCGTGCTGGGGGAGGTCGAGGTCTAGGAGCAAAGGGCTCCTGACGGACGGGCTCCTATGGATGAGCCATAGGTCTCCTCGGGTATGAACCTAAGGAGCCACGGGAGTCACTACGGGGAGGAGCGGGGCTCCACCGCGGAATAGACTCGAACTCACCCTCGAATTGCTCCATCTCGAGAGAAACTTGATAAGCATCCTCCAGCTTGTCCACCTTGCGGCGGAGAAGCTCATACCGTAGGTGTGGGCGTAGACCACGTCGGAACCGAGAGACAGTAAGGGAATCCTCCTCCGTGGCATCACATCGCAAGTAGTATTCATCAAATTCGGCGATGTAATCAGAGACGGACCGGTCTCCTTGGGTGAGACTTTGACACCTCTCTATAAGACGCTGGCGGTAGGAGGTAGGGAGGTACTTCTTCCTAAGCTTCTCCCTCATATCGGTCCATGTATCGATCGGGGGTTCTTGACGATGAAACAATAGGTTCTCCATGTTCCTCCAATAGGTTTGTGCTTGGCCTAAAAGTTTCATCCTGGCGTACTTGACTTTTCATTGGTCCGACATCTCGAACCACTCAAAATATCGGTCCATACCAGCCTCCCAATCAAGATAGACCTTTGGGTCCAAGGACCCGTCAAAGGTGGGAGGGTCGGCCCGAACGGTCCGAATGGCCCGTTCATCCATATCTTGGTCGTGGGTACGCCGTGTAGGGCGGTAATCATGACCATGCCCCCGATGCTCATTTTTGGACTCATAGTCATGCACCTCGGGGACTTCGTGCCTCTTATTAGCTATCCCTTGAACCCTTGGAGTCGCGGGTTGTTGACCCGGCTCCGGTTGACCTTGTGTAGGTGGGACGGGTGCTTGGACTGGGGCAATCGGTGGTGCCTCGGCTGGACCTCTCTCTAGTGCAGCAACTCTCCCGACCAATCCTTGAACGGACTGGTTCGACCCAGCGGCCCTATCCTCTACGGCTTTCATCCTCTCTTCTAGGCGGGTGCCTAGACCATTCACTCGGGTACTCGCTCCTTCCATCCTATCCACTCGAGTACTTAACTCATCCATGCGCTCACTCAACCCATCCATTTTCCCCACAAGAGTTCGGAACAATGTGGCCACTTCATCGGAACTATAGACTCGGGATTCCGCCATAGGTGGTGGTGGGGGTGAGTATTGAGTACCTCGACGAGTGGGCATGCAAGACACGGAGTAGGAGACACCGACTAAGGCAAATGCACACTACAAGATGATGCACCTAGACGTAACCAAAACTCGGCACGTGGCGGAGTTAATCGATCCGAAGATCACTCGCGCAAGTGTGCGGCCTTCCCGATAGGCATAGCCTAACGTTCGAACAACACCTTTTGATATACCGGGTTATTGGGATGCAATGCAAAAGACACTTTTTTTTGTTTTAGAAATATGATGATCCTAGACTCGACTTAAACCGACTAATGACTCGATGTAAATGACACTCTTTTTTTTTATTTTTGACACCCTAGACTCAACTGGCTCTGATACCAAATTGATGCGGGACGAGACCACGGACACGACAAGCTCGTGACTGCCCCTTAACGAGGGAAGCGTCGGATGTGCGCGGTTGAGAAATCGGCAATGAGCTAGGGTGATCGGCTCTCTTTTGTGCCCGGATCGGGTCACGGGACGATCTCGCACTCTCTCGCAGCAGCGGTAATGAATAGATAAAGCGAGCTAGATATCCCTACACATGCTCTCTAGCAGCGGCATAAACAAATATATATGAAGTAAACAAAATGCCGAGAAGGGAGCGAAAACGATACCTCCACGCGCTCGGCGTGGGGACGACGGACCCAGCCGAAACTCGTACTCTCGGGACAATTAATACACCATATTACAGGAAATGAATTACTGCCCACTCCACGTAGGGAGGTAAAGGGCTACACAAACGGGCCCGGGAGGACCGAATTCGGGTTGACGGGCGGCTTCTCGCGTCTCTTCGGCAGCACCCGAACTAGTGACGGTGGGGCCCACGTGTTGTCCGGAGGGGCCGTGTGGGACCCGGTGACACCACTGTGGTGGGGACACTTATGGAAGCGATCCCCGGGCTGGCGGCACGCTGGGACGGTGACCGGAGGCCGGGTGGCTCCGATCGGCACCGGTCGGAATAACCGGCCACGGATCTACCGGTTCTGTTTTCTGGCGCGCGCTCCGGCGAGAACGGACGCTGCGATCAGCCCCGACGTCGGAATGCAACGAAACGGGCGCCGTTGGAAAGATGCTTCGAAGGGCTTTAACCCAAGGGGATTACAGAAAAATAATCAAGCTTGTACTTCTGATTGGCGAATTTTGAAGGTTGCTATTGTACAGTGTCTAAACTCTCAGATCTGCAGGACTTTCCTCTGATAACTGTCGTTGACCGTAGGGTGCATGTCCGATTCAGCTCTTGAGGTCTTCATCACAGGTTTAGGAAATTAAGCTTGGAAGACGGAAAAATTGGTTTGGACAAGTTTGTATGTGGCTACGAATTTCTATGATTTTTGCACTAGCAGTGGGTCGGATCTGGAATCTGGCTGACAACACTGTAGCTGAGGAAGAACACGAATTTTTAAAAATAGATAGAAGACTGATCAAAACTTAATAAAATTCTTGGATGTAGGGAATTATGGACAGAACTCCCAGTAAAATTGGGAGGGTTTGGAAACATCAAAAAGAGGGTCGGAGGTGAGAAACACATGGCTGCTGTCACTATAGGAAGAGACAAAACAGATCTGGGAATGACAAATGAACGGAAATGGAAAATTACTAAATGGAGGAGTGCGGACGTGAAAATTTAGGTGGAGGTGGGGATTCAAGGTAAGAACACACCCTTAAAATTGAAAATCCATCTGAGCTCGTGGCTGACAGAAAGAATTCGTGGAAGTCACCTCTGTCCAGCAGGACAGAACCTTGACGATGGCTCCGTGGCGACTCGTAGGTGGCACGAACGGCGGCGGCGGCGGCGGCGGCACAGATGATCACCGGAGATAGAGGGGAGGGGATAGGAGGTAGAAACCACTCTGGAACTGGAGGTTGGAGGAGGAAGAACACCAGGAGAGAGGAAGGGGGCGCAATATGCTCCAAGCTTCAACACAATTTTCTATTTTTTTCATTGATTTTCACATGAAAATACAACATTTTATATGAAAGGTATCAAATCTAATGTGGACCCTTGGATCTAGGGATGGGGGATGGAGGGCTAGGATTAAGTGTGAATGCCACACAAAAATTAATAAAATACTAAGGGGAGAGGGGCGCCCCCTTGACCAAGGTAAGAGTTGAATGGGGTAGGTGAAGGTAGGTGACCTACCTTGGACCAATGTAACCACTTGTCTACCCATGTGGCATTTTGACATTCAACCCTTCTAGATGGCCACCTAGGATGGTTGACCAGCCCCACATAGGTGACATGGACCAATGGAAAAGGGCTGGGGGGGGGCCCTTGCTGGTCCTACTGACAAATTACATAGAAACCCACACAATCCGTGGGAATGACGCATTGGCCGATAAAGCCGTACAATTGCGCGTATACTTTCCCGTGGATATAAAAATAAACTAAAGGATATAAATGTAATATGAAAAGTACTAGCTCGGCGTCGATTCCCATCAACATGCCCTTGGGGTGACAAAACCCATACAATCCAGATAACACAACAAAAAAGGGGATAGAAATACAATCACATCCCAGGCTCGCTCCCCTCCAATACCGCAAGGCGAGAGTCCGCAGCCGCAAGCTCCGCCTCCAGGGTAGACAAAAGCTGAGCACTAGCCTCGGTCATCATCTCGGCCGTCCGCCACTCTGCTCGGGCACGCTCGGCGGTCAACTGCTGCTGTTTTAAGGCCTTCCTCAAGTCCTCAACCCGGCTCTCCGCCTCTCCCAGCTGTGCGGCGCGGTCCCGAGAAACCAACGCGGTTGCCTTGGCATGACCCTTATGCTCTACTACGGCCGACACAAGCCGGGCCCGCTGCTCCTGCGCCTCTCAGATCGCTGCTAGCCTCCGAGTCCTCTGCTCCTAGGCCTCGCGAAGTTGTAAGTACTCTGCCCAAATCCTGGCTAGCCCGGACATCCAGAGCTTGCGTGGGAAGCCGAGCGCGTGGTAGCCCTGTGTACACTCTCTCAGCTGCTACCTCAGACCCTCCGGAGAAAGAAGAGGGTCACCCTGTAGGAAGCCTCGGGCTCGCTAGAGCAAGGAGGCAGCCGCACTCACGTCTAACAACGGCTCTGGCGGTGAGGCAGACATAGGCCACTCGATCCCCAAGCTCAGGGAAAAATCCCCTGACGCGGCTAGCACACTCGTAGAACCTGCGTAGTCCCAACAAAAACAAATGGAAATGAGCAATACGTCCAAAATTTCCCATAGTAAACAAGGTGGAAAACCTGAGAAAAGACAAGTTTTCATTCCTTACCCAGTCTGACGCCCGCCGCGCCAGTGGTGTCTTCCGCCGAGGTCGAGGAAGACAACCTCTCCTCCATCTCGGTGGCATCACTCGTCGGGGTCGGAGAGGGTAGTGACTCCTCCACGACCCGGTCATCTCCTATAACCATAGGTGAGACAGGAGGCTCCTCCTGGCCGCTCTCGTCAGGAGCCGATTGTTGATTTGTTTTGCTTCCTTTTCTTGTTTGTGGTTTGTGGTGATAAAGATGATAAGCAAAAATCAATGATCTCAATCAACCCAAGGACATGTGAACCATGAACCTAGGCAATCAGAACAAGCTCTAGCATAGGCAATGCTATCTCAACCAAACTAATGTAAAGAAAGTAAAGAAAAACACACACCGAAGCGTGGAGCAAGGAGTAAATAAAAACACACCGCGTGGGTGGAAAAAGCAAAGGAAATAAGAGATATGAGAGAGAAATCAATGCCCAATACTAAGGAAAGAACGTGATCACCACTAAGGTAATAAAACAAGCCAAAGACCTGGTCAATACCTTAGAAATAGGGGGATGATGCACCCGCCCATGGGAGAGAGAAACCAATAAAATATGCAGATCTCCCTTGAATGTAACAGTCCAGACCCTGTACGTCACAGCAGTGTGACGGTCTCAATATGAACCGTTAGAGAAGCCTCACGCGCCTGACCACGACCGTCAGAGAACCTGCAGAAATAGCATGTGAATTCTTTGAACTCCAAACCTTCCAGCAGGCCAGAAAGCTTGGGCCTCATCTAATGAACTCTGTAAACCTGCCAAAGAACGTGAAACACAAGAAAATGATCCCAAATTAGCCCTTCAAACAATATAGCATCAATTCTCAAAGGACATACGATCATGCAAAAGGAAAGGGGAATACCAGGGAAGTTTTGGTTTTTTAACCCCTCTGGGCGTTTTAAAAGATGGAAAGGATGTTTAGATGATGAAAAAAATGGAGAACGTGAGAGAAAGAGGAGGGATAATGCTATGATGAGAGGAAGAAGGGAGAACGCAAATATGCAAATTATGAACTTTGAAACCCAAAACCGAAGTACTCCCTGGACTGTGATGCAGATGGACGTGGAAGTAGACTCCTCTTGGATGAAGATGGCTCCAGAAAGCGGCAGCACTTCGACGCAAAAACCAGATTTCTCCCCCTCAGGCCATGAAGTTAAGGGTGCTATTTATAGGCCCTCAAAATCTCTGATCGAGCAGAGGATAATCCAGCAAGAAAAGAGGATAACTCTTAGCAAACTCTTGAAGATAATATCACCAAGAGTCCATAGAAACAAATAGAAGGTTCTGAGGATCAGATTTGGAAGAGAAATCACAAGATCAATAACTCGACCACGGAGTAGCAGAGAAAAGACCAGAACTGCCAGGACTCTCTGTTGGATGTAACGGCTGCACGACAGACCGCCACATGGATGTAACGCGCCAGGGACAGACCGTCACAGTAACCTTATCCCCAAGAAGATAAGATCAACGGGAAGAAGATCAAAACAGTAGGACTCTTGAAGGAATGTAACGGTCATGGATGGACGCATTAGAGGGACGTAACGGCAGCACTACAGACCGTTAGAATCAATGGACAGGCCAAAGGATAAGGATTGAAACAAAGGCCTTAAGTCTTAGGACTCTTGAAAGTGTAACGGTCCTGGGAGGACGCGTCAGAAGGATGTAACACCCCTGGTGTGGATCGTTAGAAATAATGAAGATTGAATAATTAAGAATCGGAAATAAGCCCTGAGGGTAAGGACTCCTTAAGATCTAACGGCCAAGGAGTGACGCGTTATAAGGATGTAACGCCCCTTTAAGGGACCGTTAGAGACAATAAGGATCCAAAATGAGATAAGAGCTTGCTAAGCTTCAGCCCATGAAAACGCCACCGGTAACCAAACTCAACCAAGAGGAGAAGACCCATGAAATAGACCTCTAACTGATCAAGAAAGCTCAATGAAGAGTGAACAACTCGGAGCATCATATAGAATAAACAAGGAGATGACCCGACTTATCGGTCATAAAACGGGTGTCAACAGATGCCCCTCCTTAACGTCCTCTTTGCAGGGGAGCGAGCGGAGGTGAAGCGAAAGCGAAATGGGACATGGAGATGAAGCGGAAATGAAGCGGAGTGGACTGAAAAGCAGGCGTTAAGGCAAATGACACCCGTTTAACCAACAAGTGATTAGGAATTTTCTGGAAAACTTCGAACCAACCACAAGGAAATAGTCAACCAAAGGACGCATGTCTGAAGGAACTAACAACTAAGGAAAGGAAACACGGCTAGCCGCCGGAGGCAACGGAAAAGGAAAGAGAACTGACTAAACTCCAGACAGGAATCTTCAGCTAACCAAACCAAGCGAACAGATCGAAGGAAACCTTCCAATTCAAAGTGGAAATGACTCTTCTTATTCAAGATCAAGAACACAGCTGTTCACCATCATTGAGACACCTTGAACAGATGAGACTCATGAATGCTCAAATATGCGTATGATGCATGCTGGGCTAAATAAAAAGAAATCATTAAAACAAATGCAAAGAAAGATAAAATAACAAGATACTCGAGAATAATATTGCTAGACCAGAGAAATCAGGGTCAAGACACCATCTGCAACCACGGCGTGCAAGACAGAACCATCGTCCCCAAATTTTTCCAACCTAACGGCCTATCCAACGATTAAACATGTGCACTTAGATCATCATCATTTTTGTTTAAGGGGAACATCAGATCCCAGAACACATGAATG
Organism: Amorphophallus konjac; assembly: GCA_022559845.1. NCBI lineage: Eukaryota > Viridiplantae > Streptophyta > Magnoliopsida > Alismatales > Araceae > Amorphophallus > Amorphophallus konjac. The sequence continues at coordinate 189,203,123 of CM040127.1, read as the reverse complement.
ACCAGTCGGTTCTCGAGATAATATATTGTAGATAACATATAGTAATGCATTAAAGGGATAAGAGATCGAGATACAATACCTGACTTACCTGCCTGACGAACGGCATGATGTTTTTCATAACTTCATCCATGATAAAAGAGGTTAGCCAATGATAATAAATATGGGCATGAAACAAGGCATAACCATTTGTACGCATGAGAAGCATCAATAATATGTACCATGGAAGAAAATGTAATCATTCAAGCATCAAATAGACCATTTGATTCATCAAGAAACTTGCAAGCTGTAACGGCCTACTCAGGGAGCGTCACACAGAGTAACGGTCTGATGCTAAATCGTCAGGCTTGACAGAACAAGATTAGGCTAAATTAAACCCACAGGAAAATGTGACGGCCCAGGGCGGGCGCGTCAGAGACAAGTGACGGCCCTACGATAGACCGTCAGAGAATGAAGTGTACTCCGAGACGGATTGTGCCGTGAGAGGCAAAATCCGAGATAGGAAACCCTCAATCCACTCTAGACTTCTCCCAGACTTAAGATAAAGCCTTCTAATCCAAATCTTATCACTTTAAAGCCAAAAGTAAGCCTTTAAAACTTGGAAACTTAGCCAAAATCGTATCTTTGCTGAATTCTCTGCTAGAAGGCTGAAGAACTTCTCCTAAGGGTAGGAAACAAGATGAAGAGAAGCTTTGAGATGATGTCCATGGAGGAGAAAGTCTACACCGGGCCTAAGGCTGGGAGAAAAGAGCACAGAGAACTTCAAAGGCTGACCTCGATTCCCAAACATCTGAGTTCTAATGCTCAAAGAGTGGTAAGCTATCTTCCTTAACCAAGTTCAGAAATTTCTGCACTTCAATTCCTTCTCATGATCTTCTTTTCTTCTTCTCTTTAAGCCTCTTCCTGGTCCAAGATGCTATTCCAGCCTGAAGTGGGTGGCTCCCATGGTCAAAGAACTCCCTTTAGAGGTTGTATCAATCCTTAAAGCATGGCACCTTCAACCTCTTTTGGTCTTAGGCAAGAATTTCCAGAAATTGACATTAGATTGGCCTAGCCTTTCAGCCCTTATAGAATTGTGGCATCCACAAACACATACCTTCATCTTCCCTTTCTTTGAAGCGACAGTCCTATTAGAGGAGGTAGAAACTTACCTAGCCCTTCCTAAGACTAAGGTGGGGGATGAAGACCTAGTTTGCTACACTGTGGAGCCTATTGACCCGTCCTTGATCTTGAGTGATTTCATCCATAATCCAAAGGACGTGAGGACCATGATCAGCCCACACCACATACATTTGATACCCATGGCACAGTAGATAGTGTCTCATTGTAAAAACAAGTGGGAGAGGCACGAAGCAATAGCCAAGGCGGTGGCGGTTTGCTTATGTGGAGTCTTCCTTTTCACTACAACTGACCACCTCTTAGATATCCAAAATCTCAGCATTATCAGTGGGTTGTGGCGAGGAATGTCCATCTCCCAAGCGATCCTCTCATATCTCTATGAAGGACTAAGCTCTACTTGCTTAGGAGGACCTCTGTTTGGTTCCATGGTACTTCTCGAGTGTTGGATGGGAGTGAGAATCAAATTCCAACCCAAGGAGGATGCAACTTCTGCCAGCCGGATCTTCGGGAGCCACCCTCTTTTCTTCATTGGAGGGGCATCTGGATTCTCTTCACAGGTTGAATGCAAGACGGCGGACAAGAAAACACGGGATGAATGGCGCCTCTTCTTCAACACTTTGTCAATAGAGAAAGTCATTATGCAACCAAGAATCCTTCGGAGCACCTTGCTTAGAATACCGCGGCGTCAAGGCCTGGACCTCGAGCTAGTGGGAAATACTACCATGGCGATCTACAACCCGCACCGGTGCCATCTTCAGATCGAATTACCTCGGATTGAAGCTCCTGCACTATCACACTATCCTCCCCTTCTACCTAGGAAGATGGGGACCGAGTGTGTACACCAAAAATTGCACACCCAGATGTCCTGCTCGACCTCGCATCAACAACGGCGCCGAGTGAAGAAGCCCCGGAGAGAATGGTCATCCGGACTCCCCAAATATGCACATTGTCGTGAAGCCGTCCCCGGAGTCACGACAGCAAAGAGAAACCAACTCCCGGGAAGCTCATAATCCATGGGGCCTCGAAGAAAATCAAATGGGCCACAACTCGTGCTCACAACGGGCTCAAAACTGTCCATTTAGCCCTTCAGCGGCACGCCCCTGGAGCCCTTCAGCGGCACACCCTCCAGGGTGCTCCAGCGGCACGCTCCTGTGAACCCCTTCAGCGGCACAGCCCCCAGCGGCACGCCCTTCAGACGCCCCAGCGGCACGGCCATCCAGCCCTTCTGCGGCACGCTTCATCGCACCAAGTCTATACAGCCATCAGCCCAAGTCTGTACGTTGGCTGAATGAACAAACGAAGTCTGTACAGCCAAGCCCCAAGTCTGTACATTGGCTGAATGCACAAACAAAGTCTATACGTCCAAGCTCCAAGTCTGTACATTGGCTGGCTATTTTGAAAGCAAAGTCTATACACTCGTGTGGCAAGTCCGTACAGAGTTCTGGCAAACGCGAAGTCTATACACTGGTGAAGTTTGTACATCCACCAGTTCAACGCGAAGTCTATACACTGGTGAAGTCTGTACATCCACCAGTTCAACGCAAAGTATGTACATCGATGAAGTCTATACATCAACCCCTGCAAGTCTATACGTTGCAGCTAGGTGAAGTATGTACAGCCCATGCCTTGCCGAAGTCTATACACTCACTTGCCCTCGCAACCGTCCAACGGCACACCCCAGGCCGCTCAGCGGCACACACCCCAGGCCGCTCAGCGGCACACCTCCCAGGCGCCCAGCGGCACCCCCCAGGCCGCTCAGCGGCACACCCTCAACGCCCTCAGCGGCACACTCTCCTGGCCGTTCAACGGCACGCCCTTTGGGCCATTCAACGGCACGCCCTTTGGGCTCTTCAGAGGCACACTTGCCTTGTCTTCTAGCGGCACGCCCTTTTGGCCTTCCAGCGACACGCCTATTTGGCCTGCCTGCGGCACGCCATTAAGGCTCTTCAGCGGCACATTCCGGCAGACAAGATCTTCCGCCCATGCCCTATGGATCCTCGGCGCGCAGTGGGTTGTCCGAGGTGTCACCCGGGGGTTGGGCCACGCTGCCTACTCCCCCTGTCACCTAGGACAAGGGAGTCAACTCCCATTAAACCCCCGGGCGCTTCCCGCCTTTGAGGCTTCCACCGTGTAGGGTATAAAACCCCTCTTCGTTGCGAACAAGAGGGGGGGGGAGAGACAACAGAGAAGAGGGAGCTGCCAGAAAAGAAAAGGGAAGAAAAGAGAAGAAGAGGAAGAGAAGAAGAGGAAGAGGAGGGGAGGTTCTGCCTCCCTCCCCCGTCATTGTTCCGTCCACCACCACCTGAGCGAAGAGAAGAAGAAGAGGAAGAGGAGGGGAGGCTCTGCCTCCCTCCCCCGTTACTCCGTCCACCGCCACCTGAGCGAAGAGAAGAAGAAGAAGAAGAGGGGAGGCTCTGGCTCCCCCCCGTTGCTGTTCCGTCCACCACCGTCGGCGTGAAGAGAGGAAGGGAAGAAGAGTGAGGGGAGAGAGAGAGGGTGAGGTCCGGGAGGGGAGAAGTCCGTGCTTCCCCCCCCATTGTATCTTCTTTCTTTCTTTCTTTGCCCCCTTGTTTTCTTCTTCGTCGCCACGTATTAGCTCCCTTGGGGCACTCCTTTCGTGAGAATAAAAGTAGAAGACTTGCAAGTATTTTTTCTTGGACGTCTTTCTAAAGCATTTCTTCCGTATTTGCATCCTTCGGTGTTTCACGCCCCCTTTCCCTTTCTCCTTTTGTTAGGGTTTGTTTCCTCCCGGGTATTTTTGCCTTCGCTCACCCTAACTGCGCCCCAGCGGCACACCCCAGTCCAGCCCCAGCGGCACACCCTAGCCGTGCCCCAGCGGCACGCCCCAACCAGCCTTCGTCGGCACACCCCCATCGGGCCTTTACCGGTGCACACTTTAACACCCTTCGCCGGCACGGCCTTGGCTGCCTTTCCCCGGCATGCCTATGATGGCCCTCGCCGGTACGCCCCTTTGGGCCTTCTTCGGCACGGCCTTCATGGCCTTCACCGCCATACCCTTGGCCCCCTTGGCCCGGCACACTAGCCCTTCCTTCTTGCCCGATGCATTTCCCCCTCAGCCAGTCCTAGAGTAGCATTCCACTCGCCGTTCCCTCCGAGTTTTCCGAGGTTTATAAAGGTGTTGCCGCTCTCGGGCGCCCACCTCCAGTTGTTGGGTTCCGCCACTCCATGTGGGCGCGTTCCCTATATCTCCCTTACACTCAGGTTAAGGGGAGATGCTGCCGAATTTTCGTTAGAAACAATAACATATTGAAAGATAAAAGGAAGCAACAAACAAATGGAATAGCCACACATTTAAAAGACAAAAGACAGCAGCAAACAAACGAAAAGAACAATGGTGAAATGCCTTAACCAAAGCAAATGGAACTGCAATCAATTCAAAGAGGACCGAATCGAACGACAACTAAACAACTTGAACATCCGCCCTCACAAAAGAAAGAATGAAAATTAATCAAGAGAAGAAAAGAAGAAACCCATGCAAACTTAATAAAATCAGGAAAGAAGAAAAGAAAAGCCGTAAAAGAAACAGAGGAGGAGTGGGCTCCCGCCGGTACACCCTCTAGCTACCCTTGGCCGGCACACCCTTCGCCAGCACACCCACTCGCGCCCTTCGCCGGCACACCCTCCATGGCCCCTCGTCGACACACCTTGCCAACTCTTCCCCGGTACGCCCTTCAGTGGCCCTCACCGGCACACTCCCTGTTGCCTTCGCCGGCACGCTCCTTTGGCCCTCAGCGGCACGCACTCCCTCAGCCCTTCAGCGGCACACTCCTCAGCCCTTCAGCGGCACAGCCCCAGGCCCTTCAGCGGCACAGCTCCAGGCCCTTCAGCGGCACAGCCCCAGGCCCTTCAGCGGTACACTCCCAGCCCTTCAGCGGCACACCCTCAGCCCTTCAGCGGTACACCTTTCTCTTAGCCCTCTAATGACCCATTCTCTCTCCAGAAAATATGAGTAATAATAATAATAATAATAAATAATAACAGATTCAAAAAATGAATAAATAAATAAGAATAATAAAGGAATAAGTAATAGTAATAATAAGCTTAAAAATAATGACGATAATAATAATTAGACAAATAAACGATAACAAAAATGAGTGAATAATAATAACGAACTCAATAAGAATGATAAATATATAAAAGATAACCAAAATAAATAATAATAACAAATTTAACGAAACACGACAAGCAAATGAATGACAATAAAATGAACAAAAATAATAACAAACCTAACAATAACACTGATAAATAAATAAATCATAAAAAAATGATAAATAGATAGTAATAACAAACTCACTCAAAGATACGCATTAATTAACGAATAATAATGATAAAATTTCAAATGATAACAAAACAATGAGATCCACTTTGCAGCCCCGTCTCTCTCATGACCCGGTGCTGAAGGAACAACAATGTCGCCCTTCCAGGTTGGGCCTGAGTCTTGGGAATCATCCCGAACTGGCCGTGACCCGATCTCGCCTCGGGTTGACATTCCGATTAAACCGGATTCATTTTTCCAGCCGGATCCCTTCCGAGCCGCTACTAAAATTGCCGCACGCTCGGCAGACATTTGAATGGGTTCACCTCGGTTTTCGCCGCGTTTCTATTACGGACCTGTGTCTGAATATGAAAAGACCCGTGAGCAACCAATATGGCCGACGGCTCCCTCCCTGACATGGTCGTGAGCCGGCATTGCTCCCGGCCGATAGCCCATTAAATCGGATTCATTCTAATGGGATTCGTTCCCGTTCTTTCATTGAAACTGCTGTAAACTCTGCATACATTTGTACGGGGTCGTTTCCATCCACGTCGTACTTTCAACATGGGCCCTTGCCCGAACATGAAAAGGTCCGTGAGTGACCGACAAAATCGGAATAGAACGAGACGGTCCTCGCCACCCCTGGACCCCTTCCATGGGAATATCAATAAGACCTCCGTGGGCCACGCTTAGACCTCGGGTCCGTCCCACTTGTGGTCGCCGTTCGGCTCATATCCTCGGTCTACAGCCCGCTCCATTCGAACACATTTTCGATTTTGGAGTCTAGTCATGGGACTCTCCCCCGTTGCCCTCCGGCACCGGAAATAGTAATGATGCCCGCGCAAGTCTCGTTCGGACCATGGGAGGCGCCCCCGGTATGGTCTTGACTCGATCTCGCACCGGGCCAATAGATTTATCGGTTTCCTGCTACACTAACCGAGATTTGACCTAATGTTTTCGGTGTCTCAGAATCATAAACTTGCCGTATCCCGGCATGCATATGTCCCAGGTCCTCCCGCGACGATTACAATATTCTCAAGCCGGACTCCCGTCTGAATATTAAACGGTCTCCCGAACGACCGACACGTTTCGAACGTCCTCTTCCCTAGACACAGGGCTTTTCAGCCGATTCAAGGGATATACCCTCGTTGCCCCTTGGCACCAGAAATATTATTGACGCTCATGCAAGTCTTGTTTCGACCGCGGGGGGGCCCACCGCAGTATGGTCGCAGCTTGCTCTTGCACCGGGCCAACAGATTTACTGGTTTCTGACCGCTCTGACCGAGGTTTAGCCGAACGTTCTCCGCTCTTCCGAACAATAGATTTTCCGTACCTCGGCATACATGCGTTCCAATTTTCCCGCGACAACCGCGATCTTCTCGAGCCGAACATTCGTCCGAACATTAAATGGTCAGTATACGACTGACATGACCGCGAAGGGTCTTCTTCTCGCCCTCGCGCGAGGATTTCAATACCTCGTAATAGACCTTCCATGCAATTGATTTCTTGACCATGAGGCCCTGAATCCCGGCGATTAATCAAGGGTGTTCCCTCGTATGGGGGATGTAAATGACGCTGTGACCTTTATGGCGCGGCGGGTTTTGGTCCCGACACGAACCACACAATCGTCTGACCGAGTCAGATCGAGTGCACCGTGGGCTCTTCGGAGCCCGAATAAATTGTCACTTTGTGACTGGCACGCCCACGCACTCAATAGATGAAACCACCCGAACAAGCGAATTTTAGTGCGTCCATAAGTCTGGCACGCCCGGTGGGACCTAAACCACCCTTCATCTCTTCGCCGGGATTTAGGGCCTCATGGCCTCCTAATTAACGATGTTTGTCTGCTTTGATGAATGGCAGGTGCTGTCTTCGCCAGTCCTATGGGGAGAAAAGCCAAACTCGGTGCAGCTGCCTTCGTGGCCTCGAGGACGCTGCTTCGAAGCATATGCAGCTTCCAAGAATCATGGGGGGCTGTTATAAAAAAAGGGAGAAGAGAAAGAGAAGAGAAGGGAGGGGAAATCAAACCCCCCTTTTCCTCAAAAAAGAAGGAGAAGAAAAGAAGAAAAGAAGAAAAAAGAAAAGAAGAAAAAGAGAAAAGAAAGAAGCAAAAAAAAAAGGGAAAGAATTGGCAAGAGAGGGTTGTACGGCCACGTCCGTCGAGAGCCGTGCTGAACAAAGATTACCATTGTGGGGTTGATGCGGTGGAGCGAACCACTCATCCCCTCCCTGAGGGGGTGAGCGCTCTCCTGCACCTCCACCCTGGTCAATCATACAAGAAGAAGAGAAGAGAAAAAAAAAGAAAAAAGAGGGGAAAAAAAGAGAGAGAAGAAAGGAAGAAAAGTTGGCCAGCATCGCCGACTAAAAGAGCAAGAAGAAACTCGGCATCCCGCCCGACTCTAGGAGGCTCCGAGTCTGCGGTGCAATGACCCCGCTCGTTCCTCCTTCCTACTGCCTCCATCCGGCACAAAACGGCCCCCAAGTGGTTGTTAAAAGACCCAGCGAGCCACAATTGTAGCTTGGTGAATGGTTGCTCACTGTGGAGAATGCTTTATAGCAATGAGGCCAAGCACGGCCACCACTCCCGAAGAGAGCATGCATATACCCTGCCATGGGGGATGAGAAGAAGATATATACCCTGCTACGGGGGCATAGGAGGTAAAAAAAAGAAATACACCCCATTCCCAGGGGCACATGAAGAGAATCCGCCCCGATTGAGGGGCACACAAAGCAAAAGCTACACCCTGGCTTAAGGGCATTTGAAGAAGTCACATCCCGCCTCGGGAGCATGAGAAGCAGCAAGAATACACCCCGGCCTAGGGATATTTGAAGAAGAAATATATCCCACATGGGGGAATAGAAGCCGTAAAGAACAGGCCTCGGCTCAGGGGCATTTGAAGAAGCTACATCCTACCTTGGGAGTATAAGAAGAAAAGAGTCCTCCCCATCTTAGGGGTATTTGAAGAAGAAACACACCCCAATATGGGGGCATAGAAGCCATAAAGAATACGCCACGGCTTAGGGGTATTTGAAGAAGAAGGATACCCCGCCTCGGGGGACATTGCAAGCAGCGATACACCCTGCTTGGGTGCACAGGAAGCAAACCACACCCCACTCTTGGGGACACATAAAGAGAGTACACCCCGCCATGGGGGCACATGAAGAGAATCCACCCCGACTCGGGAGTACATGAAGCAACAAAGAATACACCCCGCCTTAGGGGAATCTAAAGAAGAAGCATACACCCCACCAACGGGGGCACAACAGCCGTCGAGAATCCACCCCACTTTGGGGGCACAAGAAGCAGACATTCCCCAGCCTGTCGGGGCAGAAGAAGAAGAATCCCCCCCCTCAGGGGCATATAAAAAAAAGCAAAGATACACCCGGTGCCCGGCGCACATGAAGAGAAAGGCACCTCCCTCTGGGGGCACAACAAGCAACAAAGATACACCACATTCCCAGGGGCACATGAAGAGAAATACACCCCTGCTCTAGGGGCATATGAGACAAAACTATACCCCGATTTAGGGGCATTTGAAGCAAAGACTTCACCCCGCCTCAAGGGGGGGCATAAGAAGCGAAAGATATACCCCACCCCGGGGGCACAAGAAGAAAACACACCCCACCTTGGGGGCGTAAAAAGCCAAGAGATACGCCCCGCCACGGGGCAGTAGAGTCAAAATGCATTCCCCCCGGGGGCACATGAAGCAACATACCCCTCGCCTCGGCTTGGGAGCATAAGAAACAAAAGATATACCCCACGTCGGGGGCATATGAAGTCAGGAATCACACCCCCGTCTTAGGGGTATTTGAAGAAGAAGCATACCTCGCCTCGAGGGCCTAGAAGCTATAAAGAGCACGCCCCGACTCAGGGGCATATGAAGAGAAGCATACCCCGCTCTGGGGCATAAGAAGCAGAACCCACACCCCGGCTTAGGAGCATTCGAGGAAGAAATATACCCCGGTATGGGGGCACATGAAGCACGCATCCACCTCGTCATGAGGGCATAAGAAGCAAAGACCATACCCCACCATGGGGAATAAGAAGCAAGAATTCACCCCGGCCCGGGGGCACACAAATAAAGAAGCAAACCCTGACTTAGGGACATCAGAAGAAGAAACATACCCCGCCCGGGGGCATGGAAGCCGTAAAGAAAACGCCCCGGTCTAGGGGCATGTGAAGAAGCGGCATCCCACCTTGGGAGTATAAAAAAAAATAGAGTTGCACCCCGGCTTAGGGGTATCTGAAGAAGCTACATCCCATCTCGAGAGCACGAGAAAGAGAAGAATACACCCCGGTGTAGGGGTATTTGAGGAAAAAACATACCCCGCCAAGGGGCATAGAAGCCATGAAGAGTACGCCCGGCTTAGGGGCATCTGAAGAAGTTACATCCCGTCTCGGGAGCATAAGAAAGAGGAGAATACACCCTGTCTCAGGGACACTTGAAGAAGAAACACACCCCGCCTCGGGTGCATAAGAAGCCAAGCTCACCCCGCATGGGGGCATGTGAGACACGGCTACGCCCCGACTCGGGCGCATTCGAAGGGAAGTATACCCCACCTTTAGGGCACACAAAAAAAGCAATATACGCCCCGCCTTTGGAGCGCAAGAAGCAAAACATACCCCACCCGGGGGCATGGAAGCCATAAAGGACACGCCCCGGCTTAGGGGCATTTGAAGAAGCTACATCCCGCTTCGGGAGCATAAGAAAGAGAAGAGTACACCCTGTCCTAGGGATAATTGAAAAAGAAACATACCCCGCCTAGGGGCATAAAAGTCATAAAGAATACGCCCCGGCTTAGGGGCATTTGAAGAAGCTACAGCCCATCTTGGGAGCGTAAGGAGAGAAGAATACACCCCGACTTAGGGGCATTCGAAGAAGGAATACATCCCGACCTCGGGGTCCATGAAGTAACATATATCCCCCCCCCGGGGGGGGGCATCTGAAGCAGAACACACAATATTCCCCGGCTTAGGGGAGCACGTGAAGAAAGTAATATACCCCGATGCGGGAGCACATAAGCATAAGAAGAAGAGACTGCCCCGGCCAGGGGTCATGAGAAGAAGCAGAGTTGCACCTCGGCTCAGGGGGGCATATGAAAAGAAGTGTACCCCACCTTGGGGCATAAGAGGCAGAAGAATCAACCCTGACTCAGGGGTAACTGAAGAGAATTCCACCCCATCCCGCCACGGGGGCACAAGAAGCAAAATACCCCCCGTCTTGGGGGCATATGAAGCCAAGAATCACACCCTCGTCTTGGGGGTATTTGAAGGAGAAGCCCACCTCGCCTCGAGGGCCTAGAAGCTATAAAGAACACGCCCCGACTCAGGGGCATATGAAGAGAGGTCCACCCCGGCCTAGGGGTATTTGAAGAAACATACCCCGCCAGGGGACATAGAAGCCATAGAGAATACACTCCGGTTTAGGGGTACTTGAAGAAGCTACATCCCGCCTTGGGATCATGAGAAGAAAAGAGAATCTACCCCGGCTTAGGGGCCTTTGAAGGAGCATACCCTAGGCCCGGAGTCCATGAAGCAACATGCATGCCCCCGGGGGGAACATCTGAAGCAGAACAAACAACATCCCCCGGCTTAGGGAAGCATATGAAGAGAGGAATGCACCCCGATATAGGGGCACGTAAACAAAGAAGAAGAATTCACCCCACCTCGGGTGCATAAAAAGCAAGAACTACACCCTGCGGCAATACACTCCACTCTGGGGGCACTAGAAGTGGAATACACCCCGTGCCGGGGGCATATAAAAAATGGGGGATACCTCGCTCTGGGGCATCAGAAGCAGCAATACGCCCCACCTTGGGGGCATCAAAAGCAAAAAAATACACCCCACCTTGGGAGCACAAGAAGCAAACATTCCCCCCGGGGTGTCTGTAAAAAAAAAGGGAATTCACCCCGGCCTGGGGACACTTGAAGAAAGAAGCACATCCCGCCACGGGGGCACATGAAGAGAACCCCTCCCGCCTCGGGAGTCTAAGAAAGAGAAGAATATACCCTGGTCTGGGGGCTTTTGAAGAAACAACATACCCCCTTCATGGGAGACAAAGCTACGCCCCGACTCAGGGGTATCTGAAGAGAGATCACCCCGTCACGGGGTCATAAGAAGCAAAAGAATGCACCCCGACCCGGGGACACATGCAGAGCGTCCACCCCGCTCAGGGGGCGCAAAAAAATTACACTCCGCCCTTGGCGCATAAGAAGCAGAAGCATTTACCCTGACCCGGGACACGGAAGCGAAGAGACATACATCCCGATCTGGGAGCATAAGAAGAAAGATATACTCCGCCCAAGCGGCATTTGAAGAAACAACATACCCTGCTTCGGGGGCACAGAAGCCGTAAAGAGATACACCGCCGCCTCAGGGGGGCGTAAGAAGTAAAAGATACACCCCAGCCTCAGGGGGGCATAAGATGCAAAAGATACACCCCCGTCCTGGGGGCATTTGAAGAGAGCTACGCCCCGTACCAGGGGCACATGAAGAAGAAACATACCCCGCCTGGGGGCATAGAAGCCGTGAAGAGTACACCCCATTCCCAGGGGCACATGAAGAGAAATTCACCCCCGCTCCAAGGGCATATGAGACAAAACTATACCCCGATTTAAGGGCATAAGAAGCAGCAAGAATGCACCCCGGCTCAGGGGGTATTTGAAGAAGAAATATGCCCCGACTGAGGGGTATATGAAGAGAAATACACCCCCGCCCTAGGGGCATATGAGACAAAACTATACACCGATTCGGGGGCATTTGAAGTAGGACAAACAACATCCGTCGGCTTAGGGGCGCATGAAGAAAGGAATGCACCCTGCTTAGGGGCACATAAGCATAAGAAGAAGAGACTGCCCCGGCCTGGGGTCATGAGAAGAAATAGAGTTGTACCCCAGCTTAGGAGCATACGAAGAGGAGTGTATGCCACCCTGTGGCATAAGAGGCGGAAGAATCAACCCCTACTTAGGCGTAACTGAAGAGAATCCACCCTGCTCTGGGGGCATAAAAAAGAGATACGCCCCACCCTTGTGGGGCACAAGAAGCAAAACACACCCCACCTTGGGGGGCATATGAAGCCAAGAATCACACCCCATCTTGGCGGTACTTGAAGAGGAAGCATACCTCGCCTCGAGGGCCTAGAAGCTATAAAGAACACGCCCCGACTCAGGGGCATATGAAGAGAAGTCCACCCCAGCTTAGGGGTATTTGAAGAAGAGACAAACCCCGCCAGTGGGGGCATAGAAGTCATGAAGAACGCGCTCCGACTTAGGGGCATTTGAAAAAGCTGCATCCCGCCTTGGGAGCATAAGATGAAAAGAGTCCGCCCCGGCTTAGGGGCATCTGAAGAAGGAATACATCCCGATCTCGGGGTCCATGAAGCAACATATACCCCCCCCCCCCCCCCCGGGGGGGGGGGGGGGGCATCTGAAGCAGAACAAACAACATTCTCCGACTTAGGGGGAGCATATGAAGAAAGGAATACACCCCGATATGGGAGCACATAAGCAAAGAAGAAGTGTTCACCCCGCCTCGGGGGCATAAGAAGCAAGAATTACACCCCGCCCTGGGGGCATATAAAGCAACATACACCCCGCCTGGGGGCATAGAAGCCATAGAGGAGACTCCCCGGCTCGGGGGTATCAGAAGAAGAAGCACGCCCCACCTGGGGGCATAGAAGCCTTGAAAAATACGCCCCGCCTGGGGGCACAGAGGCACAGAGGCAAAACACACCCCTCAGGGGGAATGCATATCAAATAAAGCTACACCCCAACCTGGGGGCACGTTAAGAGAAATACACTCCAGCGTGGAAGCACTAATGAGAAAAGAAGAGCAGAATAAAGAAAAAGACACGCATGAGGCAGACATGGCCTTCGAGCCTGTCTCATCACACAAAAGAAGAGAAGAAAAGAAAGAATACACATGAGGCAGACGTGGTCTTCGAGCCCGCTTCATCACACAAAAGAAGAGAAGAAAAGGAAGAAAAGACACATGAGACAGACATGGTCCTCGAGCCCGCCTCATCACGCAAAAGAAGAGAAGAAAAGGAAGAAGAGACACATGAGGCAGGCATGGTTCCTGAACACGCCTCTTCACACAAAAGAAGAAGAGCAGAATCAAAAGAAGACACATGAGGCAGACGTGGTCCTTGAACCCGCCTCTCCACAAAAGAAGAAAAGAAAAAATAGTCACGAGGTAAACATGGTCTTTGCGCCTGCCTCTCCACAAAAGAAGAAGAGAAGAAGAGAGAGAACAGTCATGAGGCGAACATGGTCCTTGCACCTGCCTCTCCATAAAAGAAGAAGAGAAGAAAAGAAAGAACAGTCATGAGGCGAACATGGTCCTTGCACCTGCCTCTCCATAAAAGAAGAAGAGAAGAAGAGAAAGAGTTGTCACGGGGCGAACATGGTCTCTGCACCTGCCTCTCTACAAAAGAAGAAGAGGAGAGAAAAAAGAGACATGAGGCGAACATGATCCTTGCACCTGCCTCTCTATAAAAGAAGAAAAGAAGAAGAGAAAGAATAGTCACGAGACGAACACGGTCTCTGCACCTGCCTCACCATGAAAGAATAAGAGAAGAAGAGAAGAAGAGAAAGAACAGTCACGGGGCGAACACGGTCCTTGAACCCGCCTCTTCACACAAAAGAAGAGAAGAAGAGAAAGAAATGACCATGAGGCAAGCATGGTCTTTACACCTGTCTCCCCACACAAAAGAAGAAAAAAAAAAGAGACATGAGACAGACGTGGTCTTCGAACCCGCCGCTTCACAAACCCTTCTCCTCGGCTCACGTATCCTACTACCCGATGCCCTTTGGCTCAGTCATTCCGGCCAAGGCCCACGGTCGTGATTAATCCACCCGTCCCACCGCGCTCTCCGATATCTTTTCGGCTTTATAGCCTACTCCTAACATCTCTCGGCTTGTCAGCCTGCTCCCAATATCCCTTGGCTTTTTAGCCTACTTCCCAATATCTTTGGCTCTCGCAGCCTGCTTCCCAGAATTCGGCCCATGCGGCCTGCTTCCTAGAATTCGGCCTTCACGGCCCGCTTCCTAATTTCGGCTCTTGCAGCCCGCTTCCCAACATCTTCAACTCTTGCAGCCTACTTCTCAGAATTCGGCCTTTACGGCCTACTTCCCAGAATTCGGCCTTCACGGCCCGCTTCCCATAATTGCGGCTCCTGCAGCCCGCTCCCCAATTTTGGCTCTTGTAGCCTACTCCTCCAATTTGGCTTCCGTAGCCTGCTTCCCACAATTTCGGCTCTTGCAGCCCGCTTCCCAATATCTTTGGCTCTTGCAGCCTGCTTCGCAGAATTCGGCCTTCGCGGCCCGCTTCCCGTAATTGCGGCTCCTGCAGCCTGCTCCCCAATTTTGGCTATTGTAGCCTGCTCCCCTGATTTGGCTTCCGTAGCCTGCTGCCCACAATCTCGGCTCTTGCAGCCCGCTTCCCAATATCTTTGGCTCTTGCAACCTGCTTCCCAGAATTCGGCCTTTACGGCCTGCTTCCCATAATTCGGCTCTTGCACCCCGCTTCCCAACTTTGGCTCTCGCAGCCTGCTTACCTTTGGCCCTCGTGGCCTGCTTCCCCAACCTTGGCTCTTGCAGCCTGCTTCCCTTTGGCTTTTATAGCCTGCTTCCTAATTCTGGCTCTCGTAGCCTGCTTCCCCTTGGCTCTCGTAGCCTGCTACCCCAACCTTTGGCCCTTGTAGCCCGCTTCCCAGCATCTCCCGACTTCTATGGCCCGCTTCCCTAATACCCCTTCAACCGTTCGCGGTCTGCTTCCCTAATACCTTTACTATCACTACACTTATACGTAACAACAATATTTTCTTATGCAAAAAACAAAACAAAACAAAAATCAAAACAAACAAAAAAAAAGAGAGAGAGAATGCATGATTGTCCTGCTTGCATGGTTGCTTAATATAGAATAATACACCTCCTTGGAATTTTCTAGGACCGTGTTTCCTTGCTAAATAATATCGCCCCGATTTCGGATGCACGGGCGTCATGACACGCGCTCGAAGGGAACCCAATTATGGCGGGTGCACACATCAAGGGGAAGAGTCATTGCTGAATCGCTAAGCCCAACTCACAAAATCAACCTGAGGCAACGCTCCCACACTTAGCACTTAATGTGTTCAATAGCCTTCGACTATAGGGATGGCCCGAATTTCTTCTTAGCACTCTACGGAGACTTGAATTCCTGCACTCGCGTGAAAGGTAATCATGAGGAAAAAGCTGCCTACCCCCACTGTAAAAAAAAAATAGAAAAAGAGAGAGAGAGAAACGTGAATCCGAGTAGCTGGGAATCCCCATTGAGACACATGAGGAGACTCGCGCGAAATGGTGAAGCGAATAATAATAAGGATGAATCCTAGTAGTCGGGAATCCCCATTGAGACACATGAGGAGACTCGCGCCGAACGGTGAAATCCGCTACCAAAATAAACATGTGGGGGCTGTGTGAAGCTACCGAAAGTTGAAAGCCTGGAACTAATGTGTAGGCGCTAGAGTGATCCTCGAGTGTCACCAGGAAAACCTGCATATCCCTATGGTTAGGGCCCTTTGTTCACACATTTGCACTGCCACATCACAGAGAATTGCCTCGGGTGAAATGCGTGAATTTAGGCTATGCATGTAAGACATGCGATATCCTCTTGACGGGTGTACCACCCCTCAATTGTGCCTCGCGGCCCGCCCGTGTCTACGAATTTTGGGCGATGTCCCTATCCTATCCCCTATAGAGGGAGCTGCCTTACTTATATTTATGTTATGTCTACTAATGAATGCTTGCATGCTTGAGCAAAAATTACAATATAAAAAAAATACAATATAAATAATAAAAATATGTGTATACAATAAACTCAATTTCGGCTAGCGAAGCCTACTTTCCTGGCTCTGGCTCGTAGAGCCCAATCTTGGCCCCCATGGCCTACCTCCTGCCCTCACGACTCGTTAATCTCCCAACTCCGGCTTCTATAGTCCACTTCCCCGATTTGGGCGTTCACATCTTGCGCCCCAATTTTTTTTTGGCTCTTGTAGCTTGCTTCCCTGATTTGGCCTTCGTGGCCTGCTCCCCAATTCTGGCTCTCGCAGCCTGCTTCCCAATTTTGGCCCTCGTGGCTTGCTTCCCAACATTGGCTCCTGCAGCCTGCTTCCCTTTGGCTTTTATGGCCTACCTCCCAATATCTTTGGCTCTTGCAGCCCGCTTACCTTTGGCCTTCGCGGCCTGCTTCCCAATTTCAGCTCTCGTGGCCTGCTCCCCGATTTGGCTCCCGCAGCCTGCTTCCCATAATTTCGGCTCTCGCAGCCCGTTTCCCGATATCTTTGGCCCTTGCAGCCTACTTCCGAGAACCCGGCTCTCGTAGCCTACTCCCCAGAATTTGGCTCTTGCACGGCCCGCTTCCGTAACGCCAACTTTGGCCCTCGCGGCCCACTTTCCCGAGCCCGGGTTTCATAACTGATATCCCCGGCGCATTTTTGAATCAAGAAACTCTTCTCTCCGTCCCTTCAGACGACGAACATCTCAGTTGCTTCTGGCCTTGGCTGTTTCGGCCTCACTTACTGGCTCCCGTGCCAACAGCTTTCAATTATCGGCCGCTGTGCCTACAACTCTTATATCATTGGCATCCATGCCAACAGCCACCTGGAGTTCTTCAAAAAAAAAGAAAGAGAAAAAAAAGAAGGGAAAAGAAGAGAAGAAACAAAAAACAACAACAACAAAAAGGACAAAAAAAGAGATGACAAAAGAGAAGAAAAGAAAAAAAGAGAAGAAGAAAGAGAGAAGAAAAGAAAGAGAAGAGACAAAGATACCAACATACCACTTCAGTCCCCGGCACCCCATCGGCATTGATGAAGAGACCAACATACCACTTAAGTCCCCGGCACCCCGTCGGCACTGATGAAGAGACCAACATACTGCTTCAGTTCCCGGCACCCCCACCGGCACTGATGAAGAGACAATGAGACCAACAAACCAGGTCAGCTCCCGACACCCTGTCGGCACTGACAAAGAGACAAAGAGACCAACATATCATGTCAGCTCCCGGCACCCTGTCGGCACTGGCGAAAAGACCAAGAGACAACAAACTAGGTCAGCTCCCGACACCTTGTCGGCACTGACGAAGAGACCAAGAGACAACAAACCAGGTCAGCTCCCAACACCCTGTCGGCACTGACGAAGAGACCAAGAGACAACAAACCAGGTCAGCTCCCGACACCCCGTCGGCACTGACGAAGAGACCAAGAGACAACAAACTAGGTCAACTCCCGACACCCTGTCAGCACTGACGAAGAGACCAAGAGACAACAAACCAGGTCAGCTCCCGACACCCTGTCGACACTGACGAAGAGACCAAGAGACAACAAACCAGGTCAGGCTCCTGACACCCCGTCGGCACTGACGAAGAGACAAAGAGACCAACATATCATGTCAGCTCTCGGCACCCTGTCGGCACTGACGAAGAGACCAAGAGACAACAAACTAGGTCAGCTCCCGACACCCTATCGGCACTGACGAAGAGACCAAGAGACAACAAACCAGGTCAGCTCCCGACACCCCATCGGCACTGACGAAGAGACCAAGAGACAACAAACTAGGTCAGCTCCCGACACCCTGTCAGCACTGACGAAGAGACCAAGAGACAACAAACCAGGTCAGCTCCCGACACCCTGTCGGCACTGACGAAGAGACCAAGAGACAACAAACTAGGTCAGCTCCCGACACCCCGTCGGCACTGACGAAGAGACCAAGAGACAACAAACTAGGTCAGCTCCCGACACCCTGTCAGCACTGACGAAGAGACCAAGAGACAACAAACCAGGTCAGCTCCCGACACCCTGTCAGCACTGACGAAGAGACCAAGAGACAACAAACCAGGTCTGGCTCCCGACACCCCGTCGGCACTGACGAAGAGACAAAGAGACCAACGTATCATGTCAGCTCCCGGCACCCTATCGGCACTGACGAAGAGACCAAGAGACAACAAACTAGGTCAGCTCCCGACACCCTGTCGGCACTGACGAAGAGACCAAGAGACAACAAACCAGGTCAGCTCTCGACACCCTGTCGGCACTGACGAAGAGACCAAGAGACAACAAACCAGGTCAGCTCCCGACACCCTGTCGGCACTGACGAAGAGACCAAGAGACAACAAACTAGGTCAGCTCCCGACACCCTGTCGGCACTGACGAAGAGAAGAAGAGACAGACAAACCATGTCAGTTCCCGACACCCTGTCAGCACTGACGAAGAGAAGAAGAGACGTACAAACCATGTCAGCTCCCGACACCCTGTCGGCACTGACGAAGAGAAGAAGAGACAGACAAACCATGTCAGTTCCCGACACCCTGTCGGCACTGACGAAGAGAAGAAGAGACAGACAAACCATGTCAGCTCCCGACACCCCGTCGGCACCGACGAAGAGAAAAAGAGACCAGTACACCCACGGGCACCGCCCGGCTCATCCTTCGCCTGCGCTACCCGTGGGTGGGGGGCATTTGTGTACACCAAAAATTGCACACCCAGATGTCCTGCTCGGCCTCGCATCAACAACGGCGCCGAGTGAAGAAGCCCCGGAGAGACTGGTCGTCCGGACTCCCCAAATATGTACACTACCGTGAAGCCGTCCCCGGAGTCACGACAGCAAAGAGAAACCAACTCCCGGGAAGCTCATAATCCATGGGGCCTCGAAGAAAATCAAATGGGCCACAACTTGTGCTCACAACGGGCTCAAAACTGCCCATTTAGTCCTTCAGCGGCATGCCACTGGAGCCCTTCAGCGGCACACCCTCCAGGGTGCTCCAGCGGCACGCTCTTGTGAATCCCTTCAGCAGCACAGCCCCCAGCGGCACGCCCTTCAGATGCCCCAGCGGCACGCCCATTTGGCCCTCCAGCGGCACGGCCATCCAGCCCTTCTGCGGCACGCTTCATCGCACCAAGTCTATACAGCCATCAGCCCAAGTCTGTACGTTGGCTGAATGAACAAACGAAGTCTGTACAGCCAAGCCCCAAGTCTGTACATTGGCTGAATGCACAAACAAAGTCTATACGTCCAAGCTCCAAGTCTGTACATTGGCTAGCTGTTTTGAACGCAAAGTCTATACACTCGTGTGGAAAGTCCGTACAGAGTTCTGGCAAACGTGAAGTCTATACACTGGTGAAGTCTGTACATCCACCAGTTCAATGCGAAGTCTATACACTGGTGAAGTCTGTACATCCACCAGTTCAACGCAAAGTATGTACATCGATGAAGTCTATACATCAGCCCCTGCAAGTCTATACGTTGCAGCTAGGAGAAGTATGTACAACCCATGCCTTGCCAAAGTCTATACACTCACTTGCCCTGGCAACCGTCCAACGGCACACCCCAGGCCGCTCAGCGGCACACACCCCAGGCCGCTCAACGGCACACCCCCCAGGCGCCCAGTGGCACCCCCCTAGGCCGCTCAGCGGCACACCCTCAACGCCCTCAGCGGCACACTCTCCTGGCCGTTCAACGGCACGCCCTTTGGGCCCTTCAACGGCACGCCCTTTGGGCTCTTCAGCGGCACACTTGCCTTGTCTTCTAGCGGCACGCCCTTTTGGCCTTCCAGCGACACGCCTTTTTGGCCTGCCAGCGGCACGCCATTAAGGCTCTTCAGCGGCACATTCCGACAGACGAGATCTTGCGCCCATGCCCTATGGATCCTCGGCGCGCAGTGGGCTGTCCGAGGTGTCACCCGGGGGTTGGGCCATGCTGCCTACTCCCCATGTCACCCAGGACAAGGGAGTCAACTCCCATTAAAACCCCCGGGCGCATCCCGCCTTCGAGGCTTACACCGTGTGGGGTATAAAACCCCTCTTCGCTGCAAACAAGAGGGGGGGGGGGAGACAACAGAGAAGAGGGAGCTGCCAGAAAAGAAAAGGGAAGAAAAGAGAAGAAGAGGAAGAGAAGAAGAGGAAGAGGAGGGGAGGTTCTGCCTCCCTCCCCCGTCGCTGTTCCGTCCACCGCCACCTGAGCGAAGAGAAGAAGAAGAAGAAGAGGAGGGGAGGCTCTGCCTCCCTCCCCCGTTGCTCCGTCCACCGCCACCTAAGCGAAGAGAAGAAGAAGAAGAAGAAGAGGGGAGGCTCTGGCTCCCCCCCGTTGCTGTTCCGTCCACCACCGTCGGCGTGAAGAGAGGGAGGGAAGAAGAGTGAGGGGAGAGAGAGAGGGTGAGGTCCGGGAGGGGAGAAGTCCGTGCTTCCCCCCCCATTGTATCTTCTTTCTTTCTTTCTTTGCCCCCTTGTTTTCTTCTTCGTCGCCACGTATTAGCTCCCTTGGGGCACTCCTTTCGTGAGAATAAAAGTAGAAGGCTTGCAAGTATTTTTTCTTGGACGTCTTTCTAAAGCATTTCTTCCGTGTTTGCATCCTTCGGTGTTTCACGCCCCCTTTCCCTTTCTCCTTTTGTTAGGGTTTGCTTCCTCCCGGGTATTTTTGCCTTCGCTCACCCTAACTGCGCCCCAGCGGCACACCCCAGTCCAGCCCCAGCGGCACACCCTAGCCGTGCCCCAGCGGCAAGCCCCAACCAGCCTTCGCCGGCACACCCCCATCGGGCCTTTGCCGGTGCACTCTTCAACACCCTTCGCCGGCACGGCCTTGGCTGCCTTTCCCCGGCACGCCTATGATGGCCCTCGCTGGTATGCCCCTTTGGGCCTTCCTCGGCACGGCCTTCATGGCCTTCACCGCCATACCCTTGGCCCCCTTGGCCCGACACACTTGCCCTTCCTTCTTGCCCGATGCATTTCCCCCTCAGCCAGTCCTAGAGTAGCATTCCACTCGCCATTCCCTCCGAGTTTTCCGAGGTTTATAAAGGTGTTGCCGCTCTCGGGCGCCCACCTCCAGTTGTCGGGTTCCGCCACTCCATGTGGGCACGTTCCCTGTATCTCCCTTACGCTCGAGTTATGGGGAGATGCTGCCGAATTTTCGTTACAAACAATAACAGATTGAAAGATAAAAGGAAGCAACAAACAAATGGAACAGCCACACATTTAAAAGACAAAAGACAGCAGCAAACAAACGAAAAGAACAATGGTGAAATGCCTTAACCAAAGCAAATGGAACCGCAATCAATTCAAAGAGGACCGAATCGAACGACAACTAAACAACTTGAACATCCGCCCTCACAAAAGAAAGAACAAAAATTAATCAAGAGAAGAAAAGAAGAAACCCATGCAAACTTAATAAAATCAGGAAAGAAGAAAAGAAAAGTCGTAAAAGAAACGGAGGAGGAGTGGGCTGCCGCCGGTACACCCTCTAGCTACCCTTGGCCAGCACACCCTTCGCCAGCACACCCACTCGCGCCCTTCGTCGGCACACCCTCCATGGCCCCTCGTCGACACACCTTGCCAACTCTTCCCCGGTACGCCCTTCAGTGGCCCTCACCGGCACACTCCCTGTTACCTTCGCCGGCACGCTCCTTTGGCCCTCAGCGGCACGCACTCCCTCAGCCCTTCAGCGGCACACTCCTCAGCCCTTCAGCGGCACAGCCCCAGGCCCTTCAGCGGCATACTCCCAGCCCTTCAGCGGTACACCCCCAGGCCCTTCAGCGGCACACTCCCAGCCCTTCAGCGGCACACCCTCAGCCCTTCAGCGGTACGCCTTTCTCTTAGCCCTCTAGTGACCCATTCTCTCTCCAGAAAATATGAGTAATAATACTAATAATAATAAATAATAACAGATTCAAAAAATGAATAAATAAAGAAGAATAATAAAGGAATAAGTAATAGTAATAATAAGCTTAAAAATAATGACGATAATAATAATTAGACAAATAAACGATAACAAAAATGAGTGAATAATAATAACGAACTCAATAAGAATGATAAATAAATAAAAGATAACTAAAATAAATAATAATAACAAACTTAACGAAACATGACAAGCAAATGAATGACAATAAAATGAACAAAAATAATAACAAACCTAACAATAACACTGATAAATAAATAAATCATAAAAAAATGATAAATAGATAGTAATAACAAACTCACTCAAAGATACGCATAAATTAATGAATAATAATGATAAAATTTCAAATGATAACAAAACAATGAGATCCACTTTGCAGCCCCGTCTCTCTCGTGACCCGGTGCCGAAGGAACAACAATGTCGCCCTTCCAGGTTGGGCCTGAGTCTTGGGAATCATCCCGAACTGGCCGTGACCCGACCTCGCCTCGGGCTGACATTCCGATTAAACCGGATTCATTTCTCCGGCCGGATCCCTTCCGAGCCGCTACTAAAATTGCCGCACGCTCAGCAGACATTTGAACGGGTTCACCTCGATTTTCACCGTGTTTCTATTATGGACCTGTGTCTGAATATGAAAAGACCCGTGAGCAACCAATATGGCCGACGGCTCCCTCCCCGACATGGTCGTGAGCCGGCATTGCTCCGGGCCGATAGCCCGTTAAATCGGATTCATTCTAATGGGATTCGTTCCCGTTCTTTCATTGAAACTGCAGTAAACTCTGCATACATTTGTACGGGGTCGTTTCCATCCACGTCGTACTTTCAACATGGGCCCTTGCCCGAACATGAAAAGGTCCGTGAGTGACCGACAAAATCGGAATAGAACGAGACGGTCCTCGCCACCCCTGGACCCCTTCCATGGGAATATTAATAAGACCTCCATGGGCCACGCTTAGACCTCAGGTCCGTCCCAATTGTGGTCGCCGTTCGGCTCATATCCTCGGTCTACAGCCCGCTCCCTTCGAACACGTTTTCGATTTTGGAGTCTAGTCCTGGGACTCTCCCCCGTTACCCTCCGGCACCGGAAATATTAATGATGCCCGCGCAAGCCTCGTTCGGACCATGGGAGGAGGCCCCGGTATGGTCTTGACTCGATCTCGCACCTGGCCAATAGATTTACTGGTTTCCTGCTACACTAACCGAGATTTGACCGAATGTTTTCGGTGTCTCAGAATCATAAACTTGCCGTATCCCAGCATGCATATGTCCCAGGTCCTCCCGCGACGATTACAATATTCTCAAGCCGGACTCCCATCCGAATATTAAACGGTCTCCCGAACGACCGATACGTTTCGAACGTCCGCTTCCCTAGACACAGGGCTTTTCAGCCGATTCAAGGGATATTCCCTCGTTGCCCCTTGGCACCAGAAATATTAATGACACTCATGCAAGTCTTGTTTCGACCGCGGGGGGGCCCACCGCAGTATGGTCGCAGCTTGCTCTTGCACCGGGCCAACAGATTTACTGGTTTCTGACCGCTCTGACCGAGGTTTAGCAGAACGTTCTCCGCTCTTCCGAACAATAGATTTTCTGTACCTCGGCATACATGCATTCCGGTTTTCCCGCGACAACCGCGATCTTCTCGAGCCGGACATTCGTCCGAACATTAAATGGTCAGTACACGACTGACATGACCGTGAAGAGTCTTCTTCTCGCCCTCGCGCGAGGATTTCAATACCTCGTAGTAGACCTTCCATGCAATTGATTTCTTGGCCATGAGGCCCTGAATCCCGGAGATTAATCAAGGGTGTTCCCTCGTATGGGGGATGTAAATGACGCCGTGACCTTTATGGCGCGGCGGGTTTTGGTCCCGACACGAACCACACAATCGTCTGACCGAGTCAGATCGAGCGCACCGTGGGCTCTTCGGAGCCCGAATAAATTGTCACTTTGTGACTGGCACGCCCACGCACTCAATAGACGAAACCACCCGAACAAGCGAATTTTAGTGCGTCCACGCCGAGGAAGATGAGAGAGCAGTTCGGAACGCGCTGACCATGTGGGAGATCAGCAAGGTGCGCCCGTGGCAAGCAGAAGTGGAAGAGAACGATGAAGCACGCCGTGGCTACGTGAAGGACTTGAGGAAGATCCGCCCTCTTGCGGATAAGAAATTGAATGTAGCTTGATTTTGTTCATGAAAAGATGTTGGTGTAATTGACAATCAGAATTGAAGCCTTATTAATCTTATGTTGCATTAAGTTTATTTGAATGAGATGGGAATGCCTTAGTTGTTATGCGCACGAGTTGTGGTTTGATTGGTTAAAGTGATCTAGAAAACACAGCCTCTGGAGAGTGTAACGGTCTCGAGCAGAGCCGTTAGAATGATGTAACGGTAGGGAGATAGGCCGTCAGGGTGAAAGACCTGAGAATTAAGTTCTCTGGAGGATGTAACGGTCCAACGACAGACCGTTAGAAACCGTGACAGTCGTGGCCCAGACCGTTAGGGAGAGAGCTGCTGAGAGAGTCAAGTGAAAGCCTGAGGGAATGTAACGATCCAGGAAGGACCGTTAAATGAGTGTGACGGCCTACACCTGGCGCGTCACAGTTTTGAACCTGCACAGTTGTGAGACTTCAGTCTTCAAACTTAAACCTACGTTCTGCACACACTTAGACAAGAGACAAGTTGATGGGAATCGACGCTGAGTACTAACTTTTTATTTTGCATTTGAGTCATTTTATTTGCTTTTATATCCTTGGGAAAGTATATGTGCAATTGTAAGGCTTTGTAAGCCAATGTGTCATTCCCTAGGATTGTGTGGATTTCTATGTAATTTGCCAGTAGGTCCAGCAAGGGGCCCCCAGCCCTTTCCCATTGGTCCACCTAAGCTATGTGGGGCTGGTCAACCATCCTAGGTGGCCATCTAGAAGGTTTGAATGCCAATTGACCACATGGGAGACAAGTGGTGTAAAATGTCAAAGTTGGCCACCTACCTTATCTACCTAGTCAAAGGAGTGTCCCCTCCATATGTAATTTATTTATTTTTGATTTTTGATCACATGGGGGAAGAAAATGGCCTATTTCCCACGAAATTATCAGCCCCCCACCCCTTGCCATTTTCTATATAAGCCTATGTATAGTGTCATTAGAGATTAATGAAGGAAAAAATTGGCATTTTGCCCCAAGAGAGCTCTTGGAGGGTGCACCCCTCTCCCCCTATCTCCTTGCTGTTCTTCCCCTTCCTCCAGAAATCTAGGGTAGGAGACCCTTTCTACCTCCCCCTCTCATCCTTTGAGTTCCCTTTCTGAAGCTGCCGCCGCCGCCGTCGCACCTCCGTCGCGCCGCTGCCACCGCCACCGGAGTTCTGTCTCCATCAGGATAGAAACCCACCTCCGTGGTTCTAAATTTTTATGTTGTTGTCTGATTGAGCTGAAATTTTGAGAGCTTGTTTCTATCTTTGTTAGCTTTCCATCCATATATCTTATGCCTCATTCTGAGTTCGTTTGATATTTTTGCTGCAATTTCTAGTCCACCCCTGTCAATCTGTCATTCTGCAGATCTACAGTACAGAGTCATCTTGTTCTATTTTTTTCACCACCGTATCTATTTTTAGAAAATCCCAAATAATTATTGAGTCTTCCCCACGTATATCCCCTTCCACCATAATTTTCTTAGAGTCTACAAATATCGTTTACCCCTCAGTCAAGGGTGTGTTTCAGGCAGATTGTTTGCTGCCCTGTGTGTCTGTCAGTCTGGGTCAGAAAACAAAGTCCGCTTGCAGAGGTTTTAATTTTCAATCCGTGTGGTGGATGAATCTGAAACAATATTATGTTGTAGATCTCTGAGTGCTCTTTCCATCGGTACCCGCCACGCCTCGATCGGCCTCCAGATCTGAGCGTAGTGATTTTCGCCGCCGTAGCCCGCAGATCTATTCTGTGTGCAGGTCCGAAAATTCAATTCGGGGGGAAATCAAAAGTAAATATCAAAATTCAACTTCGGGTGCCGCCCCTTCAGGAAGTCGATCCGGGACATCCCGCCATCATCCCAGCCAAGCGGCGCCTCCAGAAGACATCAGGAAGGTGACGTTCCTTTGGAACGGATTGCTTGCTGTCCACCGAGTCAGTCACCGAGTTGGCGCAGCACCGAGTTGCAATAGTGCCGAGTCGGATCAGCAGGCCGAGTTCGTGCTGAGTTCGCCTCCAGATTGCTGCCCGTCAACCCAGGGTCTGTCCTCCCGGGCCCCACTGTAGCCCTTTACCTCCCTGCGTGGAGTGAGCAATAGAATTACTGCTGTAATTAAGTTTTTAACTGTTGTTAACCGGGAGTTGCCGTAACTGGCCGGGAACGTCTTCCCCACGCCCGGAGCATGGAGGTAAACTCGCTACCTCTCTCTTATCGCATTTTGCTCAATTCGTATACTTTTGAATGCCGCTGCGAGTGTAGGATTATTAGCCCGTTATCATTTCATCACCGCTGCGAGAGAGTGAGTTTGAGTGTTACCGTCCCGTGACTTGATCCGAGTCTACACGGAAAGCCGATACCCGTGACTCACGGCCGGTTTCTTAACCGTGCCCGGTCCCACGTTTCCCTCGCTAAGGGATAATTGCGAGCTCGTCTAGAGTCCAAGGATCTCATTCCTAATTCAAGTCGAGTCCGTGGTCCGTCCCGCATCACAAGTTAGATATGTTCTTAGACTCAACCCCTTGCCTTGGAGCAAGTTAGAGAATGGCCATTTCTTGATATTTGGTCAAGGGGTGGAGCCTTATTAAATAGGTGAAAAATATAATAGAAATGATGCGATGCATGCAATGCATATGATGGTGTTTTTGAGTTTTGGAAAATATATGATTTTTTGTGAGATTTTGGAAATATTTGGTGTTTTTGGGTTTTGGCACATATGGTTTTTGTTGGATTTTGAAATATATGATTTTTTTGGATTTTGGAAATATTTGATGTTTTTGGATTTTAAAAATATTTGATGTTTTTGGATTTTGAAATATATGATGTTTTTTTAATTTTGAAATATATGATGTTTTTTTTGGATTTTGGAAACCAGTGCCTTCCCCTGACAGCGTGGGTCCTTCTTATTGTAACGAGAGTTCTGAGGTTGGCGTGCAACAAAGTGACAATCCCTGACCGAGGCCCAACTCGCATGACGGTGCTTCTACCAGGGCCATACCCAGGGTACTAGTCTTAATCCTAAAAAGGAAAATCGAACATGGGGGTAAGCTTAGGCCAGATCTAGAAGCTCTTAGGACTTGGGTTCCTTTCCAGACAACCCATTAGAGATTTGGTCTGTTGTGCCAGGGCTTTGTGTCGGTCATCGAACCTTAGTCCACCCTAGGCATGCATACGACCGGGCTCATTCGTCCCGCGGGGAACTGTACTGCCTCTTCTCATAGGCATTCATCCTCTTCTCATCTAAGAGTTCTAGCTGAACCAGTAACGCCTCTCAACGTTCGTCGAGATTAAGTTCCTTATCGAGCTGGACTCTAAGGGAAGGGATCAAGATCTCATATGGGAGCACCGCCTCCATCCCATAGGTAAGAGCATAGGGAGTTTGTCCCGTGGGAGTACGGACGGAGGTGCGGTAAGCCCATAGAGCTTCCACTAATCTTTCTGGCCAATAGGAAAACTTATGAGATTCGCATGTTTTCTTGATGATTTTAAGAAGGGTTTTGTTAGTGGCCTCGGCTTGACCATTACCCTGAGGATAATATGGAGATGAATGATGCAATGTAATATTGAACTTCTTACATAGGTCCTTGAACTCTTGAGATACAAACTGGGGTCCATTGTCGGTGATGATGCTGCTTGATACTCCGAACGGCGAGATGATATTCTTCATGATAAAGCGGCACACCATTGAAGCTTTGATCTCCGCGTACGCCTCCGCTTTGGCCCATTTGGTAAAGTACTCAATGGCGGTAAGGATAAAGGATTTCTGCTTGATCTGAGAATTAGGATCACCGAGCAGGCCGACAACGTCTAAAGCCCACATAGAGAATGGCCAAGGAGCAGAAAGAGGATGGAGAGATGAAGCTAGAGCATGGATTTTGTCGGCATGGAGTTGGCACTTAAGACACCTCCGGACGTAGAGGGAGCAATCTTCCTCTAGAGTGGGCCAATAGTAGCCCTGCCAAAGGATTTTCTTCGCTAGCGCCTGGCCATTAACATGACCTCCACACTCACTAGAATGGGCTGCTTCAGCCACCTTCCATGCTTCATTATCATCTAAGCATCTCATGAGCATTCCATTAGTAGCACGCCTGTATAGTTCTCCTGCAACAATGGTATACCTTAAGGCGGCTCTCCTTATTACTTTACGCTTCTCGGTGTTTGCCCCTTCTGGGAACGATCCGTCTTTGCAAAACAACTCAATTTCATGATACCAGGGTAATTCTTCTTCTTCTAGGATTTCTTCTAGCTCCATCAGAGATACTTCCTTGAGATCTTCCTTCTCAGCCCTCGCCTCTACAGCTTTCCTAAGGTTGATGTACCAAGGATCCTGAAGAGAGGGTGCGTCCAGTATCTGAACGACGATAGTCTCAGTGCTCTGATTGAGAGGGAAAGATAAATAGGAAGTGAGTGAAGCTAAGGCATCAGCTAGGATGTTCTGAGACCTAGGAGTATGGATATAGATCAGCTTACGGAATTGCCTAGCCAGGCGCGTGACCAAATCTTGATAAGGCTTGAGCTTGGGGTCACGAGTGCGGTAAGTAGACAGAACTTGCCGCAGGATGAGCTGAGAGTATCTTATGATATTCAAGTACCGCGCGCCTAGGAGATAGGCGTGCTTCAATCCAGCCAGGAGAGCCTCATACTTGGTGATGTTGTTGGTAGCAGGAAATCGAAGTTGATAAGCAAAGGGAATAGTCACTCCCTCTGGAGTGAGTAGAACAGCGCCGATCCCTCGGCCTTGAGAATTGAGTGCACCATCGAAGTGCAGAGACCAAAAGGGATGATGAGAGATAGCAGAGAGATGCTCTTCAGGGAAATCGTCCTGAATAGAGTCAGTGTGAGGGATGGGAAGATGGGCAAGATGCTCAGCGATGGCGTACCCTTTGACCGCCTTCTGAACGACAAAAGTGATATCGAATTGAGAGAGGAAGCTCTGCCAGCGAGCTAACCTACTAGAAAGGATAGGCTTTTCTAAGAGATAGCGGATCGGGTCTATTCTAGAGATCAACCTAACTGGGTGGGCAAGGAAGTAATGTTTAAGCTTCTGAGCTACCCACACTAAGGCGGCACAAGTCTTCTCCATAGCGGTGTATTTGGACTCAGCTGGGTTGAACAACCGAGAGAGGTAATAAGCAGCCCGCTCTTTCCCTTCATCGTCTACTTGTGCTAAGACCGCCCCTAGGGAGTCCTCAATGACCGAGATGTATAGGATTAGAGGTTTCCCAGGGACAGGAGGTTGCAAAACCGGGGGATTGGATGGATATTCCTTTAGGTCCTCATAGGCCTTTTGACAGTCTTGATTCCATTCAAACTTAACCCCTGCCTTAAGCAATTCATAAAACGGACGGCACCTTTGAGAATGTTGGGATATGAATCTTCTGATGAATTGTAATCGACCAATCAGTCCTTGAAGTTCCATAATGTTCTTTGGTGGAGGCTTGTCCATGACGGCCTGTGCTTTGTTAGGATCAATCTGAATCCCCCATTTGCTCACTATAAAACCTAGCAGCTTCCCTGAAGAGACTCCGAATACGCACTTCTTCGGATTCATTTTAAGCTTGTACTCCCTGGCTCTTTGCAGCACCTTAGCCAGAATAGAGGGGTGTTCTTCTTTAGTTTTTGACTTCACCAGAATGTCATCCACGTAGGCTTCCATGTAGATATGCATCATGTCGTGGAAGATGGCCATCATCGCCCTTTGATAGGTGGCACCTGCATTCTTCAAACTGAACGGCATAACCACATAACAATACATGCCCCAGGGTGTGGTGAAGGAGGTTTTCTCTTGATCTTAAGGAGCGAGATGGATCTGATTGTAGCCTGAGTATCCATCCATGAATGATAAGGCTTCGTACCCTGCAGTGTTGTCGACCAGGACGTCTATGTGAGGCAGCGGAAAATCATCTTTAGGACATGCTTTATTGAGATCCCTGAAATCGATGCAGATACGCACCTTTCCATCCTTCTTGATAACAGGGACTATGTTTGCCACCCACTGAGGATATAGAACAACTCTAATGAATCTGGCCTTGTACAACTTGTCTACTTCTTCCTTAATTTTTAAGGCCATGTGGGGGTGAAATCTTCTTGACCGTTGTTTCACAGGTGTTGCCCCTGGTTTAAGCATAAGTCGATGTTCCACTAAGGAGGGGTCAAGACCTGGCATGTCCTCATAAGACCAGGCAAAAGAATCGCTATACTCCCTCAGAACCTTAATTAAATCTTCTTCTACTTGCGGAGGGAGATTAACGGCAATAATGATGGGCCTTGGGTCTTCTTCAGTTCCCAGATTTATTTCCTTCGTAGGTTCATCCACTGTCGACGATGGCTCGTCGAATCTCTTTAATCCTTGCGCATACTGATCGGCAGTGTCATCTACGTTGCTGTCCTCATCGATTGGATCTTTCTCATCCAGTATTTCATAGACACCTAATCCGTCATCGCTCCATACCCCTTCTATTTCCTCTTCATCTTTAATCATGATTGCCGTAGCAACAAATTCTGGACATTTTCAAAGAGCATGACAACGCTGAGCTAGATCTTGCAGGAACCTATCAGGAATGGATTTAGAGGGACGCGTAAGCGGGCGCGGCTCAGAGGAGGAAGGGTTGGACGAGCTAGAACAAGACCCTACCTCTCTAGACCTAACTGACTCTACTTCCCTAGACTCGACGGACCCTAATCCTAACCTAGGAGAAAGAAAATCTAGTGGAAGGGAAGGAGCAGGGGACTCGTGCCCTTGGGAGGAGGGTGGAGATAGGGTAGCATAATCTTCCACTGAAATCTCCGTTTCGAATTTGACGTTTTTTTTAGAGATCAGTAGAGACTACACAACAGGATGGAGGAGGCAGAAGTTGCATGAGAAATAGCTCTGGGAAGATGCAATCAAAGAATGGATCGGAGGAAGAGAACCACATCTCGTGGAGTTGGGCGTTGGGGGGAGGTGGAGTGAATAGAGTGGATAGATCAATGGGCCGGCAATGCCCGCAAGCACAAGGAACGAATAGAATTTCAGGTGGATCAATGAAGGATGGATTTACCATGATAGGAGGAAGACGGGGTAAGAATTCCCCTTGCTGGAGGAGAGATTGAAAGCGAGAGGGAGACCAAGAAAAGACAATCGGCGAGCTCCCCTTCTCCCGTGGATGCTGAATTGGCTGTTTCTTCGGCCTCCATTGGACGAGCCGAACCTCTTGACGCTTCTGGCAGTCTTCTTCATGAAATAGCCCCTGGAGGGCTTGACCATAGTCAATCACATCGTCAACTGGCCCTCTTAGCATTGGGGGCGGACTGGCAATCGGACAGACTGTATCCTTCCTTGGTGGAGCTAGCTGCGAAACTAATGTACCGGGCTGGAGAGGCCCTCGAACAAAGTGTTGACGGTAGTCCCAGGTGAGTGGCCCAGAATCACCCATCCTAGACAATGCGGTCTCTCTGTAGCTGAGACCTCTCCTGCCCATTTTTCTTCCCTTGGGTATGGGCTTTGTTCTTCCTTGCAATTGAGCACCGAGGCCTTTCCCCGGTTGATAACCCAGTTTTAATATAATGTTCCAGCCCTTGGAGTCTCGGATCTGGGGCTTCACCTTGATATTAATCGCTGCAGTGACGGGTTTACGGGGTGCATAAGCCCAGGGAAAGTCTAGATCCAGCACTGAGATAACAGGCCGGCTACTTGGCCATAGTGCGGGAAGAATTTTATCTGAAATAGCCTTCACTGATTGGACCGTGGATAAACTTTTAACTTTGACGACCCTCCCTTGAAAAGGAAATTTGATGCATTGATGCGCAGTGGAGGGTACAGCACTGAGTGTGTCAATCCATGGACGACCCAAGATAGCCTTGAACATAGGGTCAATGTCCAGCACATAAAATTCCATGGGCATGGTAAGAGGCCCAAGCTCTGCTTGAATAGTGACTACCCCGTGACATGCTCTTCTTGAATTATCATATGCTGCTATGGTGGTGGGGGTAGCTCGCAGTAGTCCTTCAGATATGTTGCAAGCTCGAAGGGTACTGAGTGGGCACACGTTAATTGATGCCCCTGTGTCAACCAGTGTTGCTTCAATACTGACTTTATTCAGAATGATTGTAATGCAGAGCGGCATTTGCCGAGCTTCTGGAGGTGCTAGCTCGGTTTCTGAGAATGTGATTGCTGGCCCTTTGGAAATTGTTGCCAGTGCCGTGGGAAAACTGTCGACTGCCATGTCTTCACTAACCATCACCTTCTGTAAGAAATTTCTGAGAGCATCTTGGTGAAGGGTGGACCTTTTGATAAGCTCCAGGACTGATATCTTGGCGGGCACCCTGTCCAGATGATGTAGTAAATCGTATTGGGTACCCGGTAGAGGTTCGGCCTCTTCCTGCTCGGCCGTCGACTGAGAAGACTGGGGATTGGAAGTAGTAGGATAGTTTCGATGGAACAATCGCCCGCTCCGTAGGGCGAGGTTTTGTGCCGGTACGGTATCAGGGGATGATATAATTGGCCCGGTGGGGTGGACGAGCGGAATAGGTGGTGTATGGGGAAGGATTTGGTGGGATGTGATGTTGGTGGAGGTTATAAGTGGTGAATGGATGAGGGATTGGTGGAAGACGGGGAGGTGATGATGGATGTTGGTACGGGCGGAGGAAAGGCTAGCGGAGGTGTAGTGATGGGTGGATGGCTGGGTGACGGAGTAATGAGGGTAGTGGGGGTAACTATTTGCGAGGGTGATGGAATTCCGGGTGGCGGTGGAGCGGGTGTGAATGGGAGAACAAGCGGGGAAGGTATTGGGTGTGTAGGTAAGATGATGGAGGAAGTGGTGGGGTTGCGGTGATTATGGTGGAGGGCCATTATCTGCGGCGTAGTGCCGTCATCATCAAAATACCACCCGACATTAGGAGTCGGGGGTTGGACTACCTTTACCTGGGCTGGTGCTAGTGGCTGAAGCTGTGGAGCCAGAGGATGGTTCGGCATCGGGTCCTGGTGGATTCCCAGATCCTGAATCGACTGCTGTAGCTGTTGCTGTGGCAGCTGCTACTGTGGCTGTGGTGCTTGTTGCTGCTGCACTTGCTGCCTCGGCGGCTGCCTTCTCTTCTCTTTGATTTCAACAATGGCCCTGTGCATCTCGGCCCAATCAATTATCTGTCCTTCGTGAAGATCATATACCAGGTCCCTGAACTGAAAGCATCCTTCAATTGTGTGGCCCGGCTGCCTGTGGAACATGCAATACTTCGTTTGATCAACGGTCGGGTTCCAGTTGGGCCGTTCCGGAGGAAGTTGTATAGCATTAACTGACATGAGAGCCGAGAAGATATCTGTGAGGGTTTCTGGCAAGGGTGGATATTGTGCCCTCTTGGGAGCTGGGCGCTTGTTATTACTGTTGTTGTTATAGCCGTTGGGTGGAGGGACGTTGTAGCAACCCTGATAAATGAATATTTGAAATAAATTAAAATATAAATATATTACCGGAGTAATACAGGAAATAAAACAAAGTACAAATAACGCCTCTTATCAAGGCGTCAATTTAAAAAGAAACGCCTCTATCTACGGCGTGACTAAAGAAAGGACGCCCTCACCTGACGGCGTCAAATCCCAACGCCAAAAAGGGCAAGGACAAGAAACGCCCCTATTTTGGGTGTGTTTTAAAAATAAGGAACGCCCTTATATAAGGCGCTTCTTAAGAAACGACCTGAACAAGGTCGTCAATTCAAGAATCGACGACCTGACCAAAGTCGTTAATTCCATTCGAGTTCCGTTCGACACGGGAGCTTATCCAGGGAAGGGTTATATTAATCTAGTAAGTGTCTACTAGGGTGAGGACTCTATTAGGGATATATTACCCTCAATCAAACACTACTTTTGTTAGGACTCCAAAAATCCTATAAATAAACTGTTCGATCTAACCCTAGAATCTATTTGGACGAACTACTACCGCACGGTACGTGAAGAACAAACTGTTCTTCTAATTCCTTTTGTTCTCTGCTTTGCCTGCATGAAGAACTGATAATTCTTCATTTTCTTTTCCTTATAGGAAGCTCTGCAGCTGCTGCCGAAGAACAGGTAATGTCCTTCGTTGTCTCGGTTATGTATACGAAGCTTAATATCTTCGTGTTTTATCCTCTATAGGTTAACTAAGGATTTGGTGTAGGAACGTGAAGACATCTAAAGGTTCTTCATCAAACACTATCTTCGTCCAACTTCTTCTGTATTATCTTCTACGTCCAGTCATCCAAGCCGAGAGTCATCTTCTCAAAACTTTCACGGGTCAATCTTCAATCAACTCTTAAAGGTAGGATTTTCTCAAGTTATTGTAGCCCAAATGAAAATAACGCAAGATATATGTATAAGCATGGCATGCATACAGTTTTATTTGGTTTACGGCAATATTTTAAAAGTAACGCCCCTGTCCAGGGCGCTAATTTACAAGACACGACCCTGACAAGGTCGTCAATTTCATATTTGACGCCCTGTACACAGGCGTTAATTTCATGAAAATAATCAACACCCATGTTATAAAGATGATATATATGAAATCCTGATTCTAATATAATGCATGACTCTGCCTGCTAGTTTTCCTGTCCTGTCCATGAAATTTGATATCGAGAAATTGCTTGTTATATAACTTCGTTACTGTTCATGACCCTTGAAGAATTAACGGCCTAAGTTAGGACGTGACTTATTAAACTAACGCCCTGAACTAGGGCGTGCGTATTTAAATAACGCCCCTTCAGAGGGCGCGTTTCTGTAAAATTCCGAAAAAAATTGTATCTTGTGAAAATAAGAATTAAATAGTAACGCCCCTTTCCAGGGCGTGTTTTAGATAAATCCTAAAAATTATTTATATTCTGTCAAATATGTAAATAATGAGACGCCTGCTACTGTAGTCGTCAAATCTTGAAGAAACAACCCTTACCAGGGCGCGTTTTAGATAAATTATTGAATTATTGAAATTTCTGCAAAATGAATACATATGTAAACGCCCTTATGTTAGGCGTTAATTACTTGATAAACGACTCTGCTTAAGTCGTTATTTTACTGTAAAACTGATTTTTCACTGTTTCTGTTAACCGATGGTTTCATATGTTATATAATATATATATCGGCACTATTCTCCACTCCGTGAGTATAGTCCCACGTTTCATGTTGTTTCATCAATCACACTCAACTCTCATTGACATACAAGCTCTCCATTGGGCATTCCGTTCCTTTGGACTAGCGAGTTAGTCATAGAGACCTCCGTAAGACTCCTCGTACCTTGGATTCCCTCAAGGTCGACTGAGCTGGTTGTACCCTGAAAACCCATTACACGATCTTTACCATGTCAATCTAAAGAAACATGGTATACCGGCCCTTATGATTATACAAAGAGTATATCATAAGAGAATTCTTAATGGGATGATGATATCATGCCATATCATGTCATTCTTGTAAACCTCAATTCTATGATAAGAATGAGGGTATCTTACTTTGATATACTGTTCATGTGGACCTCAATTCTATATAAAGAATGTCCATATTGATTTGTCATGGGACCCAAGTTAAGGGAACCATATTCTACCTAGTTTTATCGTTAATCATGATTATACCGTTATTATCGTCAATCTATGTCCTTTGTCATATTTTGGACTCTATTCTATCAAAGTTGTCATACATATCTACAAGCTTGATTATTGAAATTCTATATTGGCTATATAAACAAGAGTGGATGTCAAAACACATGATAAATGCTTGCGCATATAGGGCCCGATCTGGTCTTGGGAGGAGCACCCGAAAGTACTTGTGCCCATGGGAGTTAAAATGATAAGGTATCTGGCATTATACCGAGTACTTGACTTGCTTGATTGGACATTCCACACACATCTTGTACTTGAATCGTACTTGACTTGACATGAATTGCGTGGCCCGAAAAAGGGTAATTTACTTGCTTGATACATGATAGTCAAAGTTCTTGACATGACTTGTTAAACGTACTTGCTTGAATATCTTGAATACACTTGTTATCTTGTTGAAAGTTCATGATTAGTTCATCTTATTCTTTGATATTACATTCTCTCTATCTTGTCGTTTTATGCGAGCATGCATAGCTTTATTGCATTCATGAAAGATGTAATTACTTAAACCCCTTGCTAGTACTTGAGATATAATTTCCTACTGAGCGTTCGCTCATTCCGTTTGTCCCTTTTCTACTTTTCAGGTAAGTCCGACGACGATGGAAGTCAATCGGATGGGAATGGTCAAGAGTGAAAGTGATAGAGCTGCTCAAGTGTCATCTAGTCTTTTCTATAGTTTCTTGAGTCAATATGTATTCTTTTCCTTTTTATTAAACAGAGTATTGGATTTGTAATAGTCTATCCATTATGAAATAAAGGATTGGGTTATCTTGCTATTTTTGCGCATCTCTGTCTTTGTGTCGAATACACGACCACTCTGATTGACATGATTGATATAAACTCGTCACGCGTCTCTGGGTATCTTCCGCGCTCGGGGCATGACAGACGTTGTGATATTGTGGAGGTGGTGGTGGTTGTTGTGGTGCGGCGAAGGTATTTTGTGGAGTGGTGAAGGTGGGCGGAGGGTTTTGTGGGGTGACTTGGAAGTTTTGGGGAGCGAGATTCTGCGGAGTGCGGGGATTTTGAGGGAAGCGGAAGGGTGCGGCTTGAAAAGGGAAAGCAACGGCTTGAACTTGCTCGTTCGTTTGGATCCCTCCTTGAGGTTTCTTGTGATACTTGGGCTTTTGGTTTTCAAATAATGAGTGTATGGGGGAATCCTTGAACTGCATCTAAATAAAGCGCGCTTGGCTGTAAAGTTGATGCATGTTGGCTATGTCGTTCATGGCTAGAATATTGTGGAAGGTCGGAGTAGCATTTGAAATTAACAATTTGACCTTTTCTTCCTCCGGAATGTGGCTGGGCACTCTAGCGGCCATCTGCCTCCATCGGTCGGCATAGGTAGCAAATTCCTCATCTGGTTTCATCTTTTCGGCCACCAGATCTGTGAATGAATATTCCGGGCCAACTCTGTCTTTGAACCTCTGAATAAACTTATCCTTCACTGTCTTGAAGCTCTCGGCGTCTTCCAACGGCAAAGAATAAAACCATTCCAGTGAAACACCATCTAACGATCGGCGAAACAGATATGCCATGAGGCGATCATCATACTGAAATTGAGCCGACTCATATAAGAAGTCCCTCACATGAATGAAGGGATTGATGTTCCCATCATATTTCCTGTAATTGGGGAGCTCTGATTGTGGAGGGAACCGAATGTTCGGAAAGCTAGGAACTGGAACATCTGTCAAGGATTGTGGGCCAACCCGCTTCTGGAGGGAATCGAGTTACTATTGCATGGTGGCCCATTTATCCAGTAATTCCTACTCTCTGGAGGGAGCAGGGGTAGTGAGAGATGGTGGTTGAAATTGAGGACCGGAAGGGTGGACTGTAGCAGGAGGTGGGAGCCAACAAGAAGGAGCAGAAGGATGAACAGCCAAGGCAGGGGGCCCATAAGAAGGATATTGGGCCGGAGACTGACCCAGATTAGAGTGGGCTTGGACAACCCCTGGCAGAGGGTGCGAGAAATCTGAAGGGCCCATAAGGGCGTGTGGAACCATTAGGCTAGACATATGATGATCCAACTGAATGAAAGAAGGGATGGTAGACTTCCCCTTGTCAAAAGATTGCTGGGCCGAAGTCGAAGATTGGCCCGTCTCCATGCCAGCAAAGGTGATGGTCCGGGGTTGGACCGGAGTAAGATCAATCGGAGTGGGCTGGATGGAAGGCCCACCAACTCTAGGTTGGTCGATGGAGGGATTGGATTGACCCTGCATAATCGTGGGAGGGGAGATATTGGATCCTTGCATGGCCTGATAGACAGCTTGGAGTTGGGCCGGATCCAATTGGGCCATCATTTGGAGAATGGAGCCCGCAGAAGGAGAAGAGAAAGAAGAGGTGGCTTGACCGCCTTCCATGGGGGTAGGGGACGGAAGAGGGGATGTCCCTTCTCCAGAAGAGAATGAGGTAACCCTAGCAGGGTTTTCAAGAAGTCCTTGAGGAAGGAAATCCTCTTGGGAACGGGGAGGATTGAAAGAATCCATGGTGGATTCGAAAAGCGGGTTTGAGTAGAACTTGGAGAAGGAATTGACCCTAGGAGGTGCTTCCAACGGATGAAAGCAACTCCACATGCAACGACCAACCTTAACAAGATGCAAACAACACATCACAAACAATCACACAATGAGCAACCAAACTTAGATGATTTCTAACAAAGATGTAAGTGACAAGAGATGAAGACACTCAAAATCAACCAAATTGTTTAAGATGATGTGGCAAGATTTTTATGATTTCTCCTTTGGAACTTTAGTAGATTGATTAGGATGTGCTCTCAATAATAGGTTCTTGATAGGAGAGGGTGTAAGGCTTGGTTTGACTCTAAATGTGACCACTCCTTCACTTATGCGATCCTAGACACGGGATGGAAAAGGTACAACCGGCCCGGCGTCCGTATGGGAATCCACGGCTCGCGGGGACTTATGGAGGTCCCTGGTGTGATTTCCTAGTCGGCCCCAAGGAATATGGAGACGAGAGGTCCGCACACCAAGGTAGGAAAATATAATCTAATGTATGATAATATGCATGAACCTATGTGCACCGGAGTGCATGCAAATTCTAACCTAGAATCTAGCAAACAAGTATGCAAACAATGATGTAAATAAATGAACTAACTGAGGAGGAGATCAGATAACACCCAAGCAAGAATATCATAGTAGAAATTGTGAAAAGAAAATGCACCTCGGGATGCGTACCTATCTGGAGTATATAACGGTCTAGAGGACCTGCGTCAGGGGTAAGTGACGGTCGAATACCAGACCGTCAGAATCAATGTAACGCCGGGACAGGAGACCATCAGAGGAGCCAGGGAACCAAAAACAGCAAGGAAATAGAAGGGAAATCTGGGGAAAACCACACAAGGAAATGATGGCAGGTATAAGACAGAGTTCAAAAAGCATGATTGGCACAAGTCATCCCACCGTGATTGCCAAAAAAGTATCTGTTGATTTGTTTTGCTTCCTTCTCTTGTTTGTGGTTTGTGGTGATAAAGATGATAAGCAAAAATCAATGATCTCAATCAACCCAAGGACATGTGAACCATGAACCTAGGCAATCAGAACAAGCTCTAGCATGGGCAATGCTATCTCAACCAAACTAATCTAAAGAAAGTAAAGAAAAACACACGCCGGAGCATGGAGCAAGGAGTAAATAAAAACACTCCGCGTGGGTGGAACAAGCAAAGGAAATAAGAGATATGAGAGAGAAATCAATGCCCAATACTAAGGAAAGAACGTGATCGCCACTAAGGTAATAAAATAAGCCAAAGACCTAGTCAATACCTTAGAAATAGGGGGATGATGCACCCGCCCATGGGAGAGAGAAACTAATAAAATCTGCAGATCTCTCTTGAATGTAACGGTCCAGACCTTGTGCGTCACAGCAGTGTGATGGTCTCAATATGAACCGGTAAAGAAGCCTGACGCGCCTGACCACGACCGTCAGAGAACCTGCAGAAATAGCCTGTGAATTCTTTGAACTCCAAACCTTCCAGCCGGCCAGAAAGCTTGGGCCTCGTCTAATGAACTCTGTAAACCTGCCAAAGAACGTGAAACACAAGAAAATGATCCCAAATTAGCCCTTCAAACAATATAGCATCAATTCTCAAAGGACATAAGATCATGCAAAAGGAAAGAGGAATACCGGGGAAGTTTTGGTTTTTTAACCCCTCTGGGCGTTTTAAAAGATGGGAAGGATGTTTAGATGATGAAAACAATGGAGAACGTGAGAGAAAGAGGAGGGATAATGCTATGATGAGAGGAAGAAGGGAGAACGCAAATATGTAAATTATGAACTTTGAAACCCAAAACCAAAGTACTCCCTGGACTGTGATGCAGATGGACGTAGAAGTAGACTCCTCTTGGATGAAGATGGCTCCAGAAAGTGGCAGCACTTCGACGTAAAAACCAGATTTCTCCCCCTCAGGCCATGAAGTTAAGGGTGCTATTTATAGGCCCTCAAAATCTCTAGTCGAGCAGAGGATTATCCAGCAAGAAAAGATGATAACTGTTAGCAAACTCTTGAAGATAATATCACCAAGAGTCATAGAAACAAACAGAAGGTTCTGAGGATTAGATTTGGAAGAGAAATCACAAGATCAAACTCTTAACTCGACCACGGAGTAGCAGAGAAAAGACCAGAACTGCCAGGACTCTCTGTTGGATGTAACGGCTGCACGACAGACCGCCACATGGATGTAACGCGCCAGGGAGAGACCGTCATAGTAACCTTATCCCCAAAAAGATAAGATCAACGGGAAGAAGATCAAAACAGTAGGACTCTTGAAGGAATGTAACGGTCATGGATGGACGCGTTAGAGGGACGTAACGGCTGCACTACAGACCATTAGAATCAATGGACAGGCCAAAGGATAAGGATTGAAATAAAGGCCTTAAGTCTCAGGACTCTTGAAAGTGTAACGGTCCTGGGAGGACGCGTCAGAAGGATGTAACGCCCCTGGTGTGGACCGTTAGAAATAATGAAGATTGAATAATTAAGAACCGGAAATAAGCCCTAAGGGTAAGGACTCCTTAAGATGTAACGGCCAAGGAGTGACGCGTTATAAGGATGTAACGCCCCTTTAAGGGACCATTAGAGACAATAAGGATCCAAAATGAGATAGGAGCTTGCTAAGCTTCAGCCCATGAAAACGCCACCAGGAACCAAACTCAACCAAGAGGAGAAGACCCATGAAATAGACCTCTAACTAATCAAGAAAGCTCAATGAAGAGTGAATAACTCGGAGCATCATATAGAATGAACAAGGAGATGACCCGACTTATCGGTCATAAAACGGGTGTCAACACCGATGTGTGCTCCTCTCCCGACTCCGACGCTGCGTACAACTCAAAGCGTCAGCACCCTACTACAAAGCGTAAACAAATGCTCAGTAGGGAGGGGGAGCACCCCCATGTACCTCCGAAACTAGTCTCCATCTCAGCCTCCTCGGGGAAAGAGGCCTCAGAAGAAGAGGAATCGAGCTTGAACTCTCCTCCGTCTCCATGGCCAAGCTGCCATTATCCGGAGAGCCTGACGAAGTCCCCGACGAGTTCCCAAATGTGGCAAAACTAGAGGCCCCTACAAGTCAACAAAGCAAATGAGGTCAACACACAATTCAACCACGTACAAAGACAACTCTCCAGTTAAGGGTTTCGAACAAGAAACTCACCAACTGGGGCACTCCTTTTCGAGACCCTCTCAATGTCGATGATTTCCTCATCGCCCCCAGTCAAAGCCGCTGCAGCAGGCCCTTCCTTCGATGCCTCAGTCATGTCACGGGGAAGCTCACCCTCTTCTAAAGTTGAAGAAGTACCTGTGACCAACGCCAACGGAAGCTTAGCATTAACGGGCAACCTAAAAGCCCACCACAAGTGGCTAAGTCCCCAGTCACGTACCTGAGGGTCCCATACTAGAAGACCCGACCAGCCCTACTGTGCAGGCAAACACCACGGCTGGTAAAGGAGGGAGGGGCGTCTCAGCCAAAAGCTACGGTAGCAAGCTAGGCGCACCCCCGGTAACAGACGGGATCGGGGCACCCACCGCTCTTGGCTCTCCCTCGAAAGAGGGGAGGGCCACTGACGGACCGGTATTGACTAGCTCCTGGATCATCTCCAGAGTGGCAGCCGGATCCTCACCTGGCATATAGCAATACAAACACAGTCAACAACTCCATCCTGACAACTACGTGACAACGAGAGGGCAATCCCCTCCATAGCAACTCAACACTTACCCGAGTTATCCCGGGTTGCTGCTGGCTCCTGCCCTCCAACCAGCAAGGGCACCTCACCCTGTGCCTCAGAAAGGGCTGCGGTCCCTAACATCCCAGCTACCTCTACATGATACATATGACTGTGTCAGTCTCTAGAAGCAAACATAGCTACAAGCGGAACATGCCTGGTCCCAGAAATCCTTACCTAGCCGGGCATCCTCTGAGGCCTTCCACAACTCAAAGTCAGGAAAAGTCCTGATATTGGGGGCAACCTCGTCCATCACATGAAGGAACCCCTCCACATCTATTTCGCACTCGACCCCGTCATCAGGCAATGGGTCGACCTCCTGGGGAGGTGAGAAGGCCACCTCCGCTCCGGTCTCCAGTGGAGCTACAAGAAGCAAACCCAGCAGTACAGGATTAGCCAATCATAAAGGCTAAACCAACAAGGAACCAAGAGGCAAATATAGTGCTTACTCAGAGCCGACTCTGCCTCGATATGCTTACCAACCTCGGGTCCCTGAGAGGACTTGCCAGCCCCCACTACTCCGGTCTCTACCCGAGGGCACTTCTGCCTAGGCTAAAGGCCCCCGTTTCCACTCCCAGAAGATGTCTCTGTGGAGGGGTGATCTCCCTCCACTGCAGAGCCTGTCAACAAACACAGCCACGTATAACGTCTCAGTCACATACCCCAGAAAATAATAAAGTAGAGACAGCATACTAAAGAAGAGGTCTAACCTGGGGCCGCGAAGGGGGTCAACGGTAGGGGAACCAGCTACTCCGGCTTCAACCCCACCGCTCGGGCAGCCTTCGCGACCACCTCCCTGTTATCCCTCAGAGTTTAAGCACACTCGATGTGGGACACGAACTCCATGGGCCTGGCTGACCCTATCGCCTGGCCGATGTGGCGTCTCCAGTCGTCGACGATCGTGTCAGCAAAGCTCCCCTCGGGGAGCACCCAGTCCAGTGAGCCCTTCTTCCCGAAGCCGCAATCAGTCAGGAATTGGGCCCACCAAGTCCTCGGCGCTCTCGGTCGAGACGCCCTAGCTCTAATATCTACAGGCGCCGCCTGCACCTACCTCAGGGGTTTCAGTGCCCCGCTGCCACCTCGTCTCGTAGACAACGAACCCCGACTACTCCGGGGTCACTACCGTGCCAACCGCTCTACCTCCCGGTGGATCCAGGAGAAGCGGGTCCTCAGATAGTCCTCATCCAGAGCAATAGGAGACAGATCCTCCCTCAGAAGATGATCCACCTTGGCCTTCTTGATCGTCGTGGCCTTCTGCCGGTGTGGACACCAAAAATTGCAAACCCAGATATCCTACTCGGCGTCGCATCAACAACGGCGGCGAGTGAAGAAGCCCCGGAGAGACTGGTCGTCCGGACTCCCCAAATATGCACACTGCCATGAAGCCGTCCCCGGAGTCATGACAGCAAAGAGAAACTAACTCCCGGAAGCTCATAATCCATGGGGCCTCGAAGAAAATCAAATGGGCCACAACTCGTGCTCACAACGGGCTCAAAACTGCCCATTTAGCCCTTCAGCGGCACGCCCCTGGAGCCCTTCAGCGGCACACCCTCCAGGGTGCTCCAGCGGCACGCTCCCGTGAACCTCTTCAGCGGCACAGCCCCCCAGCGGCACAGCCCCCAGCGGCACACCCTTCAGACGCCCCAGCGGCACGGCCATTTAGCCCTCCAGCGGCATGGCCATCCAGCCCTTCTGCGGCACGCTTCATCGCACCAAGTCTATACAGCCATGAGCCCAAGTCTGTACGTTGGCTGAATGAACAAATGAAGTCTGTACAGCCAAGCCCCAAGTCTGTACATTGGCTGAATGCACAAACA
This sequence comes from Amorphophallus konjac, assembly GCA_022559845.1. Classification (NCBI taxonomy): domain Eukaryota; kingdom Viridiplantae; phylum Streptophyta; class Magnoliopsida; order Alismatales; family Araceae; genus Amorphophallus; species Amorphophallus konjac. The sequence goes on along the minus strand of CM040127.1, from coordinate 189,159,217 downwards.
AAGTCTATACGTCCAAGCTCCAAGTCTGTACATTGGCTGGCTGTTTTGAACGCAAAGTCTATACACTCGTGTGGCAAGTCCGTACAGAGTTCTGGCAAACGTGAAGTCTATACACTGGTGAAGTCTGTACATCCACTAGTTCAACGCAAAGTATGTACATCGATGAAGTCTATACATCAGCCCTTGCAAGTCTATACGTTGCAGCTAGGTGAAGTATGTACAGCCCATGCCTTGCCGAAGTCTATACACTCACTTGCCCTGGCAGGCGCCCAGCGGCACACCCCCCAGGCCGCTCAACGGCACACCCTCAGCGGCACACTCTCCTGGCCGTTCAACGGCACGCCCTTTGGGCTCTTCAACGGCACGCCCTCCTTGCCGGTCAACGGCACGCCCTTTGGGCACTTCAGCGGCACGCCTGCCGTGTCTTCCAGCTGTAGACACGCTAAAATTGACATTATTTTGAGTATATTTCATATTACCGTGCAATGCCCCATTTGACCCTCAAATTAGCTTGTTTGAGTGGTTTTTCCCACTTTTCTTGAATTTCTCCTATTTTACCTCATTTCCTCCTTTTTCCTATTTTTCTGGATTTTCTGGGCATTTATCTCTATTTTCTGAATTCACGCCCTCATCAGGGGCGTGTTTTTGAAACACGACCTGATCTAGGGCGTGTCTTCCCATTTTATCTATTTCTCTCCCATTTTATCTATTTTCTGAATACGTGACCTGGATAAGGGCGTGTTTTAATTCACAACTTCGCTCAGGGCGTTTCTTTGAGAAAGGACGACCTTGCCTGAGGGCGTCAATTCTTTTGGTTTGACCGGCTTCCCCGTTTTAGAACTTGAAATTAACGCCCTTCCCAGGGGCGTGTTTTTAAAGGTGACTTTGCCTGAGGCGTGTTTTACATTTTTTAAATATGGGGAGTTTTTATTTCTAAAATTGATTTTGAAAGAAACGCCCTTGTGCAGGGCGTGTTTTTAAGAAACGCCCTCTGGGTAGGTCGTCAATTCAACAATTGACGCCCTGAACCAGGTCGTGTTTCACTTTTGTGTTCCGAACGAGCGCAGCCTTTCCCCAGAGAGTCCCTGCTTCATTTGGGCTCTTGCCCATTCTTATCATTTCCCTCCGTAGGACTCTTGCCTTCTTATCTCTTCATCCAATTCTATTTAACAGAGCCATTGGCTCTGTTAATCGGTTGGACTCTCCCCCTCCGCTTTTCTTCTTCTTCTATTTTTTTTTTCTCGCAGGTTGTTGCTTCTATCGTTTGGCTGAAGGAGAAGCTGCACGTTGCATCAAGCTTCATCTTTTGAAGGCTTCCTCCCCCTTGAACATCAAAGCCAACGCACAGGCTCCTCCTCTTTATTTTTATTTTCTTTTGTTTATTGCATCGTTCATATGCATGCATGCCCATCTCCTATTGAGTTTCTTTATTGCTCAACCGTGTTGAGAAAGCCACCCACAATGCACTCTTGCACATCTCCTTATTTTACCCATAGCATTCATCATATATTTTCCCACCCTCTTTGCATAGGGGTTTAAGGGCAACCACCCTTAAGGTGTGTTCTTCACCATATTTTCATGCTCATATTCTTATTTAGGATTTGATGCTACACTCACCATATTCTAATCCATATTTTTTATTGGTGTTTGTCTTTTTTGCAAGGGTAATAAAAGCAAGAACTCTCTTCATCGGCCGGCCGATTTGAAGAGAAAGAAAGCACCCACATCCCCGCATCTTTTGAGGTACTTTTCGCGATCATTCCTCTCATGTTCTTATTGGTTATATTTTTGAGACCTAGCGTCTCTGGCGATCACACACTCCCCTTGTGCACCTCGTGCATGTTTCATCTCCACTATTGTTTATTGTTTGCTTTTCTTTGATATTTTTCTTAAGTGGATTTTTAAAGAGATCTACAAATTGGCAATCACGGTGGGACACTTTGTGCTCTTTGTTTATTACCCTTTCCCCTTAGGCACCCGCGTGTGCCATCTCCCCTATTGCACCCTCGGTGCGTCTCCTTTTGTGCCCCTCGGGCACCCTCCATTGGCTTTGCTTTCTTCCCTAAGTGATTTGCCATTTTGTTGTCTTTTCCTTAGAATCTCCACTTATTTAAAATTCTTGATGAGCATGCTTATCATGTTGATTGCCTTATTTATGTGGTTGTGAGTGTGCCTGTTTAATATTTCTGGCCGTGCTTTCCTGAGGAATTAACGCCTTTGTCAGAGGCGCTTTTTCGATTTCACGCCCTAACTCAGGGCGTCCTATTCATATTTTACGCCCTCTGACAGGGCGCCTTCCAGCATATTTCCTAATATTTTTGGTTTTATTTGCCTGAGAATTCACGCCCTATGCTAGGGCGTTTCTTTGTTGATTAGCGCCCCTCAGTAAGGCGTTTCTTTTGATTTGACGCCCTCTGTCAAGGGCGTCCTTTCCCCTTATAGCGCCTCACCCTAAGGCGTGTTTTTACTGCCCCTGGCACCTCGCTTTGAGTCACGACAGTCACACTGTCGTGTCTTTTATTAGTAGCGCCCCCTGCCAGGGCGTGTTTTTACTGTGTGTTTCCAGAACCCTTCCCGTGGGTGAGTTTTCATGATATTTCATATTGATTGATCATATTGTGTGGTTGGCCTGATTTCCCCTGTTGCATTCATTCTTTGCACTTGGTTTGGGAGACCTCCTCCCTCCTCTTCATTAGGATCCACACACCCTCTTGGAATCGGGACGACCCTCCATTGAGCATTCCGTCTCTTTGGACTGGAAATCTCTTTTCCAAGCCTCCGTAAGTCCCCGCACCCGTGGATTCCCTCACAGACGCCGGGCAGGTTGTACCCTTTTGAAGTCCCGAGTTAGTTGGCCTATACGTGGTGAGAGAGGGTTCCTAGTTGGCATTGGAGTTCAAACCATATTGAAACTAGGTTTCCCCCCCATGTGTGAATCGTTCAAAACTTTGATAAAATCCTTAATTCACCAAGGTTCAAACAAATCAAATCAAGGTAACCATCTCTTTTGTGTGCTTATTTGCATATTATTTTGAACTTTGATGGCATGATGGCTTACTATAAACAAGGTAACATGTTTAATTCAATTCATGAGGATGCACAACCTAGCACTTCTTATAATCCTCACTTTCAACATGTTCAAAATTCTCACCATACTTTCAAAGGACCACGTCCTCACTCTTATGGTGTTGCCCGACCCTTGGGCAATGTCCAATCCAATGGTCCTTCAACTCAATTTCGAGCCACTATTCCCATTAAGCCCTCTCGTCCTAATGATGAGAAAGTCTCTCAACTCATTCATGCATTAGATCATCTCACCCCTCAACAGATCCAAGCCCTTAAGGCCGCTGTTGAGGGTGCATCTCCTTCATCTCCCCCTTCCAATCCTACACGGGTGGCCCATCACCCATCTCCCTCCAATTCTACACGGGTGGCCCATCACCCACCTCCTTCTTCCAATCCTGATCGGGTAGCCCATTACCCATCTCCTCCTGTTCATTCTACTCGGGTGGCCCATCACCCGCCTCCTTCTATTCCTCCTCCATCACGGCCCCGAGGCCCATTTACTCCTTGCAATCCGGCCCGTCCGGGTTCTTTTACGGGTCATCCCGTCAACTCCCCTCCACGGCCTTTTTATGCGGCCCCTCCTCCTTCAAGGCCCTGCCAGCCCTCGGTTGTTCAAGTCACACCCCTCCAACAATCTCTGCTTGATAAGATTATTTCGATGGAGGAACAAATAAAGAGGGTCACGGCTCCTCCTACTCCAGTCAATCCTCTCCATGTCGCTTTGGACGAGATTACAAAGATGGAGAATGAATGGAAAGATAGGAGAAATGATTATGACTTCGGCATTTCAAGCAAGCAGGAGCCGGCATTTGAAGAATCCAAGGCAGTGTACGATGATGATGAAGCTCCGCAGGCACCCCTTCTGAGTTTCCTTCGCTTTCCACTCCCTCCATTATCATTTGATGAACCCCCTGCTCAGGATGAAACCATCCCTGATCCAACCCCTATTTATGAGACTAATTGGTGTTACGATGATGGGTCGATACTTCGATCACCCACACCGGCACATTGTAAGTCTCCTCCTATCCTTGACACCGCATACATTACACCTCCTCCAGTTACACCATTAACCTCCGCAACACTGGCCTCCCCCAAGCCTTCCACTATTAAACCTCCACCCGTTAAGCTATCTACCTCCACACCATCGGCCTCCATTAATTACACCATTAAACCTTCCCCAATTAACCTCCCATTACCGCCACCTCGGCCTTCCATTATCCCTTTAAAACCCACTTTGCCTATTCCACCATTTAACCCTTTACCCTTACCCATGGTTAATCCTGAGCAGGATCCACCCCTTTTTGCACCTGAGCCAATCCCAACTGCTTCCGAGCAAAGGGAGAAACTCGACGTGTTTGAACCCCCGCTTACGCTCACCCATTTGCCAACGCTTTCCATCATGCCTCCACCATTCATGGAGCCTTCCGCCTCCGATTCACCTCCCCTTACTACTCGGAATGGGGGGCCTTCTACAAGCACAGGTGCCGAGGACGATCAAGAGCCGGGCAGCAAGGATTTGGCCGCGCCATTCAAGATTCAAGAATTCATTTGCCGAATGCCAATCCGGGTTATTGTGCCAAGCACGGTCGAAGAAGCCAAGTCGCCGACATGCCAAGCATTGATGCTGTGTAAGGGCCGGGCAGGGCACCCTTTGTTCCAATTTCCAAATTTTGAATCTTTGGGCAACATAATGCTTCCGAGCCCAACTTTTCAACTCCCTCACACCATTACTTTGCACTCTCCAAGGGAGTTGACATTCACCATTGAAGCTTTGGCAAGGGCTATTTCTCATACACTTTCATTGCCGTGGAGGGGCAGTTATCTTAATGCTAAGGGGCCATCCCTTATTTGTTCCACTTTCTATTCATCCATCTCTATCACTTTTTCTTCATGGGCCATTCCCAGGGTTAGGAGGAGGATCTCATCCTCTCGCCCTTCACATTCTTCATATTCTTTGCATTTCATGCATTCATCGCATCCATCCCATTGCATGCATTTGCACCTCCTGCTTCCCGGGTTTCCAAACCCGTATCTTCCCCGCCTTCCGGCACCTCCGGATATTCCACACTTCCCATCTTATTCATCTTCATCTTTTTATCCACTATCCCTAGGGCATCGCGTCCCTTTTCCTACTATCTCCGTGGAACCTCCAGGAATTTTATTCCTCCTCTTTGGGCATCTCGCCCTTTCTGATTCGCTTCCTCCGGAACCTCCAGACTTTCCCCTCGGGCATCGCGCCCCTTTTCATCTTCTTCCTCTGGAACCTCCGGACTTTCCCCTCGGGCATCGCGCCCCTTTTCATCTTCTTCCTCCGGAACCTCCGGACTTTCCCCTCGGGCATCGCGCCCCTTTCCATTCTCCTCCTCCGGAACCTCCGGACCTTTCTCTCGGACATCGCGCCCCTTTTCACCTTCCTCCTCCGGAACCTCCAGATTTTCCCCTTGGGCATCGCGTCCCTTCTCATTTGCTACCTCCGGAACCTCCAGGTTTTCCTCCTGATCCTCCTTCATTCCTCTCTCTTGGGTATCGCGCCCCTTTCTATATTCTTCATCCAGAATCTCCGGATTCTCCATCTGATTCTCTCTATCTTTTCCCCGGGCACGACGCCCCTTTCTATCTTCTCCCTCCTGATTTCATCCCTCCGGAACCTCCGGACTTTTCCCTCGGGCATGACGCCTCTTTCCACCTTCTCCTTCCTGATTTCATTCCTCCGGAACCTCCGGATTTTTCTCTCCTCCCTGGGCATCGCGTCCCTCGGCATTTGCTTCCTCCGGAACCTCCGGACCCTCCATCTTTCTTCCGATTCATCTTTCTACTCCTCCGGGACATCACATCCTTCATTTTCTTCTTCCTTTTCCATCATCTTTTTCCCTATTTCGTCTCAGGGCATCGCGTCCCTTCTTTTGTCATCCCTCCGGAGCCTTCGGATTTTTCCTCTCATGATTCTCCTCTGCCTCCGGACCCTCCGGATCCGCCTCTTTCTATCTACCAATTTCTTCTTCTAATTCCTCCTGATTCTGGGTCCGACCCAACTTCTTCCACATCCACTGCCTTGGGCATCTGCCCTTTTTCCCACTACTTTCGAGGCTTTAGTCCTCACTCCTCCTAATTCTCCTCTCCTTCTGTAGACTGTTCCATGTGATCAGGGTCTCCGCGCCTTAGTGAGAGAGTTCTAGCCCTCGCCTCTTTTCCTTTTTTCCTTATTCGTCTGAGTCTGGTCTTGGCACCACTCCTTCTTGTTAAGCCACTTTCAATCCTTTGCTTCCAATCCTTTATCTGCCAAAGAGGACGAATCCCACGATGATCAACCTCGCCTCTGACAGCTGCTTCAAGAAAGGTTGCAAGGTAACATATTGGCGTAAGTATACATTTATATGATATCACTTTCTCATTACTTCACGCATGATTTTCAAAATCAAGTGCTTCTTAACGAGATTAAGAGTGGTGTTTTAAACATTTATCTTAAGCTTTTGTTTAATTGAAATCATTCTCAAAAGAGTCCTTTAGACTTGTTTTTTGCAGCACCTCTGGTTAATAAAAACCAGCGCTGGGAATTCAATATTCTCTCCCCGCTTGTTAAGAGCAACCCTTAGCTGGGCACCTCACACACTTCACGGCGTCCTTAGCCGGCTCCTTTGGTTAGACACCGTTGCTACTTTGGCCATGCCATGAGTATTCCTGAAAGTCTTTTCTCTTCTTTACTCGGCCACGTGCAGGGGCAAGAGGTTGACGGATGAGATGACCAACCTTGGTAATCCCCAATACGAGAGGAGTCTCAAATAGGAGCAGTCTTGACCCAAACTAAATATGAATTTCATGAATTACATTTCGCCAAGAGGGCTATTATGAAAATCAAGTCAAAATTTCGATAAAAGCAAAAGTATGAATTATGGCATGTCAAGAGTGGCAAAGTCCCCGCAGGGAAAACCCTGGTCGTATGCATGTCAAGGGTCTAAAAATTAAAGGCACAAAGCCCCGGCACAACAGACTACCTCTTTGAAGGGAACACCTTGGAAGGAATTCAGGTCCCGATATCTCCCATCCTGCACAAAGCTTGTCACAATTGTTCTTCTCTTTTCCCTCTAAGACCAAATGTTTCTCGGGTATGGCCTTGGTAGGGGCACCGTTGATCAAAGACGGTCGGTTATAGGATGCCACTTTCAATGCACGTCCAGCTTTGGGCAGTTTTAGCGAAAAGGGAAGGAACAAGGACCCCTTGCCAGTGGTTCAAAACAACCCTTTGATGCTGCATTAACAATGTCTAATCCAAAATCCAAAAAAATTGAATATTTCCCGATCAAAATTCCATAAAAATTCAAATATTTTCAAAACTCATAAAAATTTGCATATTCCAAAACTCATAAAAATTTGCATATTTCAAAATTCATAAAAATTTGCATATTCCAAAACTCATAAAAAATTGCATATTTCCAAAATCCAAAAATTTGTATTGTATTTTCTGATGGTGTTTTGCAGGAACAGCTTTGCAAGGACCAAGAGCACGGGATGAGTCCTATCTCCACTCATTGTTATCAATCTATTGATTCTCCCGATATTCTCATGACATGCCACCCTGGGCATTTTTGGTTATCACCTCCTTATATCATTTTGGTTATATCTCCTGATTATCATTCTGATTATTCATCTCCAGATCTTTCAATCAACTCCTACTAATTTCTCTTGATCAATTCTGCCGATGGGCATTATCAGATCTTGATCATTCAACTCCAAAACTTGATTAGCTAAGTTGGCATCCTCATGACAAAATTACAAACAATGATGCTTTACAATATCATGATTCAACTCATAATGGTTATTATGTTGTGACATGCTATTGATGCTTTGATTCATGCTATGCTTGCTATGCTTAAATGCCTTATTCATTGCTTGTTATCTTTTATATCTTGGCTGATGAATCTTTGAGCGCAGGAAGAAGCTCTTGGTCCCACCGACTGGGCATCATCATCCAAGCCTCACGGTGCTTGCAGCTCAGTTCTCAGTTCCCCTATGCTTATTGATATCACCATCTCCCTGTATGCATTCTACTATATGTTACATGTGTTACTAGATTATATCAAGGACCTTGTGGCTTTGGTAAATCTGAGATTTGAGTTCCCCTTCATCAAAAATAATGATGATTCCAGAGAAGTCTTAGTCACACGGATAGGCCGTTGAGCCGTCCAAGACTGGGGACGATGGTTCCCTTTTTACGAGTTGGTGCGTGGATAAACGGGCTTCGGCTTAGTATCAGCTTGCAGAATTGGTTTCTTGACCCAGTCTGGGCAGTTTAACAATATTATCCTTGATTATATTATATTTTATTTGTTATTTTCCCTTTAGCCCAGCATGCATTCATGTAGGAATTTGAAACAATTGTTGAAAAATCATTCTGATGAGCTGACTTTGAGGGTTGAAGTTGATCTTAATCTTTCTCGATATGAGATATTCCATGCCGGATTGAATCTTCAGTTCGTTTTGTTGCTGTTTTGGGTGATTTTCTCGAGAGCTCCTTGTTTGGATTTTTATCATCTTATTTCAATCCTTTCCTTTGATCCACCTTGGCTGCAGCACGTCCACATTGGTTGGTAACCGCTCCCCAATGGTGAAATCTACAGGTTTGTGACCTGGGGTACTTCCACCGCGCTGGAAGTTGATCATTTATTTTATCTCCTTCATGCACCGCGTGCACAACTCCCCCTTTTATCCAAACATCGTTGATTTCATTGAATTTCTCGATATTTGCTTCATCTCGTGCTTTTGATTTCATTTTCATCAAGTGATGTTGATTGCGTGTCTCATCACACATTGGCATCTACTTTTCAGTTTGTTACGCTCCCTTGCAAAGCAGACGCCAAGGCGGGGCAGCTGTAGACACACTAAAATTGACATTATTTTGAGTATATTTCATATTACCATGCAATGCCCCATTTGACCCTCAAATTAGCTTGTTTGAGTGGTTTTTCCCACTTTTCTTGAATTTCTCCTATTTTTCCTCATTTCCTCCTTTTTCCTATTTTTCTGGATTTTCTGGGCATTTATCTCTATTTTCTGAATTCACGCCCTCATCAGGGGCGTGTTTTTGAAACACGACCTGATCTAGGGCGTGTCTTCCCATTTTATCTATTTCTCTCCCATTTTATCTATTTTCTGAATACGTGACCTGGATAAGGGCGTGTTTTAATTCACAACTTCGCTCAGGGCGTTTCTTTGAGAAAGGACGACCTTGCCTGAGGGCGTCAATTCTTTTGGTTTGACCGGCTTCCCCGTTTTAAAACTTAAAATTAACGCCCTTCCCAGGGGCGTGTTTTTAAAGGTGGCTTTGCCTGCGGCGTGTTTTACATTTTTTAAATATGGGGAGTTTTTATTTCTAAAATTGATTTTGAAAGAAACGCCCTTGTGCAGGGCGTGTTTTTAAGAAACGCCCTCTGGGCAGGTCGTCAATTCAACAATTGACGCCCTGAACCAGGTCGTGTTTCACTTTTGTGTTCCGAACGAGCGCAGCCTTTCCCCAGAGAGTCCCTGCTTCGTTTGGGCTCTTGCCCATTCTTATCCTTTCCCTCCGTAGGACTCTTGCCTTCTTATCTCTTCATCCAATTCTATTTAACAGAGCCATTGGCTCTGTTAATCGGTTGGACTCTCCCCCTCCGCTTTTCTTCTTCTTCTATTTTTTTTCTTGCAGGTTGTTGCTTCTATCGTTTGGCTGAAGGAGAAGCTGCACGTTGCATCAAGCTTCATCTTTTGAAGGCTTCCTCCCCCTTGAACATCAAAGCCAACGCACAGGCTCCTCCTCTTTATTTTTATTTTCTTTTGTTTATTGCATCGTTCATATGCATGCATGCCCATCTCCTATTGAGTTTCTTTATTGCTCAAACGTGTTGAGAAAGCCACCCACAATGCACTCTTGCACATCTCCTTATTTTACCCATAGCATTCATCATATATTTTCCCACCCTCTTTGCATAGGGGTTTAAGGGCAACCACCCTTAAGGTGTGTTCTTCACCATATTTTCATGCTCATATTTTTATTTAGGATTTGATGCTACACTCACCATATTCTAATCCATATTTTTTATTGGTGTTTATCTTTTTTGCAAGGGTAATAAAAATAAGAACTCTCTTCATCGGCCGGCCGATTTGAAGAGAAAGGAAGCACCCACATCCCCGCATCTTTTGAGGTACTTTTCGCGATCATTCCTCCCATGTTCTTATTGGTTATATTTTTGAGACCTAGCGTCTCTGGCGATCACACACTGCCCTTGTGCACCTCGTGCATGTTTCATCTCCACTATTGTTTATTGTTTGCTTTTCTTTGATATTTTTCTTAAGTGGATTTTAAAAGAGATCTACACCAGCGGCACGGCCTTTGGCCCTCCCAGCAGCACACTTCTTGAGCCCGCCAGCGGTACAGCGTTAAGACATTTCAACGGCCGAAAGACGTGATGCCCATGCCCTACGGATTCTTGGCGCGCAGTGGACTTGCTGAGGTGTCGCCCGGGGAGAGAGCCACGCTGCCTACTCCTCCTGCCACCCAGGACAAGGGAGTCAAACCCAATTAAATCCCCGCCGGATGCTTCCCGCCTTCGGACGCTCCCGCCGCCCGGGGTATAAAACCCCTCTTCGCTGCGAACAGAAGGAGGAGGAGGAAGGGCATACACTCACAGACAGATACACGGAGAAGAGAAGAAGAGAAGAGAAGAAGAGAAGAAGAGGAGGAGAAGAAAAGAAAAGAAGAAAGAAGAGGAGGGGAGGCTCTGCCTCCCCCTTCCTGCTGCTCTGTCCTCCCGCCACCGCCGTCCGCGCGAAGAGAAGAAGGATAAGAAGAGAAGAAGAGGAGCTCGTCGCTCCACCTACCACCACCGTCTGTGTGAAGAGAAGAAGAGAAGATGAGTGAGTGGAGAGAGGGAGTGAGATCCGGGAGGGGAGGAGTCCACGCTCCGTTCCCCCCCCCCCCCACTGTATTTTTTTTTCTTTTCTCCTCTTCATTTCCTTTCATTTCTTGTTTTGCCATCGTTGCAATGTATTAGTCCCCTCGGGGCACTCCTTTCGTGAGAATAAAAGTAGAAGGCTTGCAAGTATTTTTTTTTTCTTGGACGTCTTTCTAAAGCATTTCTTCCGTGTTTGCATCCTTCGGTGTTTCACGCCCCCCCTTTCCCTTTCTCCTTTTGTTAGGGTTTGTTTCCTCCCGGGAATTTTTGCCTTCGCTCACCCCCGGGCGCCCTCAACGGTACACCCTCCTTGATTGTGCCTCCAACGGCACGCCCAGTCATGCCTTCAGCGGCACACCCTAACTGCGCCCCAGCGGCACACCCCAGTCCAGCCCCAGCGGCACCCCCTAGCCGTGCCCCAGCGGCACGCCCCAACCAGCCTTCGCCGGCACACCCCCATCGGGCCTTTGCCGGTGCACTCTTCAACACCCTTCACCGGCACGGCCTTGGCTGCCTTTCCCCGGCACGCCTATGATGGCCCTCGCCGGTACGCCCCTTTGGGCCTTCCTCGGCACGGCCTTCATGGCCTTCACCGCCATACCCTTGGCCCCCCTTGACCCGGCACACTTTCCCTTCCTTCTTGCCCGATGCACTCCCCCCCTCAGCCAGTCCTAGAGTAGCCTTCCACTCGCCGTTCCCTCCGAGTTTTCTGAGGTTTATAAAGGTGTTGCCGCTCTCGGGCGCCCACCTCCAGTTGTCGGGTTCCGCCACTCCATGTGGGCGCGTTCCCTGTATCTCCCTTACGCTCGGGTTAAGGGGAGATGTTGCCAAATTTTCGTTAGAAATAATAACATATTAAAAGACAAAAGGAAGCAACAAACAAATGGAACAACAATACAAATTAAAAGGACTAAAAGGAAACCACAAACAAACGAAAAGAACAACGGTGAAATGCTTTAACCAGAGCAAATGGAACCGTAATCAATTCAAAGAGGACCGAATCGAACGACAACTAAACAACTTGAACATCCGCCCTCACAAAAGAAAGAATGAAAATTAATCGAGAGAAGAAAAGAAGAAACCCATGCAAACTTAATAAAATCAGGAAAGAAGAAAAGAAAAGCCTTAAAAGAAATGGAGGAGTAGTGGGCTCCCCATGCCTTTTGCCGGTACGCCCCTTCAGATACCTTCGCTGGTACACCCTCTAGCTACCCTTGGTCGGCACACCCTTCGCCGGCACACCCACTCGCGCCCTTCGCCGGCACACCCTCCATGGCCCCTCGTCGACACACCTTGCCAACTCTTCCCCGGTACGCCCTTCAGTGACCCTCACCGGCACACTCCCTGTTGCCTTCGCCGGCATGCTCCTTTGGCCCTCAACGGCACGCACCCTTTCAGCCCCTCAGCGGTACACTCCCTCAGCCCTTCAGCGGCACACTCCTCAGCCCTTCAGCGGCACAGCCCCAGGCCCTTCAGCTGCACACTCCCAGCCCTTCAGCGGTACACCCCCAGGCCCTTCAGCGGCGCACTCCCAGCCCTTCAGCGGCACACCCTCAGCCCTTCAGCGGTACGCCTTTCTTTTAGCCCTCTAATGACCCATTCTCTCCCCAGAAAATATGAGTAATAATAATAATAATAATAAATAATAACAGATTCAAAAAAAATGAATAAATAAATAAGAATAATAAAGGAATAAGTAATAGTAATAATAAGCTTAAAAATAATGACGATAATAATAATTAGACAAATAAACGATAACAAAAAAATGAATGTGTAATAATAACGAACTCAATAAAAATGATAAATAAATAAAAGATAACCAAAATAAATAATAATAACAAACTTAACGAAACACGACAAGCAAATGAATGACAATAAAATGAACAAAAATAATAACAAACCTAACAATAACACTGATAAATAAATAAATCATAAAAAATGATAAATAGATAGTAATAACAAACTCACTCAAAGATACGCATAAATTAACGAATAATAATGATAAAATTTCAAATGATAACAAAATAATGAGATCCACTTTGCAGCCCCGTCTCTCTCGTGACCCGGTACCGAAGGAACAACAATGTCGCCCTTCCAGGTTGGGCCTGAGTCTTGGGAATCATCCCGAACTGGCCGTGACCCGGCCTCGCCTCGGGCTGACATTCCGATTAAACCGGATTCATTTCTCCGGCCGGATCCCTTCCGAGCCGCTACTAAAATTACCGCACGTTCGGCAGACATTTGACCGGGTTCACTTCGATTTCCGCCGCGTTTCTATTACGGACCTGCGTCCGAACGTGAAAAGGCCCGTGAGCGACCAACATGGCCGACGGCTCTCGCCCCGATATGGTCCTAAGCCGGCATGGTTCCGGGCCGATAGCCCGTTAAATCGGATTCATTCTAACGGGATTCGCTCCCGCTCTTTCATTGAAATTGCAGTAAACTCGGCATACATTTGTACGGGGTCATTTCCACCCACGTCGCACTTTCAATATGGGCCCTTGCCCGAACATGAAAAGGTCCGCAAGTGACCGACAGAATCGGAATAGAACGAGACGGCTCTCGCCACCCCTGGACTCCTTCCATGGGAATATTAATAAGACCTCCGTGGGCCACACTTAGACCTCGGTCCCGCCCCGATCATGGTCATCGTCTGGCTCATATCCTTGATCTACAGCCCGCTCCTTTCGAACACGTTTTCGGTTCTGGAGTCCAGTCCCCGGACTCTCCCCCGTTGCCCTCCGGCACCGGAAATATTAATGATGTCCGCGCAAGCCTCGTTTGGACCACGGGAGGTGCCCCCAATATGGTCCTGGCTCGATCTCGCACCGGGCCAATAGATTCACTGGTCTCCGACTACAACAACCGAGATTCAACCGAATGTTCTCAGTGTCTCGGAATAATAAACTTGCCGTATCCCGGCACGCATATGTTCCAGGTCCTCCCGCGGCGATTACAATATTCTCAAGCCGGACTCCCGTCCGAATATTAAATGGTCTCCCGAATGACCGATATGTTTCGAACGCCCGCGTCTTCGGACACAGGGCTTTTCAGCCAATTCAAGGGATATTCCCTCGTTGCCCCTTGGCACTGGAAATATTAATGACGCTCATGCAAGTCTCGTTTCGACCGCGGGGGGCCCACCGCAATATGGTCGCAGCTTGCCCTTGCACCGGGCCAACAGATTTACCGGTTTCCGACCGCTCTAACCGAGATTTAGCCAAACGTTTTTCGTTCTTCTAAACAATAAATTGCCATATCCTGGCGTACATATGCTCCGGTCTCCCCGCGACGATCGCGCTTTTCTCAAGCCGGACATTCGTCCGAAGATTCAATGGTCAGCACATGACCGACACGATCTCGAATGTTTCCTCCTCGCCCTCGCATGAGGATTTCAATACCTCGTAATAGACCTTCCATGCAATTGATTTCTTGGCCATGAGACCCTGAATCCCGGCGATTAATCAAGGGTGTTCCCTCGTATGGGGGATGTAAATGACGTCGTGACCTTTATGGCGTGGCGGGTTTTGGTCCCGACACGAACCACACAATCGTCTGACGAAGTCAGATCGAGCGCACCATGGGCTCTTCGGAGTCCGAATAAATTGTCACTCCGGTGACTGGCACGCCCACGCACTCAATAAACGAATAAAACAACAAGAGAATAACAGGTGAAAAAAGTGCGTCCACAAGTCTGGCATGCCCGGTGGGACTTAAACTACCCTTCATCTCTTCGCCGGGATTTAGGGCCTCATGGCCTCCTAATTAACGATGTTTGCCTGCTTTGATGAATGGCAGGTGCTGTCTTCGCCAGCCCTATGGGGAGAAAATCCAGACTCGATGCAGCTGCCTTCGCGGCCTCGAGGATGCTGCTTCGAAGCATATGCAGCTTCCAGGAATCATGGGGGGCTGTTATATAAAAAAAAGAGAAGGGAAAGAGAAGAGAAGGGAGGCGAAATCAAACCCCCCTTTCCTCAAGAGGAAAGAGAAGAAAAGAAGGAAAGAAAAAAAGAGAGAAGAAAAGTAGAAAAGAAAGAAGCAAAAAATTTTGAAGAGAAGAGAAAGAGTCGGCGAGAGAGGGTTGTACGGCCACGTCCGCCGAGACCCGTGCTGAATAAAGATTACCATTGTGGGGTTTCTGCGGTGGAGCGAACCACTCGTCCCCTCCCTGAGGGGGTGAGCGCTCTCCTGCACCCCCACCCTGGTCAATCATACAAAAAAGAAGAGAAGAGAAGAAGGGACAAAAAAAAGAGAGAAGAAGAGAAGAAAAAAAAAGAGAAGAAAAGAGAAGAAAAAGAGAAAGAAGAAAAGAAGAAAAGTCGGCCAGCATCGCCGACCAGAAGAGCAAGAAGAAACCCAGCGTCCCGCCCGACTCTAGGAGGCTCCAAGTCTGCAGTGCAATGACCCCGCCCGTTCCTCCTTCCTGCTACCTCTATCCGGCACAAGACGGCCCCTCGAGTGGCTGTTAGAAGATCCAACAACCCATAATTGTAGCTTGGTGAATGGCTGCCCACTGTGGGGAATGCTTTATAGCAATGAGGCCAAGCACGGCCGCCACTCTCGAAGAGAGCATGCACATACCCCGCCATGGGGGATAAGAAGAGGAGATATACCCCGCCATAGGGGCATAAGAGGCAAAAAAAAAATAATGTACACCCTGATCTAGGGGCATATGAAGAAATTCTATCCCACTTTGGGGGCACGACAGACAACAAAGCTACACCCCGGCTCTGAGGCCTTTGAAGAAGAAACGTACCCCGCTTAGGGGCACGGAAGTGAAGAGGCATACCCCCCGACCTGGGGGGCAGATGAAGAAAAGCTACACCCCCACTCTGGGGGGGGGGGCATCTGAAGAGAATTACGCCCCGCCGTGAGGGGGTAAAAGAAGTAGAACATACCCCCGCCCTGGGGCATAAGAAGCAGCAAGAATGCACGCCGGCTCAGGGGGTATTTGAAGCAGAAGACATACCCCGACCGTGGGGCACATGAAGAGAAACACACCCCGTCTTGGGGGCATAAGAAGCAACATAGTTTCACCCCGATCTAGGGGCATAAAGAGCAAAAGAACACACCCCGACTTAGGGGCATATGAAGAGAAGTCCACCCTGGCTTGGGGGCATGTGAAGGAGAAACAAACCCCGCCACTGGGGGCATAGAAGCCATGAAGAACATGCCCCGCCCGGGGCATAGAAGCAAGGAGGCAGGATTCGCCCCGCCATGGGGGCACACAAAGAGAGAAACCACACCCCGCCGTGGGGGGCATGAGAAGCAAGAAATGTACCCCACCCCGGGGAGCATAAGAAGAGAAGAATACACCCCGACTTAGGGGCCTTCGAAGAAGGAATACATCCCGACCTCGGGGTCCATGAAGCAACATGCACCCCCCCGGGGGGACATCTGAAGCAGAACAAACATCCCCCGGCTTAGGGAAGCATATGAAGAGAGGAATACACCCCGATATGGGGGCACGTAAACAAAGAAGAAGAATTCACCCCGCATCGGGTGCATAAAAAGCAAGAACCACACCCTGCATCAAAAGCGGCAATACACTCCACTCTGGGGGCACTAGAAGCGGAATACACCCCGTGCCGGGGGCATATTAAAAAAAAGGGGATACCTCGCTCTGGGGCATCAGAAGCAGCAATACGCCCCACCTTGGGGGCATCAAAAGCAGCAATACACCCCACCTTGGGAGCATAAGAAGCAAACATTCCCCCCGGTGTGTTTGGGAAGAAGAAAAGAATTCACCCTGGCCTAGGGGTATTTGAAGAAGAAGCATACCCCGCCAGGGGATATAGAAGCCATAAAGAATACGCCCCGGCCTAGGGGTATTTGAAGAAGAAGCATACCTCGCCTCGAGGGCCTAGAAGCTATAAAAGCGCATGCCCCGACTCAGGGGCATATGAAGAGAAGTCCACCCCGGCCTAGGGGTATTTGAAGAAGAAACATACCCCGCCAGGGGGCATGGAAGCCATAAAGAACACGCCCCGGCTTAGGGGTATTTGAAGAAGATACATCCCGCCTCGAGAGCATAAGAAAGAGAAGAATACATCCCGTCTTAGGGATATTTGAAGAAGAAACATACCCCGCCAGGGGGCATAGAAGCCATAAAGAATATGCGTCGGCTCAGGGGCATTGGAAGAAGAAACATACCCCGCCTAGGGGACGCGGAAGCAAAGAGACAGAGTACACCTCCACCCGGGGGCGTAAAGAAGCAAAGAGACATACATCCCGACCTTGGAGCACATGAAGAAAGAATATACCCCGACCTAGGGGCGTCAGAAGAAGAAACATACGCCCCGATCCAAGGACATAAGAAGCAAGAGAATACGCCATACGAAAAGGGTATAAGAAACATGAAGAATGTACCCCAGCCTAGGGGCACAAAAAGAGACACACTCCGCCCTTGGCGCATAAGAAGCAGAAGCACCTACCCCAGCCTGGGGGCACAAAAATACACTCCGCCCTTGGCGCATAAGAAGCAGAAGCATCTACCCCAACCCGGGGCACAGAAACAAAGAGACATACATCCCGATCCGGGAGCATGAGAAGAAAGATATACTCCGCCCAAGCGGCATTTGAAGAAACAACATACCCTGCGTCGGGGGCACAGAAGCCGTAAAGAGATACACCCCCGCCTCAGGGGGGCGTAAGAAGCAAAAGACACACTCCACTCTGGGGGGCATAAGAAGCAAAAGATACACCCCCGTCCAGGGGGCATTTGAAGAGAGCTACGCCCCGTACCAGGGGCATATGAAGAAGAAACATACCTCACCTCGAGGGCCTAGAAGCTATAAAGAACACGCCCCAGCTCAGGGGCATATGAAGAGAAGTCCACCCTGGCTCAGGGGTATTTGAAGAAGAGACATACCCCACCTGAGGTCATAGAAGCCGTGAAGAGTATACCCCACCATGGGGGCATTTGAAGAGAGCTACACCCCGCCTCGGGGGCATTAAAAAAAAACACACCCTGGTCTGGGGACATAGAAGTCAAAAAATTACACCCCGCCTGGGGGCACAGAAGCGAAGAGGCAAAACACACCCCCCTCAGGGGGGATGCACACCAAATGAAGCTACGCCCCAACATGGGGCACATTAAGAGAAAAAAGAGCAGAGTAAAGAAAAAGACACGCACGAGGCAGACGTGGTCTTCGAGCCCGCCTCATCACACAAAAGAAGAGAAGAAAAGGAAAAGAAGACACATGAGGCAGACGTGGTCTTCGAGCCCGCCTCATCACGCAAAAGAAGAGAAGAAAAGGAAGAAGAGACACATGCGGCAGACGTGGTCCCTGAACCCGCCTCTTCACATAAAATAAGAAGAGCAGAACCAAAAGAAGACACATGAGGCAGACGTGGTCTTCGAGCCCGCCTTATCACACAAAAGAAGAGAAGGAAAGAAAGAATGCACAAGAGGCGAACACGGTCTCTGCACCTACTTCTCTACGAAAAAAGAGAGAAAGAGTCACGAGGTGAACATGGTCTCTGCACCTGCCTCTCTACAAAAGAAGAAGAGAAGAAAAAAAAGAGAGTCACGAGGCAGACGCGGTCTGTGCACCCGCCTCTCCATGAAAGAAGAAGAGAAGAAGAGAAAGAACAATCACGGGGCGAACACGGTCTCTGCACCTGCCTCTCCATAAAAGAAGAAGAGAAGAAGAGAAAGAACAATCATGGGGCGAACATGGTCCTTGCACCTGCCTCTCCATGAAAGAAGAAGAGATGAAGAGAAAGAACAATCACGGGGCGAACATGGTCTTTGCACCTGCCTCTCTACAAAAGAAGAAGAGAAGAAAAAAAGAGAGTCACGAGGCAGAAGCGGTCTTTGCACCCGCCTCTCCATAAAAGAAGAAGAGAAGAAGAGAAAGAACAATCACGGGGTGAACACGGTCTCTGCACCTGCCTCTCCATAAAAGAAGAAAAGAAGAAAAGAAAGAGCAGTCATGAGGCGAACATGGTCTTTGCACCTGCCTCTCCACAAAAAAGAGAAGGACACATGAGGCAGACATGGTCTTCGAGCCTGCCTCTCCACAAAAAAAAGAGAAGAAAAGAAAGAAAGAGTCCCGAGGCAGACGTGGTCCTTGAACCCGCCTCTTCACACAAAAGAAGAAGAGAAGAAAAAAAAAGAGAGTCCTGAGGCGGACATGGTCTTTGTACCTGCCTCCCCATAAAAGAAGAAGAGAAGAAGAGAAAGAACAGTCACGGGACGAACACGGTCCTTGAACCCGCCTCTCCATAAAAGAAGAAGAGAAGAAGAGAAAGAACAGTCACGGGGCGAACATGGTCTCTGCACCTGCCTCTCTACAAAAGAAGAAGAAAAGAGAAAAAAAGAGACACGAGGTAAACATGGTCTTTGCGCCTGCCTCTCCACAAAAGAAGAAGAAGAAAAAAAAAGAGACACGGGGCAGACGTGGTCTTCGAACCCGTCGCCTCACACAAAAGAAGAAGGAAAAAAAAGACATGAGACGGACGTGGTCTTCGAACCCGTCGCTTCACGAATCCTTCTCCTCGGCTCTCGTACCCTGCTACCCGACGCCCTTCGGCTCAGCCGTGTCGGCCAAGGCCCACTATCAGGATTGATCCACCCGTCCCACCGCGCTTTCCAATATCTTTTCGGCTCTTGCAGCCCGCTCCCCAATATCTTTGGCTCTTGCAGCCTGCTTCTCAGAATTCGGCCTTTACGGCCTGCTCTCCAGAATTCGGCCTTCACGGCCCGCTTCCCATAATTGTGGCTCCTGCAGCCCGCTCCCCAACTTTGGCTCTCGCAGCCCGCTTTCCAACTTGGGCTCTCGCAGCCTGCTTCCTTTTGGCCTTTATGGCCTGCTTCCCTAATACCTCTACTACCACTACACTTATACGTAACAACAATATTTTCTTATGCCATAAAAAAAACAACAACAAAAAAACACAGGGAAAATAAACAAAAATAATAATAACAACAAAACAACAAAACAAAAAAGGAAGAAAGAAGAGAATGCTTGATTACCCTGTTTGCATGGTTGCTTAATATAGAATAATACACCTCCTTGGAATTTTCTAGGACCGTGTTTCCTTGCTAAATAATATCGCCCGATTCCGGATGCACGGGCGTCATGGCCTGCGTTCGAAGGGAACCCAGTTATGGCGGGTGCACACGTCAAGGGGAAGAGTCATGGCTGAATCGCTAAGCCCAACTCTCAAAATAAACCTGAGGCAATGCTCCCACACTTAGCACTTAAAGTGTTCAATAGCCTTCGACTATAGGGATTGCCCGAATTTCTTCTTAGCACTCTACGGAGGCTTGAATTCCTGCACTCGCGTGAAAGGTAATCGTGAGGAAAAAGCTGCCTACCCCCACTGTAAAAAAAAAAAAGAGAGGGACACGTGAATCCGAGTAGCCGGGAATCCTCATTGAGACACATGAGGAGACTCGCGCGAAATGGTGAAGCGAATTATAATAAGGACGAATCCTAGTAGCCGGAAATCCCCATTGAGACACATGAGGAGACTCGCGCCAAACGGTGGAATCCGTAATAGAATTATAATAAGGATGAATCCTAGTAGCCGGGAATCCCCATTGAGACACATGAGGAGACTCGCGCCGAACGGTGAAATCCGCTATCAAAATAAACAGATGGGGGCTGTGTGAAGCTACCGAAAGTCGAAAGCCCGGAACTAATGTGTAGGCGCTAGAGTGATCCTCGAGTGTCACCAGGAAAACCTGCATATCCCTATGGTTAGGACCCTTTGTTCACACATTTACACTGCCACGCCACAGAGAATTACCTCGGGTGAAATGCGTGAATTTAGGCTATGCATGCAAGACATGCGATATCCTCTTGACGGGTGCACCACCCCTCAGTTGTGTCTCGCGGCCCGCACCGCATCTACGAATTACGGGCGATGTCCCTATCCTGTCCCCTATAGGGGGAGCTGCCTTACTTATATTTATGTTATGCTTGCTAATGAATGCTTGCATGCTTAAAATATATATATATATATAATAATAAATAATAAATAATAAAAATATATGCATACAATAAACTCAATTTCGGCTATCGAAGCCTACGTTCCCAGCTACAGCTCGTAGGGTCCAATCTTGGCCCCCATGGCCTACATCTTGCCCTCACGGCTCCTTAATCTCCCAACTCCAGCTTTTATAGCCTGCTTCCCAATTCTGGCCCTCGTGGCTTGCTTCCCAATATCTTTGGCTCTTGCAGCCTGCTTATCTTTGGCCTTCGCGGCCTGCTCCCCGATTCTGGCTCCCGTAGCCTGCTTCCCCGATTCGGCCCTTGCGGCCCGCTACCCAACATCTCCGGCTCTTGCAGCCCGCTTCCCAGAATTTGGCCCTTTACGGCCAGCTCCCAGAATTCGGCCTTTACGGCTTGCTCCCCAGAATTCGGCCTTTACGGCCTGCTCCCAGAATTCGGCCTTTACGGCCTGCTCCCCAGAATTCGGCCTGCACGGCCCGCTTCTGTAACACCAACTTCGGCCCTTGCGGCCCACTTTCCGAGTCTGGGTTTCATAACCGGTATCCCGGGCGCATTTTGAATCAACAAAATAAAAACTCTTCTCTCCGTCCCTTTGGGCGACGAACATCTCTTTTGCATCAATAAACCCTTCTCTCTGCCCGCATGGCTCGCCTTTCGCAACTTCGGCTCTTGAAACCCGCTTCCAGCCTTGGCTGTTTTGGCATCACTTATCGGCCCCTGAGCCGACAGCTTTCTAATCATCGACCTTCGGGTCGACAGCTTTTCACTTATTGGCTCCCATGCCAACAGCTCTCAATTATCGGCCGCTGTGCCTACAGCTCTTACATCATTGGCATCCACGCCAACAACCACCTGGAGTTCTTAAAAAAAAAGAAGGGAAGAAGAGAAGAAACAAAAAGAAACAACAGCAAAAAGAACAAAAAGAGATGACAAAAAAGAGAAGAGAAGAAAAAGAAGAGAAGAAGAGAAAAGAGAGAAGAAAAGAAAGAAAAAGAGAAAAAGAGGCAACAAACCAGGTCAGCTCCTGGCACCCTATCGGCACTGACGAAGAGACAAAGAGACTAACAAACCAGGTGAGCACCCGACACCCTGTCGGCACTGACGAAGAGACAAAGAGACCAACAAACCAGGTCAGCATCCGACAATCTGTCGGCACTGACGAAGAGACCAAGAGATCAACAAACCAGTTCAGTCCCCGGCACCCCGTCGGCACTGATGAAGAGACCAATATACAACTTCAGTCCCCGGCACCCCGTTGGCACTGATGAAGAGACCAATATACAGCTTCAGTTCCCGGCATCCCGTCGGCGCTGATGAAGAGACAAAGAGACCAACAAACCAGGTCAACTCCCGACACCCTGTCGGCACTGACGAAGAGACAAAGAGACCAACATGTCATGTCAGTCCCGACACCCTGTCGGCACTGACGAAGAGACAAAGAGACCAACAAACCAGGTCAGCTCCCGGCACCCTGTCGGCACTGACGAAGAGACAGAGATCAACAAACCCGGTCAGCCCCCGGCATCCTGTCGGCACTGACGAAGAGAAAAAGAGACAAAGAGACCAACAAAGCATGTCAGCTCCCGACACCCTGTCGGCACTGACGAAGAGAAAAAGAGACAAAGAGACCAACAAAGCATGTCAGCTCCCGACACCCTGTCGGCATTGACGAAGAGACAAAGAGACCAACAAACCGTGTCAGTTCCCGACACCCCGTCGGCGCTGATCAAGAGGCAAAGAGACTAACATACTGCTTCAGTTCCCGACACCCCGTCGGCACTGATGAAGAGACAAAGAGACCAATATGCTGCTTCAGTTCTGACACCATGTTGGCACTGACGAAGAGACTAAGAGATCAACAGACCATGTCAGCTCCCAGCACCCTGTCGGCACCGGCGAAGAGAAGAAAAGACCAACACATACCATGTCAACGCCCGACACCCTGTCAGGCATTGGCAAAGAGCAGAAGAGACAAACAAACCGCGTCGGTCCCCCGGCACCCTGTCTGCACTGACGAAGAGAAGAAGAGAACAAGTAAACCATGTCAACGCCCGACACCCCGTCGGCACTGACGAAGAGAAGAAGAGACCAACATGCCATGTCAGTCCCCGACACCCCGTCGGCACTGACGAAGAGAAGAAGAGGCCAACATGATGCGCCAGCTCCCAACACCCCGGCGACACCGACGAAGAGGAAAAGAGGCCAGTACACCCGCGGGCACCACCCGGCTCATCCTTCGCCCGCGCTACCCGTGGGTGGGGGGCATTTGTGGACACCAAAAATTGTAAACCCAGATATCCTACTCGACGTCGCATCAACAACGGCGCCGAGTGAAGAAGCCCCGGAGAGACTGGTGGTCCGGACTCCCCAAATATGCACACTGCCGTGAAGCCGTCCCCGGAGTCATGACAGCAAAGAGAAACCAACTCCCGGGAAGCTCATAATCCATGGGGCCTCGAAGAAAATCAAATGGGCCACAACTCGTGCTCACAACGGGCTCAAAACTGCCCATTTAGCCCTTCAGTGGCACGCCCCTGGAGCCCTTCAGCGGCACACCCTCCAGGGTGCTCCAGCGGCACGCTCCCGTGAACCCCTTCAGCGGCACAGCCCCCCAGTGGCACAGCCCCCAGCGGCACGCCCTTCAGACGCCCCAGCGGCACGGCCATTTGGCCCTCCAGCGGCACGGCCATCTAGCCCTTCTGCGGCACGCTTCATCGCACCAAGTCTATACAGCCATTAGCCCAAGTCTGTACGTTGGCTGAATGAACAAACGAAGTCTGTACAGCCAAGCCCCAAGTCTGTACATTGGCTGAATGCACAAACAAAGTCTATACGTCCAAGCTCCAAGTCTGTACATTGGATGGCTGTTTTGAACGCAAAGTCTATACACTCGTGTGACAAGTCCGTACAGAGTTCTGGCAAACGTGAAGTCTATACACTGGTGAAGTCTGTACATCCACCAGTTCAACGCAAAGTATGTACATCGATGAAGTCTATACATCAGCCCCTGCAAGTCTATACGTTGTAGCTAGGTGAAGTATGTACAGCCCATGCCTTGCCGAAGTCTATACACTCACTTGCCCTGGCAGGCGCCCAACGGCACACCCCCCAGGCCGCTCAACGGCACACCCTCAGCGGCACACTCTCCTAGCCCTTCAACGGCACGTCCTTTGGGCTCTTCAACGGCACGCCCTCCTTGCCGTTCAACGGCACGCCCTTTGGGCTCTTCAGCGGCACGCCTGCCGTGTCTTCCAGCGGCACGGCCTTTGGCCCTCCCAGCGGCACACTTCTTGAGCCCGCCAGCGGAACAGCATTAAGACATTTCAACGGCCGAAAGACGTGATGCCCAAGCCCTACGGATTCTTGGCACGCAGTGGACTTGCTGAGGTGTCGCCCAGGGAGAGAGCCACGCTGCCTACTCCTCCTGCCACCCAGGACAAGGGAGTCAAACCCCATTAAATCCCCGCCGGACGCTTCCCGCCTTCGGACGCTCCCGCCGCCCGGGGTATAAAACCCCTCTTCGCTGCGAACAGAAGGAGGAGGAGGAAGGGCATACACTCACAGATAGATACACGCAGAAGAGAAGAAGAGAAGAGAAGAAGAGGAGGAGAAGAGAAGAAGAGAAGAAAGAAGAGGAGGGGAGGCTCTGCCTCCCCCTTCCTGCTGCTCCGTCCACCCGCCACCGCCGTCTGCGCGAAGAGAAGAAGGATAAGAAGAGAAGAAGAGGAGCTCGTCGTTCCACCTACCACCACCGTCTGTGTGAAGAGAAGAAGAGAAGAAGAGTGAGTGGAGAGAGGGAGTGAGGTCCGGGAGGGGAGGAGTCCACGCTCCGTTCCCCCCCCCCCCCACTGTATTTTTTTTTCTTTTCTCCTCTTCATTTCCTTTCATTTCTTGTTTTGCCATCGTTGCAATGTATTAGTCCCCTCGGGGCACTCCTTTCGTGAGAATAAAAGTAGAAGGCTTGTAAGTATTTTTTTTTTCTTGGACGTCTTTCTAAAGCATTTCTTCCGTGTTTGCATCCTTCGGTGTTTCACGCCCCCCCTTTCCCTTTCTCCTTTTGTTAGGGTTTGTTTCCTCCCGGGTATTTTAGCCTTCGCTCACCCCCGGGCGCCCTCAGCGGTACACCCTCCTTGATTGTGCCTCCAACGGCACGCCCAGTCACGCCTTCAGCGGCACACCCTAACTGCGCCCCAGCGGCACACCCCAGTCCAGCCCCAGCGGCACCCCCTAGCCGTGCCCCAGCGGCACGCCCCAACCAGCCTTCGCCGGCACACCCCCATCGGGCCTTTACCGGTGCACTCTTCAACACCCTTCACTGGCACGGCCTTGGCTGCCTTTCCCCGGCACGCCTACGATGGCCCTCGCTGGTACGCCCCTTTGGGCCTTCCTCGGCACGGCCTACATGGCCTTCACCGCCATACCCTTGGCCCCCCTTGACCCGGCACACTTTCCCTTCCTTCTTGCCCGATGCACTCCCCCCCTCAGCCAGTCCTAGAGTAGCCTTCCACTCGCCGTTCCCTCCGAGTTTTTCGAGGTTTATAAAGGTGTTGCCGCTCTCGGGCGCCCACCTCCAGTTGTCGGGTTCCGCCACTCCATGTGGGCGCGTTCCCTGTATCTCCCTTACGCTCGGGTTAAGGGGAGATGTTGCCGAATTTTCGTTAGAAACAATAACATATTAAAAGACAAAAGGAAGCAACAAACAAATGGAACAACAATACAAATTAAAAGGACTAAAAGGAAACCACAAACAAACGAAAAGAACAACGGTGAAATGCTTTAACTAGAGCAAATGGAACCGCAATCAATTCAAAGAGGACCGAATCGAACGACAACTAAACAACTTGAACATCCGCCCTCACAAAAGAAAGAATGAAAATTAATCGAGAGAAGAAAAGAAGAAACCCATGCAAACTTAATAAAATCAGGAAAGAAGAAAAGAAAAGCCTTAAAAGAAACGGAGGAGTAGTGGGCTCCCCATGCCTTTCGCCGGTATGCCCCTTCAGATACCTTCGCCGGTACACCCTCTAGCTACCCTTGGTCGGTACACCCTTCGCCGGCACACCCACTCGCGCCCTTCGCCGGCACACCCTCCATGGCCCCTCGTCGACACACCTTGCCAACTCTTACCCGGTAGGCCCTTCAGTGACCCTCGCCGGCACACTCCCTATTGCCTTCGCCCGCACGCTCCTTTGGCCCTCAACGGCACGCACCCTTTCAGCCCCTCAGCGGTACACTCCCTCAGCCCTTCAGCGGCACACTCCTCAGCCCTTCAGCGGCACAGCCCCAGGCCCTTCAGCTGCACACTCCCAGCCCTTCAGCGGTACACCCCCAGGCTCTTCAGCGGCGCACTCCCAGCCCTTCAGCGGCACACCCTCAGCCCTTCAGCGGTACGCCTTTCTTTTAGCCCTCTAATGACCCATTCTCTCCCCAGAAAATATGAGTAATAATAATAATAATAATAAATAATAACATATTCAAAAAAATGAATAAATAAATAAGAATAATAAAGGAATAAGTAATAGTAATAATAAGCTTAAAAATAATGACGATAATAATAATTAGACAAATAAACGATAACAAAAAAATGAATGTGTAATAATAACGAACTCAATAAAAATGATAAATAAATAAAAGATAACCAAAATAAATAATAATAACAAACTTAACGAAACACGACAAGCAAATGAATGACAATAAAATGAACAAAAATAATAACAAATCTAACAATAACACTGATAAATAAATAAATCATAAAAAATGATAAATAGATAGTAATAACAAACTCACTCAAAGATACGCATAAATTAACGAATAATAATGATAAAATTTCAAATGATAACAAAATAATGAGATCCACTTTGCAGCCCCGTCTCTCTCGTGACCCGGTACCGAAGGAACAACAATGTCGCCCTTCCAGGTTGGGCTTGAGTCTTGGGAATCATCCCGAACTGGCCGTGACCCGGCCTCGCCTCGGGCTGACATTCCGATTAAACTGGATTCATTTCTCCGGCCGGATCCCTTCCGAGCCGCTACTAAAATTGCCGCACGTTCGGCAGACATTTGACCGGGTTCACTTCGATTTCTGCCGCGTTTCTATTACGGACCTGCGTCCGAACGTGAAAAGGCCCGTGAGCGACCAACATGGCCGACCGCTCTCGCCCCGATATGGTCCTAAGCCGGCATGGTTCCGGGCCGATAGCCTGTTAAATCGGATTCATTCTAACGGGATTCGCTCCCGCTCTTTCATTGAAATTGCAGTAAACTCGGCATACATTTGTATGGGGTCGTTTCCACCCACGTCGCACTTTCAATATGGGCCCTTGCCCGAACATGAAAAGGTCCGCAAGTGACCGACAGAATCGGAATAGAACGAGACGGCTCTCGCCACCCCTGGACTCCTTCCATGGGAATATTAATAAGACCTCTGTGGGCCACACTTAGACCTCGGGCCCGCCCCGATCATGGTCATCGTCTGGCTCATATCCTTGATCTACAGTCCGCTCCTTTCGAACATGTTTTCGGTTCTGGAGTCCAGTCCCCGGACTCTCCCCCGTTGCCCTCCGGCACCGAAAATATTAATGATGCCCGCGCAAGCCTCGTTTGGACCACGGGAGGCGCCCCCAATATGGTCCTGGCTCGATCTCACACCGGGCCAATAGATTCACTGGTCTCCGACTACAACAACCGAGATTCAACCGAATGTTCTCAGTGTCTCGGAATAATAAACTTGCCGTATCCCGGCACGCATATGTTCCAGGTCCTCCCGCGGCGATTACAATATTCTCAAGCCGGACTCCCGTCCGAATATTAAATGGTCTCCCGAATGACCGATATGTTTCGAACGCCCGCGTCTCCGGACACAGGGCTTTTCAGCCAATTCAAGGGATATTCCCTCGTTGCCCCTTGGCACCAGAAATATTAATGACGCTCATGCAAGTCTCGTTTCGACCGCGGGGGGCCCACCGCAGTATGGTCGCAGCTTGCCCTTGCACCGGGCCAACAGATTTACCAGTTTTCGATCGCTCTAACCGAGATTTAGCCAAACGTTTTCCGTTCTTCTGAACAATAAATTGCCATATCCTGGCGTACATATGCTCCGGTCTCCCCGCGACGATCGCGCTTTTCTCGAGCCGGACATTCGTCCGAAGATTAAATGGTCAGCACATGACCGACACGATCTCGAATGTTTGCTCTCGCCCTCGCATGAGGATTTCAATACCTCGTAATAGACCTTCCATGCAATTGATTTCTTGGCCATGAGGCCCTGAATCCCGGCGATTAATCAAGGGTGTTCCCTCGTATGGGGGATGTAAATGACGTCGTGACCTTTATGCCGCGGCGGGTTTTGGTCTCGACTCAAACCACACAATCGTCTGACGAAGTCAGATCGAGCGCACCATGGGCTCTTCGGAGTCCGAATAAATTGTCACTCCGGTGACTGGCACGCCCACGCACTCAATAAACGAATAAAACAACAAGAGAATAACAGGTGAAAAAAGTGCATCCACAGCCGGTACAAGTGGCTGTGCTCGAACCACCACTTGGCATAATGGATGTCGAACCGTCCTCTGCCCCCCAGCCCGGGTGTCGGCAGTCGCTCTATCTCTCGACGACAGTAAAAGTCCCACCATGCTGCTGCCAGCAAGTGGATATCCTGGCCCCTATATTGTCGGCCTGCTAAGGGGAACTCCTGGTCCGGCGGAATCCCCTGGTCGTACCTGAAGTTCCGGGCGAACCTGTGCGGGTAGTACGGCTCCAAGCAGCTTGTCATAGACCGGTGCAGTGCCAGTACCGCCGGTCGGCTGCTCATCACCCACTCTGTATACAATGCCACATCTGGCTCCCACTGGTAAGGGAGGGCACAGGCCGCCCCGCCATTCGACGGCACCAGGATCAGGCGAGAATCCCTTGTAGCACTTTCAAAAGGTAGCCCCTCCTCAGCCCTGCCGGGTAGGTAAGACAAGGCTCTCCTAGCCCCCTCCAGCTGTGCAACCGCGTCTCCGTTTGGCTGGCTGGTGAAGCTAAACAGTAGGGGCACCGCCTGGTTCGCCACGGTCCCCTGAGTCACAAATCTAGGGAGCAACAGCCCAACCCACACACTAAGGTAGTGGGTAGGCAGAAGCAAGCACCTCTCGCGTGGTGCTGGATGCACCACCAGCACTCCCAGCCCCTGATACATGTTGGCTAATGCCACAGGACCTAGAGCCAGCCTCCGTCCCTCTGCTAGCAGGCACACAGGCCACAACAACTCGACCCTCAACAAGCTGTCCTCCCTGTGCGGGACTACGAAGGTCGCCAGCCAGTATGCCAAGTAGGCTGCTAGGTGCGTCACGTTCGGCAGACCATGGGGGTTCCACCGCTCCCATGGCACATAGATGTACCGTGAGTACGTCCAAAATCGAAGCTCGACCTCGGTGTACTCCTCCCAAGGAGTTTGGTCTCTCACAAACTCCTGATAAAAACAGAAGGACCCGTTGTAGAAGTGGCGGACCCACACCATCAGCGGCACCCTGGGAGTCTGTGTAGCTCACTTTCTCCCAGCTAGGGCTAAATCCCTCCAAGTCTTCAGCAGATATCGATAGCTGTAAGGAACTCGATATCGTCCCAGCCCATCTGTGTGGCTACGGTGGAGGTCATCCACCACCACCTCCTTATATCCTTCGCCGCTGATCGGAAGCCCAGAAATCCTGAATAAAGACTACAAGTCTAGTGAAGTCTCTACTTTAGACATCGCCACTGTGTTCCACCAGCGGTTGAAATGCTCTACCAGTGCCTATAGTAACCCCATGTAGCAGGGGTACCTATACAATGTTGTAGTCATGGCATACCTGATGTCGGCCCTGTCCAGTAGCGCCCGGTAGTGGTGCACGATCCCCATTAGCCACTCAGTAGCTCCCTGACGGTACCTATGCGAAGGGATCATAGCCCAGCAACCGTACTAGTTAACAATAGTCTGCCACAGAATCCCGTCCAGAAGGTTGTGGTCGTCGTAGCCTTTTCTAGCATACCGTAGCCCTGATGGCTCCAACACCAACCCCGTAGTACCCTCTGTCTCTGCCCGGTGGTGGCCGTGCAAGTCCCAAGAGGTGGGACCTATCACTTCGACTCGGACCCCAAACTGGTCCGCCCTGTTGAAGAAACCCAGGCACTCAGCACTGGGAAACTAGCACTGCCTCTAGTAGTCTCCAGAAAAACTCGGGAACCCGCAAAGAACGACCCCATGCAGGCTGTCTCTACCTACTAAGCTCGCCCGCTCAAGCTGACATCGCGCTCCATTTTGGTGCCGGCGCCTTAGCAACAGCTACCAGAACCCCGACGACAGCAGGGTTCGGCACACCACCAGTGGAAGCTCATCAGTGAGCGTCAGATACGCTAGTGCCGGAAAGCATTATAGCACAACGGCAAATGATCGAGTGGATCATCGAGACGAAGCTCTCCCAGTATGGCGAAGGGGTCGCCACTTTAGACCTTTATAGTGTGCCGTACCCACTACACCACCAGTTGAAAAAGCTTCCCCCGAAGTATGGCAAATCTCCAAAGCTGTAGAAATTCGACGGGCACGGGTCTCCAC
The DNA here is from genome assembly GCA_022559845.1 of Amorphophallus konjac. Classification (NCBI taxonomy): domain Eukaryota; kingdom Viridiplantae; phylum Streptophyta; class Magnoliopsida; order Alismatales; family Araceae; genus Amorphophallus; species Amorphophallus konjac. Next base: position 189,128,690 of record CM040127.1, on the reverse strand, counting down.
ATGAACACTTGGCCTACTACATCATGGCCATGGGTGAGCTAGCTTTGGATGAATCATACCTCATCCGCTACTTCGCCACCTCCCTCAAGGGAACCGCCTTCCAATGGTATTCCCGCCTGAATCCCAACTCTGTGATCGACTGGGCAGATCTCCAAAAGAAATTCCTTGACCACTTTTAGACGATCGAGTGCAATATCTCCCTGGCAGAGTTTTGCTCTCTCCGGCAGAAGAAGGGAGAGAGGGTCCTCAATTTCATCAAAAGATGATGAGACCTCAACATGAGGTGCATCAACCCTCAAGCCCAGGAACATGCTATCACCATATGCCGCAAAGTCTTGGCAGCTGAGGTGAGTGAGAAACTTCTCAGCACCAATATTAAGGGCTTCAACCAACTCAACTCGGCGGTCGTCGAGATAGAGATGTTCTTCGTCGATAACCCAGGCTATACTCTAGCCAAGGGAAAATAGGTGCGAGAATGCCAAATCGGTAAGGAGGTGAATACTATTGAGTTCACCCCCGCCATCTGGCGAGTCAAGTGGCTCCGGCAAGAAGTCAGAGGATAATCCAGCCACCCTTTCTTTCGCAGAATAGATGAAGATGCCGTTCTCCTTCAAAAAGGAGCACACGAAAATGCTCTTCGACCTCTGCATGGCCCAAAAAATTATCGAGCTGCCAGAAGCTCGCAAGCCGGATGATGCCCAGAAAGACGATGACCCCAACTATTACCCATATCATCGCATGTTGGGTCATCAACTTGAAGATTGCTACGTCTTCAAGGCTCAGGCACAGAAGCTGATTAGGGACGACCTCATCAAAATGAAGAGCGGTCTCATCGATCCTCCGCAGCCACACCCATGGTCCAAACCTGCCAAGACAGCACGTGTGATTCACTACTCAACCAATGTGATTCACATGATGGCCGCATTCTCCCTCTCAGACACTGAAGCAAAGGAGGCCAGTACCAGCCAAGCCGAGCACTCACCATGGTATCTAGGGTGGAGACCCTGGCATAACCGCACATCGCTCTCTTTTCCAAGGGAAAGGACCAGGCGACTGTTCGATGTCCTCGTCCAGAGAGGGTGATGCGGGACGGACACGCGACTCGACTCCAATTGGATATGCGACCCTTGGACTCTAAGCAAGCTCGCGATCGCCCCTAACGAGGGAAGCGTACAGATGTGCACGGTTGAGAAACCGGCAAAGAGCTAGGGTGGTCAACTCACAAATTCATGCCCAGATTGGGTCACGGGACGGTCTCGCTCTCTCTCGCAGCAGCGGTGAAATAAATATATCGAGCTAATGGCCCTAACACATGCTCTCTAGCAGTGGCATATAAAAGCATATACAATAATAGCAAATGCCGAGTAATGAAGCGAACACGATACCTCCACGCGCCTGGCGTGGGGAAGAGGATCCCGGCCGATCTCGTACTCCCGGAACAATAATTAATTAAATTACAGTAATGATTTACTGCCCACTCCACGCAGGGAGGTAAAGGGCGACACAGCGGGACCCAAGAGTAGCGGGTTCGGGTTGACGAGCAGCTTCTTGTGTAGCTTCGGCGGCACATGTACTCATGATCGTGGGACCCACATACTGGTCAGTGGGGCCGTGTGGGCCCGGAGCGGCATCCCTATGACGGGGACGTTCGGAGGGGCGCTCCTTGGGAAGGTGGCACGCTGGTTCGCCTCGTGGAAGGCGAGGAGGCTCCGATCGGTGCGGGTTGGAGTTGCTGCCCACGGATCTGAATTCTGTTTCAAACCTGCGCGTACTGACAAAAACTGATGCTGCGATCGGCTCCGACGTTGGATCGACACGAGACTAGCGCCGTTGGAAAGCTAACTCGAAATTCTTCGATCTATGGTCAGAGAAAAAAAATTGGCTATCCCAGATCTGGACTTAGCCGAATTTCCAATCTGCTGGTTGACAGAACCTGAAATCTCAGGACAGAAGTGCTTTTTCCTGAGAGTTGGCGTTGACCGCATTGTAGACCTCAATTTCAGTTGTTGAGCTCTTCATGAAAGTGGTAGAGGGCGAAGAGAGAAAAACGGAGATAATTTTTATGAAAGGTTTGATGGAGATTTGACTAAGAAAATGTATTTTCTAGTACCGGGTGGTCGGATCTGGACAGCAGATACAGAACAGAACTTGGGATCTGAAGTGATTTTTTAGAAAATATAAACGAGATCCTAAATTCACAAGAAAATTTTTGGAAGTGGTATTAGGCGGACAGAATCCCCAATAAAATTGGGGGTTCAAACAAAAATCAAGAAGGGGAACAAAAAGGCAAAGCTCAGGGCTGCTATGAAATTGGACAGACTGCAGGCAGAACTGGTGGATTGGGAAGAATGAAAATGTAAAAATAGAAAACGAAGGCTGGAATTTTTTTAAATTTTCAGAGATGTGGTGATGACCTCGAGAACGCACCTTGAAAATCTCAGCTCAAGAAGATGTATGAGTTTGGAGATAAAATTCTCGGAGTAACCCTCTATCTAGCAAAATAGAACCTTGGACAGAACTTCCGAACTTGCTTCGCGGTGGCTCGATGGCGGCACGAACGGCGGCGGCGGCAAAGATAGAATTCGGAGGTAGAGGGGCTAAGATAGAAGGGATCTACACCCTGAAATGCTGAAGGAGGAGGAAGGAACCAGAGAGAGAGAGGAGGGGGCGCATGTTGCTCCAAGCTTGCACAATTTTTTTCTTCTCATTAATTCTCTAAAATGTGGAAAAACAAGTATTTATATAAAATGAAAAATGACTCAAAATGCCCTCAGATCTAGGGTTGGAAGGGTCACTAAGGGGATAGGAGAAAGTATTTCTCCCATGTGGTCAAAACACATTACACATATTCTAATCAAACTTACCTAACTAGCCTAACAAGATAAACAAGGGGGCGCCCCCCTTCATGGGCCAAAGGGCCACTCATGGGCCAAGACACCATCCACAAGCCCATAAACCCTAGACTTAACCTATGGACTTTCCAACCTAGATGGCCCATGAGAGGGAGAAGCCCACATGGGCCTTAAGTGATTTAATGACCTATGAAGCCTAATGACCCAATATGATATAACCCCCTTAATGGACTCTAATAAAGAAAACCTATTAATGGACTCTTCATGGAATGTGGCCCAATGGCTTATTAAAAGCCTTACAAAGGAGCCCAAATGAAAAAAAATCAAAAAACACACAATTACAAGCCAATACAACCCATAAGACACACTAATACAAGCCAATACACACTAATACAAGTCATTAGCCTTTGATGCCCCCATCATAAAGCAAATTATGGCGCATGAGCCACCAGTAGACTACATTTAGTGGGACTTCAGTCACCCCCAATATTGCCCATTCCATGCCAGAATCTGCCATGCGATCGAGTGCTGTGAGGAGGTCCAGGACTTGATCCAGGAGCTGATCCAGTGGGAGCAAATCGATGCTGAGGGAAACTCCATGGCGACTCTATGACTTCGAGAAGCCATCACAGAAACCCCGAGGATCACCAAAAATGCACCAGACCAGCCAGATCCTCCTCAAGCAAATAGGCACGGGCTGCCTTATCAACATGTCCCAGAGTGACTCGAATTTTGGATAGATAACCGAGAAGCTCTCGAGCGACTGCAAAGCCGTAGGAGGCAAGACAACAATCGAAAGACTGAGCTGAGTAATTTCTCGGTTAACATCAACCATGCTCATGTCACCTAAACACCTCCGGATGCCCAGGCACTAGGTACCAGCCAGTCGGCTCCTACCACTTTAGTCTTACATTGGCGGCCTTGGCAAGAGTTAGAGTCTCTCCCCTTCTCTAAGGAAGATACTGCCAGGCTACTCCGAATCCTTCTTCTCCGAGAGGACATCCTGGTAAGAGAGGCGACAATGGACCTCTCAAGCTCCTCCCACTGTTCTCCCACTTCGACTCCACCCTCTATGCCAAAAGATAGGAAGGGGAAACAGAAGCTAATTAAAACCCCGGCACAACAGTGTCGTGTCTCTCCAGCCAGCATTCCTCCGGGCTCCATCCAGAAGCCCTTCATCCCAGCTCAAATTATAAAGAAAACATCTTCAGAGTCTTCAGTGACTCTGACAAGCCAGTCGTGCCTTTCAAAGCAAGGCCCAGTCAATGCACAATGCCAGGACAATCGCCAGGAGTGGCGATGCCCCGCTACTTCTCCAGTTATCAAAGGGTGCCGCTCCAAGCCAGATTGCAAAGGCAAAGATAAGGAGCAAGAATCTAAGTGGGTCTCCCAGTCCAACTCCAAACAAGGCACATCGCCACCACAGGTATGGCATCACACCGCGCATACATCCTCAGACGCCAGCCCCAGTATATCAGCATACCAGGAGCTACCACCTGAGGTCATCGAATAGGCAATCAATGCTACCTTCCAAATACAACAAGCAGAAGGTGTGTGGATCGAAATTAGGGTAATGAAAAGTTATCGACCTCACTCTACCAAGACATTAGCACGGAGATATCCCCATGGGGATTTGTCAACTCCGTCCCCAACAGCTACTTCTACTACTCCTCTAGAGGCAGCCATCGCCAAGAAATAGGAGAGGAATAGGAGGAAGAATTCAAAAGATGACTCAAGAAGCAGGTTGAACAAACAGCTGCCTTACAATCCCCGGCTGAGCTAACGCCACTTCAGAGGCTACAAAAGCCCATCGACGACCTAGATGAGTACATTCCTTCTCGTCCCACTAGCACTGTCCCACTCAACAAGTACATCCCGTGGGAAGAAATACAACAGCGAGCTCGCCTCAAAAACTGGGTCCAGGAAATGATCCAGAAGATCAAGAATGGCGAAAGGCTCCTCATTCTAGAAGAACTCTCATTGTTCTACAAAGATAAGGAGTTCACCACAAAGTAGCTAGAAGAAATGTTTCGAGGCTGCACCTACAACATGGTGGCCATCCCACCTGTTGACAGCTCCAACACTTCTCGGCGAGGTGAGCCAGTGGCCTCCCGAACAAGACAAAGAGCCACCGCCCCGCTAGGGCCACAAGCAACTCTTGAAAATATTGGTCACCACCGAGGCCATGGTCAAGGACGCGGTAGAGGGCATGGAAGAATTATAGAGCAACCCCTCCACCAGTCCACCTTCGACCTGAAGCGAACCATCCTCTTTCGAGGGGAAGAGCCTACCCCCATTCCAGAGGTAGAGATTCGGAATGGTCCCAGCATTTTTGACCCCTCCGGCATGGAGGAGGCCGCCACCAATGTTCCAGTCTCTACTCCAACTCCAGTTATTACTGAAAATCAAGCAGGTCCATCCAGCAATGATGATCCAGCTCACCAGTTGCCTCCAGAAGAGCCACCCTTGGCACCTCTGTTCTAGGAGCCCACAGGTGATTAGGACCAATCCGATCCTAGTGGCAAAGGCAAGGCAGTGCAACTTTCTGAGGGGGAGCAACGCTATAGCTCGCATAGGGCCCTGCCCGACATACTACCCCCATTGGAGTGTTGGGTCCCGGGAGGTGCAATGGGATCTAGAAGGGGGGTTGAATAGATCCTCTCACGAACTATGGCCTGTTTATAACTTAGCTACTAGAAGTATGAACCTCTCCTATAAATTACTTCAATCACTTAAGCACAATGCTCAGCGGAATGAAACGGAATGGCCTAAGTGAAACACATATCAACTAAGTGTGATGACTAGCTGTATGTGTGAACTTTGGAAATCAACCAGAATGTCATGAATTGAAGTTGGATACTCGTTGAACCTCGTGTGTGTGTGTGTGTGTGTGAGCAATATGATGAAGTGTGCTATAGTAAGCAATCAGAATTCCATTGATACAGCAAACACACGAACCTGTGAAAGGGATAGAAGATATGGAGCAAGCCCACAAGATGTTCAAATCACAACACAAGGATTTTAAGGTGGTTCGGTTGTAAACCCACAACCTACGTTCACCCCTCACCAAATCCGGTGAGGCATTCCTGCTGACTCACAGCTTGACCGGGGACATGCCCCAAAACCACAGAACAAAAAAAAAACCTTCCGCATGTCCTCCTACACACAAAACCGATAGGGACGGTTCTCCACAGACCGGAGCAAACCTCCGTCTATCTTCCTACACACAAACCAGTAGGGACGGTTCTCCACATACCGGAGCAGACCTCTATCTGTCTTCCTACACACAAACCAGTAGGGACGGTTCTCCACAGACCGGAGTAGACCACCGTCTGTCTTCCTACATACAAACCGGTAGAAATGGTTCAGGATGAACAAAATCACAGAATAAAATTCACTGCAAGTGCAGTGGGAAAACCATAACAAAACAAAAAGAATGAACACTTGCTGAAGCTTAGGATGATGATGTGGAGGTTGGTGACTGCAGCTACAAATATCAGATCTGAAGATCTGATTCCTCAAGCTCAAGTAGACTTCAGGGCTGCTCTTTCTTTCTCTCTCAAGGCTTCTCTTTTCTTCGTCTCTTGCAGCACTGGACCAGAGTCTGTAGGTGCTGGGCTGCTCTCACTGCCTTCCTTTCTTTCTCATAGGTTTTCTTCTTAGAGGCTTAAGGACGTGGCTTTTTCTCAAGGCAGCAGCAACTTCTATTCTTGTAGAAGCTTGATATTTATAGCCGAGCTACAAGGAAATGTGGTGAAGAACTTTCCCTCCAAATTTTCCCTCCAAAAGCTTTTCTTGTCTTTGAGGAAGATACTCTGCAGGATTTGGCTTGAGCTGGCATTGCTTCTAGTCCAAGGATAGGACGGTGGTAGACTGACAGCAAACAAAATCTTTTCTTTAGTTACTTTTCAGATCTTTATTTTAAATGCCCTCTTGAGGTGTTGAGTTCTCATGGGCTGAAACATGCTTTCTGTCTGGTTGAAGACTGCTAGGACAGAAGTCACATGATAGCATTTAAGGTAGCAGACTGTGTGGTGTCCTTTTCCAATAAAATCTGGCGCACATAAGCCACATGGGGTGACAGACTATATAGAACTTTTTTCCCAGTGGCAGACTGTAAGAAGTGATATTTCCCAACTGTAGATTCTGACATAGCCATCTCCTAAAAGTAGATAAGATGTGATAAGATGACAGGGACAAAAGTCAACTTGGGTACCCCATCTAGACCTCGAAATCCGTGTATTTGGGCATTTACGGGACCCATTTTCTCTCTCTGGATCTTCCATTGACTTGACAAAAAACTAGCCTGAAAGCTTCTGAAAGAACAAGGTGTCGACCTCCTGTGAGGGAAGTGTCGACACTTCTTAGTAAAGCAGCCAATAGAACGCTCTCTGGAAGACCATAGTGTTGACCTCCTGTAACAAGGTGTCGACACTTCCTTTAAGGAGTCCTATCTTTAATGCTCTCTGGATTCACCAAGGTGTTGACCTGCTAAGATGGAGGTGTCGAGACTTCTAAAGTATTCTTCTTGAGTATCGGTCTCTGGAAGCCCATGGTGTCGACACTCTGTGATAAAGGTGTCGAGACTTCTAAAGAATTCTTCTTGAGTATCGGTCTCTGGAAGCCCATGGTGTCGACACTCTATGATAAAGGTGTCGAGACTTCTGAAGTGAGGATGTGTTTATAGCGCTCTCTGGAAAGATATGTGCACCGACCTTGACTGGAATATGCTCAGACCTTGTAATGTCGGAGGCAGACATTGCATAGACCTTTCTTATGCTTTAGTCAAACATGCACAAACTTTGAAGCATTGAGGGGAAACATGCACAGACCTAGATAAGGTTGGAAGAGAAATGTGCACCGACCTTCCCTCAAGATGTGCACAGACTTTGTAGTATTGAAAGAAAATGTGCACTGACCTTTATTTGTCAAATAGTGAATGTGCACAGACCTTACAGTGTTGAGACCAAAACATGCACCGACCTTGAGGTCACATGTGCTCAGACTTTGTTGTGTGCTCAGATCTTGTTGCACTGTGGTTCATATGTGCACAGACCTTGTGTCGCATGTGCACCGACCTTGTGTCGTATGTGCACCAACTTTGCTTGGGCTAGCGAAAGGTTGCTCTAGCACTGAACAAGCATCGACCTTAGTCTTGTGAATAGTGACATGCTCGGACCTTGGTCTTCAGGCTAGGCATAATGTGCATCGACCTATGATTGTGTGAACAGTAACCTGCTCGGATCTTGGTGCGGTGAGGCTAGAGCGCCGGACAGAACCTTGAAACAAAAGTGTCGACTCTTTCCTGTGGGTTTGTGCCAGACAAAACCTTGATAAAAATGTGTCGACTCCTGGAGTCGACTCTTTGTTATTGGTTTTCAGAATTCTATAGAACTTGAGGAACTTGATGCTCTGTTCATCCAGTTGCCTTGATTTCTATGCAATCATGTATCTTGAGTTTCTCTTTCAACTTGGAAGGTTCTTGCTCTTGGAGTTCTATATCTTGAATTCAGCCTTACTTGATTTTTCCTTCAGACTTTGCTTACACAGAATCTTGCAATGTTATCATGACCTGAAATGTATGAATATGGATGTATCAAATGCAGGATAGACTCATCAGTAACTCATAGGCAGACATCATCAAAATCACATTAAGGCAGTTAATCATGTGTGTACCATACATGCACAACATTCTCCCACATTCTCCCCCTTTTTGATGATGACAACTATGAGTCATTATGAATACATTTTGGGGTGAAGGTACAAGGAAATATAATCATGAGTTGAAGCACAATGGCTTTCTCTCCCCATATAAGTCTCCCCTTTATGCATTCAAGACTCTCTCCCTTATGCATACCCTAGTTAATGACACATATAAATTCTCTCCCCCTTTGACATCATCAAAATGGCACAGTTAGGAAAGAGAGGAGGAAAGTATGAGATTATTAGAACAAGATGTACAGAGTGAAGGTGAGTATATACCTGTCAGGGAGCAATTAAACGTGTAGAAACCTGAGATACCTTGTCAGTGTTCCAAAAAAAATGAAGTGGAATTACATGCCAATGGTTGTACACTTGATTATAGTTAACAATTGTTGGGTCCCTGAAGGTTCTCTTGTTGGGTCCCTCATGAATGCAAGTAAATCAAGAATTATGCAGAGAGGAGACTATGCAGATAGGGGGTTGATACCACTTGTTAGAGTGATGCTGAGTGTTTAGAGAGCAAGTGACACCATTGATAATGACAAGCACAATGTAAATTGTTAGGTCCTTTGGTCATGGCAGAAACATATTTACACAAATAGGCATCATATGCCATGAAGGCAGAGCACACAAACATATAGTGAATCATGAGAGGCAGACATGTGCATGAGATTTGACCATGGCAATCATGATGCAGTATGAGAGAGACACAGCAGCCATAAAACAAATTTGATTTTTAGATTTTTCAAACTTTTTACTGGTTTTCAGGTGTTCAGATTTTTAAGATTTTCTATGCAATGCATGGAAGAGGAAAAATGCAAACCACCTAAGTGCATGACAGATTGAACCCAATTGCATTGGAGATATGATTCCAATTGATGAGAGGGCAGAGAGTCCAATTGTTAAAAATGGTGATGCTTTCATGATAGCCAGGATAGACTATGCAGATTGACCAGAGAAGGCTAATACCAATGGAGTTGGAAGCATCAAGAGGCCAGCTTGTCTTAAGGCCCGATGCCAGAGCAGCTAGACAGTGGTCTGGACGCAAGGGGTTGACTGTAGGAGTCGACACTTGGAAGATGAGGTGTAACATTCAATAGTTGAAATAATGAGGGTTCTTTTAACCTGAAGCCAAGTTCATAAATGCAGAGTTACAGATTTTTCAGAATTTCCAATAACTGAACTCTAGTGACAAAGCCCTTAAATTCATATTGGTTTAATACTGATGAATTCTAAGCTTTTCAATAAAACCGCTGGAAAGCATCTACATTCAATATTAATAGAAGTGAGCAAGAAATGCATACTTAAACAAGGTTGACCTCCTCTTACCTTACTTATTCAATTCCATTAGCTCCTTTGAGAGTTACTACGAAAAGTATTGAGATTAAACAAGCATGAAGACTAAATGGAATTCTAGAATTTTCGTAGATATGCTTTTAACTTTTATTATCACAATCATAATTTTCATTGAGCACAAGAGGATTTTTACGAGCATTTAAGTCCAGTCATGCCTTGTATCTTGAAGATACACATTGGTTAGACGCCAGTATCCCTAGGTACTTGGTGTGACTGACTGTCATGCCACAAATAGAATAGAGATAGTATTGTCACCTCATGACATATTGAACCTCATATTGTCGATGAGGGGACATATTTCTCAGCAACGTTGCCATTGCTCTGCCTTGATTTTTCTTTTAAAAACATAGCAGAGTTAACAAGGGCACTTCATGACATATATTACCTCATTTTCTATGAGGAGACATATTTCTTAGGGAACCAGTGTCATTACTCTGACACAATTAGCTCTTATAGATTCCAACAAATTAGATTGTTTACAGATAATACTTAGCTGAAGTTTCTCAACCAATAAAGCCTTTGTACTGAAGATAAACTTTCAGATATAAGAAGACATATCATGTCAAAGCATGAAAGACTGGTTTAAATCTATTAAGATCGACTGCAACCACTTTCGGGACAATTAAACTTTAAGGCTCAAGAATTCATTAAATTTAAACCAAAAGCTTTCATGTTCATGGCAGTCACAAAGCTCCATAAAGGAAGATTCTTCTTGATGATATACTCTGATAAACAACTCAACCACAGTTAGAAGATCTTCCAAGAAGTTCAAAGTAATTCGGATTCAAGGTGAACCACATAGAATTATCAGCATATGGAGCATTGGCCTGGTTTAAGCAGAGAGTGTTGATAGGTAGAAGGGTAGAGAATTGACAGTGAACACTCCCCTTGCGGTTGTGCAAAGAGCTCAGATTGGAATGGGTGAGTTATGACCATCGGATGCAAGGGAGTGTCAACACTTGCACTAGATGGTGTCGACACCCTGAGCTCAGGCAGAAGGCACTTTTCAAACAGAATGAAATTTGATGTTGACTCCCCCTTAACACATGCATGGGTTGACAATGGAGTATGCAACCTATGACTTAAGTGAACACATGATGCAGTAAACATGATACCACTTGATATGCAATCTTTGGGCCCCTTTTTAACATGGTGTGCATTGGTGTGTATGAGACCACATTATGATGCAATCATGGATCATTTGCAATGTATTCTGAACTGAATTACAGATTGGATTTTATCATGTACGGATGAATACATGCTACTTACTTCCTCTTTTTGATGATTTCAATATGGTATGCAATCAATTCTAAATTCAATATATGCATGATAACAAATGCACATGGGTAAACTATGAGATGTAGGAACTCCCCCTGACTTTGTGCATTGAATTGTCTGAATTCTGAGTGCAGCACATGCATTGAAATCAATGCAGGGACTTTGATGAATTATTTCACATGAACGTCTAGACTGCTCTAATGATGGATTGATCCTTGGTACCTGGCCGAGAACTTAGGTCTTAAGACCACCTCACGCATGATGTGGGTTTGCAGACATAAAATATCTTCCCTTCTCCTAGCTTACAATTTATATACCAAGGGGTCATGCAGAGTTGGGTTTCTTGATCATGAAATGCATGATTTTGTATGAAATTCCAACCACAACACATACAGATTCAAACATATGCAATGCATTTCTATACTGAGGTGCTCACACTTAAACTCCCCCTTTGTTGAATGCTCATGGAAGTTAAGATAGACAATCAGCATGTTATATATCCACATGAGTGATGAGTTGGGTTATATGCAGCCATGGATGACATCATCAGAGACAATGATCAACATTATTAAGGAAGAAGTTCACATGGCTGTTATCTGGTAGGAAAGATCAAACATCAACTCAACATCAATTCAACTCTATCAGCGTGATAGATTTTTCATGGATTACGTAGCTGAAACAATTGATCTCTAGTACATGGCAGAGGTTTGGATCTGAGACCCTACTCACGCATAGTGAGAGCTCCAAGCAAGCATGACTTGCTTCTCTACTCTGCACCATTTGATATGCCAGAGGTTAAACTAGGTGTGAGCAAGTGTTCTAGCCTAGATATACATCTCATACCATGAGGGAAAATTTGGCAATTCAGGGAGAGAATTTCAACTTGCAGGATTTATTGACAACAAGATAGCCCTATAATGCAATGACTACAATGCAATCCTATCATGCCAAGATTGAACAAATAAAGTTTATTTACATACATGTGCCTTGAGCATTTATTTGCTGGTTGAGCGTTGCTCAGCTCTAAGGCACCTGCACTCAAAATTCTCATTTTGAGTTTATAGGTACCCAAGCTTGCATGGGTCCTGGTTGGTTAGCAGCACTTCTAGCAAATGACATTATTTTCTTTGCTGCTATCTGGTAACCCACTCTCGTCTAAGGACAATGATTGGTTGTATGTCCATATTCACCACAATAGAAGCAACGCACAAGGAATTTACCATTCTTTCTGTGTGCAGGTGCATTGAGCCTTTGTGAATGAGCATGGATACCACCATGTTGACCATGAGAATGAGTCTTACCTTTCAGATACCAACAGTCCTTGACTATGTGACCAATCTTTCCATAGTGGAAGCAGCAAGGAGGATTTCTTCTTACAGTCGTTGAAGGTGTCGACCTGTCCAGATGGGTGTGTCGACACGTAGAGTCATTCCTGGGCTTTTGAGCATGAGAGTGCCGGGGATGCTTTCTCCCAGTGTTGACCTTCCCTCTGTCAGTGCCTCCTGCATTGTCTCTGCTGATTTTGTCTGCTTCTAATTCATCATTCCTCATGGTGAGGCAATCATTCACAGTGTGACCAAGCATACCACAATAGAAGCAATAAACATTCATTTTATGATTAGCATGGTACTTAGCATGAGATTTCGTAGCATGCATTTCCACATTAGCAAAATCATATTTCTATTTATCCCAGGAAACATTCTTTTTTTGATTGCCATTTCGATTTTGGTTTTTCTTTTGAGCAGCATACGGTTTTGGATGACTATAAGAGGTGCTGGCTTCAAGTGAGCCAATGACAAACGAGGTATACACCTTACTTCCAAGGGACTTTTTGTTCACAGGTTTGTACCCCAAACCATCTCTTTGAAGGTTGACCCTAGTCCCCAGAATTCTATCTAAATTATCTTTGCCATGTTCAAACTTTGACAATGAATTCTTGACGTCTTCATTTTCACTCTCCAATAAGGAGACATGTAGTTCAGACTCAGCAAGGTCCTCTTCGCACGCAGCCAATTTCTCATTGAGCATAGCATTCACCCCTTTGTACTTTTCAATTTTCAGTTGAAGTTCATTCAATTTTTCAGAACTATCATTGACAATACTCTTACCTTTCTCACAGATGGACAGTCTTTCAAGCAACGTGTCATTTTGTTCTTTTAGCATTTCAATTTCTTCAATCAACATCTCATCATGGATTAGCTCATCAGACATGGTTTGATCATTAGAGATTGATTTAGGTTGGTTTTGAAGTTGTCTTATGATTTCTTCCAACCTAGTGATTTCAGCTTGAAGGATTCCGTTTTCATCGTTTAGGCACACAGTGGTTTGTTTATGCAGATCCAAGTCAATGGTAAGAGTGTCATTGAGCTCTTCAAAAGCAGAACAATTTTTACAGAAGGAACTGTCACCTTGACTATTTTTCTTCAAATCCTTTTTCAACCTTTTATTTTTAAGACTTCACCTTTTTGTACTACTTGATCAACTCATCATAGGCCTTCATGAGTACTTCAAAAATAAAGTCCTCAGAGTCAGAGCTTACCTGAGATGAGGATGGATTGCTTGACTGCTCTGATCGGTTGGTCATGAGGCATTCTTGCTCTTGTTCTTCTCCCTTCTCATGGATGTTCATCAACACATCTAGAACTTGCTTGGCTGTGCTGCGGGTGGATACAAGATGAAGTAACCTGAAATCAACTGTAGCTTTTATCAAGTTGAATGCCGCAAAGTTATCAATATGTTTGGTCTCGTGTTCAACAGACCATCCATCTGAATTTGATGGCAGCTCATGAGGACCAATGTCTATAAGGTTCCACAATTATTGATTTATGGATTTGACATAGACAAACATTCTCCCTAGCCATATAGAAAAATCTGAACCATCATAAGTAGGCGGAGAAGCCATCGAAGCATGTGTAGCAAAAGAAGCCATTTGATTAAAAGCACTGGGATCTTCCTCTGCAGATCGTGAGATCTGTTAATGGCAGAGCTTGGCTCTGATACCACTTGTTGGGTCCCGGGCGGTGCAATGGGATCTAGAAGGGGGTTTGAATAGATCCTCTCACGAACTATGGCCTATTTAAAACTTAGCTACTAGAAGTATGAACCTCTCCTATAAATTACTTGAATCACTTAAGCACAATGCACATCGGAATGAAACGGAATGGCCTAAGTGAAACACATATCAACTAAGTGTGATGACTAGCTGTATGTGTGAATTTTGGAGATCAACCAGAATGTCATGAATTGAAGTTGGCTACTCATTGAACCTCGTGTGTGTGTGTGTGTGTGAGCAATATGATGAAGTGTGCTATAGTAAGCAATCAGAATTCCATTGATACAGTAAACACACGAACCTGTGAAGGGGATAGAAGATATGGAGCAAGCCCACAAGATGTTCAAATCACAACACAAGGATTTTAAGGTGGATCGGTTGTAAACCCACAAACTATGTCCACCCCTTACCAAACCCGGTGAGACTTTCCTGCTGACTCACAGCTTGACCGGGGACACGCCCCAAAATCACAGAATGAAAAAAAAAACCTTCCGCCTGTCCTCCTACACACAAAACCGGTAGGGACTGTTCTCCATAGACCAGAGCAGACCTCCGTCTGTCTTCCTACACACAAACCTGTAGGGACGGTTCTCCACAGACCGGAGCAGACCTCCGTCTATCTTCCTACACACAAACCGGTAGAAACGGTTCAGGATGAACAAAATCATAGAATAAAACTCACTGCAAGTGCAGTGGGAAAACCATAAAAAAACAAAAAGAATGAACACCAGTTGAAGCTTAGGATGATGATGTGGAGGCTGGTGACTGCAGCTACAAATATCAGATCTGAAGATCTGATTCCTCAAGCTCAAGTAGACTGCAGGGCTACTCTTTCTTTCTCTCTCAAGGCTTCTCTTTTCTTCGTCTCTTGCAACACTGGACTGGAGTCTGCAGGTGCTGGGCTGCTCTCACTGCCTTCCTTTCTTTCTCATAGGTTTTCTTCTTAGAGGCTCAAGGACGTGGCATTTTCTCAAGCCAGCAGTAGCTTCTCTTCTTGTAGAAGCTTGATATTTATAGCCGAGCCACAAGGAAATGTGGTGAAGAACTTTCCCTCCAAATTTTCCCTCCAAATGCTTTTCTTGTCTTTGAGGAAGATACTCTGTAGGATTTGGCTTGAGCTGGCATTGCTTCTAGTCCAAGGATAGGACGGTGGCAGATTGACAGCTGAAGTCCCGAGATTAAATGGCACCCAAGAGGGGGGGGTGAATTGGGTATTAAAAAATAATGAACTAAATCTGGATAAAAACCACGTTTACAAGGCAGGAAACCAACGGAAAGGGATATCGTGAAGCACAACGAGAATCAGGATAAAAAGACTCCTACAGTAGTTCCTTGGTACTTGGTGGAGTCCAAGAATCTGAGGATTCTCTCACACAAGATATTTTCTTCTTGACAGGACTAGTCTTGTCGATCCAAATTTACCTTTTGATATACCAGGGAACTTCCGTAAGAGGATTAATGATACCAGATCAGAAAATAGATCTAAAAAGATAATGCAATGAAGAACAGAGCTAAGAGAATGGAGGTAGAAGATATGGATCAAACTATTCAGAAGACAGTGATTTTTAGGTGGTCCGGCTGCAACAACAGCAACCTACGTCTATCCCTCACACACGGTGAGGATCCACACACTATCTTGTAGAAAATTACAAGATGAAAACCAACCACACACACACACGTGAGGAGTATAAGACTCCCACTAAAGTGCAAGAGCACGGTCACACAAGAACAAAGATAGACAACGAAACACATACATACACACACACACACACACACACACACACACACGGATCTTTCTAGATCCACTCACACGAGTGCTTGAATATTACAAGGGAAGCACGAATCGGCTCAAACATGAATGGAAGAAACGTAAACAAGAAGTGAGAACATAGATCAGGCTCCCCCTTAGTGAATGAAGATAGTATTAGATGAAGCTTGCTCTTGGCTTGCTCTTCACTTTATTTGGATGTAGATTTGCTCTTGAAAGCTTCAGCTCCAGGATGAAGAATTCCTCTCGGATCACTGTTCACGTGAACAGTATCATCACCCTTTCCCTTGACAGCCTCTCCTTCTTCTCTTTGAACAGCCTTAGGGTTTATGACCTCCAGGAGATCTTTTATAGCTCTTGAAAGTTCAGGAGACAAGTCTCCAGACCAGATCCATAAATCACTCCAAGACTGAGACCAAAGGGTTTAAACAATTGGGAGAAAGTCCCTCTTTTCGAGCTTGAACCAAAAGTCAACAAAAGGGGGCCTCGGGAATTTCGGTCGATCGAAATTCTAGGGGCAGTCGACCGAAACCTGTAACTCCCGGAGTTTTTGGTTGCTGGAAGAACCGGTCGACCGATCCTAGGGTCCTGGTCGACCAAAACCTGTAAAACGTGTCACTTTTCATCTCTGGAAAAATTGGTCGACTGGGCCTATGGTCCTGGTCGTCCGGAATGGTCTGGACCTGCAAAAACAAGTTGTCAGCCCAGAGAACTTAATCAAAATGATAAGGGCTTTAAGTGAATGATTGTATCATGCATTTAGGGGTTTGTTTAAACAAAGACAACTCAATTTAAAATACATTGATTCAATCAGAACTTATGAGTTATCCACAGAGATGATAGGTTTAAACTTGAATCCCATTGGCTCGTATAAGGAGACTTATGACACGGGCCGAGATAAATCCTTCACTCAGAGTTTTGTTATCATCAAAATCACTCACAGAAACTCAACAATCTCCCCCTTTTTGATGATGACAAAACGTAAGTAAAGATAGAGCAAAGACGAGTCAATCAAGAACCCAACCACTTGAAACATTCATATATGCCCAGATCTTGATATGAAATAGAACAAGCGAATCCATTAAGTAGATAAAACCAAGTGCATAACAACATATCATTTCAGTTCAAGGATCTCTGATACAAGGTTGATATAGAGCAGGGAGGTCCAACAAAAAAGATGCACAAAATGCAATACAGAGATGCAAGCTAACATGATGCAACACAACTCACAATGGCTCAGACATGCAGGCAAGCAAAACAACCAAAATACATATAGATAGGACCTGACATAGCTACTTCTCCCCCTTTGGCATCATCAAAATGGGGAGTAGGATACAGGACTCGTGGACAGAAAAGACACTACAGAGACACAAGAACAGCTAAGGAGCAGGGTGATCTAGAGTCCCCTCGCGAGCATCATCACCAGAAGCATCGGCAGCAGGAGGAGTAGGAGCAGGAGGGAGACGGTTCTCGATGTCATGCAGGTTATCATCATGATGAAGGAGCTATCGGCGGATGACGAGAAGGGATTGGTTGGTCATGCGGAAGGCTTCTCGGTTATCCTCCTGGCTAGCATAAAGTGTGGCCATGTGGGTGGAGAGGTCATCCAGAGCATGGGAGAAGGAATCCATTCGGCCAGTCATGGTGTCCATGAAGGTGTCCAGCCTGTCAAGGGATGAGTAGAGCCGGGTTTCCAAGCCTAAAACACGTCTATCAAGAGCTTCATAGTCTCCCCAAGAAGGCTGACCAACGCCCTGAGCAGAGGACTCCCCGTGAACAAACTGTGGAGGAGGTGGCATCTCTGCATCCATATGGTGAGGTGAAGGTGGGGGAGGCTGATCCTCCGCCTGAACTGGAGGGAGTGCATCCCCATGAGCCTGCTACTACTGTGGTTCTGCATTAGCAAATTGTTCAGCATAGGTAGGAATGTCCCTGGTAAGCTCACCATTTTCATCCCAGTAGTAACCAAGATTGAAGAAAAGCTTGTGTTCATTATATACGTCATCTTGGCGAAAATGAAGTGACCTTTCTTCTGACAAATCTACCCCAGCATAGAGAAATACTCCTGTCAGCTGAGATGCATAGGGTAAGGATCTCCCCAAGTTGGTGCGGCAAGAATCAATCAAAGTGGTCATGAGTCGACCCATATTCACGGTGTTCCCATTCATGACATGATAAAAGAGGAAACGATGAACCATTGTCACTTCATTACGACTTCCACCCTTGGGATAAATCAAGGTAGTGAATATGTGATGTAGAACACACTGCAGGGGCGGAAAGTAATTGACATTAAGTTGGATATGCTCACTCACACCTCGGACATAATCACAACTCGTCATAGCAAGGAATGTGTCCTCCACTTCACCATGTCCAAAAGTCATATCGGCACCCCATGCTGAAACTCCTAAGGCACGCCAGAATAGGTCGGGTCCAATATGTATCTCAATGTCTTGAACAACTGTGAATAAGTTTCCATTCCGCTCAACAAGATTCCTATAAAACTGCTGCACTAGGTTAGGGTAATACCTAGTATATCTTGAGACAAAATCAAGCCACCTGTCTTGAATTGCAAAGAGTGCAAACAAATCTGGCAATATATCATTCACCTCTGGAAAATCAACCAAGCGAGGGTTGATGATAGGTCGCAGAGGAAGACGGGGTGCACGACGGGGTTCCGGTGCCTGTTGTGGATGAGGCGGGGCCTCTTGTCTCGGATTGCTGGCTTCCCCTTGAGTGGAATGCCGAGAACTCCGTCTAGGCGGCATCTTAGACACGGAAACCGGCGGTAGAAACCTTCGAGATGAAGGAACTCTACCCTTGAGATGGAGATGGACCAAAGAACACTCATGGAGCCCTGGAAGATCGTTCCCCACGCTCTGGAATCGATGAAGAAGGTTGGTGGCAGCACGAATGCCCGCGAAGATCACGTCCCGGAGTGGTGACGAATCCGATGGAGATTGTGCGGATAGAGAAATGGGGAGGTTTGAAGGCTTGAGAAGTGGAAGGTTGGTGTTCTAGGGTTTTTAGAATGTGTGGGAGAGAGAAGGAATGAGTTAGAATGACAAGAAGGAGGGTGAAAACCCCTTAAAAAAGGGGGCGGTCGGGTCCCGATTGGGCCGCCCGCCGTGTTCGGTCGATCGGGCCGGGTTGGCCGGTCGATCGGAAATGGTCAAGAGCCCAAAAAAAATATTCTTTTCCCCTTTTTTTTTGAATAGTTTTGGGTAAGGGATGCCTCCAAAACTCCTCCCTGCTCGAGCTCCCTTCACAGGTAGTATTCAACCCCCTATATTTTCTTTCTATTTTTTATGTTTTCTTTCTTTTCCTTTTTTTTTGTATGGGGAGAATTTCAGTAAAGAACAACCAAAGAATCAACCGGCGAGGTTTTTCTGAAAGCTCCCCCTCAGTGACTGACGAGTGTCCCTAGGTCAATTGTCCACATTTATTTGACAAGGAGTAGGGTTTTAGAAGCTTTCAAGGAGGGCTATAAAGATAAAATAATATAAACACACAAGAAGTATGGTATCGAACAAAGAAAAGTAAAACACACAACATGGTTATGCATATCACACTATCTAACCGTTATGCTTCTGATCACCACTCATCCTAATGCAGACTTAAGTGTGAATGCCCTCACCCTTGCACATGCCAAGCTCCCTTCTAATTTTGTTGAATTGCTCCTGGTTTAAGGACTTGGTGAAGATATCAGCCAGCTGATTATGAGTATCAATGAAGTACAGTTCAAAAACCCCTTTGCCTACATGATCTTTCAAGAAATGGTGTCGAATATCTATATGCTTGATCCTAGAATGCTGAACAGGGTTTTTAGAAAGACTGATTACACTTGTATTGTCACATAAAATTGGAACACACTTTATCTCAATATCCAAATCAAGCAATTGATTTTTGATCCAAAGTACTTGGGCTCCACAACTTCCGGCGGCTACATACTCAGCCTCGGCCGTTGAGAGAGCTACTGAATGTTATTTCTTGGAGGCCCAAGAGACTAGGCAACCACTAAGAAACTGACAGTACCCACTAGTACTTTTCCGATCAACAATGCAACCGGCATAATCGGCATC
Source organism: Amorphophallus konjac (assembly GCA_022559845.1). Taxonomy (NCBI): domain Eukaryota; kingdom Viridiplantae; phylum Streptophyta; class Magnoliopsida; order Alismatales; family Araceae; genus Amorphophallus; species Amorphophallus konjac. Next base: position 189,108,602 of record CM040127.1, on the reverse strand, counting down.
GGTATATGCAATCAAATCAAAAGAGCTGCCGATTGAAAACCACAAGCCAAAGTCTAATGTGCCGATCAAATACCGAAAGATCTGTTTAACAGCCATGAGATGTGATTCTTTAGGACATGATTGAAAGCGAGCACACAGACACACACTATACTGAATGTCAGGGCGACATGCTGTTAAATACAGTAGTGATCTGATCATACCTCAAAATAGTGTAGGATCTACTATTTTACCATTTTCATTTTTGTCCAACTTCGTGGTTGTGGCCATCGGAGTTGATATGGGTTTTGCTTCTGCCATCTCATATTTTTTCAACAGTTCCATCGTATACTTGGCTTGGTTTATGAAGATGCCTTCGAGCGTTTGTTTTACCTGTAAACCAAGAAAGAAGGTTAGTTCACCCATTAAGCTCATTTCAAACTCTCCTTGCATTATTCTTGCAAATTCATCACATAGGGCATTGTTAGTAGCTCCAAAGATTATGTCATCAACATACACTTGAACTACCAGTATCTCTTTACTTGATTTTCTTGTGAAGAGTGTTTGATCAACCTTACCTCTTTTGAACCCATTTTCAGTTAGAAAGGAAGTAAGCCTTTCGTACCATGCCCTTGGTGCCTGCTTAAGCCCGTACAATACTTTTTGGAGCTTGTACACATGTCGTGGGTGCTTGGAATCTTCAAATCCTGGAGGTTGTTCTACAAAAACATCCTCTTTGATATACCCATTAAGAAAAGTAGATTTGACATCCATTTGAAACAGTTTGAAGTTCAATGAGCAAGCAAAGGATAATAAAATCCGGACTGCTTCTAGCCTAGCAACAGGGGCAAAAGATTCATCAAAATCAATCCCCATCTCTTGGATATACCCTTTGGATACAAGCCGGGCCTTATTCCTCACCACCATACCCTTGTCATTCAGCTTATTTCTGAAGACCCAATGGGTTCCTATTACCGGCTGATTTCTAGGTCGAGGCAGAAGAGTCCACACTTTGCTTCTTTCAAACTGGTGCAACTCTTCATGTATAGCCTGGATCCAGGAGTCATTTTGCAAAGCATCATGAATGTCCTTAGGCTCCTCTTGAGAGATTAAAGCAATCAAGTCCTCATCTTCTACTTGCCTTAGAGAGGACCTAGTTCTTACCCCGTCTTCAGGATTACCTATAATGTTTTCAGTGGGGTGATCCTTCAGAAGAGTGGATGGTCTTGGCAGATCCGGATGTTGCACTTGCTGCTCCTGAAGTGTTTCAATTGAGGGATCCTCATCTTCTTCACTTTTGCTTGATCCATCTTCGGTTGGCTCATTCTTGCCCTTGACATCATTCCGACCTTTGGGATCCTCATCTGCATCCACAATTTGGACATATTGATTTGTTAACTTTAACTCAGATTCATCAAAGATTACATGAGGACTTTCTTCTACAACTAAGGTCCTCTTATTGAACAATCGGTAGGCTCTAGAGTTAAGTGCATAGCCTAGGAAAATTCCTTTGTAACTTTTCTCATCAAACTTTCCTAGATTAGACTTACCATTGTTCAGGATAAAACATGAGCATCCAAAAGGTTTTAGATGAGAAATGTTAGGTTTCTTACCCTTGCACAGCTCGTAAGGAGTTTTCTTTAGGATGGGCCTCACCATTGCCCTGTTGATGATGTAACACGATGTACTTACCGCTTCGGCCCAAAAGTACTTGGGTAAAGAGTTCTCACTTAACATGGTTCGCGCCATGTCTATCAAAGTTCTATTTTTCCTTTCCACCACTCCATTCTGTTGAGGCGTCCGTGGTGAAGAAAAGTTGTGCGTGTATCCTTGATCCTCACAGAACTTGCTGAAGTCATGATTCTCAAATTCTCCACCGTGATCACTTTGAATGGTGGTAATGAGATAGCCTCTATCATTCTGAACTTTCCTGCAGAAAACTTGAAATTCCGTTACGGCATCATTTTTATTTGCTAAGAAGAGCACCCATGTAAACCTTGAAAAGTCATCAACAATCACAAAGCCATAGGATTTTCCTCCTAGGCTAGATGTTCTAGTAGGACCAAAAAGATCAAGATGCAATAGTTCCAAGGGCCTAGCGGATGAAACAATGTTTTTGTTTTTGAAGGAAATTCGTGTTTGCTTACCTTTTGTGCAAGCTTCACAGATTCTATCACTTTCAAATTTTAATTTTGGCAGTCCATTCACTAGGTCATGTCTAGACAATTTAGAGATAACTCCAAAACTAGCATGACCTAACCTTCGATGCCATAACCATGCATTTTCATGATTGTTCGCAACCAAGCAGAGATCATCACACGAAACATTATCAATATCAACAATATAGACATTGTTATTCCTTTTTCAAAGAAATTTGATCTCATTTGTGTTTTTGTTCAAGACAATGCAGTGGGTATCATCAGAAATAACTTTAAAACCCTTATCGCACAATTGGCTTATGCTAAGGAGATTATGATTCAAACCTTTCACCAGAAGCACATCTTCAATAAGAATTTCAGAATTCCTACCAATGTTGTCAATCCCAACGATTTTACTTCTGTCTTGACCTCCAAAGACAACTGAACCTCCATCCTTGTCTTGCAGTGTAAAGAACAATTTCTTGTCCCCTGTCATATGCCTTGAATAGCCGCTGTCCAAGTACCATTTGCTCCCCCTGGCTTCAAGACATATCTGCAAGAAGAAAAATTCTCATGCAATTGTTTTTGGTACCCAAGCTAGTTTGGGTCCGTAGGAGTTAGTCCAGTTCTTGGTATATCTCTTCTTGGTCCAGAAAATATGATTTCTAGGTGGGCTTTGTCTGAACCAGCAATTTGTAATAGCATGACCAAATCTACCACAATGATAACAATTAACAGGTGCAAATTTTCTTTGAAACTGTCGTGGTTTGGGTTGAGCATGTTTTGGTTCAGGCTTGGAACATGAAGCATGGTTTTCATCTTTTTCATGAACAAAGGATGTGGTGATCTTATGCTCAAAAGATTTTTTGTTTTTGGGAGTGTATCCAAGACCTTCCTTTTGAAAATTGATTTTAACTCCCAACAAATTATCTAGATTTTGCTTGCCCTTAACAAATCTTGACAATGTGGATTGAAGATCAGCCACTTCTTTTTCTAAACTCACAATCTTTTCTTCAAGTTTTAAGTTTGTGGATTTCAGAATTTGTTCTTCAATTTTGATCTTTTCACATGCTTTCTCCATTTCAACTATTTTGCATGATAGTCCCTCTTTGGCTTTATCACAGTCTAAAATTATTTGTAATAGACTTTCCTTTTCTTCCGTAGCCTCAAACCATTCCTGTTCTAGTTTCTCAAACTTGACAAAGATATCTTCATGTGACAAGTCATCAAGTTTCTTTTTGAGAGTTTTATTTTCAGATCTGATTTTCTTATATTTCGTGTATAATTTTTCATATTCATATTCCCATTGTTCATTGGAAATGAAATGAGGGTCAGAATTTACCTCCGTAGATTCATCTTCATGTGCCATGAGGCACAGGCTTTCCACGAGTTCTTGGATTTCTTCATCAGATGGTTCATCTTCTTCGTCACTCCAAGTGGCGACCATGGCTTTGGGTTTCTTGAAGTTCTCCTTCTTAAATTTCTTTTTCAGATCTGGACATTCACCTCTCATGTGCCCAGGCTTCTTGCATTCGTAGCATATGATGCTACTTGGCTTGCTCGATTCGCCTTTGGTTTGGGTGGGCTTTCTTTGCCCATTTCTGTAGTTTCCCTGAAAATTTCTCTTCTTCCTTAGAAATCTCCTCACTTGGCGAGTTATCATTGCCAATTCTTCCTCTTCATTGCTTCCGTCACTTGATTCACCTTCTTGAAATTCATCATCAGAGTGATGAGCTTTCAGTCCAATGACATTTTTCTTCTTGACGTCTTCATCAACTGTCCTCTTTATATTTATCTTATAGGTCATGAGTGACCCTATGAGTTCGTCCAAGGTGAGTGTAGACAGGTTCTTTGAGTCTTCAATTACCGTGGGCTTTGTATGCCAAGCCGACGGTAGGGACCTTAGCACCTTCCTCACAAGGTCGGAGTTTGAGTATTCCTTCCCGAGACTTTTAAGACCATTTGTGATCTCTGTCAACCTTGCAAACATCTCCGAGATGGTTTCTTCAGGTTTCATCTTAAATAGCTCATAGTCAGTGACTAGGAGATTTGCCTTGATTTCCTTGACCTCTGAATTTCTCTCGTATATGAGTCGTAGCTTGTCCCACATTTCTTTGGCCGAGCTGCACATAGACACACGAGAGAATTCATTAGTATGTGTTGCACATTGCATAATATTCATGGCATTGTAATTAGCGATGCATTTCTTAATTTCCTCAGGTGTCCATTTATCTTCATCATTCCCGAGTTTATGAGGACCCTTGTCCACAACTCTCCAAACTTCGTACTCTTGAGCCCTCAGAAAGACATGCATTCTATTTTTCCAGTACGAGTAGTTTGAACCGTCAAAGAAGGGAGGACGGTTGATGGAGTGACCCTCGGGCATCATACCCTTGTTTGCCATTTAACCGGATCTTACTCTAGATCGTTAGATCTGAATAGAAAGAGCCTTAGCTCTGATACCAATTGAAGTCTCGAGATTAAATGGCACCCAAGAGGGGGGTGAATTGGATATTAAAAAATAATGAACTAAATCTGGATAAAAACCACGTTTACAAGGCAAGCAACCAACGGAAAGGGATATAGTGAAGCACAACGAGAATCGGGATAAAAAGACTCCTACAATAGTTCCTTGGTACTTGGTGGAGTCCAAGAATCCAAGGATTCTCTCACACACGATATTTTCTTCTTGACAGGACTAGTCTTATCGATCCGAATTTACCTTTTGATATACCAGGGAACTTCCGTAAGAGGATTAATGATTCCAGATCAGAAAACAGATCTAAAAAGATAATGCAATGAAGAACAGAGCTAAGAGAATGGATGTAGAAGAAATGGATCAAACCATTCGAAAGACAGCGATTTTTAGGTGGTTCGGCTGCAACAACAGCAACCTACGTCCACCCCTCACACACGGTGAGGATCCACACACTATCTTGTAGAAAATTACAACACAAAAACCAACCACACACACACGTGAGGAGTATAGGACTCCCACTAAAGTGCAAGAGCACGGTCACACAAGAACAAAGATAGACAACGAAACACACACACACACACACACATGGATCTTTCTAGATCCACTAACACGAGTGCTTGAATATTACAAGGGAAGCACGAATCGGCTCAAACATGAATGGAAGAAATGTAAACAAGAAGTGAGAACATAGATCAGGCTCCCCCTTAGTGGATGAAGATAGTATTGGTTGAAGCTTGCTCTTGGCTTGCTCTTCACTTGATTTGGATGTAGATTTGCTCTTGAAAGCTTCAGCTCCAGGATGAAGAATTCCTGTCGGATCACTGTTCACGTGAACAGTATCAGCACCCTTTCCCTTGACAGCCTCTCCTTCTTCTCTTTGAACAGCCTTAGGGTTTATGACCTCCAGGAGATCTTTTATAGCTCTTGAAAGTTCAAGAGACAAGTCTCCAGACCAGATCCATAAATCACTCCAAGACTGAGACCAAAGGGTTTAAACAATTGGGAGAAAGTCCCTTTTTTCGAGCTTGAACCAAAAGTCAACAAAAGGGGGCCTCGGGAATTCTGGTCGACCTGAATTCCAGGGGCGGTCGACCAAAACCTGTAACTCCCGGAGTTTTTGGTTGCTGGAAGAACTGGTCGACCGGTCCTAGGGTCCTGGTTGACCGAAACCTGTAAAACGTGTCACTTTTTATCTCTCGAAAAACTGGTCGATCGGGCCTATGGTCCAGGTCGACCGGAATGGTCTGGACCTGCAAAAACAAGTTGTCAGCCTGGAGAACTTAATCAAAATGACAAGGGCTTTAAGTGAATGATTGTATCATGCATTTAGGGGTTTGTTTAAACAAAGACAACTCAATTTAAAATACATTGATTCAATCAGAACTTATGAGTTATCCACAGAGATGATAGGTTTAAACTTGAATCCCATTGGCTCGTATAAGGAGACTTATGACACCGGCCGAGATAAATCCTTCACTCAGAGTTTTGTTATCATCAAAATCACTCACAGAAACTCAACAACAGTAAACCAAATCTTTTCTTTAGTTACTTTTCAGATCTTCATTTTAAATGCCCTCTTGAGGTGTTGAGTTCTCATGGGCTGAAACCTGCTTTCTGTCTGGTTGAAGACTGCTAGGACAGAAGTCACATGACAGCATTTAAGGTGGCAGACTGTGTGGTGTCCTTTTCCAATAAAATCTGGCGCACAGAAGCCACATGGGGTGACAGACTATATTGACCTCTTTTCCCAGTGGCAGACTGTAAGAAGTGATATTTCTCAACTGTAGATTCTGACATAGCCATCTCCTAAAAGTAGATAAGATGTGATAAGATGACAGGGATAAAAGTCAAACCTGGGTACCCCGTCCAGACCTTGAAATCCGTGGATTTGGGCATTTGCGGTACCCATTTTCTCTCTGTGGATCTTCCATTGACTTGACAGAAAACTAGCATGAAAGCTTCTGGAAGAACAAGGTGTCGACCTCCTGTGAGGGAAGTGTCGACACTTCTTAGTAAAACAGCCAATAGAATGCTCACTGGAAGACCATAGTGTTGACCTCCTGTAACAAGGTGTCGACACTTCCTTTAAGGAGTCCTATCTTTAACACTCTCTGGATTCACCAAGGTGTTGACCAGTTGAGATGGAGGTGTCAAGACTTCTGAAAAATTCTTCTTGAGTATCGGTCTCTGGAAGCCCATGGTGTCGACACTCTATAATAAAGGTGTCGAGACTTCTGATGTGAGGATGCATTTATAGCGCTCTTTGGAAAGATATGTGCACTGGCCTTAACTGGAGTATGCTCAGTCCTCGTAATGTTGGAGGAAGACATTGCACAAACCTTTCTTATGCTTTAGTCAAACATGCACAAACTTTGAAGCATTGAGGGGAAACATGCACATACCTAGATAAGGTTGGAAGAGAAATGAGCACCGACCTTCCCTCAAGATGTGCACAGACTTTGTAGTATTGAAAGAAAATGTGCACTGACCTTTATTTGTCAAATAGTGAATGTGCACAGACCTTACAGTGTTGAGACCAAAACATGCACCGACCTTGAGGTCACATGTGCTAAGACTTTGTTGTGTGCTCAGACCTTGTTGCACGGTGGTTCATATGTGCACAGACCTTGTGTCGCATGTGCACCGACCTTGTGTCATATGTGCACCGACTTTGCTTGGGCTAGCGAAAGGTTGCTCTGGCACTGAACAAGCATCAACCTTAGTCATGTAAACAGTGACATGCTCGGACCTTGGTCTTCAGGCTAGGCATAATGTGCATTGACCTATGCTTGTGTGAACAGTAACCTGCTCGGACCTTGGTCTTCAGGTTAGGCATAATGTGCATCAACCTTTGCTTGTGTGAACAGTAACATGCTCGGACAGTGCATCGACCTTTGCTTGTGTGAATAGCAACCTTCTCGGATCTTGGTGCGGTGAGGCTAGAGCACCGAACAGAACCTTGAAACAAAAGTGTCGACTCTTGGAGTCGACTCTTTCCTGTGGGTTTGCGCTAGACAGAACCTTAATAAAAATGTGTCGACTCCTGGAGTCGACTCTTTGTTTTTGGTTTTCAGAATTCTATAGAACTTGAGGAACTTGATGCTCTATTCATCCAGTTGCCTTGATTTCTGTGCAACCATGTATCTTGAGTTTCTCTTTCAACTTGGAAGGTTCTTGCTCTTGGAGTTCTATATCTTGAATTTAGCCTTACTTGATTTTTCCTTCGGACTTTGCTTACACAGAATCTTGCCAATGTTATCATGACCTGAAATATATGAATATGGATTTATCAAATGCAGGATAGATTCATAAGTAACTCATAGGCAGACATCATCAAAACCACATTAAGGCAGAGAATCATGCGTGTACCATACATGCACAACATTCTCCCACATAGAGGACACCCGTGCTCGAGCTGACCGGAAAGTCTTTCACCAGATGAAATGGTTTCCCACCAACATCACAATGTGGGAAGCCATTTCCTGGAGTAAAGAGCTGAGGGAAGCTCTTATCAAAATACTTCAAGAGCATAAAGCCTATGAAGCACATGCTGCGGAGATGAACGCAGCAATATATGAGATCTTCGCAGCCACCGTCACATTCGTGGAAAAGGACATGCTGCTCTCCTCTCCGTGTCACAACTTCCTTCTCTACATGCAAGGGAAAATCAATGGTCATGACACGAACCAGATCTTGGTGGATGCTGGTGCTGCCGTCAACATCATGTTGCTGAAAACCTTCAAGGCTCTATATTTGACTCCATACCTTCAGAAGGTTCAAGTGGTCAAGATATCCAGCTTCAACCAGAACACCGAGGACGTTCTCGGCCGGGTTAACGTTGATCTGGTGCTCGATGATTTCGCCTCTAAGGTGACATTCTACATCATCGATGCCAACACATCTTACAAAGTCCGATTGGGCAGACCCTAGCTACATGAAAAATGGGTCGTCCCTTCAACTCTCCATCAATGCATAAAATATGCCAAGGATGGAGAACAACATACGATCTTTGTAAACCTGTCGTCATTCACCCCAGTAGAATGCAATCTCGTTGATGTTGCGCTTTACTTCAGCGGACCCAGTTCATACCCTGTAGTCAAAAGCAAAAGCAATGGTTGGCTCTTGGAGGAGGATGAGGATTACCTCTTCTCCGTCGATGAAGAAAAGGCCAAGCTCCATCGGCTACGCCTTGGCACCAAATCAACTCTGGATCACCCCGAGAGGCGTAAAATTGACTTTGAGGCTAATCTTATTAGCCGAGCCACCGACACGAGTGTATGCCTACCGCCAGATTGCATACAACTCTCTTGTATATCAGAAGAGCACAAGGTTGAGCCGCTCAAAACGTTCGTCGTTACCTACAAATGACAACTCAGAAATAAGAAAAGGGTCAACAAGGATAATCCCATTGTCTTCTACAAGGGGGACATGGCCCCTTAAGCCCATCTGGAAGATGACTTCGGCTGGCCCAAGCTAGCCGATGATACCCCTAAAGCAGTCCAAATAATGGACGACATGCCGCAGCATATCCGTGAGATGTGCCTAAAAAAACACATTCCCCAGTGGCAAGATTCTGCACGTCGTGAATACTTTCACCAGTTGTGGACTCCTTCCCAGGTCCGTGCGCAACCCCCATTCTCCTACAAAGTTACAAGGGGACTCGACTACGACCAAGATGCAGATTTCCACGTCTATTATGCAGTCAACACCGTGGGCTTGGTACAGCCAGTCGATGACTAGGCTAATGTCGATACAAAATGATGATTGTCTAGAACCACCCCTACCAAGATCCAATAATGATGATTGTCCAGTTCCACCAGCGTCGGCTAGCAGCTTCAAAAATCAAGAAGTATACGAAGCCGACACTTATGATGAAGTTTTCATCGACTTCCAACATGCTCCTCCCGAGCTGGATGAGGGTGGCCAGTCCACTGTTGACGAACTTGTTGAGATCAACTTGGGTGAAGCTGAAACCCCCCAGCCAACGTTCGTCAACACTCTCCTCACCGAAGTAGAAAAGTAGGACTACAAGCAACTCCTGCTTGAATACAAAGACTACTTCGCTTGGATGTACAAGGAGATGCCAGGGCTAGACCCCTCCATAGCGGAGCACAAGTTAGCCATTTCTCTCTCAGCAACTCCAATTAAACAACCACAGCGGTGCATGTGCCATGAGCTGGAACTCCAAGTTTCAACCGAAGTCAATAAAATGGTGGAGGTCGACTTCATCGAGCTGTGTATCTACCCGATCTGGCACGCCAACATCGTCCCAGCCAAGAACAAAAGTGGTCAAGTCCACATTTGCGTCGACTTCTGGGACCTCAATAAAGCATGTCTGAAGGATGACTTCCCAGTACCTATGATGAAAATAATGGTCGATATGACCACCAGACATGAAGCCTTATCTTTCATAGATGGATCATCCGGTTATAACCAGATCCGGATGTCCCTCCAAGACAAGAACCACACAGCCTTCCGATCTCCCAAAGGGATTTTCAACTATAAGCGCATGCCATTTAGTTTGAAGAATGCTGGCGCTACTTACCAGAGGGCCATGACCAAGATATTTGACGAGATGCTGCATAACATCGTCGAATGCTATGTTGATGACCTCGTCGTTAAGATAAAAAGGCGGGAAGACCATCTACATGATCTACGCCAACTCTTCAACCGACTCTGGCAATATGGGCACAAGATGAACCCTATGAAATATGCCTTCGGCATATCCAACGGCAAGTTTCTCGGCTTCATCATCAAATGCCAAGGAATTGAGGTGGACCCCAGCAAGATCAAAGTAATCTGGGAGCTTCCACCACCCAAAAATCTCATTGAGCTCAGGTCCTTCCAAGGAAGACTGGCTTACATCCGGAGGTCATCTCTAACCCCTTTGGTCGATAAGCGCCCTTTGGCAAGCTCATGAAGAAAGGCACCTCGTTCATATGGGATTCAGAATGCCAGAATACTTTTGACCAAATTTAGGAGTACATCCTCACTCCTCCAGTCCTGGGGGCACCGATCAGGGGCAAACCCCTTATACTCTACATCACCACCATGGATGCATCGCTAGGAGCTCTGTTGGCGCAAATTAATGAGGAAGGCAAGGAGCAATGTCACTCCCCGAACTGATAGAAGCGGAATACATTGCTCAGAACGTGGCAGCGATACAGTCGTGTCAATTAGAGCAATAACTTAAGACACAAAGGAGACCAGAAATTGACAAAAATAAACATTTATTGATATAAACTGGTTGTCACAACTTAGTGACTCAAATATAATTTCCAAAAGAAAATAAAAGACACACTAGCCGGACTTAATACAAAATTTGAATCTAGACTCAAGAAAAGTAAAAGACACAGGTCGTCTATCTTTAGGAGCTCTCTTGCACACTTTCCCCTTCCATTGGAGTCACGGCCTTGCTAGCCACTTGATTACCTAAAAAATACGGGAAAAACACTAGATGAGCGATCGCTCAGTAGGAATTATATCTCTAATCCAGACATGCTTTAAGTAATTAACGATTTATGCAATATGTCATGATCATGTATGATAGAATGCAGAATAATATCGAGAGTGGAATAACAAGAAATAATAAGGATGAACTAGCAAGATTTCAAGCAAGGTTAACAAGGATAACAAGTATGTAATATGAAGTCATGTCATGAGATATTGGCTATTTACGTTCTAGCAAGTACCATGTCGAGTCAAGCACGTCAAGTAATATCATGTATTTTCATGTCACGAGAGAGAGTGGAATGTCATAGAAAAAATCTAGAAAGTCAAGCACTTTGGTGCAATGTCACATCGTGATCAATAAAGCTGATGAGGGCATCTCCCGACACCCCTCTAGCTTTGATCGCCTGCACACTCTTGATATGGATTGATCATGGTCTACACTTGTTATCTTCATTTCCCAAGTTTCATTTTATGTATTTTCTTTTTATTGAGTCCTATCTTATGTATTTTCCTTTATTGAGTCATATGGTTTTAGTCCATTTCCCTTGTTATGTTTAATTGGGCCTTATTACTTTAGTTATGGGCCCATAGGATTGAGTCTAGGATATGCTCGGTCTTTTATCTTATTGTCAAGGGTATTTTGGTCATGTAAAGAATGGTTGCCTATATATAGGCCCCATCTCTCCTCTTGTATTCAACTTTTGATGAATATTGAAGAAAACCCTTTCAAACTCTCTCAATATCTCTCTCTCTCTCATTATCTCTCCATTCTCTCTCCTCCTCTCTCTAAATTTCGAAATTCACTCTCTCTCCTCCCCCTCTCAACCACTTCCAACCCCCACCTACCTCCATTAACTCCCCACAACTTCCCACAACCCCTCTTTAATCCTCACCTAGTCCCAAGGAAGTTCCACCACTCAAAATCCCACCCTCCAACCACCACCTACTCCTTTCACTTCCCTAAGCATATCTCCACCTTCCCAAGGCTGAATTAACTCATTCCAAAGCCCAAATTCGAATCTCCCCTTCCCTCCTTGCTCCCTAGGTCGCACCCCTCCTCTCCCCTCAAGCCAAGTTCACCCCCTCCTCTCTTCTCCACTCCAGCTTTGTGTGCAGGCTGACCTGCAGTTTAGCACTCTGTTGCAGCGACATCCATGACTGCATCCTGGTTCTGCTGGTGGCGTGGCCTAACTTTCTGGAAATGCCTCCCTGTGCTCTTCGCAGGCGAGGTGGAATCACTCCATTCCGAGTTCGTGGCCGTCCGTGAAGGCTGTTCTTCCCAGACTGCGCAGAACCTCTCAGACCAAGAGCCAGAGTGGCAGAGAAGAGTCTCCCACGACAAACCTTGAAGGAACCAGTCTTCAAGGTCTTCTACAACGTTCTTCCTCCCCCTGTCAGCGTCCAGGAACAGAAGGCGGAACCCCGTTCGGCATCCGACAACCAGAGATACCAATTTTCTACCACACCCACGCCGGTCTGCCTCCTCACAGTCTGCACCGACCACCGTCCACTTATCTGGACACCCAGCTCATCTCCAACATCAGAAGACTTCGCCGTTTGTTTTGCTGCAAAGTAGACTCGTCCACGATTCCAACGAGTCTAGCGGTGCCAAATTTGGAGCTCAGGAGCGATCGTGGCAGCTTCTGCAACCTGCTGTTTCAGACTGAGCTCGGCCAGAGACCAGAGCTGCATCCATCTTCCAGTCGCTGGAGCAGTCAGCCCCCAGATCAGAACGTCATCCAAAAAATTCAAGCCACACCCCTCTCCGGTTAGAAAGCTTTTGGCGCAAGTTTCATGAGATTCCAAGTTCGGTGGAATTATTGGCAGCATCGACATCGGCCCTCTGTCCAGAATTACAGAAGCTAGGCAGAATCGGCAAAGCTCGGAAAGTCGACTCTATCTCGCTCGTTCCCCTCCCCGCTTGGCCGGCTGAAGGCCCCTCCCTGCGTGGAGGTAATTTTTGGTTGTAATACATTAACCCCCACCCCAAGATCCCCCCCTTGCAAGGGGCGTAGTGCTGTACCTCTTCACATTTTCAGGTCAAGCTCCATCGCCGCGGCGATCGGGTGTATACCCTCGCCTCCCGGCGCGCCCTCGTCTCCGAACGGGATCGGTGTCTTCACACCGATCAGGTGAGCTTCTGATCACACCCTTGTAGCTTCATTTCTGCAAATGTAGTATTGCCTTGAATGCCCGTCGGACGGTAAGAGAGTGCTCGGAATTCATTTTAAGCAATATCGTGCCCACCGCGGCCCGTGAGTGAGTGCCACCCCACACCCCGCCTTGCGGGCCAGCCACCCACAAAGTTGGGACTCCCTGGCCCATTGGAGGTCAGCCTTAGCATTGTAAGTCCATTAGGACAATTGGGTCCTGCCTCGGACCCTCACCATCATCTCCCGGACCCACCGGGTGAACGTGTGAACCGAGTGAGCAGAAATCGTCGTTGTGAGAATCATTGAGCGCTTAAGTCCATTAGGACAATTGGGTCCCGCCTCGGACCCTCACCATCATCTCCCGGACCCACCGGGTGAACGTGTGAACCGAGTGAGCAGAAATCGTCGTTGTGAGAATCATTGAGCGCTTGTATGCTTGCGGGTCTAAGTCCTAGGGTCACCTTATCATATTTAGTGGTCTTTGGGCTGTGCCACATCAAAAGCTCTATTGGGCACAAGTACTTTTGGGTGCTCCTCCCAGGACCAGACTGGGCCCCATTAATGCCAGGCATTAAGTCATGTAAAATATCCAGACATCAACTATAGTTTATGGCCAATAGAGTTCCAAGGAATAAGCCATTGTAGGAACATGAAGGTAGATTCACGGAATAAGGAGTTCAAGGACAGAACTTTGTGTAAAGTGGACATGGCGACAAATCTCACATAAAACCAAGACAATCATGAAATCTGGGATAAATGGCATCCACTCAGGCCGCCGCCAATTATAGAATACGCATCCACTATAGTGGTCGTCGATTCTGTGAACAGTAAAGGCACGAGGGAAAATAACGTCACATGTACCAGACGCTATATCCATTTTGGCGTCAACTACCCTAGACGCCAATTCTAGGCAGTGACAATGTCACGCCCCGAGCCTTTTATTATAGCGGAAGACTAGCTCGAGGAATGTGAACAGCCGGTATGGTAAGCCTCTTGCAAGCAAGAATGATCAGAGCGCCAGACAATCACACATAAGAATGTAATTGCATAATAATTTAATCAAACTCCAACTTTATTTCATTAATAATCAAAATATCCAAATACAATAGCTTTCAACCTTCAATAATCCACTAGACTTAAGAAAAAAGGAAATTACAAAGACTCGATCTAAACATTATTGACTTTCCTAAGTCTTCACTCTCAGTTTGATATGACTTTCATTCGCTCTCGGACCCGCTACTTGTATAACCCGAATCCGAATTTGAATCACTTCCATCTTCTGAAAAGATTGGAAAATATGTAATGAGCACACTTGCCCAGTAGGTATCTTCGCATCAACATGATTAGCAATTTTTAAGTAATTACCATTTTAGCTCTAAAGAAATAAGGTAAAATCTTGCGAATGCGATCAATCATGCGATTAAACCAAAGTAACACGATGATCATGTAAGATAGAATCAGCAAGTATGAATGTAACAAGAATATGATATGGCCTTTCATGAACAAGAATGTACTAGAAAGTCATGTATCAATCAAGAATGTACTCTTCACTTAGTAGCAAGTACTTTGTGAATTTCCGTGGAATAACATGTAATAAGCTAGAAAGTCATGTACGTGTCGTGGATTTTCACTTCATGATGCCGTGGATCTTCACTTGTTTATAGAGAAAGTACTCCTAGCGCAATGCGACGCCAGTAGCATCATACTCCATGGTTTATAATAGTATGTTTCCGACAATCAGTTGAGGGGACTAGCATAGAGCCCTTGAACACAATCAGTGCTCGAGCGCATCTTCAAGTATAAATAAAGCTACTTCCATGCATGTAAACAATATGGCCAAGAATGTACAACTTCAAAGGATAGGTTCAAGATAAAGTAATCTATCACAAGAATGCTTCTATTTGATTTAAAGAATTTCAATGAACATATTAAAACTAGGTTATGCAATGAAAATAAATTGGCATCATAACGGTTCATTTTTTAACTTTCATAATTTGAGATTAAGTATCTTGAACAATATGACAAGTCCTAGACCATCAATAATCCATCTAGGAACTTTGAAATATTAACCATTGGGTCAAACCTCAGGTTAAATCACTCAAGAACTGTGACGGTCAATTAATGGGCCGTTACATGAACGTGATGGTCTATAATTGGGCCATTACAATAGATTGAATCCAGAAAGAATAGTTGGACTCAGTGAATGTGACGGTTGTATACTGGACCGTTATATGAGCCTCACGGTCTAGTATTAGGCCGTTACATAGTTAAAACCAGAAAACATTGATAGTGCTTTCTAATCAATTGGGCTTTAAAGGTACAACCAACTCGGCGTCCTAGTGAGAATCCCAGGCTCGTGGAGAATTACACAGGCCTTGAAATAAGATTTCCTAGTCCATTGGAAGGAATATCCAATAGAGAGGTCCTCAAGTTCAAGAATATGTTCCTATAGTGCAAAAGTGTGAACTAATGGTCATATACCGGAATATATGCCATATACTTTAGAGAATTGACTCTATAGACAGAAAGAATGTGTAACAGTGTGAATCCATGATAAAACTCCGTCAATACATCAGTAAAAATCGTGTTTTAATACAAAACTATAGAGTTTTAGCAATGAAATTAACATGTACTTTAAAATAACTAAAGTGCTTTAAACATACATGAATCAACTTATAAACTCAAAGTTATGAAAAATTGGTCAAAACTTAGATAACTAGACTTATTCATAAGTAAATTTGACTATTTTTAATTCTATCTCGGGTTGACAGAACACAGTTAATCTGACGGTCTAGTATGGGCGCGTCACAGGGTTGTGACTGTTTATCGTGGAACCGTTAGAGTGTTGTAACACTCCGGTTATGGTCCTTCAGAGATAACAAAGTAGCTTAAGTATAATAGGGAGTGTGACGGCTTATCGTAAGGCCGTTACATCCCTCTGACGGTCTAACTATAGGCCGTTACAGTCCTGTTGACAGCATAAAAGATAAAAGACTATGCTTTGAAACAAGTCATGCTTTAAAAAGATTTAACTATTCTAGTCATGATAAAACGAAGTAAAAGCCATCTAGATGCATAGGTTATAGTGAATTAACAAGGGAATATCTTTTATCTTCAATTAAGGCTAAAGACATGTATGTATGCATGATTCTACTAAACATGAAATTCATGGTCTA
Source organism: Amorphophallus konjac (assembly GCA_022559845.1). Classification (NCBI taxonomy): domain Eukaryota; kingdom Viridiplantae; phylum Streptophyta; class Magnoliopsida; order Alismatales; family Araceae; genus Amorphophallus; species Amorphophallus konjac. The sequence goes on along the minus strand of CM040127.1, from coordinate 189,092,227 downwards.
TAGTGCATGAAATCAGACAAAACTAGAGGGTTTTTACTCCTATCATGGTGTTCTTGCCATTCATGAGATGACCTACCTCTTTACTTGGCTTTCAACTCCCAATTTGTGACTGCAAGACACGCCCTCGTTCTTCCCTTCCTGTGATTTTTCAACAACTTCACGTTGCTCTAACTCCTCAATCTCTTGACCCAAGGACGTAAAATTTTAAGGGTAAGAAGGTGAAACTAAGGGGAACAGAAAGTTCTAAAGACACTTAGGCTAATTACCTCATTTTGGTGCTCTAATCTCCTGATCTTCAGCAGACTTTCGCTCAGGTTCCTGGGTTGCTATGGTCAAACCAGCAACTTTGGAAGCTTCAAACTCCTTGTGTAGTTTATTTCCTAGCACGAAATTTTGAGGAAGATTAGTCCTATGTATAAGGAACAAAAGTTCTAAAGAACTTACCCGAAATACTATCTCCTTACCTTAGTTCCACGCGAGCCAATGTAAGGGTTGCGCAGGTCAAAATTAGGGTCTATTTATAGGGTTTTACTAGGGTTTGTGGATTAGATCGATTCTAGAGTCCTTGTTAAGGCTTAGATGAACTTCTGAGAGTCCTTAACACATTTACTAGTCCTCCCATCTCGATCCCTAAGAGATAAACTAGTAAAAATCTAATCTTTTTACTTGTTCTTCCATTCACGGAACTGACAGAGTGTAACGGTCGTGTATTGGCGCATTACATGACTGTGGCGGTCGCACGATAGACCGCTACATCCAATGTGCACAGGATTCAACTTAATTCAAACTCTTTCATTTGTTTTATCCACATAATTATCAAAAAAATGGTGTTTATCCTTAAAATTCGTGAATAGGCTAAATAACCTTCTAGAATATGGGCCGAACTTAATGAGCTTGGTTCTTAAACCTTTTGGGTTTTATTTATCAAAGCTGGATTAATATTTTAACATAATTGGGCCTTATAATCAGTTTAAGCCTAATAAATTCCAGAAAATTCTTACAATAATTTAGAAATTATTTATATAAATTTTGGGGCACTACACCCTCCCCCACTTAAGAGAATTTGGTCCCCAAATTCAATACATGGATTATATGGAGAGTGTACTTACAGTTGAATAATTCTGGGAATCTTTTCCGCATAGCTTCTTCTATTTCCCAAGTTGCTTTGGATGGCCATGATTTCTTCCATTGAATTTTGACCATAGGAATAGCTTTATTCCTTAGTTGACGCACTTCCCGATCTAGAATCTTTATTGGTGTTTGTTCGTACGTCATATCCTTCTGAATCTCCAAATTATCGTAAGTGATAACATGGTAAGGATCATATACATACTTTTTCAGCATAGAGACGTGAAATACGTCATGAACTCCTGCTAATTATGGAGGTAAAGCCAATCTATAAGCCACTTCACCGACCCTTTCAAGAATTTCAAATGGGCCAATGAATCTTGGAGTTAGCTTGCCTTTGATGCCAAATCTTCGAATACCACGACCCAAAGAAACCTTCAGATACACATGATCTCCTACTTGAAACTCCCAGTCGCGCCTTCGATTATCAGCATAAGATTTCTGCCTATCTTGTGCCACCTGCAATCTTTCTCGAATGAGCTTAATTTTCTTTGAAGAATCCCTGATAATGTCGGGGCCTAGAATTTACTTTTCCCCTATTTCTATCCAACATATCGGTGATCTACAGTTTTTTTCATATAAAGCTTCAAAAGGTGCCATCTGTATGCTGGCCTGATAACTGTTGTTATATGCAAATTCTACCAGAGGCAAGTGATCGTGCCAACTTCCTCCAAAATCAATAGCACAAGCCCTGAGCATATCTTCTACCACCTGATTTGTTCTTTCAATCTGACCATCAGTTTGTGGATGGAATGCCGTGCTAAAGTTCAGTCTGGTTCCTAGTGAATGTTGTAGACCCTTCTAAAATTGCGATGTGAATCTAGGATCTCTATCAGATATGATAGTGACAGGGACACCATGTAGCTTGATAATTTCCTTCATGTATAAGGCTGCTAGAATGTCCACAGACCATCGACTTTTGATTGGTATGAAATATGTAGATTTAGTCAATCGGTCTATGATTACCCATATGACGTCATGTCCTCCTCTTGTCTTTGGTAAACCCATAATAAAATTCATTCCTATACTTTCCCATTTCCATGCTGGAATATCTAAGGGATGTAATTTACCTGTGGGTCTAAAATGCTCTGCCTTTACTTGTTGACAAGTGAGACAGCGAGACACGAAATCAACTATTTCCCTCTTCATATTGGGCCACCAAAAATTTCTTTTGAGATCTTGATACATTTTTGTTCCACCTGGATGAATGGTGTACTTAGATTTATGTGCTTCTTCTAGGATCAGTTTCTTCGTATCCTCATGATCTGGTACACACACTCGGCCCTTAAATAGCAATCTTCCGTCATTGGAAATAGAAAAATCTGGCCTCTGTTCTATGTTGGCTTTAATCTCCAGTAATACGGGATCATCATTTTGTAGCTTGACCAGATCTTCTATTAATGTAGGTTGAGCTTGAATATTAGCGACGAAACAATCTTCTTCCTTCATGTCAATATCTAAGTTCAACTGAGCAAATTGAGGAATAAGATTTGCCATACTAATCATGAGACTTGATAGCTTTCCCATTAGTTTTCTACTGAGTGCATCTGCTATAGCATTAGCCTTGTCAGGATGATATTGAATAGCAAAATCAAAGTCTTTGAGATATTCTAACGATCTCCTCTGCCTCATATTTAACTCCTTTTGAGAGAATAAGTATTTCAAACTTTTGTGGTTCGAGTAGACCGTGAATTTCTCTCCATAGAGATAATGACGTCAAATTTTTAAGGCGAAAATGATAGTAGCCAATTCCAAATCATGCACAGGAAAGTTTTCCTCGTGACGTTTCAACTGTCTTGAAGAATAACAGATTACCTTTCCATTCTGCATGAGGACGCACCCTAAGCCAATGCCAGATGCATCCGTATATACTTCAAATCCACCACCTTCCACCAGTAGTGATAGAATAGGAGCTGTAGTAAGATGATTCTTAAGAGTTTGAAAACTCTTTTCACATTCCTTTGACCAGACAAAAGGATTTTCTTTTCTTGTGAGTCTAGTTAAAGGAACAGCAATTTTTGAGAAGTCCTTAATGAATCTTCTATAATAACCAGCTAGACCCAGAAAGCTCCTTACTTCTGATACAGTCGTTGGCCGGCTCCAGTTTCTCATAGCTTCTACTTTAGGAGGATCCACAGCGATACCTTCTTTTGAAATAATATGGCCTAGGAATGAAACTTCCTTGAGCCAGAATTCACACTTGTTAAGCTTGGCATAGAGTTTATGTTCTTTAAGTGTTTGCAAATTTATCCTCAGATGTTCTTCATGTTCCTCTTTTGTCTTGGAATATACCAGGATGTCATCAATGAAGACAATGATGAACTAGTCCAGATATGGCTGGAAAACATTGTTCATAAGTTGCATAAATGCTGTTGGGGCATTTGTTAATCCGAACGACATTACCACGAATTCATAGTGGTCATAACGACTTTGAAAAGCTGATTTATAAATGTCATCTTCTTTAATTCTAAGCTGATGATAACCTGACCTGAGGTCTATCTTGGAGAAATACTCTGCTCCTGAAAGCTGATCGAAGAGCTCATCAATACGCGGCAACGGATACTTGTTTTTGATTGTGAGTTGATTTAGTCACCGATAGTCTATGCATAACCTGAGAGAGCCATCCTTCTTTTTGACAAAAAGAACCGACGCACCCCAGGGGGATGTGCTAGGTCTAATGAAACCCTTATCTAATAATTCCTGCAACTGCCTCTTTAGTTCCTTAAGTTCCATGGGGGACATCCTGTAAGGGGCTATAGAAACAGGTGATGCTCCTGGAATGAGTTCAATAGTGAAGTTTACTTCCTTCTCGGGTAGTAAACTAGGTAATTCGGATGGGAACACATCTGGGAACTCATTTACAATAGGGATGTCTGCTATGATGATTTCTTTGGACTCGGTAACAATGACAGAAGCAAGAAAAGATTCACATCCTTGCGAGATAAGTTTACAAGCATGAAGAGAAGATATGATAGTGGAATGTTTCCTATACTTGATGCCAAGGAAAGAAAATCTTGGAAGACTGGGTTTTCGAAAGGATATAATCCTATTTCGGTAATTAATATCAGCATCATGCTCTATAAGCCAATCTACCCCTAAGATGGCATCATAACCTTTCATGTCAAGGCATACTAAGTTTGCGGGGAGATTGTGGCCTTCTACTATTACCTCGCTATCAGGATAATACTCGGTAAGCTTAGTTCCAGAATCTAAAGGTGTAGTAATAGCAAGATCTGAAGGTAAGGGAACTGATGCAATTGGTAATATTTTTGGCAAAAGTAGTGGAGATAAAAGAATGAGAGGCACCAGTATCAAATAGCACAAATGCAGGATGGGAACAAATTTGAAGGGTACCTTCCATAAGTCCACCATCCCTGGGTGCTTCTTCTTCTTCTAGAACAGCATTGAGGCGAGCTTGCCTCCTACGTCCACAACTAGACGATTGATCCTTCATAAGGGGGCAATCTGGCATACGATGCTCCCTGCTTCCACAACGTAGACAAGCACCAAGGCGCTTCCGACATTCTTCAGCCGAATGGCTGAACTTCTCGCAAAATGTGCAAGCCGCCATGACTTGCTCCTTCTCCTCCTTGACTTTCTTATTCTTCTGGGAACTTCCACCGTTCCCACTCCTGGATCTTTTCTTATTATCACGGCTTTTATGAGGGTCCGTGATGCTGAATTTCTCCTTCTTATAATGCCGATCAGATCGTCGGCTAGACTCTTCTCCCTTTCCTTTCAATTTCTCGACCTTCTCTAAGTTCCTCTCACATAAATATGCCCGCTGAACCATCTCCGCATAGGTTCGGATGTTTTGGGTCCCAAGCTACTGAATGAAATCGGGTCGTAACCCGTCCATAAACTGATTAGCCTTCAATAAATCGGTACTGATTAAATGCGGTGCATAGGGTGCTAGCCTGGAGAATTGAAGTTCATACTCTACGACTGTCATCATTCCCTGACGAAGAGAGGCGAACTCCATGGCCTTTCTTTCTTTAACATGCTCAGAAAAGTACTTAGCACGGAATAGAGTGAGAAAACCGTCCCATGTATGAGGTGCATCTGCCGGAGGTGTAGGTACTGATTTCCACCATGTGCGTGCATCTTTATTGAGTTGAAATGTTACAAGATGCACTTTTTCTTGGTCCGTGCATTGGATTACATCGAAGCTACGATTCATCTCATCTATCCAGTTTTCTGCCTCATCCGGATTAGAAGAACCGTAGAACCGCGGAGGGTTTAAGCTCCGAAAATTGTGATGCAAGTCACCAGCCCTTGCCCCTGCGCCTGCCTGGGCCATAGTTTGTAATGCCTGAGTAAGGCCGGCAACCGTTTGTTGCATGCCACCCCAATCTACGCGATGTGCCATTGTAATAATGAGGTACCTAAGTGAAATAACAAATTGTTAATTCTCATGGAATTAGAAAGAGGTTAATCTTAAAACTAATTAACTATCCTTTCCCGGGCTCTACCCAATTCTCGCATGGGTGAGGAAATTTCTTCCTTAGTTCATAGGTAGGGGTCCTTAAACCTTGGACTTATCCAATGACATGACTCTTTTTCCTAAGTCCTGAGACTTAGGCTCTGATACCAACTTAACTGTCACGCCCCGAGCCTTTTATTACAGCGGAAGACTAGCTCGAGGAACTCGAATAGGCGGCATGGTAAGCCTCTTGCAAGCAAGAACGATCAGAGCGCCAGACAATCACACATAAGAATGCAATTGCACAATAATTTAATCAAACTCCAACTTTATTTCATTAATAATCAAAATATCCAAATACAATAGCTTTCAACCTTCAATAATCCACTAGACTTAAGGAAAAAGGAAATTACAAAGACTCGATCTAAATATTATTGACTTTCCTAAGTCTTCACTCTCAGTTTGATATGACTTTCATTCGCTCTCGGACACGCTACTTGTATAACTCGAATCCGAATTTGAATCACTTCCATCTCCTGAAAAGATTGGAAAATATGTAATGAGCACACTTGCCTAGTAGGTATCTTCGCATCAACATGATTAGCAATTTTTAAGTAATTACCATTTTAGCTCTAAAGAAATAAGGTAAAATCTTACGAATGCGATCAATCATGCGATTAAACCAAAGTAACACGATGATCATGTAAGATAGAATCAGAAAGTATGAATGTAACAAGAATGTGATATGGCCTTTCATGAACAAGAATGTACTAGAAAGTCATGTATCAATCAAGAATGTACTCTTCACTTAGTAGCAAGTACTTTGTGAATTTCCGTGGAATAACATGTAATAAGCTAGAAAGTCATGTACGTGTCGTGGATTTTCACTTCATGATGCCGTGGATCTTCACTTGTTTATAGAGAAAGTACTCCTAGCACAATGGGACGCCAGTAGCATCATACTCCATAGTTTATAATAGTATGTTTCCGACAATCAGTCGAGGGGGCTAGCATAGAGCCCTTGAACACAATCAGTGCTCGAGCGCATCTTCAAGTATAAATAAAGCTACTTCCATGCATGTAAACAATATGGCCAAGAATGTACAACTTCAAAGGATAGGTTCAAGATAAAGTAATCTATCACAAGAATGCTTCTATTTGATTTAAAGAATTTCAATGAACATATTAAAACTAGGTTATGCAATGAAAATAAATTGGCATCATAACGGTTCATTTCTTAACTTTCATAATTTAAGATTAAGTATCTTGAACAATATGACAAGTCCTAGACCATCAATAATCCATCTAGGAACTTTGAAATATTAACCATTGGGTCAAACCTCGGGTTAAATCACTCAAGAACTGTGACGGTCAATTAATGGGCCATTACATGAACGTGACGGTCTATAATTGGGCCGTTACAATAGATTGAATCCAGAAAGAATAGTTGGACTCAATGAATGTGACGGTTGTATACTGGACCGTTATATGAGCCTGACGGTCTAGTATTAGGCCGTTACATAGTTAAAACCAGAAAACATTGATAGTGCTTTCTAATCAATTGGGCTTTAAAGGTACAACCAACTCGGCGTCCTAGTGAGAATCCCAGGCTCGCAGAGAATTACAGAGGCCTTGAAACAAGATTTCCTAGTCCATTGGAAGGAATATCCAATAGAGAGGTCCTCAAGTTCAAGAATATGTTCCTATAGTGCAAAAGTGTGAACTAATGGTCATATACCGGAATATATGCCATATACTTTAGAGAATTGACTCTATAGACAGAAAGAATGTGTAACAGTGTGAATCCATGATAAAACTCCGTCAATACATCAGTAAAAATCGTGTTTTAATACAAAACTATAGAGTTTTAGCAATGAAATTAACATGTACTTTAAAATAACTAAAGTGCTTTAAACATACATGAATCAACTTATAAACTCAAAGTTATGAAAAATTGGTCAAAACTTAGATAACTAGACTTATTCATAAGTAAATTTGACTATTTTTAATTCTATCTCGGGTTGACAGAACACAGTTAATCTGACGGTCTAGTACGGGCGCGTCACAGGGTTGTAACGGTTTATCGTGGAACCGTTAGAGTGTTGTAACGCTCTGGCTATGGTCTGTCAGAGATAACAGAGTAGCTTAAGTATAACAGGGAGTGTGACGGCTTATCGTAAGGCCGTTACATCTCTCTGACGGTCTAACTATAGGCCGTTAGAGTCCTGTTGACAGCATAAAAGATAAAAGACTATGCTTTGAAACAAGTCATGCTTTAAAAAGATTTAACTATTCTAGTCATGATAAAACGAATTAAAAGCCATCTAGATGCATATGTTATAGTGAATTAACAAGGGAATATCTTTTATCTTCAATTAAGGCTAAAGATATGTATGTATGCATGATTCTACTAAACATGAAATTCATGGTCTATAGTGCATGAAATCAGACAAAACCAGAGGGTTTTTACTCCTATCATGATGTTCTTGCCGTTCATGAGATGACCTACCTCTTTACTTGACTTTCAACTCCCAATTTGTGACTGCAAGACACGCCCTAGTTCTTCCCTTCCTGTGATTTTTTAGCAACTTCACATTGCTCTAACTCCTCCATCTCTTGACCTAAGGACGTGAAATTTTGAGGGTAAGAAGGTGAAACTAAGGGGAACAGAAAGTTCTAAAGACACTCAGGCTAATTACCTCGTTTTGGTGCTCTAATCCCCTGATCTTCAGCAGACTTTCGCTCAGGTTCCTGGGTTGCTATGGTCGAACCAGCAACTTTGGAAGCTTCAAACTCTTTGTGTAGTTGATCTCCTAGCATGAAATTTTGAGGAAGATTAGTCTTATGTATAAGGAACAAAAGTTCTAAAGAACTTACCCGAAATACAATCTCCTTACCTTAGTTCCACGTGAGCCAATGTAAGGGTTGCGCAGGTCAAAATAGGGTCTATTTATAGGCTTTTGCTAGGGTTTGTGGATTAGATCAATTATAGAGTCCTTGTTAAGGCTTAGATCGACTTTTGAGAGTCCTTAACACATTTACTAGTCCTCCCATCTCGATCCCTAAGAGATAAACTAGTAAAAATCTAATGTTTTTGCTTGTTCTTCCATTCACGAAACTGACAGAGTGTAATGGTCATGTATTGGCGCGTTACATGAATGTGGCGGTCGCACGATAGACCGCTACATCCACTGTGCGCAGAATTCAACTTAATTCAAACTCTTTCATTTGTTTTATCCACATAATTATCAAAAAGAATGGTGTTTATCCTTAAAATTTGTGAATAGGCTAAATAACCTTCTAGAATATGGGCCAAACTTAATGGGCTTGGTCTTTAAACCTTTTGGATTTTATTTATCAAAGTTGGATTAATATTTTAACATAATTGGGCCTTATAATCAGTTTAAGCCTAATAAATTCCAGAAAATTCTAACAATAATCCAGAAATTATTTATATAAATTTTGGGGCACTAAAGATAATTTCTCACAGAAGGCCAGAAACATCGCTCCATGATGGTCGGGGTGTCATGTTTCTTCAGAGTGACATGACCATTAAGGGCTCCAGGGTTTTGAGGGTACAACCTGCTTGGCTGCCTTGAGGGATTCCAAGGCTAGCGAAGTCTTATGGAGGCCTTAGAGAAAGAATTCTAATCTGGCGAAAGGAATATCTGGCGAGGGGTCATTCAATCTCCAAGAATTGACGGTAAGCGTGAAAACCTCATGAAACAGGGACTCTATCTCGATCGTGAGATAGCAGTGCCAAAAGACCCACGGTATAGGTCAAAACCCATGATAAAATTGTGAGATAGCAAATCCGCGTCCATGAAAGCAGGCATCAATTTAATAATATGTGTCTCCTTAGAGAGGCGCCAATTCTATAATTTGTCATAATTAAAATAAGATTAAGTTAATTGACATCCGTGTATGAAGGCGACAGTTCTTTAAATAGCGTCCATGTAAATGGACATTAATTGCTTGATTTTCATGTTATTTCACATTTAATAGTTAACCAAGATTTGGTGTCTCTGTGAAGAGGTGCTATTTAATTAATTACGCTAATTCTTCCTTTAATTTCTATTTTTATTTAACTATCTTTTTCAAGAATATGAGTCTCTTTGAAAGTACGTCAATTCAAATCTTATTTCTTTTTAATTTAATATTTTATAAAATAGCATCTCCTAAATATTATATATATATATATGTGTGTGTGTGTGTGTGTGTGTGTGTGTGTGTGTGTGTGTGTGTGTGTGTGTGTTTTGAAAAAAAAGAGGATAGAAATAAGATTTTTAAAAGAATAAAGTTAAAAAGTGGAACACTAAATAGGCCATAAAGGATATTAGTGATTTGACAGGGTTTAAATTTTTAAAAGAGAATTAATGTTGACGTATATTCTTAAATTGATGAATAGTGTAAGGCCCCTTTGAACTTCAAGTTCTTGACGTATACACGTCGGAGTCGCGCAATCTATATGTCAAATCGAAGAGCCCGAAAGACTCTACCTAACCTAATGCTTAAAAAAAATTCTTGAGAGGAGGCCTATATATCATAGGATGGGAAAAAAGAGATACCACCCGCATGACCGCACTTATCAACTCGGGAATATCGTCGTAAAATTCTTGAGAGGAGGCATATCTTTAAAGTTCATGTTAAACAGTGAAGGGTAGTGCGGTATCATGTGTGTAGAAAAAAGATCTCAAAAGGGGACAAATAAATAAGGTAGGCAAAAGGCTAGTATGCTTAATGCTCTGATTAAGAGGTGCAGAGTTGAAAGATACTTGCTTAGAATAGCAAATAAGAGACGCAATTGTCTTAACTGTGAATTTAATATTACAAATGCACAAGTGCGGTTGAACTTTGAGATTCATTCTTAGTCATGTCCCTTAATTTCTAACATAAGGCTAGTATGCATTAATGCTTCCTGATTCCTAATCTTTGGTTGATTCTGTGAAGGACGAGCTAGATATGGAGGTATGAACTTTGCAAACTCTTGTTGATCCTAAATTTTAATCTAATTACATTTCTAAGGGACTAGCAATGAGTAAGTTGGGGGGTGTGATAAATGTTATATTTTATATCATAAGTTGCATCACATTCATCACTTTTGAGCATTTAATGAGCATAGTTGTGCATTAATATGGCAAAAAGCTCATTCTCACCGTTAATTTGAGTTTGCATGCTTTTATCATTATTTTGAGTTAAAATAGCAATGTGAGAAATATTTAAGAAAATGCACAATTGTTATAATGAAGAATATTGATTATTTTGATTTTTCTAAAAATCTCAGGAATTTACGTCAAAGCAGAAGGGCGCCCATTTAATAATGAACGGCAACTTTAGCAGACGCCATTTATGAAATATTTTTTTGAAAAACTAGAATGAGCGACTGAGCAGACGGGCGCCCATTTATTTGACTGAAAAAAGAAAGAAGAATGAGCGACTGACCAAGTAGACGAACATTCATTTGATGAAAATAGAAAAAAAGGAAAAGAGCTGAAAAAGGAGAGGAATGAATGACCGTCCACTCGGGCGCTAATTCTTTGAAGAAGAATGAGCGGCCGACCAAGTAGGCACTCATTCTATTATACGAAAAATTGGAAGAAAAATCAAGAAAAATAGAAAAAGAATGAGCGCCTATTTGGTGAGTCACTAATTCATTGATTTATGGAAAAGGGAAAATATCAAAAAGAGGAAATAAAGAATGGGCGGCCACCTATTTAGTCGCACAAAGGAATGTGCATCCACCGCCCCAGTCGCCATTTTCGCGAGAGGCAGAAACGGAAACAGAACGCCCCGATCGCAAGTATCTTCTTATATTTGGACTTATCTCCTCTTGTTTGAGAAAAGGAGGACTCTAAACGTGACAAGATACCTGCTTTGATCAAGCCTTGATGCTGGGAAAGTGGATTCAAGTGTAATCTGGAGTTTTACAATCGTGGGAAGTTACTGTGTAGTATAAATAGATGCCCAGAGCAGACCGAGAGAGAATCTTAGCCTTTCGTAGCTTCTTTACATGCTCTTCCGTTCGTCTTTTTAAATTGCTTCCTTCTACAAAGTTCTTCATTTTTAAGTTCTTTACAATTTCTTATTCTTCCTCCTCTTCTAATTATCTCCCATTTTCAAGTCATTCTTAGTTTTTCAGCATTCGGTTCTACGTTTTTCACTGTTCATCCACACAGACACCACCCTGTTCTTCCTTAGTTTTCACCCTCTTTCTCATGTTTTCTCCTTCTGCACTCTTCATCAAACTTTTTCCTCTCATCTAGATCTACAACGTTCTCTTCTTCCACATCTTCTAATTCTTCTTAGATTTAAAATTATTCCTCTTCTTCTCTCGTTCTATTTTTAATTTAAATTTTACTGTGTTTTCAATCCCATCGTACCCTCTCTTCATCTCTTTGTTCACCCTCTTTCAAAACACACTCACGCACACACATGTCTCTTAATTAGTTTTAAAATTGTTTTCGTCTTCCATCTATCTTTCCCTCCTCTATTTTCTTCACACATCCTAAGGCGGAGATTCTTCTTTCGGTGCTCTAAAGGCAGCGTCTACTTCCAAGGTGGGGCGATCTTCCTCCAAGGTTCGGCAAGGAGACGGCGGCGCTATTCTTCAAATTTCTTGGCTCTGTTTCTTCCTTTTTCCCTTAGTTTACTCAAGTTGTAATTTTTGACTTTCATAGACATTGTAATCTTTTCTTAGCAATAAAAATTCATCTTTTGCAATTGTGTTTTGCTAGTTCTTTCTCTCTCTATCTCCTTCCAAATTCTCTTCTCAACCCTCTCAAATTCTTTAGATAGGTTTATTTTTATTCTCAAGTTCATGCACTTTTACTTTCCTTTAGTTTAAACTCACTCAAAATTTGGTTTTTAAAACATAAGGATTTTCTAACTTGCTTAAAAGAAAAACTTTTCTTCTCCGTGGGATCGACCCATTCTTACCACTCTACTTAGATTTTACATCTTTTTAGTGAGTGAGTGCGGTTATTTTTGAAATTATGACATGGCTTTTAACGACGAGTATAGTACACATCAGAGTACGCTCACTCCCTACTTTTTCCAATCTTTTCATGAAGCTCAAGTGGATCGGAGTCAGATCGTTCAAGTGGTGATTCCGATAGCGAGTGAAGAATGAGAAAAAGCCCAAGAAAGTTTGTCTACATTGAGTCTTGTTATGTCAGTTTAGAATCATTCACTGTAATATGCGGTGAAGTTGATCATGTTATGCAATTTTTCATTTTCTTAAGTCTAGTGAGTCATATTGTCAAGAGAGTCAATGTCAATTGTAAACTTTGATTATTATTCAATAAAGTTGAAGCTTTTTTATCTATGATGTGGTGTACATTGTTTTTGTATATGGCGCTCTGATTGTCTTGCTAGCTAGAGGCTTACTTTACCGACTGTTCATGTTCCTGACTTATTTTTGCTGTATATCTCGGGGCATGATAGTTAAGGTGGTATCATAGCCTAGGCTTATTAAGTCCTAAGAAAATGTCAAGTTATAGGATTAAGTCCAAGGTTCTATGGATACCCAACCTATGAACTAGCTTATAGAAACTTCCCAACCTACGTGAGTTTGGGTAGAGCCCGGTATAAAATAGTTCTCTACTATGAGTTAATATCTAGACATGAGAAAACATAAACCTCATGAATTCCAACAAAAATGACAAATTATTTATTTTCTCAAGAACCTTATTTTCCCAATGGCTCGAAACAGAGCTAACTGGGAAGCAATGCAACAAACGGTCCAGGGTCTCACTCAAGCCCTGTAGACTGTGGCACAGGTAGGCGCACGGGCTGGCGCAGGAGATCTACATCGTAACTTTAAGAGCATGAATCCTCCTCGCTTCTCTCGGTCATCTAATCCAGACGAGGCCGATAATTGGATCGATGAGATGGACCGAATCTTTAATGTTATGCAATCCACGGATCAGGAGAAGGTCCGTCTTGCTACTTGTCAACTCAACAAAGATGCTCGCACAGGGTGGAAAACCACATCGGCTCATCTACAAAATCCACAACTCAGCTAGGAGGAGTTCCTTGAGCTCTTTCATGAGAAGTATTTCTCGGAGCATATCCATGAGAGGAAAGCAGCCGAATTTTCCGCTCTAAGGCAAAGGATGATGTCTGTGGCTGAATATGAACTATAATTTTCACGGCTACCTCCATATGCTCCACAACTTGTCAGCACGGAGCTACTCAAGGCCAATCGATTCATGGATGGATTGAGGCCGGTATTCGTCAAGCAGTTAGGTCCGCAAAACATCCGGACTTACTCTGAGATGTTGCATAGAGCTCATCTCTGTGAAAGAACCCTAGAAAAGGTAGAGAAATTCCAGGGGAAAGATGAAGAACCAAGCTGAAAACATGACAAGAGAGAGAGGAAAGGAGAAAATTTCAACATCACGGGAACTTATAAATCTCGTGATAACAAGAAGAGATCTCACAATGGGAAAGGCAATGGCAAGGGCAAGAGGATAAAGGAAGAAGAAAAGCAAGTCATGAAGGCTTGCACATTTTGTGAGAAGTTCGGACACTCCGTCGAAGAGTGCTGGAAGCACCTCGGCACTTGTTTACATTGTGGCAGTCAGGAGCACAAAATGCCAGACTGTCCACTTATGAAGGAGCAACCTTCAAAGAACAATGGAGGACAAAGGCGACAAGGTCATCTTCATGCTATGATGGAAGATGAACCTACAAAAGATGGAGATATGGTTGAAGGTACTATCCTAATTTATTCGCATCCGACTTTTGTCTTATTTGATACCGGAGCATCTTATTCTTTCATTTCCACTACTTTTGTAAAAACTTTATATGTTTCATCGGTTCCTTTACCTTCAAACTTAGCAATTACTACACCTTTAGGTTCTGGCACTGAACTTAAATATCACTACCCTAATAGTGAGGTCACCATAGAAGGTCATAATCATCCTACAAATCTCATATGCCTAGACATGAAAGGCTACGATGCAATCTTAGGTATAGAATGGTTGTCAGACCACTATCCTGACATTAATTGTCGCCATAGGATGATTTCTTTCTAAAAACCTTACCTTCCAAAATTTTATTTCCTTGGCATCAAGTTTCATAAGCACCCCGTTCTTATTTCATCTCTTCATGCATGCAAACTCATCTCGCAAGATTGTGAAGCTTTTCTTACTTCCGTAGTTATCATCGAAAACAAAGAACTCACTCTTGAAAAATTCCCGTTGTAAAAGAATTTCCCGATGTCTTTCCTTCTAAACTACCTGGTTTACCGCCCGTAAGGGAAGTGAACTTTTCCATTGAAGTAATTCCGGGAGTAGCACCTGTCTCAAAAGCTCATTATAAGATGTCCCCCACGGAACTTAAAGAATTGAAGATGTAACTACAAGAATTGCTGGAGAAGGGCTTTATCAGGCCGAGCACATCCCCTTGGGGTGCGCCCGTTCTCTTTGTCAAAAAGAAGGATGGATCCCTCAGATTATGCATCGACTACTGGAAATTGAATCAATTAGAAATCAAGAACAAGTATCCATTGCCGTGTATTTGATGAATTGTTCGACCAAATCTCTAGAGTAGAATATTTCTCAAAGATAGACTTAAGGTCTGGTTATCATCAACTGAGGATCAAAGACAACGACATCCACAAGACATCATTTCGAAGCAGATATGGGCACTATGAATTTGTTGTCATGCCATTTGCGTTAACCAACGCCCCTGCAGCATTCATGCAGTTAATGAACAACATCTTCAGGCCATATCTTGACCAATTTGTGGTCGTCTTTATAGATGGCATTCTCATATACTCCAAGACACAAGAAGAGCATGAAGAACATCTAAGAATACCTTTGTAGGTACTAAGAGAACACCAACTCTATGCGAAGCTTAGTAAATGTGAATTCTGGCAAAGGGAAGTTTCATTCCTTGGTCACATTATTTCAAAAGAAGGTATCTCTATGGATCCTTCTAAGGTTGAAGCAGTCAAGAACTAGAGCAGACCAACAACCGTGACTGAAGTCAGGAGTTGTCTTGGTCTAGTACGTTACTATAAGCGATTCATAAAAGTTTTCTCAAAGATCGCCATTCCTCTGACCAGATTAACAAGAAAGGAGAATCATTTTGTATGGTCAACAGACTGTGAGGAGAGTTTCTTGACTCTCAAGGAACATCTCACTACTACACCTATGCTAGCATTGCCAGTTGAAAGTGGCGGTTTCGAGGTCTACACTGATGCATCAGGCATAGGCCTCGATTGTGTTCTAATGCAGTATGGTAGGGTAATATGTTATGCTTCGAGACAGTTGAAGTGACATGAGGAGAATTACCCGGTGCATGATCTGGAACTTGCCGCAGTTATCTTCGCCCTGAAGATATAGAGACATTACCTCTACAGAGAGAAATTCGTAGTATTCTCATACCACAAAAGTCTGAAATATCTCTTCTCCCAGAAGGAACTAAATATGAGGCAAAGAAGGTGGTAGGAGTATCTTAAGGATTTTGACTTCTCCATTCAATACCACCCAGGAAAGGCTAATGCTATAGCAGATGCAGTCAGCAGAAAACCCATGGCAATCTTATCTAGCCTCAGGATGGGTATGACAAACCTCTTAGAAGATTTTGCAAAGTTGAATCTGGATCTAGACACGGAGAGTGAAAGGTGTATCATCGCCAACATCTGGTCACAACCTATGTTGATATAAGACTTAGTGAAACTGCAAGAAAATGACCCTACACTGGTTGAGATCAAAACCAACATTGATCAACGACCAGATTTCTCAGTCACGACTGATGGAAGATTATTATTCAGAGGTCGGATCTATATGCCAGATCATGTAGAGACAAAGAAGTTGATTATGGAAGAAGCTCATAGGTCACGATATGTGATTCACCCTAGTGCTACCAAGATGTATCAAGACCTAAAGAGGAACTTCTGGTGGCCCAATATGAAGAGAGAAGTGGCGGATTTTGTTTCCTGCTGCTTAAGTTGCCAACAAGCCAAGGCGGAACACCAAAAGCCCGCCAGAAAACTACATCCCTTGAAAATTCTAGAGTGGAAGTGGGAAAGCATAGGGATAGATTTCATCATGGGCTTTCCAAAAACAAGAGGCGGACATGAAGCAATATGGGTGATAATTGATCGACTGACAAAGTCTGCACATTTTCTGCCCATTAAGACTCGATGAATAGTGGATATATTAGCAGCACTATACATTAAGGAGATTGTTAGACTACACGGAGTCCCTGTCATGATAATATCTGACCGAGACCCGCGCTTCACATCACATTTCTGGGAAGGTCTACAACATTCTTTGGGGACGAGACTAAATTTTATAATAGCATTTCATCCCCAAATGGATGGCCAGACAGAAAGAACTAATCAACTGGTAGAAGATATGCTCAGGGCCTATGTAATAGATTTTGGTGGAAGTTGGCACGACCATTTGCCTCTAGTCGAGTTCGCCTACAACAATAGCTACCAAGCTAGCATTCAAATTCAAATGGCATCGTTCAAGGCACTATATGGAAGAAGTTGTCATTCACCAATTTCTTGGAATGAAGTTGGGGAGAAACGACTTCTAGGCCTGGAACTAGTCAGGAGAACTACATAAAAGATACAAATTATCAAAGAAAGACTTTAGGTGGAATAATCAAGACAGAAGGCATATGCTGACAATAGAAGAAGAGACCTGGAATTTCAAATTGGAGACCATGTGTTCCTCAAGGTTTCCCCAGGTCGTTGAATCAGAAGATTCAGCATCAAGGGCAAGCTTACTCCAAGATTTATTGGCCCTTTTGAAATCTTAGAAAGGGTTGGTGAAGTCGCATATCGGATAGCTTTGCCACCTTAATTATCTGGCGTACATGACCTGTTCCACGTCTCAATGATAAAAAGGTACGTTCATGACCCATATCATATTATAAGTCATGATGATCATGTGATACAGAAGGACCTAACACATGAGCAAAAGCCACATAAAATAATTGATCGTAAGGAACGTCAGCTCAGAAACAAGACCATTCCCATGGTGAAGGTCCAGTGGAGTAAATGCCTGGAACAAGAAACCACAAGGGAAACGGAAGAAACAATGCGCAGAAAATTCCCAGAGTTGTTTGACTGTAATTAAAACACACCTCCACAATCTCATGCAATGCATTTGGGGACCAAATTCTTTTTAAGTGGGGGAGGGTGTAGCACCCCTAGCAATTTCAAGATTTTTTACAAATTAAATTAGATTTATTTAAGCATTAATAGGCTTAAAGACTTAAATGGGCTAATTAAGTTAAAGCCTTTTGATTAAAGGCCCAGCTATTAACTAAATGATTGAGCCCACTTAAAAGAGGCCTTAAACCCTCAATTTAAGACTTTTGGCCCAAGCCCAAGCCCAAGAGATGTAATAGGGGAAGGTTCCCTAATTAAGATAAGGAGATAAGGGAGAAATTAGGATAAAACTCAAATTTTGGAAAGATGGAATAGGTCGTGGTCTATCGCGCGACCGCGATCTGAAGGTAGTGGTCGTGATCCAACCGCGATCTTCTTCCGAAAATGGAAAGGGATTGTTATAGGGGTTTTTATGCTGAAGATCGGGATGAAGGAAGGAATACAGCGGGAAAGAAAAATATGAGAGTTTGATATATCTTGGGTATCCTCCTTTACGATTGTATGCCCCTCACGACGGTATCGAGCACTCTCCTTTTATGGAAAGTCAAAAAGGGTCGAATGGCATGGAAATGTTGGGGTGTAGGTTAACTGGACAGGGTACGGGTGTTCCAGTCAATTTCTCGACAATCACCTATGGAACCAAGGGTTGACCGGGGAAGCGTCGCCAGGACGCGGCACGTGGGCTCGAGAGGTCAAGCGACACTTGGATAAAAGCGGTTCCATGAGTGCGAGTGCACAGGTGATTATGGGAATGGTGTACTGGACGTCTTTCCCCACTGACCGCAAGCAGTCGGTGTTTATTTACATCGGATTAAATCTGAACACCTTCGTTCTGTGCTGAAGAGAAGTCTGTATATGTCTGAAGCCATGAGTAGAGGGTCGGGAGCATTCCGCAGCTGTGGGCGCTCTTTTGACTGGGGGGTGCTTGCTGGGGTCAGGGGTATTAGGCACGCGTGCCAAGTGGTAAAGGTAGAAAACTAGGGCCCGCATACAGGCACTTGTATTCAACTGGTTTTATGCTATATGAGAGCCACACGGGCTTTACAAATGGGTCGAGGAGGCCAAAGTACAACTGGCGCAAGCCGCGGGACAAATCCGACGCGTAGGTCGGTCCCCGGGTCAATGCGTAATAAGGCGGATATGATGCAGGACAGAAGTACGGGGTCACCTTCTTTCTGCCCTGGTCGCGCTATACCTTCCTGGCACCTTCTGAAGAACGCGCCATATCGTCCATGCGCGTTCACAGACAGCAGCCCAGGACGACGGATCTTCGATTCTGCATCTCGTGGATGACTTTGGGGGTTCAAAACACAAGAGGAAAGCACACAGGATGGTGGGTAACACACGGGGAATGCTATAACAGAGATCAAACCAACCTAATACTAACTAGGATAACTTTGGTGAAGGTGGATGTGGGGTGAGCGGCGAGGGAAGGAAGGTAGATGTAGATGATGCTAGGGCCGTGTGGAAGCTTGGCTGGGGCCTCTCACTCGAACCCTTCGCAGGGACGGTGCAGCCGAGCTCCTTCCTGACCTTAGCAGCATCTTTGGTGGTGGTGAGGGAAGGCGAACGTTGGTGGAAGAAGAACGAAGATCCGAATGGAGCCTCACACTAGACCCCGTCTCAGAGCCGATGCATCCGGGGCTTCGATCATCCTCCATTGAAGGGGAAAGAGCGAGGATCAGGGCAAGAGAATTGGGCCTCGCACCCGAAGAGGGAAGGATGAAGGGGTTTTCCAAAGATTGGGGAAGATAGCCATGGCTACACTTAATCAAACTCTCATAGATTCATTGCTTCTTCCTTGATCAAACGAGATGGGATACATATATAGGGGAAGGGGAAGACAAAATGACGCTAGCACATTGATTACAACCATGGAAAACAACGAACATTGAAGACTTTTGGGAGTTTCGGCGTCGGGAAGTTGGATTGTCTGCCACTGCGTCTCTGTCTGAGATCGCGCTAGGGAAGACTGGCGCCTTCTCCAGGTCACGCTACCCAAGGGTAGCGCGTTCATCCCTGGGCCTGGCAGCTTCCTCGATGCTCTTCGGCCTGGCAGCTTACTTGATTCCCATCAAAACCCCTCCACTTGGGAAGGTTCATCCTCGAACCTCGTAGCTCAAGATCCCAGTCTATGAGAACAGCCTGGTTCCCTAAGCTCTGATACCATTTGATGCGGGACAGAAGTACGGGGTCACCTTCTTTCTACCATGGTCGCGCTATACCTTCCTGGCGCCTTCTGAAGAACGCGCCATATCGTCCATGCGCGTTCACAGACAGCAGCCCAGGATGACGGATCTTCGATTCTACATCTCGTGGATGACTTTGGGGGTTCAAAACACAAGGGGAAAGCACACAGGACGGTGGGTAACACACGGGGAATGCTATAACAGAGATCAAACCAACCTAATACTAACTAGGATAACTTTGGTGAAGGTGGATGTGGGGTGAGCGGCGAGGGAAGGAAGGTGGATGCAGATGATGCTAGGGCCGTGAGGAAGCTTGGCTGGGGCCTCTCACCCGAACCCTTCGCAAGGACGGTGCAGCCGAGCTCCTTCCTGACCTTAGCAGCATCTTTGGTGGTGGTGAGGGAAGGCGAATGTTGGTGGAAGAAGAATGAAGATCCGAAAGGAGCCTCACACTCGACCCCGTCTCAGAGCCGATGCATCCGGGGCTTCGATCATCCTCCATTGAAGGGGAAAGAGAGAGGATCATGGCAAGAGAATTGGGCCTCACACCCGGAGAGGGAAGGATGAAGGGGTTTTCCAAAGATTGGGGAAGATAGCCATGGCTACACTCAATCAAACTCTCATAGATTCATTGCTTCTTCCTTGATCAAATGAGATGGGATACATATATAGGGGGAGGGGAAGACAAAACGATGCTAGCACATTGATTACAACCATGGAAAACAACAAACATCAAAGACTTTTAGGAGTTTCGATGCCGGGAAGTTGGACCGTCTGCCACTACGTCTCTGTCTGAGATCGCGCTAGGGAAGACTGGCGCCTTCTCCAGGTCACGCTACCCAAGGGTAGCGCGTTCATCCCTGGGCATGGAAGCTTCCTCGATGCTCTTCAGCCTGGCAGCTTGCTTGATTCCCATCAGGATATCTGCGTGTTTTATAGAGGTTCTCCATGAGGAGATTAAGACAAGCCCGACCACCACGGTGGCAGGGGCTATCGCGAGTTGGTGCCTGACGGCGGTCGGACGTGGCTCAAAAATGAGCGGTCGGGTCCAGGCCTTGGGAGGCGAGTGTCGTCGTACTAGGGAGTCAAGGTCGGCCCCGAGAATATCATTCCCTGGCCAGGGGTCCGGCTAACTCGAGTTATCAGTCAAAGCGGTCAGCGGCTAGCTCAGAGCGAGCGGTGCGCGCACGGTTCAGTGTCGAAAGTAGGTGTGGCATCATTGCGTGTGCATAGCCACCGTGGGTTGTTACACACGAGTGGACCCGGGATGCGGGTGTATTTGCCATTGTCATAGCGCCTTATGTAATATCTAGGGTCTTTCGGATCTTTATCGGAGAGCTTTTGGATCGCTTTTGTGAGTCCGGAGTTGTGTTTTACGATCCACGCGGGTTTTTCTCTCGTACAAGTTACAGAACCCTGTGGTGAGTTTATTGTTAAATTCATGGACTCGAGGATGCTACAATTGCGTTATGCTCCTTCTGAGGATCGTTTAGACTATTTTTTCGTATTTTTTTGAATTAGTGAATTTTTGGGTTAAATATCGGATTTTACGAAAATTTGGAAATTCATAATTTTCCTTTTTCTATTTCTTCCTTTCTCTCCTTCCTCTCTCCTCACTATCGATCACTTCCTCCCTCATGTTCTCTCTCCTCTCTTCTCCTCTCTCCGTGGGGCGCGCGATTGTGGCGAGGTAGACGAGATTGGGATGTCGTGGAGTTGATTTGGAGCGTGATGGGGCGATGAATGGAGCGTGGCGTTGGCGCGATCCCTCGGTGGATTCAAAGCCAGCGTGTTCGGGTTTGTTTGATGGTTTTCGGCGTGGTTTAGTCATTTCAGCGCGCTAGAACTTTGGTGGAGGTAGGGAGATGGACGCCCTACTCTTCTTCTATGTTCCCTCGTGATTTGGAGACGAACGGTGTAAGAACGAGCGGGTTTAGCTTTGTTTTGGGTGAAGCATGCTTTGGGGGTGTGAGACGAGTTCACCTTTCTAGGTAACGGTTTTCAGTTTAGTTAGTTTCATTCAAACCCCTGGCACGTTGGGAATTCATTCCTGCCAGTTTTATTGCATTTGGTTGAGAATCGGAGTCGGTATGAGCCCGACTATCCATGTGACTCATTTTCGGTCGATTCGTTGGAATCGCCTGTTTCTTGTATTTTTGGTGTTGTTTGGATCCCTTCCGGCTTGTGGAAGGCGTATATGGTCATTAGGATTGTTTCTCCTTCGTTTTAGGGTGAACGGGGTGTAGAAAGGCCGGGTTTGGCAATTCCCCTGGTTTTCTCGCCGTGACGCCTTGGCGGTCCTTTCAGAGACCGCAAGGGGTCATCTGGCGGTCCATTTGTGACCGCTAGGCTATGTGGTTTGTCGGTTTCATGTTATGTCAGTTCGGGTCTTCGCGGTCATGCGATAGACCATTTTCCCTTTGCTTGCGGCCCATTGGAGGACCGCTAAGCTCTGTCAAGTGGTTCCATTGGAGACCGCTAGGCAGTGTGCGATATGTCGGTTCAGCCAAGCGGTGGTGCGATAGACCGCAAGGCTGGCTGTGGCGGCCCTTTGGTAGACCGCTAAGCATGTTTTGACTATTAGTCAACATTTTAAGTCGGTTTGGGATAGCGGTCCTAGCTCCGACCGCTTAGTGCTCTTGGTAGCCCTTTGGGTGACCGCTAAGCTCTGTTTGACTGGTTAAGTCAGTTAGGGGGTTGACTGGGTCAACCGGCCATGTCTATGACTGCTACAGTCCCTTGCGGCACTCTTATAGACCGCATGCCCCTATGTTTTTGTAGTTTTGTTCTTTTAAGTCTCTGAGTGTAGCGGCCATGTCCTTGACTGCCACGCTCAGTGAGACGGTGCATGTGTAGACCATTTTTGGCATGATGCGGCCGTGGTATTGACCGCTAGTGTCCGTGTTCTCTGTGTGAGGGTAGTGGCCCTTTGGCTGACCGCTTGGTTTGTCTAGCGGTCAGGCATGTGACCGTTTTCTTCCCCAGAGTGCTGATTAGTGTTGTTTGTCTGATGGTTTGGCCTCCAATTATCTTGGCTTAACCTTATGGTTTGCCCATTGTCCCGTGGATGTCTTTGATGTCCTATAAGGGCTGTGACCATGTTGTGAGGTGGCCGGGAGTGCCATTATATCGAGTAACGTTTCATGATGCTTCAGAGTCATTATTGGTTTCTAGTCAACCAGGTGTGATCTAGTGGTTGACATGTAACCTCGTGAATGCCTCGGTTGTCCTATAACGATCGAGACATGATTTTGGACGCCTTGAGGTATTATCATACCTCAGTTTGCATGTCCATCTGATTTGAGGGTCTTCGTGATCTCTCATGTCTCCGTGTTTCATGTTATACGGATGTGTGGATCCGACTGTCCTGTGTCATTTTTTTCATTAGTGTTTTACCGTGATTTAGCTTAGGGACTAGGCTGATTGGCGGCATGTTACCGCTTTTGTGTGATGATCTTTACCCCGAGTCTTGTGACTCGAGGATCGTTATGTCTGCAGGTCTAGTTGTCTGTCCTGAGTCTGGTTATAGTGGTATACTGCATTATGCTCCGTAGTACGTGCGACAGGTGTGTGTGTTTACACTATCTGTACTTCAGTGTCCGCCATTTTGGAGTCTCTGTGTCTAGTGAGCCTCCACTAGTCGTAGCCTAACGACACGTTCCAGTGTGTTAGTCCACCTGGGAGTGGTGGAGAGGCAGTTCCCGATATACGATTTGTAGGCTAGTTTCTGTGGGCCCCCTTGCCTTGTGGTAGCCTCCTACTGGGGGGAAAACTAGCTAGAGGCCTGGCTCAAGGCATTGAGCTTGTGTGTGCACATGTGGTCAGGGGCATTTGGACGAGCGCGGACGGGCGTGACCCTGACTTGTCACTCGTTACTATTGTTCCTTGTACTTGGTTCTGTGAGTGTCTCAGTTACAGCCGTTCCAGGCTTGTGGGAGATACTTGTGGCGTAGTGTAAGACGTCAATGGACGCATCTGGCTGTTCTTCTAGTGAGGAGGTTGTAGGTGCCAGAAGGTGTTGGTCGTCGCGCACGACGGGTGCGCGATAGACCTACAGTGCACAGGTTAGAAATAAAGAAATGATGTGATCGCCAGAGGTGTTTACCTGAACCTCACAGGGGTAGAGTGATCATGAACGCCTTAGGAACAGGGAGATGGTGGGTTCTTCTATCCCCGCTCTCGACCGGCCAAGAACGGGGAGCTCTGGGAGTCGATGACGAAGTTCCTGCAAATTAACCAGCAAATATAGAGAATACACCCATTAGACTGTGATAGTGTAGAATATGCTCAAATAAAAGTGAAGAACATGTAAATGGTGGTGATCGTATCGGGGAGGGGGGCGAGAAGGGGGATGGCCGAGACTTTTGACCATCTTCCTTCCCTATGTTTTGGGTTGGAAAACCTCTTTAAAATGCGATCTAGGAAGATCTATCATGCATGGATGTAGAAAAATAGAAATGAATGTAGCAATATAGGGGACAAGAGAAAGAAAGGACGGGGTTTGCCCGTCAACCAACAGAGGGCGGCCAACATTGTGGTCGCCTAGAGAGGGTGGGCGGCCATGGCGATGGCCGCCCCCTGCAACTGGAGCTCGTCCATGGCGGAGCTCTCCAACTTTAGGTTCTGCTACTAGGGGAAGGTCGGGGAAGGCGCTCTCGTGCTCACAGCTCTCTCTGGGCCACGAACAACTAGCCTCTCCTCCTCTAAAATGTCCAACCCCCTCCGGAAGTGTCCAACCCCCCGTGAGATGGTTCGGAATGGGGTTTTTGTATGTGGGGGAATTCCCTCCAAAAATCATTCGAAAATAGAGTGCGTGAGAGGCTACGTGGGTCTCGAACCTCCCGGAGTGGGAGTAGTTTCGGAGGACGTGCCCAGAGTGGGCAGATCATGGGTTTGATGGGCAATTATCAGGGGGCGGCCAAGGTTCTGGCCGCCCAAGGAATTGGGCGGCCAGGGTGATGGCCTTCTTGAGGGTGAGGGCGGCCAGAAGTCTGGCCAGCTTGAAAGAGTTGGGCGGCCAGCTTGGTGGTCGCCTAGGATGGTGGCCAGCCAGGTTTCTGGCCACCCTGGAATGGGCTGGGGGGCCATGTGTCTGGCCGCCCTGGGTTCTGGGCTGCCAGCACCTTGGTCGCCCAGGGATCAGGGTAGAGAATGCGTACAAGTGGTATCAGGTTTACTCAGTATCCGGACCCTGGGTCGTCACAGTTGATATCAGAGCTATGTTATGTGAAAGTACATGGGAATTCGAGATATTACAGTATGTAGAGTCCTTAATGTCCAGTACAGTCAGCAGTTTGATCCGTGAAGGGACAGGGTGGAGCCTACCTAAACAAGGATGAGACTCCACACTCTCAATCAACCAAGGGAAAGTATCACTTCTATGATGGCTAAACAAGGGTCCGCGGGATGTCCGAAATTAGGCATCTACAGAGGTACTTCTCTTACATGACGCATAACTCTTTGTGCTTCGTGCATCGTGACCGGTTTCCGAGTAGCCTATGCGTGGCTTCACTCAAGGTCTAGTCTTGTGTAGCGTGCACAATGGTGAGCTCGTGTATGTTCGTGCCTTTAAATGTGTAGGTCTTTTCTAGGGTTTTTGTCTATTCTTATAGACTTTCGCTCTAGAGCTAGTGCTTTGTCGATGGATCGGTAGCACCCGACTTTGGGAGATCGGGGTTCACCTTTCTGTTGCTATTTGGAGTAGCTTAGAGAGCCGAGGTTTGTTCGGCAGTCGTGTTTCTGTTCGGTACGGCTTTACTTTTCCTTTAGCTGTCCTTACTCCTGCTTTTACAGCTTTACTATTGTAGTTTAGCACTACTGTTACTTCTGCTCCTGCTTTTCTGCTTAGCGCAATTGTTTAGCATGTTACTGCGTTGTTTCCAGTGGGTATCTGCGTGACCCCTACTGAGCCAGTGACATGAGGCTCACCCCTGCTTTTCAGGTGTGGCCGTTCTTCTTCCTCGTGGTTCGAGGCGTCATCCGGTAGTTCGTAGTTGCCAGCGTTACCTACGTCGGGCTTCCCCTGACTTCAGTGTACGTTCTCTTTTCTGTTGCTCTGTACATGCCTTAATTTGAACTGGACTCTGTTAATTTAAATTGTTAATTAAAAAAGTAAGTTTATTTCTGCTACTTTAGCAAACTTGATCATTGAAATATTAATTACTTACTACTTTATCTGGAACTTTAATGTACTCTACACACTCCTTTTATCCCTTCGGAGCTTTACCGCTCCTGGGAGGCCTCACAGGATACAAGTGGTATCGGGTTTACTTGGTATCCGGACTCTGGGTCGTCATAGTTGATATCAGAGCTGTGTTGTGTGAAAGTACATGGGAATTCGAGATATTACAGTATGTAGAGTCCTTAAGGTCTAGTACAGTCGGTAGTTGGATCCGCGAAGGGACAGGGTGGAGCCTACCTAAACAAGGATGAGACTCCACACTCTCAATCAACCAAGGAAAAGTATCACTTCTATGATGGCTAAACAAGAGTCCGCGGGATGTCCAAAATTAGGCATCTACAGAGGTACTTCTCTCACATGACGCATGACTCTTTGTGCTTCGTGCATCGTGATCGGTTTCTGAGTAGCCTGTGCGTGGCTTCACTCGAGGTCTAGTCTTGTGTAGCGTGCACGACGGTGAGCTCGTGTATGTTCGTGTCTTTAACTGTGTAGGTCTTTTCTAGGGTTTTTGTCTGTTCTTATAGGCTTTCGCTCTGGAGCTAGTGCTTTGTTGACGGATCGGTAGCGCCCGACTTTGGGAGATTGGGGTTCGCCTTTCTGTTGCTATTTGGAGTAGCTTAAAGAGTCAAGATTTGTTCGGCAGCCATGTTTCGGTTCGGTACGGATTTACTTTTCCTTTAGTTGTCCTTACTTCTACTTTTACAGCTTTACTGCTGTACTTTAGCACTGATGTTACTTCTGCTCCTGCTTTTATGCTTAGCGCTATTTTTTAGCATGTTACTGCGTTGTTTCTAGTGGGGATCTGCGTGACCCCTACTGAGCCAGTGACATGAGGCTCACCACAGCTTTTCAGGTGTGGTCGTTCTTCTTTCTCGTGGTTCGAGGTGTCATCCGGTAGTTTGTAGTTGCCAGCGTTACCTGCATTGGGCTTCCCCCGACTTCAGTGTATGTTCTCTTTTCTGTTGCTCTGTACATGCCTTAATTTGGACCAGACTCTGTTAATTTAAATTGTTAATTGAAAAAGTAATTATATTTTTTCTACTTTAGCAAACCTGATCATTGAAATATTAATTGCTTACTACTTTATCTGGAACTTCAATGTACTCCACACACTCCTTTTATCCCTTCGGAGCTTTACCGCTCTTGGGAGGCCTCGCAGGATACAAGTGGTATCGGGTTTACTCGATATCCGGACCCCGGGTCGTCACAGTTGATATCAGAGCTGTGTTATGTGATAGTACATGGGAATTCGAGATATTACAGTGTGTAGAGCCCTTAAGGTCTAGTACAGCCGGCAGTTGGATCCGCGAAGGGACAGGGTGGAGCCTACCTAAACAAGGATGAGACTCCACACACTCAATCAACCAAGGAAAAGTATCACTTCTATGATGGCTAAACAAGGGTCCACGGGATGTCCGAAATTAGGCATCTACAGAGGTACTTCTCTTACATGACGCATGACTCTTTGTGCTTCGTGCATCGTGACCAGTTTCCGAGTAGCCTATTCGTGGCTTCACTCAAGGTCTAGTCTTATGTAGCGTGCACGATGGTGAGCTCGTGTATGTTCGTGCCTTTAACTGTTTAGGTCTTTTCTAGGGTTTTTGTCTATTCTTATAGACTTTCGCTCTAGAGATAGTGCTTTGTCGACAGATTGGTAGCACCCAACTTTGGGAGATCGGGGTTCACCTTTCTGTTGCTATTTGGAGTAGCTTAGAGAGCCGAGATTTGTTCGGCAGTCGTGTTTCTGTTCGGTACGGCTTTACTTTTCTTTTAGCTGTCCTTACTTCTGCTTTTACAGCTTTACTGTTGTAGTTTAGCACTGCTATTACTTCTACTCCTGCTTTTCTGCTTAGCGCTATTGTTTAGTGTGTTACTGCGTTGTTTCCAGTGGGGATCTGCGTGACCCCTACTGAGCCAGTGACATGAGGCTCACCCCTACTTTTCAGGTGTGGTCGTTCTTCTTCCTCGTGGTTCGAGACGTCATCCGGTAGTTCGTAGTTCTCAGCGTTACCTGCGTCGGGCTTCCCCTGACTTCAGTGTACGTTCTCTTTTCTGTTGCTCTGTACATGCCTTAATTTGGACCGGACTCTGTTAACTTAAATTATTAATTAAAAAAGTAATTTTATTTCTGCTACTTTAGCAAACTTGATCATTGAAATATTAATTGCTTACTACTTTATCTGGAACTTCAATGTACTCCACACACTCCTTTTATCCCTTCGGAGCTTTACCGCTCTTGGGAGGCCTCGCAGGATACAAGTGGTATCGGGTTTACTCGATATCCGGACCCCGGGTCGTCACAGTTGATATCAGAGCTGTGTTATGTGAAAGTACATGGGAATTCGAGATATTACAGTATGTAGAGCCCTTAAGGTCCAGTACAGCCGACAGTTGGATCCGCGAAGGGACAGGGTGGAGCCTACCTAAACAAGGATGAGACTCCACACACTCAATCAACCAAGGAAAAGTATCACTTCTATGATGGCTAAACAACAGTCCATGGGATGTCTGAAATTAGGCATCTATAGAGGTACTTCTCTCACATGACGCATGACTCTTTGTGCTTCGTGCATCGTGATCAGTTTCTGAGTAGCCTGTGCATGGCTTCACTCGAGGTCTAGTCTTGTGTAGCATGCACGACGGTGAGCTCGTGTATGTTCGTGCCTTTAACTATGTAGGTCTTTTCTAGGGTTTTTGTCTGTTCTTATAGGCTTTTGCTCTGGAGCTAGTGCTTTGTCGACGGATCGGTAGCGCCCGACTTTGGGAGATCGGGGTTAGCCTTTCTGTTGCTATTTGGAGTAGCTTAGAGAGTCGAGGTTTGTTCGGCAGCCGTGTTTCTGTTCGGTACGGTTTTACTTTTCCTTGAGCTGTCCTTACTCCTGCTTTTATAGCTTTATTGTTGTAGTTTAGCACTGCTGTTACTTCTGCTCCTGCTTTTCTGCTTAGCGCTGTTGTTTAGCATGTTATTGCGTTGTTTCCAGTGGGGATCTGCGTGACCCCTACTGAGCCAGTTACATGAGGCTCACCACAGCTTTTCAGGTGTGGTCGTTCTTCTTTCTCATGGTTCGAGGTGTCATCCGGTAGTTCGTAGTTGCCAGCGTTACCTGCATCGGGCTTCCCCCGACTTCAGTGTACGTTCTCTTTTCTGTTGCTCTGTACATGCCTTAATTTGCACCGGACTCCGTTAATTTAAATTGTTAATTGAAAAAGTAATTTTATTTCTACTACTTTAGCAAACCTAATCATTGAAATATTAATTGCTTACTACTTTATCTGGAACTTCAATGTACTCCACACACTCCTTTTATCCCTTCGGAGCTTTACCGCTCTTGGGAGGCCTCGCAGGATACAAGTGGTATCGGGTTTACTCGGTATCTGGACCATGGGTCATCACAGTTGATATCAGAGCTGTGTTGTGGGAAAGTACATGGGAATTCGAGATATTACAGTATGTAGAGTCCTTAAGGTCCAGTACAGTTGGCAGTTGGATCCACGAAGGGACAGGGTGGAGCCTACCTAAACAAGGATGAGACTCCACACTCTCAATCAACCAAGGAAAAGTATCACTTCTATGATGACTAAACAAGGGTTCGCGGGATGTCCGAAATTAGGCATCTACAGAGGTACTTCTCTCACATGATGCATGACTCTTTGTACTTTGTGCATCGTGACCGGTTTCTGAGTAGCTTGTGCGTGGCTTCACTCGAGTCTAGTCTTGTGTAGCGTGCACAATGGTGAGCTCGTGTATGTTCGTGCCTTTAACTGTGTAGGTCTTTTCTAGGGTTTTTGTCTGTTCTTATAGACTTTCACTCTGGAGCTAGTGCTTTGTCGACAGATCAGTAGCGCCCGACTTTGGGAGATCGGGGTTCGCCTTTCTGTTGCTATTTGGAGTAGCTTAGAGTGCCGAGGTTTGTTCGACAGCCGTGTTTCTGTTCGGTACGGCTTTACTTTTCCTTTAGCTATCCTTACTCCTACTTTTACAACTTTACTGTTGTAGTTTAGCACTACTGTTACTTCTGCTCCTGCTTTTCTGCTTAGCTCTGTTATTTAGCGTGTTACTGCGTTGTTTCCAGTGGGGATCTGCGTGACCCCTACTGAGCCTGTGACATGAGGCTCACCCCTATTTTTCAGGTGTGGTCGTTCTTCTTCCTCGTGGTTCGAGGCATCATCCGGTAGTTTGTAGTTGCCAGCGTTACCTGCGTCGGGCTTCCCCTAACTTCAGTGTATGTTCTCTTTTCTATTGCTCTGTACATGCCTTAATTTGGACTGAACTCTATTAATTTAAATTGTTAATTATAAAAGTAATTTTATTTCTGCTACTTTAGAAAATCTGATCATTGAAATATTAATTTCTTACCACTTTATCTTGAACTTCAATGTACTCCACACACTCCTTTTATCCCTTCGGAGCTTTTCCGCTCTTGGGAGGCCTCGCAGGATACAAGTGGTATCGGGTTTACTCGGTATCCAGACCCTGGGTCATCACAGTTGATATCAGAGTTGTGTTGTGTGAAAGTACATGGGAATTCGAGACATTACAGTATTTAGAGTCCTTAAGGTCCAGTACAGTCGGCAGTTGGATCCGCGAAGGGACAGGGTGGAGCCTACCTAAACAAGGATGAGACTCCACACTCTCAATCAACCAAGGAAAAGTATCACTTCTATGATGGCTAAACAAGGGTCCGCGGGATGTCCGAAATTAGGCATCTACATAGGTACTTCTCTCACATGACGCATGACTCTTTGTGCTTCGTGCATCGTGATCGGTTTTCGAGTAGCCTATGCGTAGCTTCACTCGAGGTCTAGTCTTGTGTAGCGTGCACGACGGTGAGCTCGTGTATGTTCGTGCCTTAAACTGTGTATGTCTTTTCTAGGGTTTTTGTCTATTCTTATAGGCTTTCGCTCTGGAGCTAGTGCTTTGTCGACGGATCGGTAGCGCCTGACTTTGGGAGATAGGGGTTCGCCTGTCTGTTGCTATTTGAAGTAGCTTAGAGAGTCGAGGTTTGTTCGATAGCCGTGTTTCTATTCGGTACGGCTTTACTTTTTCTTTAGCAATCCTTACTTCTGCTTTTACAGCTTTACTGTTGTAGTTTAGCCCTACTGTTACTTTTGCTCTTGTTTTTCGCTTAGCGCTGTTGTTTAGCGTGTTACTGCGTTGTTTCCAGTGGGGATCTACGTGACCCCTACTGAGCCAGTGACATGAGGCTCACCCCTACTTTTCAGGTGTGGTCATTCTTCTTCCTCGTGGTTCGAGGTGTCATCCGGTATTTCATAGTTGCCAGCGTTACCTGCATCGGGCTTCCCCCGACTTCAATATTCGTTCTCTTTTCTGTTGCTCTGTACATGCCTTAATTTGGACCGGACTCTATTAATTTAAATAGTTAATTGAAAAAGTAATTTTATTTCTGCTACTTTAGCAAACCTGATCATTAAAATATTAATTGCTTACTACTTTATCTGGAACTTCAATGTACTCCACACACTCCTTTTATGCCTTCGGAGCTTTATCGCTCTTGGGAGGCCTCGCAGGATACAAGTGGTATCGGGTTTACTCGGTATCTGGACCCTGGGTCGTCACAGTTGATATCAGAGCTGTGTTGTGTGAAAATACATGGGAATTCGAGATATTACAATATGTAGAGTCCTTAAGGTCCAATATAGTCGGCAGTTGGATCCGCGATGGGACAGGGTGGAGCCTACCTAAACAAGGATGAGACTCCACACTCTCAATCAACCAAGGAAAAGTATCACTTCTATGATGGCTAAACAAGGGTCCGTGGGATGTCCGAAATTAGGCATCTACAAATGCCCCTCCGGAACGCATGTTTTGCAAGGGAGCCCGACGGACTGATAAATGTGTGTTTCGGTAAAGAAACGAGCCTAATAAGGACATCCCGCTCAAGGAGATTCTTGAGTTGAGATTGAGCTTCGCATAAGAATGTATAAGCATAATGTGACAAGGAGGTCATTCGAAAGGGGAGGAAGGTAGGAAAAGTAATCTAAGAGGGCTTGTATCTACAGTCCAGTGGGACCCCCTAGCATGGCGCTGTAGGACTTGAGGGGAGATCGCAATCCATGCTCAAGGAGATACAAGACACCTAAAATAGGAGTGAGTAACATAATCAGGATAAGGGGAAAACGACCTTCAAATCTCAGAATACTCATGACGATCAGATGCAAAACACACTCTCGACTTATCGAATCAGAGAGGAATAATGTAGACGACAAAAAAGTGATGGAATTGAAGAACTTGGATGATTGACAAAAGAGGGATAGAGTCCCGGGCAAGCCAAGGGCAAACCCTTCTCTCGACCCTTGTCTCCTTCTTGCTGCATGAATGCCATGCTTTTTCTAAGTGCATTTTTTTATTTTTTGTATGATAGATGGTGGGATAAAAAGTGACCTAGATGATGCATGCTGGGTTTTAAAGGGAAAAACCTATCTAATGCATATCCAGCGGTAGTATTGTCTGGCTCCGGGAAAGACATCAGTCGAGAGTCCGACGAGTCTGTCATCCTGAGGTCAATCATGAAATCAAACGGCCATCGAATAACTTAGGGAGCATAAACCCCTCATTATTTTTGTTCGAGAGGAACTCGGGGTTTATGTGCCCGAAGTTATTAGCCTCCGGGCTCTATATAATATAGTATATATAATAGTAGGAGGAGGTGATGAAGAGTGAACCCCGATGCTATGTGACCTGCAGCTGCATAAACACACATTAGTGAAGTTCACAAATAAATAAACATTTAAAGAGGAAGCATTCACTAAGGTATGTGGGTAGGGAAAATGAGCATCATCCTTCGACTTTACAGTGGGCCTAATTGACATAATGAATTCTGCAGGGAGGGTCACCAGGGCATAAGCACATCCCCAGAGGTGATCACTCCCGATGATAGGAGAGCGCCTATGCTAACTTCACCTAGCATATCAATTGACTTCATTGAGGTTTCTGGTTGGGGGAAGACCAACAAAAGGATAGTTCAAGCTCCATAGCCGAATTCCGTCTTGGACCCACTGACATAGGTAGGATGTTTGTCCAATCAGGAGAATATGGAGTAGAGAGTGTATGTAATGCAACCAAGCATCTGCTAAAAATCAAGTGATATGAAGATTTCATTTACTTAGGACTCAAGTTGAAGCGCCGAGCTGGCGGAGTTCAATTGCCATTAAGATTCATGGAAAGCGAAGGAGAGGGATGCTCTACCTCTTGACAAGGATAGCCAGGGGTTTGGATTATCTTGGAAGGGCAGATGGGAGTGCAATTTGCCCCTAGTTTGGGGTGTTGGTAGCAGTGCAAGTATAAATCTCCTGGTGGGATGGAATGAAGAAAGGGGAGTAGCCTTTGGGTTCGCAGTTGTAGGGTAGTAATGAAGTAAGGAGATGGTGCAGTGGTGTATGGGATGAAAGAATCGAGGAGATGCCTCTCCATGTTTAGGAATTTTTGAATATTTAAATTTTTTGAGGTTTTGGCATATTTCAGTTTTTTTGGATTTTAAATATTTTAATTTTTTAATGGATTTTTGACATATTTTTGATTTTTTTTGGCCAACGTCTGGCAAATACCCATGAGACATCACAATAATGAAGGAAGGATAGGCTCTTTCTACAACCTCCCAGGTATCCTGAGCGTACATCTAGGTTGATTTGGGCCACTAGACTCCTCGAATGATGGTCTCGCCGGTTAAGACGTATCCTGATGACAATGCCGTCATGCGAAGCTTAGGCTCCCAGTTGCTTCCGACCGTGGAGATACACCCAAAAAGTGCTTAAGGTAAATGATTTGCCTGACCCGAGTCTATTTCCTCACAACTATAGATGATATATGATGGAACACCTTGGAACCCTAATTGCCAACCGCGCGACATTGACCCAGAATCAGACGCCGTCTCACCGATAGGTGACGCGCTTGCATTGACCTAAGCCCGAGGTTGATGAAAGAAGACACTAAAGTGATGAGAACATTGGCATACCAGAAACATGGAGATTTCTTGTAGCAAAGGCTTTTGTTCTTTTGGGGTAGACAATCATATAGTGTGTTTTTGAAAAAATGGCTACAAGCCGTCAACAGAGTTATATCCTTCAGAGTTTCCATCGGATTCCGAGTCCTCAAAAGGAAAAAGAGTGTAGGAGATAAACTTCACAAGAAGATCGGCAAAGCCATTAAAACGATGAGCTATGAGCGGGCTTAATTCACTCCACCCTTTCGGTGATTTCAGACCACCTTCGGAACGTTGTGCTTTTTGTGTTGCCCCTTGAATTGGAACTTGATTTGTAGGGCTTTCTTTATCTTGACTAGGCACGGTCACGACCAGGCTTTTTCATTTGTTCCCTTTTGGGATTTTTCTTTCTTTTCATTGCTTGGGATTTTAAAATTTTGGGAATTTTGGGAATTTTGTTCCCTTTTGACTTTTGAATTTCATTTGCCTGCGGGGACACTGCCCTCTTCACGTGCTCTGGTCTCATTTTCCAAGGAAAGAAGGTGAGTCCTACTCTCACTTGAGGGCATCATGTTTCAGCTGCTGAGCTCAAGGCCTTAAGAGTGCCAACTATCTTGATCGGTCGAGAAGAGAGGAAAGAGAGGATTTTGGAGTCTTCCAGAAATCTTCGGGATAGTCACCCGTTTTAGGCCGTTGCCATATTTTAAAAGCATGTGAGTGTATGCATATTGCTTGCCCCTTGGACCATCAGCTTAGCTTGATAGAATTCTCCTCGGTTCCGGTAGATCAAAGTCTTAACTCACCAAGGCTCTAATGCAACCTAATCTTAACATACATGAAGAGATGGAGAGTGAAAAACATGGCAGCTGCCAGACTATTGGTTTTCTTTGATTTCTGCTCCTTTTTTTTGGATTTTTGGTTTGGATTTTCATTATTTTTTTAGATTTTGGGTTATTAACTATGTACAAGGGTTCCTACAGAGCGGACGATATCGTCTGGGCACTCTGTGGACTACTGGATGGAGGAAGAAGAGCAGTCCACCTCCTTGGTTGGCCGGAAACAAGGTTCAAGTGAATGGGAAGTAAGTACGCGGCCGTGGACACGACCCCTATACCTACTAGGATTGGTTGGTTCTTTGACTTGAATTTGTTTAGCCATAGGAGGTGAGTTAGACCATTCTTCATCTTGTAAAAGGTTTATTGAATTCATTAAACAAAACATTAAGATCTGAGTTAACTAGTTGTAACTTTCAGCTAGACCTGACCAGAATTGGTAGGGAATTCGGGTGCCCCTAACCTTCTTGTGTGGTGTAGCTAAAGGTTTGGACTTTCTAAATTTGACCTATTATGTACAAAGCAAATGCCCCTGGCAGGGCTGTTGATTGGAGCTGTGTGATTAAGGGTGGAGGATGAAAGTTCCCGAGCTGGGAAATCATGATTTGAGAGTTTTGCCCCTAGAGTGGGCTTCCCAATGACAGCTTCAGGCTTTTCTTTTTGGGACTGATCGGCTTTGGAGATGGGACCACTTTTGAACGATGTTAACAAGAGGAATAGGAAAGAGAGGAGGACTAACAGAGCTGATTCTCCTTTTGTTTCATGAATTTCTTCTTGGGTTATCGAGTAGGACAAGGAATCTTCAGAGAATAGTTTTGATAAACCCAAATCCTCTATGTCTACATCATCTAGCTTTTCTTTTGGATTCACATACTCATCTTCATGCAATATTTCCATATTGGCAATTCTCTCTTCCAAAGGACATGATTCCTTCACAAAATGATTATGCAAATTCCACATGTTTGACTCATCTTTGCTAACCTTAGTTGGTTGACACCCTAATCCGAATCTTTCAAGTGTTCCATTTTCCTCAATCGGCTCCTTGATTCCTTGTTCTTCCTTTCCTAACCCTGCACCAATTGTATAGCCCATCTTAGACATTATGTGCCATCCTACATCTTGGGGTTTCTCCTTAGGTTCGGGTGACTCTAAGGATTCAAAGGATGGAGTAGATTGGTGGGCATCTAGAGTGGAGATGATGGGCTCCTCACCTTGTGATGACATGATCGTGGCTGGGTCCAACACCGGGGAGATCTCGGCCAAAATTTGTAAAGGAGGAGCAATCTGAGGGTTGAGGATATGTAGAGAGCTTGATTGGAAAGTTGGAATGACATCTTGATTTATGAGAGCGAGTTAAACACTTGATTCATCAAAATGGATGATTTCATGTTGGGGAAGTTGAATCGGAGCTAGATCAATTGGGGTAGAGGTCGTAGAAGACTCATCATCAATAGGGATTGGTTCAACCTGAGTTGGCAACATGGTTGGGGTTGGAGCTAGTTTGGTTAAATCAATAAATGATAGTAGGTCCTCCTGCGAGGTATCTTGGTGAAAATGGATAAAGCTGAGTGATCCTCTACCATGAGAGGAGGAGAGACACCTTGATGTTGCTGCTGAATAGATGAGCCCTTAGGCAGAATGAGAACTAAGGGCCTTGCCCCTTGAGGTGGAGTTGGAGTGGAAGGAGGGATGTCTTGGCTTTGTTGGGGTGGTTCACCCTTGGGTCGGAACAAGACCAAAGGTCTTGCCCCTCGTCCATGGCCAATCATGTGTCCTGTGTCTGGGCTCACTATGGGTTGATCATTCACCACTTCCTCCTCATCATATTGCCATTGCTGTCCTCTTTCCATTAGCCTAGACTCTTGATTGCCCCTAATCATGGCTAACCTTTCCTGAGTGTAAGATGGAAGATGAGGTGATTGATGGAAAGGAAAAGAATTGGGGACATCCTCCTTCCCCTTGGTAGGCGCCCCGTGGCATGCAGTGGCAACTACACGATTGATGAGATCAGAAGGCTGGTTGAAGAGATTGATGTGATCATGGAAGCTTGCCCCTTTAGAGGTCAGGACATTACAATCATCTAGATGGAATGGAAATGAGGAGTTCTTGAGTTGAGTTTGAACAACATGAGCCCGTTTGTAGAGTTGAGCGAATGTATAAAATTCGCTAAGCATCAAGATAGCGCGGAGCTGAGGAGTTGCATTATTGACTAGAATAGTGATGGCTTGGGATTCCGGGATGGCAATCCCAGACCAAGAAGCCATATCTCTCCACTAATTAGCAAATTGAGTGAAGTCCTCGTCAGGCTTCATCTTTTCCATGATAAGATCCGTAAGAGTGGGTGCTACACTAGCCATGTGGCCGAAATGAGCAATGAAACACTCGGACACAATATCAATGTTGAACCCCGTGCACTACCATGTATTAAGGAATTTTGATGATGAACTAAATACTATGTGATTGTGCTCCATGTAAATAAATGCATATGTGATTTGTGGATGAGGAATGATATGCTTTAATTTCTTCATGGCTGAATGAAGCTCATTCCCATATCCTTGCAATTGTTCAGTGGGATGCTTTTTAATTCATGAATTATGTGCTGAATTAGATTGACATTGTCTTGGATTTTGCACAGGGAGAGATGAAGACAGGGAGTGATTCAAACCAATTCATGGAATCACCCAACTGTGCTTTTGGTTCATTTAGATTATGGTTGAATCATTTAAGTCACTTAATGGTTGTGTAGGTTCTCAAGTGTGAAATTGAGTGAATTATGAAAGATAGATTTCAATTTCTGAAACTTGAATGATGTGGAAGACTAACTTCCAGTACGTAATGTGACAAGTGTATAGAAAGGGAATGAACATATAGACCACATTGGATATCTTCCAAGTGGATCTTCACATGCATGTGGACCAACAAAATGGTAAGTTATTTTGTTTGGATGATTGAAAGAGGATTGTTGTGTTGTTTGGATGAATAGACCCCAAGGTAACTCCCTATCTATATCTACTTGGTTTATCGATGATAATAGGGGTAGAGTCACTTAATTCTTCCCATCATGTAGTTATCTTTGATGTCTCATGTTTTTAGAATTACCCCATTGTGTGTTCTCTTATATCTTGTTTATGTTAGGAAAGTGTCGACCCATGGGGTCGACACTTTGTCCAGGGGAATACTGTTTGCAGCCGGCCCTCTTATGTCTTCGAACCTGGGGATAAAAAGTGGACCCAAAGGGTCGACCTTTTTATCGCTCGATTCTGTCTGGGTTTGTTTTTCAGAATCCAGGACATAAGTGTCGACCTACAAGGTCCACACCAATTCTGGGACTTTTTGTCGTGGCCTTTTATTAATGCCACAGGTGGAAAGTGTCGACCCCATGGGTCGACACTTTCTTCGCTGGGTTCTGTTTCGGCCTTTGTTCTGCTTTACCCGTATGCGAGTGTCGACATTAGGGGTCGACACTTTCCGGCGACCAGAAATGACGCCAGTTCGCGCGACGGCCAGAACCCTTATTCGAACCCAACTTTTTATGCCCAA
Organism: Amorphophallus konjac; assembly: GCA_022559845.1. Lineage (NCBI taxonomy): Eukaryota > Viridiplantae > Streptophyta > Magnoliopsida > Alismatales > Araceae > Amorphophallus > Amorphophallus konjac. The sequence continues at coordinate 189,053,857 of CM040127.1, read as the reverse complement.
TCGTGATTAGTCCTCGGGGGATATTATCCTCCACGTGGGCCTCCATTCCTTTTGGGTATAAATCGAATGTGATAGGGTTTATTGAAGCTGAGAGATAGCATCGAATGAAACATTCATTTTTGGGTCTTTTGTAGGGAGTGAAGCCGCAGCTGAATGATGCCTCTTCCCAAGTCGTTCTGAGTTCGATTCAAGCGAAGAGAAGCCAGTAATCCATCCTCCTGCAGTGAGTTTGCTGAAGCACCATGGGGATATCATCTCTCCATCATCCATGGTCTCGATCGTGAGTCAAGAGAAGAGAAAAGGGCATGAACCATCTACGTCCATTCTTCCGATCTGAAGCAGAGGAGTTTCGTGAAGACATCTGAAGTTGGGGGGGGGGTGTGATAAGTGTGTATTTTTCCTTCTTAATTCATAATTATTCATATTTTTATGAGCTTAAATTATGATAAATATACACTTCTCACACTTATTGTTGATTTAGACTCAAATGTTTAATTTTATGAAATTAAATAGTTTTAATAATGATTTTTATGTATTTATGTAGGCACGCAATACGAGGAAAGCTCCAAGAAAAAGAAAAAAAAGGAAAATAAATTTATATGTTGAAATGGGCCAAAAGCCCAAGGATTTGTTCAATAAGAAACAAAAAAAAATTAAATAAAAGAAAAAAATAAAAAAATAAATTCATTTGATAGACCTTAATAAGCTATATACATAATATCTATCTATATATATATTATGAAAATAAAAAAAAAAATAATAAAAAAACAAATTTTAGAAAATAAAAAAACATAGAAAACAAAATAAAATTATTTGATATTTATTTGGATTTTTCTAAAGCTATTTACAATATATATATCAATATATATATATATATATATATATACTAAATATGTGTGTGTGTGTGTTTAAATGTGTGTGTGCGTGTGTTTTAAACAGGAGGAGGAGGCGAGATTCGATCCCGCCACCTCGCAGAAGAGCGAGCGGCGACACGCGGCAGCAGCGGGCGGGGGTCGTGGCGAAGGCGGAGCGGCGAAGGGCGACGCGCGGGCGCGTGCGCCGCGTGCGACACGCGGCGACCACAGGCGGGGTTCGGCGCACAGCGGGCCCACGGCGCCGGCCTCACCCGGTCGGCGCAACGCGCCGGCAGAGAGAGAAAGTGAGAGAAAGAGAGAAAGAGGAGGAAAAGAAGGCCAAAAAATGCCAGAAAAATCCGAAAAAATCAGAAAAAAATGACAAAAGGTGCAGCACATTCCAGCCTACCAAGTTGGGTCAAAATTAGGTGCACTTGATTGTTTCACATGGGCAAGAAGAGTTTGTAACCCTATATAAGGGCTTCATGTGTAAGGGAACTAGTTAAGTTGTTAGTTGAGGAGGGAAGGAGAGATAGCATAGAGATTGTGAAGGTTTTCCATTGTATTCTTGAAGTTCTTCATTGTAAGTCTTAGTAGAGCTCCATAGGAGGGTTGGATCTTGATGTTTTACAAGCTTTTGGTGTCACCTTTGTAAGTTGATTTGATATTAATGCAAGGTTCTTTTTAAGCATTCAGTCTATTCTTGGTTCAATTACTTATTGTTGTGATCCCTATTTCAAATTCTTGTCTTCACGAAAGTTGTTCGTTTTCAAGTGTTCTTCAATTTCTCTGTTCAGCATTTCTTCCAATTCTTCCACATTCATAGAGTTATTACCCATTTACTTAAGTGCTATTTTAGGTGATTATTGTTCATCCGTGGTGATACCTTCTTCCATTTCCAGTCCTCAAATAACTCTGAGTTCTTCATAAGAGTTGTTCCTCTCTTGTAGATCTAAGTTTTGTTCTTCTTGCACTTCGTCAAATTCTTCTTCGTTTGAGCTCTAGAATTAATTTTTCAAGGTGCTATTTTTCTAGCAGTTACTGTTCATCCAAACCAATAAGTCATAGTTTTTTAAGTTTTTAATTGTCTTTCTTTCATTTTCTGTTTCTGTGTTCTTCATAAAAGTTCTTCCTCTTTCAATTCTCTACAACGTTCATGTTTTACACTTCTTCTAATTCCGTCTAGATTTGAAGTTATGTTTTTTCTTCCAATCCCTATTTTCACTTGAATTCTGTTATGTTTTCAAACTTAAGTTTTGAAACTTGTTATATGCAACCCTTGTCTTCTTAAGTGTTTCTTCAAACATACCCGAAGCGGTAAGTCTTCTTCAAATCCTCTCACGGCGTCGACTTCCTAGGCAGAGCGATCTTCATCAAAGGCTCGGCGTGGAAACGACGGCATTCTTCAATCAATTGGCTAAATTTCCTTTACTTATCTCTTGTCATTTACAGTTACAATTCAAATTTCTTTAGTGATAATCGCACTCCAAATACAACATTTTATTTTCCAAACACAAGGGTATTTCCAACTTGACCTAAAATCAAATATTCTCTCCCCGTGGGATCGACCCGTATTCACCACTGTACTCGTATTTTTAAAAATCATTCGAGTGAGTGAGTGTGGTTATAAATTTTAAAATTTGTGTGGCACGGCATTTTTAAACGACGACTGTCGAGCGCATCAATCTCCTTCAACTCTTTCAGTGCCATGAAGTCACCAAAGAACCAAATCCCATCTTTGACGTTCAGGAGTTTCCTCAACTCTATATTCATCATAATTTAGAGTTATTCATGCTTGTTTGTGTCTAGTGAGCTTACAAATGTATATCTGTGTTCATCTTTTAAACTGAAGAATATTGTGTGTGTGTTCGGAGCGGGGTCTCCGAGTGTGGAATCATTGTTGGGGTGCGTCCCCGTCTTGGTGTGTGTGTGTGTATAGTGCTGAGCACCATGTTGAGGGTTCACCCTCGTGTGTGTGCTGCACTGCAGCGTGTTGAGCGTCGAGCTCGTGTGTGTGTGGTTTGCTACCGTCGTGTAGCGTGTGGTGTATTGGGGTTCATCCCCATGTACTACCTCGAGTAACGTTCTAGTGTAGCCTCACCGAGGTGGTGAGGGGTGGACGTAGGGTACCCGTCGTGGTCCCAAACCACCAAAAAAATCTTTGTGCATGTGTGATTGGTTATGTGTTTGTTCCTTATCCTCTACCACCACTCACAGGATGGATTATGAACTATGTTGCACATCGATGCTAAATTTGTCAATGTATACAGCTAGTTCAAATTGCTAATTCTCCGTGTGTGATCTTGTCACCTGCACGTTTGGTGAGGTTTGATTGAGAAGCCTTTAAGTCCATTTAAATTGGTTATAATTTTTAGATAGGGATCTATTCACCCCCCTCTAGATCCGTGTCACTACACTGTGGGACCTAACAATTGGTATCAGAGCCCGGCTCTGTTATATTAGATCAAACGATCTTCAGAGGGATCCTAGTGTAGTTTTGAATGATGAATGCTTCTTCAGATATTGCTTCTTTAACTTCTTTACCTATTTATAATGGTGATGACTTTAACTCATGGCTGGGAAGAATGTGTAGGACCATAAACTCAATTGATCCAAATTTGTGGAAGTTAGTTAATGATGCTCCTCATAAGTTGCCTCGGGATGAAACCAAGTGGTCCAACCGAGATAGACTAGAGAGTCATGAAAATTCTACAATTTTGAGGTTGATGAAAAATTATGTCAATGCTAACAGGTTCACGTTTGTCTCCTCTTGCAGAACAGCCAAAGAACTAATGGACAAATTGATGCTAGCTCAAGAGAAGCAAGGACTAAAGGGATTAATGGCTGATGATATCTATCAAACCTGTGATGAAAGTGCTGACGAGGTAAGCTCTAAATCAGATGAAGATGAATTATCTTTTGAAGATTTAGTAGATGCCTATGAAGAACTGTCAAAAAAATATCAAAAGTTAAAACATGAAAACAAAGCCCTGAAAAAAAAATCTAATGAAAATATCCATGATAATTCTTCTTCTATGAAATGCATTGATCGAATTTCAAAAATTGAAGAACTAGAAAAATAAAATGAACTTCTGACATGCAAAGTTTCATTGCTTAAGAAAACTGAAGAGAGTTTAAAAAGGAAGTTAGATTCTTTATCAGATGATGATAAACTCTTTGATAAACTTCTTGATTCTGAAATAGATGCCAAGTCCCTTCTAGATAAAAATGAAAAACTAAAAGGGGACAACGATGTTTTGCTCATTCAAATCTTCTTGCTAGAGGGAAAATTGAAGTACTTTGAGAAATCTGAAAAGAAAATGATCTGTTGAAATCTGAACTTGAAAATCTAAAACAATTAAATACGACCATGGTTGAAAGACTTTTGACATTTGAAAAAGGCAAGTCCATGGTCGCTCAAGAGAGTGAGAATGTAAGTATTCTAGAACAAGAAATAGAATCTTACAAAACTATAAATGCCACTCTAAATGAAAAGGTCACTTCCTGTGAAAATGAAATATTGTCTTGTGAACTTCTAATTGCTTCACTTCAAAGTGAAATCGTTGAGCAGAACAAATCATTGGGTAAGTTTGTGAGTGGTGAGGAGATTCTAAACAAACTCTTGGGAACTAAGGTGAACTTCCAAAGGGAAGGTCTAGGATACAATCCTAGTAAAAAGGAAGCATTTAATCTGAAAACAAAAACTTCGTTTGTGCATGCTTCTAGTTCCTCAAGTACACCAAATACCTCTTCATCTGTCAAACAAAAGCCCATTATGAATGCAAAGAAACTTGATGTGAAATCCCAAGCTCTAAAACACAACAATACTTCATGTCACTATTGTGGTGAGCTTGGACATTTAATACATGATTGTAGCTTAATGAAAGAAGATGACTTGAATGCTTGTAAGATGCATGACAGTAAATCTCAAGTTCATCAAAAAAAGAAGGTAGAATGTTTTCATTATGGGAAAGTGGGCCATACCATGAAAAATTGTTGGTCGTTAAATGTGAAACCAAAATTTCATAATCAAAATCATAAAGTCCCCAGACATGCACAAAAGTCCAATGCTCATGCTCAACCAAAGAAACTGAAACCATGTGTGTATTGTCATTATTGTGGTTATGTGGGACATCTCATGGATGATTGCTCCTTGTTGCAACTTGACAATATGAATGCAGGAAAAATGTGGAAAGCCACAAATCGTGGTGCACCCAACCCCCAGGGACCCAAGATGACTTGGGTTCCCAAAACATCAAAGTGAAGATTTTGTTTTGTAGGAATGCCTTGTGATGGAAGAAGCTGTCAATAGAATAAAACTCCTCCAAGGCAAGAATTTGATGAGCCAATATGGTAATACACTCCTCTTTTACTTTCACATGTGAATAATAATCTTTTGTTATTGTTCATAGAGTTTATCGGCTTTCACTCATGCTTTCTTGTGTGAATAACAATAATTTTGCTGTTGTTCACAAGGTTCTTTTTCTAGCTACACTCGTCTCTTTTTGTGAATAAAAGTTGAATTTTACACATAGAGCATACACATCTCTTTGCACACTTGTGAATACAAATCAAAATTTAATCATCTATCATCTTGATGCATTGACACGCATACATTTCATATTCATGTGCATGAATGCCATGATTAACCGGTATATAAAATGGTGTCAGTGGAAAGGTAGATTAAGTCCACCGGGAAGCTTTCATTATGCGTGAGTGTAGTCTTCAAACCTACGTACTCCGCCACGTACCGGTAATCAAACTGCTTGAATACACCATTTTGACATGCTTGAATGTATATAATATACACCCGTTTCTTTTTGAGCTCTTCTACGATCGAGCAACCTTATTAAATAAACTTGTATTGATTCAGGCATGAATGCTTCATGACACATTTTAACAAGGTCATTTTGGTTTTCAACCGTGCATACACTTAGGGGGAGACAAAACCTTGAAAAGGCTAATTCATCGACTACTATCTGTTCAATCACTCACTTCATATGGAACCTTGATATAACTGACTTCATTCAATAAGGATCTCTGTTATTCCACTCAACACTTTTAAGGATTCTTAAATCCCTACGTTAATGTCTAATGACTCGTGAGGAAAAAGCTGTCAGTCCCTCCAAAAATTGAATAAGTGTGATTTGACATCAAGTACATCGGGAATCCCCCCTGAAATAAAGGAGGAAACTCGCATCGGAAAGTGTCTTATCCACATTATCATAAATGACGATACCGAGTAACCGAGAATTGCCCTTGAGACAATGGGCATGCCTCGTGTCAAAAGGTTAGTCATGTTGCTATTTAATAAATATAAAATTGTTTGGGACTGTGCGAAGCTACCAAAAGCCGAGCATTTTGTATTGAAATGTAGGGAGGAGAGATTCTTGTTAGTGTTACTTAGAACATATGACTATCCATATTGCTTTGAAGGTCATTATTCATTGTTCTCATGTTGAATCTGAGCTTGATTGTTTGAATGTACTTCCTGAATTAGTTGATCATCAATGGTCAAGTAGTACGTCTAATTGTAAGCACAACCATGTTAATATGGTTCATGGACATGATTGCTCAAATCTATTGCATTCTTCCTATACCCGTCCCTAAGGGACCTTCATGCTTGATTTTATACCTATGTATGCTTGTTTGTATGCCTGCATGCTTAAAATGCATAATGAGAACTCAATTGTTGAACCCCCCAAAATTGAAGTACATGACTCACTTCGAATCTGCTATCCCACTCATATTCCATGAATTTCCTCTAAGATGGATTTTTGTTGAAGAGAAAACCATGACTGTTTGATTGTTGAACAGAGTTGGTCAGAATTACTCTCATGTGACCAACCAAAAGTTGTGATGGCTGAAGGCAATACAAACTTTGACTGAATTGCTTTGTGCAATGAGTTACTGCTCTGACAGTGTGTCCAGTCCTCAGACCTTGTCTAATATTTCACTGACCATGAGTTTTGATGTACAGAGTTAATAGATTGCAATTGATGACTCTAACATACCTTAATCTTGAATTCATTGAAGTGCTCAGAACGAAGGAGATAAGGTAAGCAATCTTGGCTTCAATGCTATGCATGAGAATGAAAAGTACTTAACTCAAATCTGGTTTAATTCCCTGCAACATTTCAATCTCAATGATTTGTGTTGGATATTGGAAATGAAAGCTTGCATGTTTAATTGAATTGATCATCTTAGTGTAGGTATTTGATTTCCCTTGTCCAAAATCAACTTCTCTCAGTTGAACTACCCACATATTGCCCAATTTGTGCTTATCATTCAGTGGATATCAAGTTTGATTCAATAGCCCTTCAATTCACCTCATTTCACTTGTTTTTTAAAGTACAGAAGAAGTGTCGACTTCTAAAGTCGACTCTTCACTCGTCCTTCTTCTTCTTCTTGCGAGACAGAATCGTCTCCAAAATGTGTCGACCCACAAGGTCGACACTTTTGTCTCGGGACCCGGTTTGTGAACCGGACCGCAGGGCTCACTTCTCACGCCACCTTTTTATATGGCTCGAACCCAAATTGGCCTGGCTCTCTTTTGGTCAAACCCCATAGAACCTAAAACCCTTTCTCCACCTCTAAAACCCATTCACCACCCATTCCTCCTGCCCTAACCTTCCTCCGCGACCTCCCACAGGCGACCATCTGGGACCTCCAACCCCGCAGTTGACACTCTTCCTCCACCCCTCGTTCCTCTCCGTCCATACCACCTCCTTCTTCCACTTGAAGCTATCGCGGTGCCCTCCACAGCTCCTTCAACATCACCCCTTCCAGAAGGCTTCTTCCGGCGAGCGGTGGCATCGCCCCCTCCTTCTCCTCCGGAAGCAGTTGCAGGGTTCTTCTTGGAAGCTCATTCTCTTGGAGAAGGTGCTGTTCGTGGGGTGAAGACCATCCATTCAGAGGTCACAAGCTGCATCCCAGTCCTCCTTTGCTTGCTTTGAGTGTTGTCCGAACCGTACCCATGGCGCCCAAGAAGAGATTCGTATTTGAACGAGAGGAAGCCCGCATCCAAACAGAGCTAAGGCGTAAAGACAAGGAAGCCCAGGCTGAAAGAAGGAAAAGAGCCTCTGAGATGAAGATGTTGGCTGAAAGGAAAGTGTTGCACCCTCGTGCGGTTGATTTCAGGAGCATAGAAAAGAATCTGCCAAGGTTAGTCGAACTCCTTAGGAAGTAGCCAAATTTAATTTCTTTCATGTCAGACCACCGACGTGTCTACCATTCCCTAGTTCATCAATTCTACGGAAATATGGTGGTGAAAAATGATGAACTGTACACTGACATAAATGGGCACTCTGTTCCTTTATCTGCTCAACTGATTGGAAAGGCCCTGAATTTGCCTTGGGATAGTGGGATGATTTATGAAGAAGCCATTTATTCTTAAGAACTTGCATATGAACGCATGACGGATAAGGTAGCAACACCAGGGTGTGTACCGAAGCTCAATGCAAATGAATTCCCACCTCTTCATAAGATTCTACATCACATGATGACCACTATACTACTGCCTAGATCAGGGTCTAGGGAACAAGTAATTGACAGGCACAAATTCCTATTTGTACAAATCATGAGTGGAGAACCGGTTAACTTCCCAGAGGTGATGATGGAGTACATAACCAGCTGCAGGAAGTCCAAGAACCATAATTTACCTTATGGAGCTACTTTAACACCAATTTTTCAGTCCTTGCATATTGATCTGAGCAAGCAAGTCAGTCATCCAATTAGGGATGCTAACATCTATACTATTCCATCAATCTGCGGCAACATGGGTTATGAATTGAAAAATGGTGTTCTCGTTCGTACTGTTCCGTCACAGAAAGGTAAAGCCCCGACAGCAGGGTCTGAGCAGAGTGAAGGTGAAGATCAAGAACAACCCATCAGCAGAACTGCCCGAACCAGAGTTTCCCAAGCTACATCTTCAGCGACTCCATCAATGAATGCCAAATTTGATGAATTAGCTGATGAAGTGTGCAATGTTAAAGAATATGTGGATGCCCTCACAAAGGAAGTCAAGGAGATGAAGCTTCATCATGATACTTATCTTCAGAAGTTTGCTGTCATGGCCGACTCTATTGATTCTCTACATACAGCTATTGGCATTCAAAACTCCAAGTTTGACGATCTCTCTGATTTTCTCCGGCGTCCTTGCACGCCTCCTGACTCTCCTTGAGGCCTTGATCTATAGTACCCTACCTCTCATGACCAAGCTGACTGACTTTTTTCCTTTCCCACTCCTTTTTGTTGATGACAAAGGGGGAGATGATATGTGCTGATATGTGGGTGTTATGGTTGCATGTGTCTTGTCTTGTGTTTAACTCTGTGGAGAACTTGGACTTGGTGTTTATTTTGTGGACATGGTTGTCCAAGTATGGATAGTAGTTGTGGTTATTTTGTGAATGTCATATTTTGTGAACTTGTGTTTATTTTGTGGGATGATCACTTATGCTTAAAGAATAAGCCTTGTTGATGGATGTTATGTTTGTTGGATGATTCATTATAGATGCTCAATGGCATATTAATTCATGGTTAGAATGCATCATATCTTGACTGTGTTATCAAATGGTCTACAGGATGCCCAGTGTGCTCAAAGAATGTAAGCTGCATTTTGACTGCATTTTGAGAATGAGTGTGCTTGGAATCATTGGTTTGTTAAGCATGGTTTCATGTCTAGAATGCTAGATGTGAGTCAAATTCTTTGAAACACTCTTTATCTGTCAACACTATTTTGTCTAATTGCACATAGTATTTGTCATCATGAAAAAGGGGGAGATTGTTGAACCCCGTGCACTACCATGTATTAAGGAATTTTGATGATGAACTAAATACCATGTGATTGTGCTCCATGTAAATAAATGCATATGTGATTTTTGGATGAGGAATGATATGCTTTAATTTCTTCATGGCTGAATGAAGCCCATTCTCATATCCTTGCAATTGTTCAATGGGATGCTTTTTAATTCATGAATTATGTGCTGAATTAGATTGACATTGTCTTGGATTTTGCACAGGGAGAGATGAAGACAGAGAGTGATTCAAACCAATTCATGGAATCACCCAACTGTGCTTTTGGTTCATTAAGATTATGGTTGAATCATTTAATTCACTTAACGGTTGTGCAGGTTCTCAAGTGTGAAATTGAGTGAATTATGAAAGACAGATTTCAATTTCTGAAACTTAAATGATGTGGAAGACTAACTTCCAGTACGTAATGTGACAAGTGTATAGAAAGGGAATGAACATATAGACCACATTGGATATCTTCCAAGTGGATCTTCACATGCATGTGGACCAACAAAATGGTAAGTTATTTTGTTTGGATGATTGAAAGAGGATGGTTGTGTGGTTTGGATGAACAGACCCCAAGGTAACTCCCTATCTATATCTACTTGGTTTATCGATGATAATAGGGGTAGAGTCACTTAATTCTTCCCATCATGTAGTTATCTTTGATGTCTCATGTTTTTAGAATTACTCCATTGTGTGTTCTCTTATATCTTGTTTATGTTAGGAAAGTGTCGACCCCATGGGTCGACACTTTGTCCAGGGGAATGCTGTTTGCAGCCGGCCCTCTTATGTCTTCGAACATGGGGATAAAAAGTTGACACAAAGGGTCGACCTTTTTATCACTCAGTTCTGTCTGGGTTTGTTTTTCAGAATCCAGACATAAGTGTCGACCCACAAGGTCCACACTAATTCTGAGACTTTCTGCCGTGGCCTTTTATTATTGCCATAGGTGGAAAGTGTCGACCCCATGGGTCGACACTTTCTTCGCTGGGTTCTGTTTCGGCCTTTGTTCTGCTTTGCCCGTATGCGAGTGTCGACCTTAGGGGTCGACACTTTCCGGCGACCGGAAATGACGCCGGTTCGCGCGGCGGCCAGAACCCTTGTTCGAACCCAACTTTTTATGCCCAATCGTGATTGGTCCTTGACGGATATTATCCTCCACGTAGGCCTCCATTCCTCTTGGGTATAAATCGAATGAGATAGGGTTTATTGAAGCTGAGAGATAGCATCGAATGAAACATTCATTTTTGGGTCTTTTGCAGGGAGTGAAGCCGCAGCTGAATGATGCCTCTTCCCAAGTCGTTCTGAGTTCGATTCAAGCGAAGAGAAGCCAGTAACCCATCCTCCTGCAGTGAGTTTGCTGAAGCACCATGGGGATATCATCTCTCCATCATCCATGGTCTCGATCGTGAGTCAAGAGAAGAGAAAAGGGCATGAACCATCTGCGTCCATTCTTCCAATCTGAAGCAGAGGAGCTTCGTGAAGACATCTCCTTCAACTCTTTCAGCACCATGAAGTCACCAAAGAACCAAATCCCATCTTTGACGTTCAGGAGTTTCCTCAACTCTATATTCATCACAATTTAGAGTTATTCATGCTTGTTTGTGTCTAGTGAGCTTACAAATGTATATCTGTGTTCATCTTTTAAACTGAAGAATATTGTGTGTGTGTTCGGAGCGGGGTCTCCGAGTGTGGAATCATTGTTGGTGTGCGTCCCCGTCTTGGTGTGTGTGTGTGGTGCTGAGCACCGTCTTGAGGGTTCACCCTCGTGTGTGTGTTGCACTGCAGCGTGGTGAGCGTCAAGCTCGTGTGTGTGTGATTTACTGTCGTCGTGCAGCGTGTGGTGTATTGGGGTTCGTCCCCGTGTACTACCTCGAGTAGCGTTCTAGTGTAGCCTCACCGAGGTGGTGAGGGGTGGACGTAGGGTACCCGTTGTGGTCCCGAACCACCTAAAAAATCTTTGTGCATGTGTGATTGGTTGTGTGTTTGTTTTTTATCCTCTACCACCATTCACATGATGGATTATGAACTGTGTTGCACATCGATGCTAAATTTGTCAATGTATACGGCTAGTTTAAATTGCTAATTCTCCGTGCGTGATCTTGTCACCTGCACGTTTGGTGAGGTTTGATTGAGAAGCCTTTAAGTCCATTTACATTGGTTATAATTTTTAAAGAGGGATCTATTCACCCCCCTCTAGATCCGTGTCACTACACTGTGGGACCCAACAATCAAACTTGATTGGATCAATGGCCGGGAGTGAAGAGAACCACCTAAAGGCCTCTCCTTCAAGAGATTTTTGAAAGATATGAACTAGGAGGACCCGATCATAAAGCCATTGATGAGAATCCATTAGAAAGCAAGAGAGATGTTCATGTGGATCCATGGAGCCATCATACTTCCGATATTTTGGGGCTTTAAAACCCGGGGGAAAATAAGCATTCGGAAGTTTGCAGTAGTTAGTGAAGGGATGAGGTTGAGGTTTGGGGAGGCTTTCAGTAACCATTTGCCGGACATATCTTTTCACCTCTTGTCGAGATATGAAATTGGATTGCCTAAGGGGTGCATTGACATTAGGCCTAGCATGACATATCGGAGAGGATGCAACCCCTTGATGATTAAGAGGATGGTTAGGTTGATTAGGAACACGAGAGGGAGCCCTATTGAATGAATTTCACATTGGAATTGGAGATCTCCTAGGAGTGGATTGAGCATTGAGATGGGATCTTCTATGGCAAGCTAGAGCAACCAAATAGTTAGAGGAATATCGAGATAACACTCTAGCAAACTCTTGGTCTTCTTTTGGGGAAATTGATGGGGTTTTGACATTGATTGACCTTTGACTTTGGGAGGATGATTCTTCACTAGTTGTGCTTTGATGTACATCAATTTGTGAATTTTGACACATCCCAATGAAAGCATTGGGTGCATCTTCTTCGGTATCAAGCCGACTTTGTGTGTCATAGAATTCAAGATCGTCCTCATCAACAACATGCATGTTGGAATAACATTGAGCCATCGCCATTGAACCTAATTAACTTTTTAAAAAATTCAAGTAGAATTCTTAGGGCCAATTAAGGTTGAATTAATTGCATCTAACAACAAGCATGTTTTCAGACAATGCGCCCCAAATTTTTAACTTAGGTTAATTCGGAGATTAGTCCAATTTGAATTTGTTCCCTCTTAGATGAGAATGGAAGTTTCTAGGGAAATCAAGGCCAAACTCCGGGATAATCATAGGAAAATCTCACTCAAACCCCTTTAGAAAATCTAATAGGACTTCAAGATACAACCCGCCCGACGACCGTGTGGGAATTCACGGTTCGTGGGGACTCACGGAGGTTCCCAATTGAAAAGGACTAGTTACACCCAAGTGGGAATCCCCAGGTGAAGAGTCCAAATCAATGGGAGGGTGTTCCTAATAAGTGTGATGCCGGCTCTTCCTAAGCCCACCCCAGACTCAAACCTGCAATGTGAGAACAAACAAAAGTAAAAACATGCAAAATAGAAGCTAAAATATGAAAAACAGAAGCTAAACTACGCAGACATGACTCAAACGGAAGCAGAAACATGAACTGAAGATGGCCAACCCGATGGCCACCCTGAGATGTGGGCGTCCAAGTCTTTGGCCACCTAGGAAGATGGTGGGCGGCCAGGTCTTTGGCCGCCCTGAGACCTGGGCGGCCAGACACCTTGCCGCCCTCTGTTTTGGCCCTGCATGTAAACCAAGCGCAGAACAGCCACAGGAGCAACTAAAAATAAAAAATAAAAATGGAAAAGGGGTATCTGCTAGAAAATGAATGCAGTAAACTTCAATCTAAGCACTCACAGTGAGCAAGTAGTGTCCCACCGTGATCGCCAAAAGGTTGTAGGTGCCGGAAGGTGTTGGTCGCCGCGTACGACGGGTGTGCGATGTTGTGGCCTCCCGAACTATGCTGCTGCAAACCTACAGTGCACATGTTAGAAATGAAGAAATGATGTGATCGCCAGAGGTGTTTACCTGAACCTCACAGGGGTAGAGTGATCGTGAACGCCTTAGGAACGGGGAGATGGTAGGTTCTTCTGTCCTCACTCTCGGCCGGCCAAGAACGGGGAGCTCTGCGAGTCGATGACAAATTTCCTGCAAATTAACCAGCAAATATAGAGAATACACCCATTAGACTGTGATAGTGCAGAATATGCTCAAATCAAAGAGAAGAACATGTAAATGGTGGTGATCGTACCGGAAAGGGGGGCGAGAAGGGGGATGGCCAAGACTTTCGACCATCCGCATTCCCTATGTTTTGGGTTGGAAAACCTCTTTAAAATGGGATCTAGGAAGATCTATCATGCATGGATGCAGTAAAATAGAAAGGAATGTAGCAATATAGGGGACAAGAGAAAGAAAGGACGGGGTTTCCCCGTCAACCAACAGAGGGCGGCCAGCATTGTGGTCGCTTAGAGAGGGTGCGCGGCCATGGCGATGGCCGCCCCCTGCAACTGGAGCTCGTCCACGGCGGAGCTCTCCAACTTCAGGTTCTGCTACTAGGGGAAGGTAGGGGAAGGCGCTCTCGTGCTCACAGCTCTCTCTGGGCCACGAACTACTAGCCTCTCCTCCTCTAAAATGTCCAACCCCCTCCGAAAGTGTCCAACCCCCCGTGAGATGGTTCGGAATGGGGTTTTTGTATGTGGGGGAATTCCCTTCAAAAATCATTCGAAAATAGAGTGCATGAGAGGCTACGTGGGTCTCGAGCCTCCCGGAGTGGGAGTAGTTTCGGAGGACGTGCCTGGAGTGGGCAGATAGTGGGTTTGACGGGCAATTATCAGGGGGCGGCCAAGGTTCTGGCCGCCCAAGGAGTTGGGCGGCCAGGGCAATGGCCTTCTTGAGGGTGAGGGCGGCCAGGAGTCTGGCCACCTTGAAAGAGCTGGGCGGCCAGCTTGGTGGCCGCCTAGGATGGTGGTCAGCTAGGTTTCTGGCCACCCTGGAATGGGCTAGGTGGCTAGGTGTCTGGCCAACCGGGGTTCTGGGCGGCCAGCACCTTGGTCGCCCATGGATCAGGGCAAAGAATGCGTATAAGAAGTCTGAAAATTCACCTCGGGGGCTCACGCCCCCGAACCCCCGACCTTACTGGCAGGGGGCCACTGTCCCCCTACAACCCCCCACCAACTTACCGTGAAGGGACAGGGTGGAGCCTACCTAAACAAGGATGAGACTCCACACTCTCAATCAACCAAGGAAAAGTATCACTTCTATGATGGCTAAACAAGGGTCCGCGGGATGTCCGAAATTAGGCATCTACAAATGCCCCTCCGGAACGCCCGTTTTGCAAGGGAGCCCGACGGACCGATAAATGGGTGTTTCGGTAAAGAAACGAGCCTAATAAGGACATCCCCCTCAAGGAGATTCTTGAGTTGAGATTGAGGTTCGCATAAGAACGGATAAGCATAATGTGACAAGGAGGTCATTCAAAAGGGGAGGAAGGTAGGAAAAGTAATCTAAGAGGGCTTATATCTACAGTCCAGTGGGACCCCCTAGCATGGCACTGCAGGACTTGAGGGGAGATCGCAATCCAGGCTCAAGGAGATACAAGACACCTAAAACAGGAGTAAGTAACATAATCAGGATAAGGGGAAAATGACCTTCAAATCTCAGAATACTCATGACGATCAGATGCAAAACACACTCTCGACTTGTCGAATCGGAGTGGAATAAGGCAGACAACAAAAAAGTGATGGAATTGAAGAACTTGGATGATTGACAAAAGAGGGATAGAGTCCAGAGCAGGCCAAGGGCAAACCCTTCTCTCGACCCTTGTCTCCTTCTTGCTGCATGAATGCCATGCTTTTTCTAAGTGCATTTTTTTATTTTTTGTATGATAGATGGTGGGATAAAAAGTGACCTAGATGATGCATGCTGAGTTTTAAAGGGAAAAACCTATCTAATGCATATCCAGAGGTAGTATTGTCTTGCTCCGGGAAAGACATCGGTTGAGAGTCCGACGAGTCTGTCATCCTGAGGTCAATCATGAAATCAAACGGCCATCGAATAACTTAGGGAACATAAACCCCTCATTGTTTTTGTTAGAGAGGAACTCGGGGTTTATGTGCCCGAAGTTATTAGCCTCCGGGCTCTATATAATATAGTATATATAATAGTAGGAGGAGGCGATGAAGAGTGAACCCCGATGCTATGTGACCTGCAGCTGCATAAACACACATTAGTGAAGTTCACAAATAAATAAACATTTAAAGAGGAAGCATTCACTAAGGTAAGTGGGTAGGGAAAATGAGCATCATCCTTCGGCTTTACAGTGGGCCTAATGGACATAATGAATTCTACGAGGAGGGTCACCAGGGCATAAGCACGTCCCGGAGGTGATCACTTTCGATGATAGGAGAGCGCCTATGCTAACTTCACCTAGCATATCAATTGACTTCATTGAGGTGTCTGGTTGGGGGAAGACCAACAAAAGGATAGTTCAAGCTCCATAGCCGAAGTCCGTCTTGGACCCACTGACATAGGTAGGACATTTGTCCAATCAGGGGGATATGGAGTAGAGAGTGTATGTAATGCAACCAAGCATCTGCTAAAAATCAAATGATATGAAGATTTCATTTGCTTAGGACTCAAGTTGAAGCGCCGAGCTGGCGGAGTTCAATTTCCATTAAGATTCATGGATAGCAAAGGAGAGGGATGCTCTACCTCCCGACAAGGACAGCCAGGGGTTTGGCTTATCTTGGATGGGCATATGAGAGTGCAATTTGCCCCTAGTTTGGGGTGTTGGTAGTAGTGCAAGTATAAATCTCCTGGTGGGATGGAATGAAGAAAGGGGAGTAGCCTTTGGGTTCGCAGTTGTAGGGTAGTAATGAAGTAAGGAGATGGTGCAGTGGTGTATGGGATGAAAGTAATTTGGACTGGACTCTGTTAATTTAATTTGTTAACCGAAAAAGTAATTTTATTTTTGCTACTTTAGCAAACCTGATCATTGAAATATTAATTGCTTACTACATTATCTGGAACTTCAATGTACTCCACACACTCCTTTTATCCCTTCGGAGCTTTACCGCTCTTGGGAGGCCTCGCAGGATACAAGTGGTATCGGGTTTACTCGGTATCCGGACCCTGGGTCATCACAGTTGATATCAGAGCTGTGTTGTGTGAAAGTACATGGGAATTCGAGATATTATAGTATGTAGAGTCCTTAAGGTCCAATACAGTCGGCAGCTGGCGTACGTTTTGCGATTGTTTATCGCTTTGTTTTCGCGTGTGGTCTTGTGCGTTCTGTGTTGGCACTGTGCGAGATGGTTTTGCTCTTGTCAGGATGTGACGAAGTGCTCTTTTTATCGTGGTGTTTTGTCTCGGTTATGCTATACTTGGCAGATTTCACCGACATGCGTGAATCTGGGGTACGGTGTTCGAGATTTTTCTTCCGTGGCTTGTTCAGGTGGCTGGTGACTTTATAGTTGGTGTGATGACCGTACACATTTTTATGTTCATTCTTGAAAGTCATATGAATCTTTGGTGTTTAATGAACTAATGCTATATTTATCTTGGTTTATAGGATCAAATCCATGGCTCACGCTTTGGAACTCAAAGGAGTGCATCAATGAAGTTCTTCTTCAAAAAGGGAGTTACCTTTCTCATTGCATTGCATTTCATCCTTATATGATTCATACATTTCATCAAATAAGGTGTTTTGGTCATCCCAACTCGCGTTTGTTTAGCCCCTGAGGTGCTAGCTTGTGTTGAGGTGGTCGATTAGATGCTTTGATTGAGAGAATGCTCGGGCGAACCTAGGATTTTCCTTCCTGGTGAGCTACTGTTAGTCGAGCTTGATTCTTCTCATCTTGTCTGGTGGTGTGTTTTCGAGGTAAGCCTTGGAAGTTCTGTCTTGGTGAAGCCTTTGTCCTGTGTCTGCTTAAGTGTGGACTGTGTTAATTCTGAACCTGATATGCTTTTGTTTGACGGTTGCTTGGCTTTGGACCCAGATTTTATGTTTGGGAGCCGTTGTGCACTGTGTCCGATGTGCCGTGTTTGGCGGCTGTTGTGCTATGAAGGTTCAGTTATCGTTTCTGGACGTAAGGACAAGCAGAGACAGGTGTTCTTTGTGCTTTGTACTAAAGCTGATGCTCTTCATGGTTTGCACTTTGGCGACTTGTGATCGACTGTTTGCGGGATCGGTACTCGAGGCGTGTTATATTACTATTTATGAATTACGATGGTGCCGAGTGTGTGTTGAGATGCGGATGCCGAGTTGTCTCTGATGCCGGTGTGCATTGTGTTGAGTGCGCAGCAGAAGTGTGTGGGCTAATAACCCACGGATCAGGATCGTGAAGTTGGAAGATTCTGACCAGTCGAGAGAATTATTTTTCTCGATGTGACTTCATCTTGGCTATGTGTGCCTTGAGGTTATTGGTTGTCGTGCCATTGCTTGAAGCATTGTGGTTGGTGGCACTGGCATTTATGAGAGTTGGGGAATCTGTCGACATATTTACTGGTTGAGTACACTTCGTTTCTCTGTAACTTTTTCTTGGATGTTGTATTCTCGGGACGTGATCATGGTCCTCGATATGCTCTTCCGAGAGGTTGTTGTTGATGTTGGTTGGTGGTTGTGTTCAGCTTCAGAGGAGTTCCCTGTGAGTTTGATTTGGCATTGTGTGGATCAAGATCTTGTCGGTTGGTTTTGTTGTACTCTTCTGTTATGGTAGAGTTGGCATATGACTCGAATCAGATGTAATGTCTGAGTGAGGACTGACTTGATTGTGCTTGTGGTCCCGTGCTGTCGTTGGCATTCTGCGTGCCAGGTTTCATTGTTGTTCTTGGCGCGGAAGCTGATGGTTTGAGCTGTCACCTGAGAGGATTGTGTTCCTTGGGTAAGCTGATGTTTGTTGTGTCTGCCATTTTTTTTATCGATAGTTGTGTCCATGGTATGGGTCGTGTCTCCTTTCCCTGCGATACGTAAGCGACGTTGCCTTATTTCAGAGGTGTCGGACTTGTGTTCACTTGGGTATCGTGCTCATTCTATGGGCTGATGTGTCTTGAGATCCAGAGCGTGTGCTTGTGATTGTGGTCTGATAGTGTCCCTCTGAATTATATTTTTTGATAATTGTGTTATCATATTTTGTGTTTTACAGTTTGGCTGATGCTTGGAGAGCGTAGCCAGTGGTTGGTTTGTTCTTCCCTTGTTCACTTGTTAGCTCCTTGAATTTCGAGGATGAAATTCCTGTAAGGGGGGAGGACTATAATATCTAGGGTATTTTGGATCTTTATCGGAGAGCTTTCGGATCGCTTTTGTGGGTCCTCAGTTGTGTTTTACGATCCATACGATTTTTTCTCTCGTACAAGTTACGGAACCCTGTGGTGAGTTTATTGTTCAATTCATCGACTCGAGGACGCTACAGTTGCATTATGCTCCTTCCGAGGATCATTTAGACTATTATTTCATATTTTTTCTGAATTAGTGAATTTTCGGGTTAAATCTCGGATAAAAAATCTAATCCATTCTTTTTCATAAAAAGCAAGGTCACCTTGCATCCTTGAACCGATAACCATCTTTCGATTGGAATGGTAAAAAAAAGAAAAAAGATTCCTTAGCTTTGTTATATCAGATTTTATGAAAATTAGGAAACTCCTAATTTTCCTTTTTCTATTTCTTCTTTTCTCTCCTTCCTCTCTCCTCACCATCGATCACTTCCTCCCTCACGTTCTCTCTCCTCTCTTCGTGATGCGCGCGACCGTGGCAAGGTAGACGAGGCAGGGACATCGTGGAGTTGATCTAGAGCGTGATGGGGCGATGAATGGAGTGTGGCGTTGGCGCGATCTCTCGGTGGATTCAAAGCAGGTGTGTTCAGGTTCATTTGATGGTTTTCGACGTGGTTTACTCATTTCGGCATGCTAGAACATTGGTGGAGGTAGGGAGATGGATGCCCTACTCTTCTTCTATTTTCCCTCGCGATTTGGAGCCGAACAGTGTAAGAACAAGTGGGTTTAGCTTCGTTTTGGGTGAAGAATGCTTTGGGGGTGTGAGAAGAGGTCGCCTTTCCAGGCGAAGGTTTTCAGTTTAGTTAGTTTCATTCGAACCCCAGGCACGTTGGAAATCCATTCCTGCAAGTTTTATTGCATTTGGTCGAGAATCGGAGTCGGTATGAGCCTGACTATCCATGTGACTCATTTTCGGTCGATTCGTTGGAATCGCCCATTTCTTGTGTTTTTGGTGTTGTTTGGATCCCTTCCGGCTTGTGGAAGGCGTATATGGTCATTAGGATTGTTTCCCCTTCGTTTTAGGGCGAACGGGGCGTGGAAAGGCCAGGTTTGGCCATTCCCTTGATTTTCTTGCCGTGACGCCTTGGCGGTCCTTTCAGAGACCGCAAGGGGTCGTCTAGCGGTCCATTTGTGACCGCTAGGCTATGTGGTTTGTCGGTTTCATGTTATGTCGGTTCGGGTCTTCGCGGTCATGCGATAGACTGTTTTCTCTTTGCTTGTGGCCCATTGGAGGACCGCTAAGCTCTGTCAAGCAGTTCCATTAGAGACCGCTAGGCAGTGTGCGATATGTCGGTTCAGCCAAGCGGTCGTGCGATAGATCGCAAGGCTGGCTTTGGCGGCCCTTTGGAATACCGCTAAGCACGTTTTGACTATTAGTCAACGTTTTAAGTCGGTTCGGGCAAGCGGTCCTAGCTCTGATCGCTTAGTGCTCTTGGCGGCCCTTTGGGTGACCGCTAAGCTCTGTTTGACTGGTTAAGTCAGTTAGGGGGTTGACTGGGTCAAGCGGTCATGTCTATGACCGCTACAGTCCCTTGCGGCCCTCCTATAGACAGCATGCCCCTATGTTTTTGTAGTTTTGTTTTTTTGAGTTTCTGAGTGTAGCGGCCATGTCCTTGACTGCCACGCTCAGTGAGATGGTGCATGTGTAGACCATTTTTGGCATGATGCGGCCGTGGTATTGACCGCTAGTGTCTATGTTCTTTGTGTGAGGGTAGCGGCCCTTTGGCTGACCGCTTGGTTTGTCTAGCGGTCAAGCATGTGACCGTTTTCTTCCCCCGAGTGCTGATTAGTGTTGTTTTTCTGATGGTTTGGCCTCCAATTATCTTGGCTTAACCTTATGGTTTGCCCATTGTCCCGTGGATGTCTTTGATGTCCTATGAGGGCTGTGACCATGTTGTGAGGTGGCCAGGAGTGCCATTATATCAGAGTCATTATTGGTTTCTGGTCAACCCGGTATGATCCAGTGGTTGACATGTAACCTCGTGAATGCCTCGGTTGTCCTGTATGGATCGAGACATGGTTTTGGATGCCTTGAGGTATTATCTTACCTCGATTTACATGTCCATCTGGTTTGAGGGTCTTGGTGATCTCTCATGTCTCTGTGTTTCATGTTATACGGATGTGTGGATCCGACTGTCCTGTGTCGTTTCCTTTATAAGTGTTTTACCGTGATTTGGCTTAGGGACTAGGCTGATTGGCGGCATGTTACCGCTTTTGTGTGACGATCTTGACCCCGAGTCTTGTGACTCAAGGATCGTTATGTCAGCAGGTCTAGTTGGTTGTCCTGAGTCTGGTTGTAGTGGTGTACTACATTGTGCTCCGTAGTACGTGCGATAGGTGTGTGTGTTTAGATTGTCTGTACTTTGGTGTCCGCTATTTTGGAGTCTCTATGTCTAGTGAGCCCCCACTAGTCGTAGCCTGACAACACGTTCCAGGGTGTCGGTCCACCTGGGAGTGGTGGAGAGGCAGTTCCCGATATACAGTTTGTAGGCTAATTTCCGTGGGCCCCATTGCCTTGAGGTAGCATCCTACTGGGGTGGAAAATCAGCTAGAGTCCTGGGTCAAGGCATTGAGCTTGTGTGTGCACACGTGGTCCGGGGCGTTTAGATGAGCGCCGACGGGCGTGACCCTGACTAGTCACTCGTTACTGTTGTTCCTTGTACTTGGTTCTGTGAGTGTCTCAGTTACCGCCGTTCCAGGCATGTGGGAGATACTTGTGGCGCAGTGTAAGACATCAGTGGACGCATCTGGCTATTCTTCTAGTAAGGAGGTACTTCTGTCACATTACGCATGACTCTTCGTGCTTCGTGCATTGTGACCAATTTTTGAGTAGCCTGTACGTGGCTTCACTCGAGGTCTACTCTTGTGTAGTGTACACGATGGTGAGCTCGTGTATGTTCTTGCCTTTAACTGTGTAGGTCTTTTCTAGGGCTTTTGCCTGTTCTTATAGGCTTTCGCTCTGGAGCTAGTGCTTTGTCGACGGATCGGTAGAGCCCGACTTTGTGAGATCGAGGTTCGCCTTTCTGTTGCTGTTTGGAGTAGCTTAGAGAGCCAAGGTTTGTTCAGCAGTCGTGTTTCTGTTCGGTACGGCTTTACTTTTCCTTTAGATGTCCTTACTCCTATTTTTACAGCTTTACTGTTGTAGTTTAGCACTGTTGTTACTTCTGCTCTTGCTTTTCTGCTTAGCGTTGTTGTTTAGCGTGTTACTGCGTTGTTTCCAATGGGGATCCGCGTGACCCCTATTGAGCCAGTGACACGAGGCTCACCCCTGCTTTTCCGGTGTGGTCGTTCTTCTTCCTCGTGGTTCGTGGCGTCGTCCGATAGTTCGTAGTTGCCAGCGTTGCCAGCGTTACCTACGTCGGGCTTCCCCCGACTTCAGTGTACGTTCTCTTTTCTGTTGCTCTGTACTTGCCTTAATTTGGACTGGACTCTGTTAATTTAAATTGTTAATTGAAAAAGTAATTTTATTTCTGCTACTTTAGCAAACCTGATCATTGAAATATTAATTGCTTACTACTTTATCTTGAACTTCAATGTACTCCACACACTCCTTTTTTCCCTTCGGAGCTTTACTGCTCTTGGGAGGCCTCGCAGGATCCAAGTGGTATCGAGTTTACTCGATATCCGGACCCTGGGTCGTCACACCTTACGTGCGACGGGAGTGGATAGGTGTGCGATGGCTAGACGTCGCATGAGGGGAGTACGTGTGACATACCCTCGGTGTGTATGAGTCGATCGACAAGCCAACCACACATGCACTTAGCTCCTCGCGTCCTCGACCCTTGCTGGATGACTGCGGAGGAACTCCGAGGGTGCAGCAGTTAGGTCGTTGGTTCTCCTGTTACTATATGCATGCATGCGTTGCTCCTTGAGCTTCTAAGGGGCAGAATTTATAGGAAGTTGAAGGGGCAGGGAAGGGTTTAGGCGGACCAAGTTGAGGGTTGGGTTTGGTCCGGGTAAACCCTTAGAAAAAAGGGTTTTTTTTGTTTGCGGAGTGGGGGAGGGAGGGTTTAGGCGGACCAGCCCAAGGGGCTAGTCTGGTCCGCCTAAACCCCTCCCCTAGGGGGGTTTTGGCGGACCAGCCCAATGGTCCGGTCTGGTCCGCCTAAACCCTTCATTGAGGGATTTTTTCTTCATTAAAAAAAACCTTTTTTTGTTTTTGGATGCATTTGGGCTGACCAACCTGGGGGGGCAGGCTGGTCCGCCTAAACTCCCTCCCCCAGGGGGTTTAGGCGGAGCAAAGGAAGAGAGAGAGGGGGCGGTCCCCACCTCTATAAAATTGGATTTTTACCCTATTTTGTCCTAATTTGACCAAGTGGAAGAGGACAAAGGATACTGGAAGGATATTGGCCACTGGAGGATACTGGTTGACCGGTCATGTGCGTGCGAGGGACACGAGTGTTGATGTGGGACTTGCGCGATCCCAAGCTCCCGTTGGCGAGTTCTTCGTCGTTGAATCCTTCCACGCACTGGTACAGTGGATCTCACATGAAACTGGGAATGACTGGGGCCGGAGGATGGCCGTGGGGCCATTAGGTTAGGAGGATGGTGCGCCCCCCAAGGGAGGGGTTCGACCGCCTGGGGCGCCATCACGCCCGGGGCGAACTCTCCCAGGGTGAGCTGTAGCCCCGAGGGGTGGCCCTCGGGGGTCTTCTTTCATCATCTGGGGGTGTCCCTTGAAGGACAAAGGGTTCTGGGATGCTGGGATTAGCCCATGGGGGCTGTTGTTGTGAAGTCATAGTTGTTGCTCGCAAGGTGTTCGGGCAAATGCCTGACACACCCCGGGTTGTCGAAAGGCCTAGATAGCTGGCTAAGAGGCCTTGGAATGGGCCTTGGGCTGAGGATATGAGCTCGTGGGAGCTGAGAGGAGGTACTTTGGAAAATTGGGCCTGGCCTCGAGGCGTGTGCCGCGTTGCACGGCTAGTCGGCAGGGTAGCCTCGGGTTGGCCCAAGAGCTAAAGATAAATGGCTCATCGCCGTGTGTCTGGGGGTTGAGAGCGGTCCCGACTTACTGGAGAGTTTTTGTAGAACCCGGCTGGTGTGCTGGGGCCGTGGGTTGACCCACAGTTTGTTGTAGAAGGGCTGGGACATAAGCGCCCACAAGGTGTTCGGGGAAATACCTGACACCCATGGGAGAGCCGTATGCACGTGCTGCGGGCCTTCAAAGCCTGTGGTTGACTTAGTTAAGTCTCCCTTTGACCTTGGAAGGCTGGAAGGAGGCATCTCGGGGTGGTCCACGGCCTTGTTGCTGGGTGCCACGTGGCACGACTTGTAGTCAGGGCGCCCCCGGGTTGGCTCGGGTGGCCGTGTAGAATGTGAGAAAAACCCGCCACCGAGTGATCGGGGGTAGTCCTGATCGATTGTTGATGTCGTTGTATGTCATGGCTAGATGGTCGGGACCCTTGGTAGGGCCGGCAAGTTGTAGGAGAGGCCGGGTTGCCCATGCCTTAAAGGTGTTCGGAGAAATTCCCGAACCCTTATCCTTTATAATTTTACTGGGAAATTATCTGGGTACAACAAATGCCCCCCACGGGGTGTGCGTCGGAGGCGGAGACGAGGGCGTACGGCCCGTGAGCTTCTCATTCTGGGTTGTTGTAGTTGTATTTTGACACTTCATATGCCTTTGTATTGTTGCATTGTGTATATTGGCTTTCTGGTGTGCTAACCATTTCTGTGTGCTTTGTTTTGCAGCTATGGCCCGATTTGGCAGAGATGAGCGGGTCCCGAGACGTGTGGCCCGGGAGGAGGACCACTGGGTGAGGAGGACTGAGCGGCCCATGCCTCCCTTGGGCCTGCCAGTCATCACTACCGCTGGCATGGAGCAGCTTGACTCGGGGCACATAGTGATAGCAGAGGGCCCTATTCGTGGAGCGGAGTCAGGGCCGTAGAGTTGGCCTGGATCATAGAGGCAAGCGGGATCTTCACCTAAGACCGTAGCAGAGGCTACCCGGTGGAGTTTCCCATGGACCGCCACTTGTTTGAGTTTATTAAGAGCTTCATCCCACCAGGTATGGAGGAGGGGGACTCCCGAGTTGCTAGAGCACGTCGCCGACTGGAGCGGGTGACTTTAGTAGGCAGGGACAGCCTGCACGGGATCATCCTCTGCGGCTTCCTGAGTTTTTATGGAGACTACTGGAGGTAGTGTCAGTTTCCCAGTGCTGAGTGTCTTGGCTTCTTCAACAGGGCGGACTAGTTTGGGGTCCACGTTGGAGCGATAGGTCCCTATTGTGCCCCTGGTTTTGATGATGACAACAATGAAGTGTGAATGTAGCATTCAACTCAAAAATGTTGATCACAATATTGATTCAGTAATACTTTCATATAATTTCTTTTTGATGCAAAAAAGGAACAGGGTCGACGCTGGGAGTTCAATGCGTCCACGCTTCAGTTGAAGAGGATTTCAGAGATTCACTTAGCTGCGTCAACTCCATGCTACAGTAGCGTCGACGCAGTAGTTAATGAGGCAGAGTCCATAGCTCACTGGAATACTGCAGTGCGTCAACGCCATTGCAAGACAGCGTCCACGCAGTAATTGAGTCTTATATACATTCAGCTCTGGAACACCACTGCGTCAACGCTATGGATTAGCAGCGTCGACGCAGCACGTCTATCTGCCGAAGACCTTGATCACTGGATTGCCGATGCGTTAACGCAGCTAGCTGATGGAGTCAACGCATCAGACTTGAGTTTCGTAGGAAGAAGATATCTGAAGGCTGCGTCAACTCCTTGGAGCAAGAGGGTTGACGCCATCTAATTCCAGTTGCTGAGCGCGTTAAGTGGATCCCACCTTCAGTCGTCAACTGCCACATCAGCCACAAGCGGATAAGCTTTCGTACCTTCCACCACTTCAGAAGGTTCCCCACGTGAGCAATCATGAGGATAACCAGGAAATCAGGGTGGTGGCCCACCTGCCTCACGTGAATTTTTTTGTGCGCGGGAAGACCAAAAAATAGGTTCAGCCGAGAAGAACAAGTGAGAGAGGCTGAGAGCAGAACGGGACCAAGGCTGAGAGCAGAACTGGACGAAGGCTGCTGAAAAATCAGATTAGAAGATCATCGCGCCACCAAGACTCTTTGATGCGGGACGGAACTGACAAATGGACTAAACCTATGATGAAGACCAAGTGCGGCCAGCACTCACACGTGACAAGGCAAGCCGAGTGATCGATCTCCATACTATTCCTCCGAAGAGAGGCGTCTCTCAACAAGAAACCCAAGTCCACGGTCGTCCCTATGAGGGAAGCGAGTGGATCAAAGCGGCAAAGGAGCCGACGCGCAACTATAGGAGTCTAGTCCGAGCTCGGTGCTCGACTAGGGCCACGGAATGGGATACTCTCACTCACGATCTCGCGGTGTTGAATGCTAGCTAGGATCCCTACACTCTCACGCGGCATACAAGATCACATACTAGTAAAGCAAACTGCCAAGGGGGGGAGCGTCGCACGTACCTCCACGCCTAGGCGTGGGGAAGGAACCCCGGCCGAGACCGACAACCCCGATACACACAATGAAAGAATAGGTACAAGCCAGCAATGGTGCCCACTCCTCGCAGGGAGATAACAGGCTACAACAATTCCATTCGGGGCGGCCGATACACGGGCTGACGGGCGGCACTCGGTGAAGGGTTGGCCACGAGGAGGGTCCGGATGACGATCGGCAGAATCGCAGCAACGCGCGACTCGGTGGTAAACGTTCCCACGAATGGATCCGGAGTCCGATTGGGGCGCCGTCAGCGAGGGCACATAGTTAGGTCGCAGGAGGAAGCCTCGGCCAAAAGGCGTGCTCAGATTCCGTCCGTGGAAGCCGTGGCCGCACCTGCAAGTGGGGACAAGGAATCTGCTCCCAGAACTGCGCTGTCGAGCGGGGAAAATGGTAACTCGCTGCTCCGGTAGGCGAACGAGGCCCCGCTTGTGGGAGGACGTCGGGGACGCAGAGCAGCAGGTCCGGACCAAAGAGCTCGATCAGATCTGGTCGGGGATGGACGCTGTGAACTTTGGAAATCGCCGGTTGTCCTGGCACCGGGTGGACTGGGCAGACCCGCGCGACCTCACGGGAACGGACGCCACGAACAGCTCGGACGTCGGAACGAGACGAGGTTGGCGGCGTTGGAAAGAGGACGATGAGAGGTACAAACTCTGAAGAAATCAGCTCCAAACTCGGAGTTGTCCGTCCTGTGGGATTTTCGCAAGAAGGAGGGTGGATCTGGGCGCGCAGAGAGGGAGGCTCCTGCGCTAGCTCACGAGAAAACTCGCCACGGGTGGTGCCGACCTCGGATCGAGGCGAAACCAAAGCCCACGCGCTGCCGACTCGTAGAAGTATCCACCAAAAAAAGGAGGGGCTCGGATTCGACCCTCACCGGATGGGGACGCCGTTGCAATTCGGGGCCGAATCTGGAACACGCGAACTCGAACTGGAGACGAAGTAGAAGGGAGGAAGAACCTCGGCGTCGCACCGAGGGGATGGGGAGTCGCACCCCGGGGTTGCTCCCATCGCAGGAGCAGAGGAGGAAGAGAGGGTCGCCCTCTCCAAGGGGTGGCTGCGCAAATGGCTGCTTAATCAAAATATTTCATTCATTAATTAATTTCCTCCAAAGAAAATGCTAAGACTATATAGTTGGGGAGGGGAGCTAGGGTTTCTACCACCAAATGGGGAGATGGGGGCGCAAATGGGAGGGGGTAGGGGCGGCCAGCTCTCCTCCCATCAAGGAGGGAATCTCTCCTTCAATCAAGGAGGTTCCTCCAATCAAGGAGGGATCAAAGGAAGGGGCGGCCAAAGGAGGGAGTGGAGAAAGGGGAAGGCGGCTGCCACCTCTTCCACTTGGAGGAGGTGAGAGGTGCGCCCAAAACCCTAACCCTAGGGGTTGGGTGTGCAAACCCCAAATGGGCCAAGAGAAGTGGAGCACAAGATGGCCCACTAACCCCTTTGCCCTCTAAATAAGCCTACAAAGCACAAAAGATGTCTAATTGGCCTACAAAGGCCTACAACTAGATAGAAGTGTCCACGCAGGGACTAATCCAAGGCCCAACATGGCCTAAAGCATGAAATAAATGGGGATAACTCTGCTAGTCTGCTAAATGATCGCCGAGCCAAAGGGATGCCGGCGTGCTCCGTGTGCTCCGTCGAGTGAAGCGGTACCCCCTCCCATTTGCGCCCCCATCTCCCCATTTGGTGGTAGAAACCCTAGCTCCCCTCCCATCAAGGAGGGAATCTCTCCTTCAATCAAGGAGGTTCCTCCAATCAAGGAGGGATCAAAGGAAGGGGCCGGCCAAAGGAGGGAGTGGAGAAAGGGGAAGGCGGCTGCCACCTCTTCCACTTGGAGGAGGTGAGAGGTGCGCCCAAAACCCTAACCCTAGGGGTTGGGTGCGCAAACCCCAAATGGGCCAAGAGAAGTGGAGCACAAGATGGCCCACTAACCCCTTTGCCCTCTAAATAAGTCTACAAAGCACAAAAGATGTCTAATTGGCCTACAAAGGCCTACAACTAGATAGAAGTGTCCACGCAGGGACTAATCCAAGGCCCAACATGGCCTAAAGCATGAAATAAATGGGGATAACTCTGCAAGTCTGCTAAATGATCGCCGAGCCAAAGGGATGCCGGCGTGCTCCGTGTGCTCCGTCGAGTGAAGCGGCGCGTGTCCTCACCAATTCTCCCCGGGTGGGAAGAACTCGACCCCGTCGAGTAAGGGTCACGGTCGCTCAAGTAATGCTCCAGCAGGTCCGGGTCGATCTGCTCCAGCTCTCCACGTGTGATCCAGGTGTCGTCTGTCGCAGGGTGCCCTCTCCAACGCACTAGAAAGCGCTGGTAGGCTCCGCTCCTGGTCGTGGTCACCTGCTCATCCAGTATGCAATCTATATGCTCGCGTGTCTGTAATGGGGCTGGAGGAGGTGGACGCTCAGCTGGTGTAATGCTCTCAACAGGAGGGGTAGGCCCAAAAAGCTCACTGGGAATCACCGCGGGATCCCGATATGCCACCAGATCAGAGACATTGAACGTCGAACTGATCCCATAGTCGTCTGGTAGCTCAATCTCATACGCATTCGACCCTATTCGCTTCAGAACTCGGAAGGGTCCTGCACCGCGGTCCTGGAGTTTCTTCACGGCCCCCGAAGGGAACCGTTCAGGTCTAACCCTGATCATGACGTACTCTCCCACTTGGAACTCACGGGTGCATCGATGCGCATCAGCTAGATCCTTATAACGTGCGTTGCTGGCCTCGAGGGGGTGATGATGATGTAGACTCCAAACTAGTGGCGTGGACTCATACCGATATGAATGCATGGGTGGCCCAGGGCATCCAAACATAGACCCAGCATGTCTATCACGCCTACATGACTGGACAACACGGGGAGGACCAGGACAACCAAAGTTGTATCTATCATGCATGGGTGTCCTACGTAATGTGGTAGACTCATGGGGACTAAATTTCCCAAACTCACTCATGACATTCCCTATATGAGACAAACCCCTATATGATGGTGGACATGAAGAAACATGGGGAAGAGACATGTGTCCCTGGCCTCCTAAGCTCGGGCATCTGGATGCCGGTAAGGTGAGGTGTTGACTAGAAGGCCTAGGTGGTGTATGATAGTGGACCTCCTCGACAAGGTGGGGAAATGAATATGGGTCGAGAGGCTCACTAGGGAGGGGATCGAAAGGGTCAAAGAAATGATGACCCCTCCCGACAGGTCCCTTCACTATACTTGCCCATGTGCGACATTCGCCCAGGTGCAGATAATCACCTTCAGGCACTCTCATGTATGGGGCAAGAGGCTCATGAGGAAGGCAAGGAAGGCAAGGTTCCTCCCTCGGGACCGTGAAACCATAAGCGGGGACAAAATCAACCTCCACGGGTATGGGAAATAATAAAAGGACCTCGGATGTGATATGTCCTATGGTGTAGACCGAGGTAATAGACCCCAAAGCAGGGAGTGTAAAGCTATGACTATAGGGTTGGTCAGACCCTAAGGTCAACATATAAGTCAACTCCCATTGATAATCTAAACTCCTAAGGAAGTTCTTCATATTTTCAAGAAAGCAGAAGGACCGAAAAGTGGTGTGAAAGGAGTTAAGGGGTATTATTGGGAGGGCTGGTCCCATGGGTGTATAGCAAGGAATGGAGACATCTAGAAGTGGACCCTCCCTTAGCCAGCTAGCTAAAGACTCTCCAATGACCAGTTCACCCTCGGAAGGTAAGAATGTCTCTATATGAGGGTCTAAGGGTGAAGCCTCTCTCTCGGGAGTGGAAACTGAGTCCTCTATGATGTGGAGGGGCCCCTGGCTCTCAGTCGAGGGTCTCAGGCCGAGAGTGTCGGCCTTAACTTCCAAAGGTTCAGGCACGACTGGGTGCTCCATGGGGTCACTCCCTAACTCCTCGACCCCCGTTAGATACTCCTCAATCAATTCCTGTTCAGCCTCGTAAATCACTGGAACAAAAGGCGGAGTGGATCGCTGGGGTGGTGGCAGGCATGAGCACGGAGGCGGAGCGGACTGTGGGCTAGGGAAAATCGATGATCCCATAGGAGTGCCCATCCTTTCTAGTTTCTCCCTAACGAGTTGCAGGAGTTCTGCGAAGGGGAGATCTCTCAAGTTAGGGGCATTCGGGGAGACTTGCTGGTAATCATGAGATTTAGTCTCGGGCTTAGACTCACAGACAGGTGGCACCTTGCTCCTCCAACTATGATGTGCTCTGTTGGGGGTAAGAGGTGATGGACGTTGCGGAGGTTGAGCCCTTAGAGTGGCCTTAGACTGATCGAGGGAGATAGGAGGAGTGGTAGTGCTCCTCGGGCTATGGGTCTCTGAGTAGGAGGCGAAGCGTTGGGGAGCGTAGATCCTCCTAAATTCTACCTTCATCTCCTCCCATGAGTGTATGGGCTCTTGCCTCCAACCTGCCCTAAGACCTACTATGTGATCCCACACTTCCCTAGCTTGAGGTGAAAGTTGACCCCTGGCAATGTTGACTCTCTCGGAACCATATATCCAATTCTTCTCAAAGTATTTTCCCATGGTAGCCTCCCACTTTAGATAGGCTCTAGGGCTCGATCCATCAAAGCGAAGGTCCCCATCTACAATGATGTCCAGGAATAGAGGGTCGGTCGGACCCTTGTGGAGGATGTAAGGAGTAGCCATGATGAAGCACCTGAGGACTCTAAATACACATGCACGCCCTAGGACTATGGAAGGGACATGTAGGACAACTAAGGGATGGGACTAGACACAACTCAAAATGGTGAAGGAAACTGGGGAAGAATACGGACTCAAATGCACCTAAAACAAACCTAATGACTTACATGCAACTTAGACAGATCTAATGCTCTAATTTGCACCCTAGACAACCTAAAGACTCAAATGACCTAAGACCCCAATTTGCTAGAACAAACTGGTTCCCTAAGCTCTGATACCAAATTTGATGCGGGACGGAACTGACAAATGGACTAAACCTATGATGAAGACCAAGTGCGGCCAGCACTCACACGTGACAAGGCAAGCCGAGTGATCGATCTCCGTACTATTCCTCCGAAGAGAGGCGTCTCTCAACAAGAAACCCAAGTCCACGGTCGTCCCTATGAGGGAAGCGAGTGGATCAAAGCGGCAAAGGAGCCGACGCGCAACTATAGGAGTCTAGTCCGAGCTCGGTGCTCGACTAGGGCCACGGAATGGGATACTCTCACTCACGATCTCACGGTGTTGAATGCTAGCTAGGATCCCTACACTCTCACGCGGCATACAAGATCACATACTAGTAAAGCAAACTGCCAAGGGGGGGAGCGTCGCACGTACCTCCACGCCTAGGCGTGGGGAAGGAACCCCGGCCGACACCGACAACCCCGATACACACAATGAAAGAATAGGTACAAGCCAGCAATGGTGCCCACTCCTCGCAGGGAGATAACAGGCTACAACAATTCCATTCGGGGCGGCCGATACACGAGCTGACGGACGGCACTCGGTGAAGGGTTGGCCACGAGGAGGGTCCGGATGACGATCGGCAGAATCGCAGCAACGCGCGACTCGGTGGTAAACGTTCCCACGAATGGATCCGGAGTCCGATTGGGGCGCCGTCAGCGAGGGCACATAGTTAGGTCGCAGGAGGAAGCCTCGGCCAAAAGGCGTGCTCAGATTCCGTCCGTGGAAGCCGTGGCCGCACCTGCAAGTGGGGACAAGGAATCTGCTCCCAGAACTGCGCTGTCGAGCGGGGAAAATGGTAACTCGCTGCTCCGGTAGGCGAACGAGGCCCCGCTTGTGGGAGGACGTCGGGGACGCAGAGCAGCAGGTCCGGACCAAAGAGCTCGATCAGATCTGGTCGGGGATGGACGCTGTGAACTTTGGAAATCGCCGGTTGTCCTGGCACCGGGTGGACTGGGCAGACCCGCGCGACCTCACGGGAACGGACGCCACGAACAGCTCGGACGTCGGAACGAGACGAGGTTGGCGGCGTTGGAAAGAGGACGATGAGAGGTACAAACTCTGAAGAAATCAGCTCCAAACTCGGAGTTGTCCGTCCTGTGGGATTTTCGCAAGAAGGAGGGTGGATCTGGGCGCGCAGAGAGGGAGGCTCCTGCGCTAGCTCACGAGAAAACTCGCCACGGGTGGTGCCGACCTCGGATCGAGGCGAAACCAAAGCCCACGCGCTGCCGACTCGTAGAAGTATCCAACAAAAAAAGGAGGGGCTCGGATTCGACCCTCACCGGATGGGGACGCCGTTGCAATTCGGGGCCGAATCTGGAACACGCGAACTCGAACCGGAGACGAAGTAGAAGGGAGGAAGAACCTCGGCGTCGCACCGAGGGGATGGGGAGTCGCACCCCGGGGTTGCTCCCATCGCAGGAGCAGAGGAGGAAGAGAGGGTCGCCCTCTCCAAGGGGTGGCTGCGCAAATGGCTGCTCAATCAAAATATTTCATTCATTAATTAATTTCCTCCAAAGAAAATGCTAAGACTATATAGTTGGGGAGGGGAGCTAGGGTTTCTACCACCAAATGGGGAGATGGGGGCGCAAATGGAGGGGGTAGGGGCGGCCAGCTCTCCTCCCATCAAGGAGGGAATCTCTCCTTCAATCAAGGAGGTTCCTCCAATCAAGGAGGGATCAAAGGAAGGGGCGGCCAAAGGAGGGAGTGGAGAAAGGGGAAGGCGGCTGCCACCTCTTCCACTTGGAGGAGGTGAGAGGTGCGCCCAAAACCCTAACCCTAGGGGTTGGGTGCGCAAACCCCAAATGGGCCAAGAGAAGTGGAGCACAAGATGGCCCACTAACCCCTTTGCCCTCTAAATAAGCCTACAAAGCACAAAAGATGTCTAATTGGCCTACAAAGGCCTACAACTAGATAGAAGTGTCCACGCAGGGACTAATCCAAGGCCCAACATGGCCTAAAGCATGAAATAAATGGGGATAACTCTGCTAGTCTGCTAAATGATCGCCGAGCCAAAGGGATGCCGGCGTGCTCCGTGTGCTCCGTCGAGTGAAGCGGCGCGTGTCCTCACCACTCTTCTACATTCCAGACGAGGAGATTCAAGGGTTGAACCTCATGCGCATGGATCTCTCTGTTGGTGATTCCAATTCCGCTGCGTCCAAGTGCTGAAGTGTGATTTCTTATCTTTTCATTTTTCTCTTGGTATTGAACATTGTACTCCTCTCTTCTACTGGATTTAGTGAAGAGAGGGTGATTCTGATCTAGCGGGCTGTGCTGAGATCAGGGGTGTCAAGGTAGTTTGCCTTCAAGCTGTTTGACAGCGGATCTGAGGATTCGTTCCTCGTTGTGTTCTGTTGGTGTAGTCAACAGTGTAGAGGAATTACTTCCTCGGTTTAGCAAAGCTGTAAAGCTCAGCAGGGTTCCTCACTGGTTAAGTGGGGAGGTGGACGTAGGTCTCCACAGGGAGACCGAACCACCTTAAAATTGTGTTCTCTTGTAGTTTGCTTTCTCTGATCATTCTCCTCTCGTTAGATGTTTGATTAGACTCGATTCTCTTTGTTGTTTAGTTGTTGATCATATCTCTATCATTCTGCACTATATTTCAAGTGTGATCGCGCATAGAATTTTAAAGGGTCAACCTATTCACCCCCTCCCCTCTAGCTTGACCGTCCTCTCGATCCAACAGTCCCGCCTCCTGAGATTTGCACGGACACCACCGAGCAGAGACAGAGGGCAGTACAGGGTTGGTGTTAGAGCCATCAGGGCTCCAATATGCTGGGGAGGGCTATGACCACCACAGCCGCCTATTTGGAGTTTTACGGCAGACTGCTGTTAGCTGGTACGGCCGTTGGGCGGTGATTCATTCGCACAGATACCGCCAGGGAGCTACCGAGTGGCTGATGGGGATTGTGCACCACTACCGGGCATTACAGGACCTGGTCGATATCAGATATGCTGTGACTGCAGCTTTGTGCGGGTACCCCTACTACACGGGGCTTCTGTAGGCATTGGTAGAGCGCTTCAACCGTCGGTGGAACATAGTAGCGACGGCTGAGGGAGAGACGTCACTTGACTTATGGTCTCTGTTTCGGATTTTCGGGCTATCGATCAGCGGCGAGGGATATGAGGAGGTCATGTTGGATGACCTCCACCGCAGCCATACTGATGGGCTGGGACGATACCGAGTTCCTTACAGTTATCAGTATCTGTTGAAGACATGGAGGGATTTAGCCCAAGCTGGGAGAGAGAGAGCTGCACAGACTCCCAGGGTGCCGCTGAATGTGTGGGTCTGCCACATCTACAACGGGCCCTTCTGCTTTTACCAGGAGTTTACGAGGGACCAGACTCTGTGGGAGGAGTATACAGAGGTGAAGCTGCGGTTCCGGACGTACACGAGGTACATCTACGCACCACGAGAGGGGTGGAACCCCCATGGACTACCGGATGTGATGCACTTAGCAGTGTACTTGGCATACTGGTTGGCGACGTTTGTGGTCTCGCACGGGGAGGGCGGTCTGTTGAGAGTGGAGTTGTTGTGGCCTGCGTGCCTACCGACGGAGGGACGGAGGCTGGCTTTAGCTCCTGCGGCTTTAGCCAACATATATCAGGGACTGGGGTGTTGGCGGCACACCCGACACCACGTGAGAAGAGCCTGCTCTTGCCGACCCACTACATCAGTGTGTGGGCCGGTTTGCTATTTCCGGGGTTGGTGACTCGAGGGTCGACGGTGAACCAGGCGGCACCTCTGCTGTTTAGCTTCACCGGCCAACCAGATGGAGACGTGGTTGCACAACTGGAGGGAGCAAGGAGAGCCCAGTCTTATCTGCCTAGCAGGGGCAAGGAGGGGCTTCCTTTTGACGGCGCCACGAGGGACTCTCATCTGATCTTAGTGCCTTCGGGTGACGGGGCGGCCTGTGCCCTTCCTTATCAGCGTGAGTCGGATGCGGCATTGTACACAGAGTGGGCGATGAGCACTCGACCGATTGTATTGGCACTACATCGGTCTGTGACGAGCTTCCTGGAGCCGTACTACCCGCACAGGTTCGCCCGGAACTTCGGGTACGACCAGGGGATCCCGCCGAACTAGAAGTTTCCCTTAGCGGGCCAACAGTATAGAGGTCGGGACACCCACTTGCTGGCTGCAGCGTGGTGGGACTTCTACTGCCATAGGGAGCCGAAGCGGATGTCGACACCTGGGCTGGGGTGCAGAGGACTGTTCGACGTCCATTATGCCAAGTGGTGGTTCGAGCATAGCCACCTGTACCGGCAGAAGGCCTCGGCGATCTGGAAGGCTGAGGAGGATCGTATTCTGAGGAAGGACGAGGCAGTAGCGGGGCGCTGAAGCTGCTTAGGTAGGTGCGGCTAGCGCCTACAGATGCTGGAGCTGAGGCGTCTCGACGGAGTGCGCCGAGGACTTGGTGGGCCCAATTCCTGGTCGACTGTGGCTTTGGGAAGAAGGGCTCACAAGACCGGGTGCTCCCTAAGGGGAGATTTGCTGACACGGTGGTCGACGACTGGAGACGCCACATCACCCATGCGATAGGGTCGGCCGGGCCTGGGGAGTTTGTGTCCCACATCGAGTGTGGTTACACTCTAAGGGACATCAAGGAGGCTGTCGCGAAGGCTGCGCGAGCTGTGGGTTTGAATCCGGAGCAGCTGGTTCCCATGCCGTTGACCCCATTCGTGGCCTCAGGTGAGACACTTCCTTTAGTACGCTGCCTCATTTTTGTTATTTTCTGAGATATGCAACTGAGACGTTATACGTGGATGCGCTTGTTGACAGGCCCTACGGCAGAGGGAGATCATCCTTCCACGGTGTCACGCCCCGTACTCTATACCGTCGAGGTATTGTCCGCTTTGGCCTGCCGGCCTCACAGTTTTGTCCCTTTCTAATAGTGATCGGCTCCAGAATGGAAGACTTCCCGGGAGGTCACCCATCCCAGTACTACTCCCCATTAAGTTCGCTTAACTTTGAAGTTCTTTTCAAGAACTGATCCGATACGTCAAAAGGCGTCTCGATAATATAGAGTACAACTTAGCTATATTTGAGGGTGTTACAATCTACCCCTCTTATATAGGTGACGTCCTCATGGCTGGGCACATATAGCACGTAATCAAACCCCCAGGCAGGTAGGACTCTAAAGGTGGCCCCTACATGCTCAAGAGATGGCTCCCACTATGTAGCACTTTGTCCCATTGTGGGTTCAAGAGGTGGCTCCCATAGCGTAGCACTTTGTCCTGCATGGCACTTAGTTCCCACACTTCCAGCTGGGGTCTAGCTCTGATACCATTTTGTCACGTCTCGTACTCTATATCGTCCGGTATTGTCTGCTTTGGCCTACCGGCCTAATGGTTTGATTGCGTGCTATATGTGCCCAACGACGAGGATGTCGCCTATATAAGAGGGGTAGACGGTATAGAGTGCAGGGCGTGACAGAATGGTATCAGAGCTATACCCTAGCCGGAAGTGTGGGAACTAAGTCCCATACAGGGTAAAGTTCTACGCTATGGGAGCCACCTCTTGAACCCGCAATGGGACAAAGTGCTACATAGTGGGAGCCACCTCTTGAGCCTGTAGGGGCCACCTCTAGAGTCCTACCTACCTAGGGGTTTGATTACGTGCTATATGTGCCCAGCGACGAGGACGTCGCCTATATAAGAGGGGTAGATTGTAACACCCTCAAATATAGCTAAGTTGTATTTTATATCACCGAGGTGCCTTTTGAAGTATCGGCTCAGTTCTTGTAAAGAACTCCGAAGTTAAGCCTGCTTAATGAGGAGTAGTACTGGGATGGGTGACCTGCCCGGGAAGTCCCCCATTCTGGAGCCGATCACTGTTAGAAAGGGATAAAATCGTGAGGCCGATAGGCCAAAGCGGACAATACCTCGATGGTATAGAGTGCACGGCATGACACACTAATACATCATCTGGGAGCAGGGACGGGAGTCTTCAGCCTAGGCGGAAGCGCCCTCGGGTAGATACCGAAGCAGTGGAAGTTGGCGAGTCCTCTTAAGGGCCCGAGGCTGGTGAGCACATCGAGGTGGAGCAGACTTTGAGTAAGTGTCGTATCCGCGCCTCTTGTGTCCTGTTGGTTTAACCATGAGGATTGACTAACCCTACATTGTTGGATTTGCATCTTGTAGCTCCGCTGGAGACCGGGGTGGACATGGCTTTCTCGCCGCGCCAGGAGGCCGACCCATTGCCTGATGACGGGGCCGAGTGTGGGATAGATATGAAGGGCTTCCTTCGTGTGATGGATGAGGTTGCCCTCTGCACCGAGACTTTTCCTGACTTTGAGTCGTGGAAGGCCTCAGGGGACGCCTAGCCGGGTAGGGACTTCTGGGACTGGGCATACTCTGGTTATGGCTGTATTTGGTTCTGGAGATTAACATAGTCGCTGGTATTATGCAGAAGTGGCTGGGATATCAGGGACCGCGGCTCTTTCTGAGGCACAGGGTGAGGTGCCCCCGCCGGTTGGAGGGCAGGCGCCCGCAGCGACCTAGGATGGCTCAGGTAAGCATGGGATTGCTATGGAGGGGATTACCCTCCCATTGTTGCACAGTTGTTGGGCCGGAGTTGTTGATTGTGCTTGTGTTATTATTTGACAGGTGAGGATCCGGCTGCTACTCTGGAGATGATCCAGGAGCTAGTCAGTACCGGCCCGTCAGTAACCCTTCCCTCTTTCGAGGGAGAGCCAGGAGCGGTGGGTGCCTCGATCCTTTCTGTTACCGGGGGTGCGCTTGGCTTGCTACCGCAGCTGCTGGGAGAGATGCCTCTCGCTCCTTTACCAGCCGTGGTGTCTGCCTGCACCGTAGGGCTGGTTAGATCTTCTAGCATGGGACCCTCAGGTATGCGACTGGAGACTTAGCCATTTATGGTGAGCTTTTTATGTCATCTATTGACGCTGGGCTTCTTTTGACATTGGTCACAGGTACTTCTTCACCTTTGAAGGAGGGTAAGCTTCCCCGTGATATGACTGAGGCAGCGGAAGGAGGGCCTGCTACAGTGGCTTCAATTGGGGGCGATGAGGAGATCGTCGACATTGAGAGGGTCTCGGAGGGGAGTGTCCCGACTAGTGAGCTTCTTGTTCGAAACCCTTAACTGGAGAGTTGTCTTTGCACGAGGTTACGTCGTATGGTAACCCCGTCCGCTATGTTGACTTGCAGGGGCCTCTAATTTGGCCACCTCCAAGAGTTCGTCGAAGGCTTTGTCAGGCTCTCCGGGCAATGGCAGCCTGGCCATGGAGTCAGAGGAGAGTTTGAGCTTGAGCTCTTCCTCTTCTGGGGCCTCTTCTACCGAGGAGGCCGAGATGGGGACTACTACTGGAGGTATGTGGGGTTATCCCCCTCTCTATTCGGCATTTGTTTATGCTTTATGATGGAGTGCTGACGCTCTTGGGTTGCATGCAGCATCGGAGTCCGGAGAGGAGCAGACATCGATTCCTGATGAGGGCAGGCAGGAGGAGCCTCCTGTCTCGCCCGTGGTTGCTGGAGATGTCCGGGTCATGGAGGAGTCACTACCCTATCCGACCCCGGCGAGTGATGCCACTGAGATGGTGGAGAGATTGCCTTCCCTGACTCCGGCGGGAGACACCACTGGCACGGCGAGACTTACTCTGGGTGAGAAAGGAAAAGTCATCTTTTCTCAGGTTTTCCACCTTATTTATTGTAGGAAGTTTTGCATGTATTTCTCACTCCCTTTGGTGTTTATTGAGGTCATGCAGGCTCCGATGACGTGCTGGCCGAAAGGGACGACACTTCCCTGAGCTTGGGGATCGAGTGGCCTACGTCTGCCTCGCCTCTAGAGCCATTGTTGGATGTGAGCGTGGGGCCGCCTTTCTCCAATGAGCCCGTGGCTACCTACAAGGCGACCCCCTTCTTTCTCCGGGGGGCCTGAGACAGTGGCTGAGAGAGTGCACCCAGGGCTACCACGCTCTCGGCTTCCCACGCAAGCTCTGGATGTCCGGGCTAGCTGGGATCTGGGTCGAGTACTTGCGACTCTGCGAGGCTCAGTAGCAGAGGACTCGAAGGCTGGCAGTCATCCGAGAGGCGCAGGAGCAGAGGACCCGGCTTGTGTCGAGCGTAGTGGAGCAAAGGGGCCATGCCGAGGCAACCGGGTTGGTGTCTCGGGACCGCGTCGTGCAGCTGGGACTAGCGGAGAGCCAGGTTGAGGCCTTGAGGAAGGCCTTGGAGGAGGAGCGGTTGGTCGCTGAGCGTGCTCGACCTGAGTGGTAGATGGTCGAGATGACGGCCGAGGCTAGCACTCAGGTTTTGTCGACCCTGGAGGTGGAGCTTGCGGCTGTTGACTCTCGCCTTGCAGCACTAGAGGGAAGCGAGCCTGGGGTTTGATTATATCTATTTTCCCCTTTTTGTTTGTGTCATCCGGATGATATGGATTTTTTCATTTTGAGGGCATGTCTTGGGCTCCTTTTACAGAGTATTAATGACAGA
Organism: Amorphophallus konjac; assembly: GCA_022559845.1. Classification (NCBI taxonomy): domain Eukaryota; kingdom Viridiplantae; phylum Streptophyta; class Magnoliopsida; order Alismatales; family Araceae; genus Amorphophallus; species Amorphophallus konjac. Next base: position 189,014,114 of record CM040127.1, on the reverse strand, counting down.
CTTATCGGATTGTTGGTTGTTTACTGGGTTGTTCATCCTTTTCTCTGGTGGAACGATGTTGTGTACATAAACTGGCGACCACTTACTGTTAGTCATGTTTGTTTTTCCCACTATGTACTGGTATAAGTGGCAAGGGGACTGGGTGTACTCACTTTCAGGTGCAAGAGTACAACTAGATGCTGGGTACTGGGTTCCAGGGACAGAGTGTTGGAGACTGGAGGCTGAGTACTGGGCAGTAGGGTAGAGTGACTGGGTATTGGTGCTAATTCTGCTTGAGGATAAAAGCATGTATTACATGAAGCCGACATGGACCCAAGGGGTATGACGATCTACGCAGTTTAGGGCTACTGGGGTGATTCTCAGATGTATCGATCACAGACCGAGTGATAGAATATCGGCTAGCATCATGTTGTTAGCCGGGATTGTAGTTCTCACTAGCCCGGGAGACCGGAGCCGAGCTGGCCGAGTGGCCCGGGGAAGGCATTTCGGCCAAGAACTGGGACTGGGACAGGGACTGGATATTGAAACTGGGATTGTTACTGGAGTTGGGGACTGGAGTTGGAGCCGACCGGCTGGCCTGTGAAGGTGTTGTAGCCGAAAATTGGAACTGGAGACTAGGCGGCTGGCCTGTGAAGGTTGCTGTAGCCTAAAATTGGAACTAGAGACTGGGCGGCTGGCCTGTGAAGGCGTTGTAGCTGGGAACTGGAACTGGAGACTGGGAGGCTGGCCTGTGAAGGTGTTGTAGTCAGAAACTAGAACTGGAGACTGGACGGCTGGCCTGTGAAGGCGTTGTAGTTGGAAACTGGAACTGGAGACTGGGCGGCTGGCCTGTGAAGGCCTTGTTGCTGGGAACTAGAACTGGAGACTGGGTGGCTATCCTGTGAAGGTGTTGTAGCTGGGAACTAGAACCGGAGACTGGGGATGGCCTACCCTCGAGGGCGTGTTGTCCATCGTTGTTGCAAGGTGATATTGAGGTAGCCGTCGGCGTGGTGTTGCGGTCGACGGCTTTCATCAGTGAAGAATGGAGAGGGAGAGAGTTTTTTTTTCTCTTTACCAGCTCTACCACCCTTGCCGGTTTTAGCCAAGGCTGGCCCCCTTTTGCTTTTTCCGATGCGCCCTTGCGGGTTTTCACACCGAGGGGTTACCCAATTTTGCCTAAGGCGCCCTTGCGGGTTTTCACCTTAGCCGGGTCGTTGGTAATTTTTGCCCCCAGTCGTCTCTTTATAATAAGGACGACCGGGTCCACCGAGGTATCTCTATTTTTAACCCCATTGTTTGTTTTGTTTATTTTTTTTTTTGAGGAATTGCCGTTCATAGCATGCCGTTGTAAGGGGATGTAGCCTGGAGCTGGAGGATGTGGGTAACTGGGTATTGCTTCACCCTTAATAAGGGTTCTCACAAATTATCAAATGATGGTGCCGGAGGCCACTTTGTCATGGCAGGATGTGACTGGGAATATAGCTGGTGGCTCAGGGATTATAGGGAGAACTGGGGTCATGCTGAGATTTGAGGAGTTCTGGATTTGCAGGAGATGTAGGGCGTAGTAGTGTGGAATGGTAAGAGTGTCACGCCCCGAGAGCGGAAGATACCTGGAGACGCGTGACGAGTTTATATCAATCATGTCAATCAGAGTATTAGTGTATTCGAAACCAAAATCAGAGATGCGCAAAAGTAAAGATAACCCAATCCTTTATTCCTTCATAAGAATATGTCTATTACAAACCTTTGAAGTACTAACTAAAATAAAGGAAAAATACAAGGTTGACTCAAAAAAATATGAAAAAGACTAGATAACACGGAAGAAGCTCTATCTCTTTCACTCTTGATTTTCCCCATCCGTTTGAGTTCCCTCATCGTCAGACTTACCTGAAAAGTAGGGAACACTAAGTGAGCGAACGCTCAGTAGGAAATTATATCTCAAGAACTAGCAATGGGTTTAAGTAATTACATCTTTCATGAATGCACTATAGCTATGCATGCTCGCACAAAATGATAAGATAGAGAGAGTGTATAACAATAAGATAGCGACGAGAACTAGTCATGAACTTTCAAAAACTTATATCAAAAGATATCAAGATATTCAAGCAAGTGTATTCATCATATCATGTTGGAATTTGACTATCACGTTTCAAGCACGCAAGTATGTAATTACCCTTTTTCGGGTCACGCAAGTCATGTAATATCAAGTCAAGTACAAGTACAAGATTTGTGGAATGTTCAATCAAGCTAGTCATGCACTTCGGTATAATGCCAATACCGTGATCAATCAACTCCCATGGGCACAAGTACTTTCGGGTGCTCCTCCTAGGACCAGATCGGGCCCTATATGCGCAGGCATTAATCATGTATTTTAACATCCACTTTTGTGTATAGCCAATAAGGAATTTCAAGAATAAATCTTGTAGACATGTAGGATAAACTTGGATAGAGTAGAGTCCAAAAATATGACACTTGACATAGAATGGTGATAATAACGGTACAATCACGATTATCGATAAAACTAGGTGGAATTGGTTCCCTAACTTGGGTACCATGACAAGTAAATATGGGCACTCATTATATAGAATTGAGGTCCACATGAACAGCACATCAATGGCAAGACGTCCTCATTCTTAATATAGAATTGAGGTCCACAAGAACATCATGTTGAATATAGAATTGGGGTGTACAAGAACATCATCAAATGGCATGATAACCTCATCCCATTAAGAGAATTCTCATGATACACACTTTGCATAACATGAGGGCCGGTATACCGTGTTTCTTTAGAGTGACATGGCAAAATAGTGTAATGGGTTTTTATGGTACAACCAGCTCAGTCGGCCTTGAGGGAATCCAAGGCTCGAGGAGTCTTACGGAGGTCTCTATGACTAACTCGCTAGTCCAAAGGAACGGAATGTCCAATGGAGAGCTTGTATGTCACTGAGAATTGAGGGTAATGTAATAAAACATCATAAAACATGGGACTATATTCACGGAGTGGAAATATAGTGCCGATAATATTCTTATACATATATATATAACTCTCGGTTAACAGAAACAAGGGAAAACAGTAATACAGAAAATAGCGATTTTAGCCAAGTCATTAATTAACCAATTAACACCTTACAGAGGGGCGTTTATTTACAAATTTGACGACTTATACATTAGTCATCCCTTCAATAATTCTATTCTACAGAAAATCAATATTCTGGAATTTTAACAAAAACGCGCCCTGGACAGGGGCGTTACTTTTCAATTAGCGCCCTGGTCTGGGGCGTCAGTTCAGTAGGAGACGACCTAGACAAGGTCGTGAATTCGAGAATTTACCAATTTTTAGATAATAAAATTTCAGGAAAATGGTACATGATCATGACAGAAAAATAGCAGGATTTCACAGGTATACTCATGCAATATATTAGATTCATGGTTACATAGATATTAAATTTTAAACGTGGGTATTTATTAATTACATGAAATTGACGACTTCTGGGCAGGGCGTCAAAATAATAATTAGCGCCCTAGTGTGGGTCGCTTCTTTAAATTAGCGCCCTTGCCAAGGGCGTTTCTTTTTGAAATTTCATAGAAAACATCTGAAACCACAATAAAATTATATGCATGCACGACCGATGATATTATTAAGATCTTAAGCTACTTTGGGCTACGATCTTGAGAAAATCTACCTTGATTAAGATCTGGAAGAAGAAACGTGAAGGGTTTTGATAGAAAACGATGCTCTGTTCTAAACCGGCCTCCAGAAGATGATGTTTGATGAAGAACCCCTCGTTCTTCAGCACGTCAGGAAATGCAAGGCAGGCAACCTATAGCAAAATAAGATGAAGAAAAATTACTATTCTTCATGAGTTGATCGAAAGCAGAGGCAGGAAGAAGAACATAAACCTGTTCTTCACGCACAGCAGCAGAGCAAAACTTCCTTCGACCAAATAGCTTTTAGGGTTCGATGGAAAAGGTTATTTATAGGATTTTTGGGGATCCTAATAGGGTTAGAGTTGTATTGGAAGTAATACTTCCATGATAAAGTCATTACCCTACTCAATCTTCCTCGTAGTTATCCAGAAACTTGCTCTGGATAGACTCCTGGTCAAACGAAACTCGAACTGAATTCACGCCTTAGGCTAGGTCGTGTGTTTTAATTGACGACGTTGTCCTAGTCGTTTCTTATTAAAAACGCACCCAAGGTGAGGGCGTTTCCTTTCCTTTCCTTAATTTTATTTCCCGTCGTTTGAAATTTGACGCCCTAGGGTGTAGACGTCCTTTTTAAATTAACACCTAAGACAGAGGCGTTTCCTTTTTAATCAGCGCCTTGATAAAAGGCGTTATTTTCCTTCTAGCTTATTCTTATGCGTTTAGGCTTCCATCATCTATTTACTTTATCTTTTATTTTAATTTGATCCATTTTCAAAATCTTTATTTTTCCCGGGTTGCTACACCCTCCCCCACTTAAAAGAATTTTGTCCCCAAATTCCATAGTATATATATATGTGGAGAGTGTAGAGTATATACCTTAAAATAATTCTGGAAATTACTTCCTCATGAATTCCTCGGTCTCCCATGTGGCTTCATGATCAGAACTCTTATTCCATTGTACTTTTAGCATGAGAATAACCTTATTCCTTAGAGTACGTACTTCACGATCTAGTATCTTTATGGGCTTCTGCTCATATGTGAGATCCTTCTGGATAACTAAGTCTCCATGTTCAATAATATGTGATGGATCATGTACATACTTCTTCAACATAGATATGTGGAACACATTATGAACATCGGACAATTGGGGAGGCAATGCGATGCGATAAGCAACCTTGTCAACTCTTTCCAGTATCTCGAAGGGTCCGATGAATCTTGGTGTAAGCTTGCCCTTAACACCATATCTCTGTATGCCACGTCCAGGCGATATCTTGAGAAATACATGATCTCCGACTTGAAATTCAAGATCTCTCCTTCTTGTATCAGCATAAACCTTTTGCCTAGGCTGAGCAACTTGCAGTCTTTCTCTAATCAATTGTATCTTCTCAGTGGTAACCCTTACCATGTCTAGACCTAGCAGTTGTTTCTCTCCAACTTCGTGCCAGCATAAGGGTGATCGGCAACTTTTTCCGTATAAGGCTTCGAAAGGTGCCATTTTTATACTTGCCTGGTAGCTATTATTGTATGTGAATTCAACCAGAGGTAAGTGATCATGCCAGCTCCCACCAAAATCAATGATGCATGCCCTAAGCATATCTTCAATGACCTGATTAGTTCTCTCAGTCTGACCATCCGTCTGAGGATGAAAAGCTGTACTAAAGTTAAGCCTCGTTCCTAATGAATGTTGTAAACCCTTCCAAAAATGAGAAGTTAAACGGAGATCTCTGTCAGACACGATTGAAATAGGAATACCGTGTAATCTGACTATGTCCTTGATGTATAATGCAGCCAACACATCGACTGACCATCAGCTCTTAATTGGCAAGAAATGCGCCGATTTAGTCAATCGGTCAATAATAACCCATATTCCATCATGTCCTCCTTTTGATTTAGATAAACCCATGATGAAATCCATACCAATATCCTCCCACTTCCATTTAGGGATATCTAGAGGATGTAGTTTTTCAGCATGCTTTTGGTGTTCCGCCTTGACCTGTTGGCATGTGAGACAGCGTGACACGTAGTCCGCTATTTCCCTTTTCATGTTGGGCCACCAAAAATTTCTTTTCACATCTTGATACATTTTGGTAGATCCTGGATGAATCGTGTACCTTGATCTATGAGCTTCATCTAAGATCTTCTTCTTTAATTCTGGACAATCCGGTATACAAGTTCTATTTTTGAACATCAATCTTCCATCAGAAGTTAATTGGAAATCAGATTGTCCTTCCAATCTGCCCTTGATTTCTACTAATGTTGGGTCATCATCCTAAAGTGCTTGTATTTCAGTTAATAGGTCTGGCTGAAAGCTCATATGAGACAATGTGACACATTTGAAGTCCGTGTCCGTGCTTATATTGAGCTCAGAGAATTACTCCAGCAACTTCCATTCTTGAATCATACAATTGGCTAACAGTGCTCTCGGCTTTCGACTAAGGGCATCTGCTACATGATTACCCTTTCCGGGATGATATTGTATATTGAAGTCGAAGTCCTTGAGATATTCTAGCCAACGCCTTTGCCTCATATTTAGTTCCTTTTGAGAGAAAAGATACTTGAGACTCTTGTGATCGGAGTATACAGTAAACTGTACTCCATATAGATAATGCCTCCAGATTTTTAGTGCAAATACTACCGCGGCTAATTCTAAGTCATAGACGGGGTAGTTCTCTTCATGCTTCTTTAATTGACGAGAAGAGTAAGCTATAACCTTTCCTTGTTGCATTAGAACACATCCGAGGCCAATGCCAGAAGCATCAGTGTATACCTTGAATTTCTCTCCTTCCATAGGTAAAGCTAAGACAGGAGCTGTAGTAAGATGATCCTTGAGAGTTTGGAAGTTTCTTTCACATTCCTCACTCCATTCGTAATGGATCTCCTTGCGAGTTAACCTCGTAAGTGGTACGGCGATCTTAGAGAAATCTTTGATGAATCGCCTGTAATAGCCAGCAAGACCTAAGAAACTTCGGATCTCGCTAGCATTGGTTGGTCTTTCCCAATTTCTTACAGCTTCAACTTTTGATGGATCTACTGATAAGCCATCCTTTGATATAACATGTCCGAGAAAAGTCACTTCCTCAAGCCAGAATTCACACTTGCTGAGTTTTGCATATAATTGGTTTGCCCTCAATATTTGTAATGCAATCCTTAAATGCTCCTCATGCTCTTCCTTGGTCTTGGAATAAATCAATATATCATCAATAAAGACCACCACGAATTGATCCAAATAAGGCCTGAATATACTATTCATTAACTGCATAAAGGCAGCAGGGGCATTCGTTAGTCCGAAAGGCATAACAACAAATTCATAATGGCCGTACCTGCTTCTGAATGCAGTCTTATGAATGTCCTCATCCTTGATTCTTAACTGATGATATCCCGACCTAAGATCAATTTTGGAAAAGTACTTGGATCCTGAAATTTGATCAAACAACTCATCGATTCTCGGCAGTGGATACTTGTTCTTGATAGTGAGATGATTCAACTGTCGATAGTCGATGCATAACCTCATGGATCCATCTTTCTTCTTTACAAATAATACAGGCGCTCCCCATGGGGAAGTACTTGGTCTTATGAATCCTTTCTTAATGAGTTCCATCAATTGCTCCTTTAACTCCTTGAGTTCAGCAGGTGACATTCTATACGGTGCCTTAGAAACTGGACCCGCACCAGGAACTAAATCGATGGTGAAGGCCACTTCTCTTTGTGGGGGTAATCCAGGCAAATCTTCCGGAAATACGTCCGGAAATTCTCGTACCACCGGAATGTCTTCTATCTTAGTTTCCTTAGCCTCCTTAATCATGACGAATGCAAGGAAAGATACACATACTTTCCTGATGAGCTTGCTAGCTCGGAGAGCCGAAATAAGAGGGGTTTTGCTTCGCCTCTTGGGGCTAGTAAAGATCAGTTCTGGAAATTCCTCGAAAGTAACCTTGCTATTGCGGCAATCGACCGTTGCCTGATATTTAGATAACCAATCCGCTCCTAGTACGACATCATACTCCTTTAGATCTAAACATATAAGATCAATAAGGAGATTCTTACCATGAACCAATACTTCACAGTTCTGGTAATGGTGTGTAATATCAGTCTCGTTTCCTAGAGGAGTAGACAAGACTAATTTTATCCATTCCGGTTCTAGGGGTAACGGATCAGCGAACTTCTTGGAAACAATTGAATGTGAAGCACCAGTATCAATTAAGACATATGCAGACTTGGAACAAACTTTCAATGTACCTTCTACTAGTCCGCCTTCCTCTTCTTGTTCGGTCTCCTTAATTGCGTGAAGACGAGCATTCTTGGTTACTGGGCGCTTTCCGTCCCCGGCTTGATCATTAAGTAATGGGCAATCAGGAATTCGATGATCGCGACTCCCACAGCGGAGACATGCTCCTAGTTTCCTCCAGCATTCTTCTACTCTATGGCTCGCCTTGTCACAATGCTTGCACACTATATTTGATGGACTGGTGGTGATGGAGAAGGGCTTGGTCTTCTTAAAGTTCTGATCATGTGAGGAAGTACCTCCATTGCTAGGCCTCTTCTTGAAGTTGGGTTTAAAGGAACCCGAACTTGTAACTTGTTCTTTCTTGTCCTTCCCACAGATTCTATCAGATAGTTCTGTGGCATCTTCTAATAGCTAGGCTCTGCGCACAATTTCCGAGTAGACCTGGATATCCATTGGCGCTAGCTGTGTGATATATTGGGGCCTGAGCCCATTTAGGAACCTCCTAGCTTTCATCTTCTCGGTGCTAACTAAGTGCTTAGCATACCGAGATAATCTAGAAAACTGTGCCTCGTACTCGGCCACTGTCACGGACCGTTGCTTCAGTGCAGCAAATTCTGCAGCTTTCTTTTCCTGTACTCGGTCCGAAAAATATTTAGCGTTGAAATGTTCAACGAATTCTTCCCAAGTAACTTGGTCTTGATTTAAAGTAGCTTCTATTGATTCCCACCAGCATCGGGCATCCCTTTCCAACTGAAAGGTAGCTAATAAGACTTTATCTTGATCAGTGCATTGCATGACGCAGAATATACATTCCGTCTCCCTGATCCAGTGCTCTGCGTCGTCCGGATCAGTAGAACCCATGAATTTAGGCGGGTTCATGTTTTTAAAGACTTGGTGGAGACTCCCTGCTCGTTGTGCTCCTCCTTGTGCTACCTGTTGCAGCACCTGAGTCATGCCTTGAAGTGTACGCTGCATGTTGCGCCACTGAGCACGTTCGACAGCCATTATCCTACAATTACAATAACTATATGAGTATATACTCGCGTTAAGGGCTTTTAAGTTTTTATGTTAACTCAACCCTTGGTTCTACCCAATCTCACTGGTTAAAGGTTTGAACCTATCCTTGGACTTGGGTTTTCCTAGGAATTGAATACCCTAGGCTCTGATACCACAAAAACTGTCACGCCCCGAGAGCGGAAGATACCCGGAGACGCGTGACGAGTTTATATCAATCATGTCAATCAGAGTATTAGTGTATTCGACACCAAAATCAGAGATGCGCAAAAGTAAAGATAACCCAATCCTTTATTCCTTCATAAGAATATGTCTATTACAAACCTTTGAAGTACTAACTAAAATAAAGGAAAAATACAAGGTTGACTCAAGAAAATATGAAAAAGACTAGATAACACGGAAGAAGCTCTATCTCTTTCACTCTTGATTTTCCCATCCGTTTGAGTTCCCTCATCGTCGGACTTACATGAAAAGTAGGGAAACACTAAGTGAGTGAACGCTCAGTAGGAAATTATATCTCAAGAACTAGCAATGGGTTTAAGTAATTACATCTTTCATGAATGCACTATAGCTATGCATGCTCGCACAAAACGACAAGATAGAGAGAGTGTATAACAATAAGATAGCGATGAGAACTAGTCATGAACTTTCAAAAACTTATATCAAAAGATATCAAGATATTCAAGCAAGTGTATTCATCATATCATGTTGGAATTTGGCTATCACGTTTCAAGCACGCAAGTATGCAATTACCCTTTTTCGGGTCACGCAAGTCATGTAATATCAAGTCAAGTACAAGTACAAGATTTGTGGAATGTTCAATCAAGCTAGTCATGCACTTCGGTATAATGCCAATAGCATGATCAATCAACTCCCATGGGCACAAGTACTTTCGGGTGCTCCTCCTAGGACCAGATCGGGCCCTATATGCGCAGGCATTAATCATGTATTTTAACATCCACTTTTGTGTATAGCCAATAAGGAATTTCAAGAATAAAGCTTGTAGACATGTAGGATAAACTTGGATAGAGTAGAGTCCAAAAATATGACACTTGACATAGAATGGCGATAATAACGGTACAATCACGATTATCGATAAAACTAGGTGGAATTGGTTCCCTAACTTGGGTACCATGACAAGTAAATATGGGCACTCTTTATATAGAATTGAGGTCCACATGAACAGCACATCAATGGCAAGACGTCCTCATTCTTAATATAGAATTGAGGTCCACAAGAACATCATGTTGAATATAGAATTGGGGTGTACAAGAACATCATCAAATGGCATGATAACCTCATCCCATTAAGAGAATTCTCATGATACACACTTTGCATAACATGAGGGCCGATATACCGTGTTTCTTTAGAGTGACATGGTAAAATAGTGTAATGGATTTTTATGGTACAACCAGCTCAGTCGGCCTTGAGGGAATCCAAGGCTCGAGGAGTCTTACGGAGGTCTCTATGACTAACTCGCTAGTCCAAAGGAACGGAATGTCCAATGGAGAGCTTGTATGTCACTGAGAATTGAGGGTAATGTAATAAAACATCATAAAACATGGGACTATATTCACGGAGTGGAAATATAGTGCCGATAATATTCTTATACATATATATATAACTCTCGGTTAACAGAAACAAGGGAAAACAGTAATACAGAAAATAGCGATTTTAGCCAAGTCATTAATTAACCAATTAACACCTTACATAGGGGCGTTTATTTACAAATTTGACGACTTATATATTAGTCATCCCTTCAATATTTCTATTCTACAGAAAATCAATATTCTAGAATTTTAACAAAAACGCGCCCTGGACAAGGGCGTTACTTTTCAATTAGCGCCCTGGTCTGGGGCGTCAGTTCAGTAGGAGACGACCTAGACAAGGTCGTGAATTCGAGAATTTACCAATTTTCAGATAATAAAATTTCAGGAAAAGGGTACATGATCATGACAGGAAAAATAGCAGGATTTCACAGGTATACTCATGCAATATATTAGATTCATGGTTACATAGATATTAAATTTTAAATGTGGGTATTTATTAATTACATGAAATTGATGACTTCTGGGCAGGGCGTCAAAACAATAATTAGCGCCCTAGTGTGGGTCGCTTCTTTAAATTAGCGCCCTTCCCAAGGGCGTTTCTTTTTGAAATTTCATAGAAAACATCTGAAACCACAATAAAATTATATGCATGCACGACCGATGATATTATTAAGATCTTAAGCTAGTTTGGGCTACGATCTTGAGAAAACCTACCTTGATTAAGATCTGGAAGAAGAAACGTGAAGGGTTTTGATAGAAAACGATGCTCTGTTCTAAACCGGCCTCCAGAAGATGATGTTTGATGAAGAACCCATCGTTCTTCAGCACGTCAGGAAACGCAAGGCAGGCAACCTATAGCAAAATAAGATGAAGAAAAATTACTATTCTTCATGAGTTGATCGAAAGCAGAGGCAGGAAGAAGAACATAAACCTGTTCTTCACGCACAGCAGCAAAGCAAAACTTCCTTCGACCAAATAGCTTTTAGGGTTCGATGGACAAAGTTATTTATAGGATTTTTGGGGATCCTAATAGGGTTAGAGTTGTATTGGAAGTAATACTTCCATGATAAAGTCATTACCCTACTCAATCTTCCTCGTAGTTATCTAGAAACTTGCTCTGGATAGACTCCTGGTCGAACGAAACTCGAACTGAATTCACGCCTTAGGCTAGGTCGTGTGTTTTAATTGACGACGTTGTCCTAGTCGTTTCTTATTAAAAACGCGCCCAAGGTGAGGGCGTTTCCTTTCCTTTCCTTAATTTTATTTCCCGTCGTTTGAAATTTGACGCCCTAGGGTGTAGGCGTCCTTTTTAAATTAACGCCTTAGACAGAGGCATTTCCTTTTTAATCAGCGCCTTGATAAAAGGTGTTATTTTCCTTCTGGCTTATTCTTATGCGTTTAGGCTTCCATCATCTATTTACTTTATCTTTTATTTTAATTTGATCCATTTTCAAAATCTTTATTTTTCCCGGGTTGCTACAAAGAGTCTGAGAATAGGCTTAGACTGGATTTGACCGGAACGGTGACTTGGATGTCGTGTAGGCGCTGGAACTTATCGGTCCGCTATGACAGAGCGAGGGCCGAAACTAGAGTGGGCTAAGTAGGGTAATATAAGGTTGACTGGCGATTACAGGGTTAATGGTCTGGTACTGTGGGTTAACCGAAGGCCGGCATTTGGGGAGGCCTACGACCTACTGAGGAATGGGCGGAAAGCCACCCTAACCGATGGGGAGAGTGGGATTTTCTCATTATTGGCTCTACCGCTCTTTCGGGTTTTCGTCAGAGCCGACCCCCTTTAGTTTTTTCCGATGCGCCCTTGCGGGTTTTCACACCGAGGGGTTACCCGATTTTGCCTAAGGCGCCCTTGCGGATTTTCACCTTAGCTGGGTTGTTGGCCTTTTTGCCCCCAACCACCTCCTTATGAAGAGAGTGGCTGAGTCCGCCGGGCCATCTCAATTTTTAACCCCATTTTTTGTTGTTTGTTTTTTTTTTGCTTACCTGGGAGCCTGACAGTTGGGTTGTTACTGGTGCAAAGGTGTCCTTGCTCTTGTCGTTGCAAGGGCGAAGGCAGGGGGGTTTGACCCCTAAGGATGTCTGGCAGTTGTTTTGAAAGGGCTTGGCTAGCCCTAGTGCTTGGCTGGGGATCGGAGACTGCAAGGAATGACCAGTTAAACCCTCTGCAGGGAAAGGCCGACTTTACTGGTAGTAGCTGGGACGTGCGCCTTAGCCTGGCTGACACGCAAACTCGTGTTCAGGGGCATAGTATAGCTTCATATGTTTGTCATTGAGAGGTGGGAAGGGTTTGTGACCCTTGTGGTCGACGACCGTGTAGGCCTCACCCTCGTAGACACTACAAATGATGTATGGACCTCGCCAATTCGGCTGTAGTTTTCTACTGTAGTGCCCCGCCATGACTTCCTTTTCCTTGATCATGACGAGATCACCTTGCTTGAAGGCTCGCTGCCTGACAAGCTTATCATAGGCTCACGTAATACGGGCATGGTATACTTGTAGGTGTTTGTAGGCTTCGAGCCGCTTGCCTTCTAGATCGGCCAGCTCCTCTAGCCTTCTCTAGTATTCATCTTTGTCAGGGCCGGCAAGGCCGATGTGGATCGCCACTCGGTAAGAGGCCAACTGGACTTCGATGGGGACAACGACTTCTGGCCCGTAGGCAAGGGAGAACGGTGAACACCCTGTAGGGGTTTTGTAGATTGTCTGGTAGGCCCATAATGCCTTAAAGACCTTCTCACCCCAATAACATTTTCGGTGGCTAACCATTTTAGCTAGGAGCTTGCAGAGAGTTTTGTTGAAGGCTTCCGCCAAGCCATTGGCCTGAGGGTTGTAGACCGAAGAAGTTCTCCAGTCGATGTGAAACCCAGTCGCTAGTTGGTATACGGCCCTATTCTTGAATGGTGTGCCATTGTCTGACACTATGTGACTGGGAGTACCGAATCGGTAGATGATGTTGTACCGGACAAATCTGGTGACCACTTCGCCAGTGACCTCCCGCAAGGGGAGGGCTTCCGCCCAGCAAGAGAAGTAGTCGGTGGTGGCCAAGATGTATTTATGGCCCTTGGAAGCACTACAAAAAAATGAAGATATAGGGGCAATTCATTTAGAGAGATTTCTTAAAAATGCCTCAAAAATATTATAAGTAGAGACACTTTATATTTAATATTGCCCCTAAAAATAATTAAAATTTCATCTTTGTTTAAAACTTTGTAAAGGGGCGGTTTTAAATTGCCTCAAAATAATCATACGGGGAAGGAGAACTTTACTAAAGATGCCCCAAAAAAAAATGTACTCTGGTGCCAAATGCTCCCGCGCTAGCCACAACTACCATCGTCTACAATTGAAGTCCCTGAGCAACCCTCTCGTGCCAATTCCTATCCTACCGCGGACTCTCCCTATCCCGCCAGCATCGCCAGCAATTAACCCACCCTCTACCCCTTCATCGTCACCCTCCTCTTCATCTCCTGCGTCGTCTTCTTCTTCTCCGCTACGTCTTCTTCTTCCCCCTTCTATTACTATTCACCTTCCACTTCCCCTGAATCTTCTTCTTCTCCCTCCCTCCAACCCAATCGCTGCACATGAAGGCCCCATCGAAAGAGACCAAGCCCTACAACCATCCCCTGCCGCTGGCCTTGCCTCCGACCTCTTGTTTCGGCGCTGTCGCCGCACCAACAGGAACTTGCCAGCCTCTACCTACCTCACAGCAAGGTGCCGTTGAGAGTCTCTGCGCAGGCCACACCCTGCCAGACACTATTGGGAGTCCTACGTTTACCTTTCCCCCTCTGGTCTTGCCACACCGCCACTATCGCCACCATCGGCGGCCCCTGCACCAGCCGACAACACCCCCGAAGCCGCTGCTTGCATCTATCGGTGGCATCGCTGGCCCTGTTCCTCTCTGCGGCCGCTGAGATCTCTCACCATAACAGGTCACCGCCAACCAGTGCTGCACTAGGAACGCCCGGGTCGTTCGTGGGAGCCCTCGCCTCCTCCGACATCACCCCCCTTCCTTCTTCTCCCACCTCAGACCAACACCGCCACTCTTTCTTCGTCTTCTTCCTCCCCTCTCCTACCCCCACCCCAGCCGGCTGCCACCACCATCTTCTCCCCCCCTCTAATTTTTGCCTCTGGCTGTTCAAGCTTACTATGGCCTAGGAATTGCCATGTCACCTCCATATTTCAGCACCGTAGTTACATCCGGTCATGCACCTCATCCATACATGTGGGGCCCACAGGTAGCTTATCACACCAGTGAGCGTCTGTTTTTGTTTGTATAAAACCATAGAAATTTACTAGCATATGTCAGTTGCATCTTATTTTTGATGTTTTGGATAAAGTGTCAATGCACATGCTATTAACCTCGTAGCATGGGACTTTGAGTTCCAGTTTGGCTATAACTATAAGACACTTTGTATACTTAGAAGTGAGTATGTTTGTTCCACTTATGTCAACTTTTAACCCAACCATGTCTCGGAGATGGGTACTAAATGATTTCTTAGTTTAAGCTCATATGACATAGTTTGCATGCTTCAGGAGCACACAATACACAACATTTATAATTTGTCAAGACATGTTTCGAAACTCATAATATATTTAGTTAAAAATAAACCATTTGAAACAATCAAGTTGAGTTTTTTTTATGTTATTACTCTATTTTTTATTTTGGGCGATTAACTTCATAATTTTTTCTGAAGCTATGAACATATCATTGTGATAAATCTACCATTGGAGCATTGAACTTCACTCAATTTGTTGTTACAGTAGGGTGATTTTTCATTTGTGTGATTTTTCATTTGTCTAATGGATCTCTTTACATGATGCTACATGTATGTCTGAAAAGGGACCATGAACATTCTAATTTTTCCTTTTGTTGATTAAGTGATGTTGATAAGTTGAATAATGGAGATGCTTGCATAATTTGGAAGGATTTGGCTTCTATTGTTTTTTAACAATTTATCATGTCAAGGAATTGTCTTTTTACTATCAAAATTAAGTGCTTCAGTTCGAATTTTCTCTTGGGAAGAAATGAGCCCTTTGTATCTTCTGCTATTTTACTGCATTTCTTTCTGATAGATGTTGCATTGATTTGTCCAGATATATGGTGACATGCTATTGTCGTGACCTGCGGTGTTTACAATTTATTTTTTTAACCTCTGATGCCACCTTTAATTTGCAGCTCCATACCCTCCTATCTATCCACATGGTAGAGTTTATGCTCATCCTTCAGTGCCTCTTTTAAGACATTTACATGGGATTGTTTGCCTCGATTTTTTATTCTACCAGCAAGTTATGAGGTGTACATGATAAGCTACAGTATGATGTGAGAAAATAAATTAAAGTTTATTATGTTCACTAGAGCAAATGCCAGACTTTACTCATCATAGTTTCTTCATTTACCTGTACAACCCAGAGACGAGGGTGTGGACGCACTTTTCGCTTAACAATTATTTTGGTTCGTTCGTTGGGTTTATTAAGTGCGTGGGCGTGCTAGTCATGAAGTGACGGTTTATTCGGGCTTCACGGAAGCCCATGGTGCGCTCGATCTGACTCGATCAGATGATTGTGTGGTTCGTGTCGGGACCAGATCCTGTATGGTCACGACGTCATTTACATCCCCCATACGAGGGAACACCCTTGACTGATTGCCAAAACTAGGGGCCCTGCGGCCTAAAAGAATTAATACTAATTGCGCAATGGTAAGGAGGAATAAATCACACTAAGGATCCACATCGGGATAAGTGCCATCGGCCATGTCGGTCATTCACGGACCTTTTCATGTTCGGACACAGGTCCATAATAGAAATGCGATGGAGATCGGGGTGAACCCGTTCAAATGTCTGTCGAATGTACGCCAATTTTAATAATGGCTCGGAAGGGATCCGGCCTGAGAAACGGGATCGGTTTAATCGGAATGTCGGCCCGAGGCGAGGTCGAGTCATGGCCATGTCGGGATAATTCCCAAGACTCAGGCCCGGCCTACGAGGGCAGCATTATTGTTCCTTCAGCACCGGGCTACGGGGAGAGACGGGGCTGCACTGTGGATTATTACTATTTTTTTTATCTGGGTTTCCAATTATATATTTTTTATTGCTTATTTCCCTTTTATGCATTTTTGGGTGATTTTACTATTTGCTTATTATTATTATTATTATTACTATTATTCTGGATTACACATCTATCCCATTTTTGTTTATTTGTTATATGTCTAGATTTATTTATTCATCATAACCCCCTTTTATCATCATCATTATTATTATTATTATCATTATATATATGTGTATTTTTTGTCATTTTGTTGTTTTGGTCATTATGGTCATCATATTTCCCTTTTTTTGTTTACACACATTTTTTTATATGGAAGAGTGGGCCGTTGGAGGGCTGAAGAGGTGTACCGGGCAAGCTGGAGCCAGTGTGCCGGCGGAGGCACCAAAAGGGTGCACCGGGGAAGGCAATATGGGTGTGCCGGTGAGGGCTCGAGAGCAGGGGTGTACCGGGCTAAGGGAATGGGGGTGTACCGGGGAAGAGCACAGTCGCGTGTGCCGGGCTGGGATGCAAGGGGGGTGGCTGAGTGTGCCGGTGAAGCCCCGGGGCAAGGCGTGCCGGTGGAGGCTGGGATGGGTGGTGTGCCAGGCTGAGGCGAGGGCAAGTGTGCCGGCCGAGGGTGTTGGGGATGTGTGCCGGGCAAGGCACCAAGGGAGTCTGCCGGGCCAAGGGCAGTGAGGGGCCCACTCCTCCTCGACTTCTTGTGCTTTTCTCTTCTTCTCTTCCTTGATTTTATACCGTCTGTATGGGTTTTCTCTTCCTTTTCTCATAGTCATTTTCTCTTTCTTCTTTCTTTACAGGACGAGTATTCAAGATGCTCAGTTGTCGTTCGGCCCGGTTCTCTTTGTGTTATCTAAAGTTCTCTTGCCTTGTTTGAAGTGTTTTGTCGTTGTTTGTTTCATTGGTTTGTTGCTTCCTTTAGTCTTTTAACGTGTTATCGTTCCTGATGGGGACATCGAAGCAAGACCGCTCACATTTTGTTTACATTTATTTCCTTTTATATTTGTATGTATACTCTTGTGTTATATGGGTACACAATTGTAAGTCTTGGTGGGTTTATCTGTAAAATGTCAGTAGGTCCAGCAAGGGGGCCCCCAGTCCTTCCTCATTGGTCCACTTAAGCCATGTGGGGCTGGTCAAAGTCCTAGGTGACCTTCTAGATGGATTGACTAGTCCATTGACACATGGGGAGACAAGTGGTTTAAAATTTCAAAGGAGGCTACCTACCTTGTCCCCTTGGTCAAGGGGGCGCCCCCCCCCCCTTTTGGGTCCAATTTAATTTTTGAAAAAAATGCTATTAGAACTAATTAGGTCTATACCTTGTATGCCCCTCCTAATTATAGATCTGAGGGTAGTTTGAGTCATTTTCCATTTATTATATAAGGCATGTATTTCCATTTTTTGTGAATTAATGAGAAGAAAAAAAGTTGATTGCCTTGGAGCAAATTTGTGCCCCCCTCTCTCTCCCTCTGGTTCCTCCCTCCTCCTTCAGCATTTTAAGATATAGACCCCTTCTATCTTAGCCCCTCTACCTCTGATTTCTATCCTTGCCGCCGCCGCCGCCGTTCGTGCCGCCAACGAGCCACCGCGAGCATCCTTCTGAAGTGCTGTCCAAGTTCTGTTTTGCTGGAGATAGGCTTACTCCGTGAATTTTAGCTCCCAACGCCAACATTATCTTGAGCTGATATTTTCAGGGTGAGTTCTAGAGATCACCACCATGTCTCATAAAAATTAAAAAAAATTCCAGTCATCGTTTTCCATTTTCGTGCTTCCCAAGCCACCAGTTCTGTCTGCAGTCTGCCTAGTTTCACAGCAGCCCTGAGTTTTGCCCTTTTGATCCCCTTCTTGATTTTTGTTTGAATCTCCAAATATATTGGAGGTTCTGTCTACCATCCCCATCCTCCACAAATTTTCATCGAATTTAAAAAGCCCTCTACCATTTTTTAGAAATTGTGTCTTTCCCCAAAATTCAGTTCTGTTTCTACTGTCCAGATCCGACCATCTGGTACTATAAAATACGTTTCCCCAGTCAAATCTCCACCAAACCTTTCATAAAATATAATCCCGTTTTTCTCTCTTCAGCCTCTACAACTTTCATGAAGGACTCAAAGACTGAATCGAAGGTCTACATCGCGGTCAACTCCAACTCTCAGGAAAAAGCACTTCTGCCCTGAGTTTTCTGGTCCTGTGAACTAGCAGCTTGAATATTCGACAAAGGCCATCAACAGAAAATTCAAATTTCTTTATCTGGCCATAGATCGAAGGATTTTGAGTTATCTTTCCATCGGTACCTCTTGTGCATCGATCAGACATCGGGAGTGACCACAATAGCGGATTTCATCGGGACGCGCGGGTCTGAAATAGCAGTTCAAATCCGTGTGCAGCAACTCCGGCGAGTGAAGATCGGAGCCGCCCGGTCTCCGACCGGCGAACCAGCACACTGCCTTCCCATGAAGTGCCCCTCCGGGCGTCCCCACCATAGTGGTGCCACCCTGGTCCCATGCGGCCCCACTGACCAGCACGTGGGCCCCACGATCGTGCGTGCGGGTGCAGCCAAAGCTACACAAGAAGTTACCCGTCAACCCGAACCCGCTACTCCCGGGTCCCATTGTGTCGCCCTTTACCTCCCTACGTGGAGTGGGCATTCATATTCATTGCTGTAATTTAATTACTTACTGTTCCGGGAGTACGAGATCGACCGAGGTCGTCTTCCCCACGCCAGGCGCGTGGAGGTATCGTGTTCGCTCTTTTACCCAACATTTACTTATTCGTATATACTTGTTTATGCCGCTGCTAGAGAGCATGTGTTAAGTCCGTTAGCTCGATATATTTATTTCACCGCTGCTGCGAGAGAGAGCGAGACCGTCCCGTGACCCGATCCGGGCACGAATTTGTGAGTTGACCACCCTAGCTCACTGTCAGTTTCTCAACCGTGCACGTCCGTACACTTCCCTCATTAGGGGCGATCGCGAGCTTGCTTAGAGTCCAAGGATCGCATATCCATTTGGAGTCGAGTCGCGTGTCCGTCTCGCATCAGTTTGGTATCAGAGCCCGAGTTTGAGTCTAGGGTGTCTGAAAAAAATAAAAAAAAAGAGTGTCATTTACGTCTAGTCATTGTCTAAGTTGGTCTAGGTTGCACTTGCATCCCATTAATCGATATATCAAAAGGTGTTGTCTGAACGTTAGGCTACACCTATCGGGAAGGCCGCACACTTGCGCGAGTGACCTTCGGATCGATTAACTCCGCCACGTACCGAGTCTTGGTTAAGTCTAGGTGCATTATCTTTGCTTTAGTCTGTGTTTACATTAGTCGGTCTAGTGTCTTGTCACCGTGTGCCTGCATGTCCACTACCCGCCACCCCCATGGCTGTTCCCCAAGACCATGCGTCCGAGTGGTCATCCCTGGTGGCCCAATTCAATGCCTTCATGGCCCGACCCTTGGGTTTCACCCATATCACTTCTAAAGCCACTCTACCCAATGGGTCCACAACGGAACTCCATTTCACTCATAAGGAGTCGGATAATTGGTTTTCTCTTGATATCGTGGAGTCCCTCTCCAAGACAGGTGAGATTATCCGCGATGGTGATTTTACTTGTGTCGAGTTCGAAAGGAAGATCGGCTCTGAATTTTACTGCGATGGTGCATGGTGCAATATTGGTACGCTAGTAGGTCCATGCATTATATTAGGGCGATCATGGTTGGAAGAGAGGAGAGCGACCTTTGACCTGGATAGGAGGACCTGTACCTTATATCCACCTCACCTACCCGGCTAGTTCATCTTCCACGACGGCATTCACCCGACCACCTCTGTGTCACCGACCACCTCTGTGTCACCAACCACCCCTATCAGTCCACTCCGCCTACGGACTCATGCCTGCCACCTCTCCCGGAGCCCAACCATGTGGCCCCTAGCCATTTCTATGATCTATGTCCTTCACATTCCCCTACCATAGAGGACACACATACCGAGGATGTTCCACCCATGCTTATTCTAGTGGATTATGAGGCTGACCAAGAGTTGGTCGAGGAGTACCACGCTGATGTTTGGGGGTTAGAGAGTGAGCCAATAGAGAGCCAGGGGCTGTCAGTCACCCCACTCCCACCGGTCATCCCGGACCTGTCTATCTTGCCCACCTTGTCCTCGGTGGATCCCACCATCCCACTTTTACCCGTCTCTCCTACAGTAGCGCAGCCACTAGTGACTACCGTACCACTGTCGACACCCTATGGTTTGATTTCTGCCATGAGTACGAGAGATAGTATCCGGACTTCATTTTTGTCGTGCTTCACACTAGACGTCCGGATTACATTCCCGTCACCCATCCCCTAATCCTCCCACACTTTCATACCCAAGGTTGAGTCTTCTCGAACCGGAGACGATTGACGAAGGATGGAACTCATGGCATTAAGTTGTGGGTTAGTCTCTCTTTACACGTAGTGTATGTAGACGGTGACCGTCCTCCTTATCGAGTCTTCCTTCGTGTGTCCCTTGTGTTGTGTCTCTGTGTCGTCCGTCATAGTAGTACTAAGAATGTTCAAGTTTGTCTAGAGTCATGCATGAGTTAGTTTCTTATTTGTGTGGTTTGATTTGTGTGGCTTGTTTGTGTGGTTTGTGGTCTGTCGGAGTCTGCATGTGTCTTGTGCAAGCTCGTTGATGTCAGTCCCTAAAGAGGCGAGTGGACTCGCTCGAGGAGTATTGGACTAGCTCTACATCTATGCCCCGGATCTAGTCACCTACAGGGACCCAGCGGTGATTCCTAGTGAGTCTTCGAGCCGCCTCCTTCCCCTTGAGAGTGACCCCACCCCGGAGTGTTCCACCACTAGCCTCTTCCCGTAGCAGCATGCGCATATCGAGTATATACGGAATGAGCAGGTGATGATCGCTTGGAGTGGAGCGTACCCGCGCTACTTGGTACGGTGACGGATCCGCCGGAGCTACTCAAGCAGTCCCCCTTTCACTCAACGGGGTCGAGTTCTTCTCACCCGAGGAGAATTGATGGGGACATCGAAGCAAGACCGCTCACATTTTGCTTGCATTTATGTCCTTTTATCTTTGTATGTATACCCTTGTGTTATATGGGTACACAATTGTAAGTCTTGGTAGGTTTATCTGCAAAATGTCAGTAGGTCCAGCAAGGGGGGCCCCAGTCCTTCCCCATTGGTCCACCTAAGCCATGTGGGGTTGGTCAAAGTCCTAGGTGGCCTTCTAGATGGATTGACTAGTCCATTGACACATGGGGAGACAAGTGGTTTAAAATTTCAAAGTAGGCTACCTACCTTATCCCCTTGGTCAAGGGGGCGCCCCCCCTTTTTGGTCCAATTTAATTTTTGAAAAAATGCTATTAGAACTAATTAGTTCTATACCTTGTATGCCCCTCCTAATTCTAGATATGAGGGTATTTTGAGTCATTTTCCATTTATTATATAAGGCATGTATTTCCATTTTTTGTGAATTAATGAGAAGAAAAAAAGTTGATTGCCTTGGAGCAAAGTTGCACCCCCCTCTCTCTCCCTCTGGCTCCTTCCTCCTCCTTCAGCATTTCAGGGTATAGATCCCTTCTATCTTAAACCCCCTACCTCTGATTTCTATCCCGGCCGCCGCCGCTGCCGTTCGTGACGCCAACGAGCCACCGCGAGCATCCTTATGAAGTGCTATCCAAGTTCTATTTTGCTTGACAAAGGCTTACTCCGGGAATTTTAACTCCGAACGCCGACATCATCTATCGCTGATAATTTCAGGGTGAGTTCTAGAGGTCACCACCACATCCCAAAAAAATTAAAAAAAATTGTAGTCATCGTTTTCTATTTTTCCATTTTCGTGCTTCCCGATCCACCAGTTCTGTCTACAGTCTGCCCAGTTTCATAGCAGCCCTGAGTTTCACCCTTTTGATCCCCTTCTTGATTTTTGTTTGAATCCCCAAATTATTGGATGTTCTGCCCACCATCCCCATCCTCCACAAATTTTCGTCAAATTTCAAAAGCCCTCTACCATTTTTTAGAAATTGTGTCTTTCCCCCAAATTTAGTTCTGTTTCAGCTGTCCAGATCCGACCATCCGATACTATAAAATACGTTTTTCCAGTCAAATCTCCACCAAACCTTTCATAAAATTTATTCATGTTTTCCTCTCTTCGGCCTCTACAACTTTCATGAAGGACTCAAAGGCTGAATCGTAGGTCTACATCATGATCAATGCCAACTCTCAGGAAAAAGCACTTCTGCCTTGAGTTTTCTGGTCCTGTGAACTAGAAGCTTGAATATTCAACAAAGGCCATCAACATGAAATTAAAATTTCTTTCTCTGGCCATAGATCTAAGGATTTTGAGTTAGCTTTCCATCGGTACCTCTTGTGCGTCGATCCGACATCGGGAGTGACCGCAGTAGCAGATTTCGTTGGGACGCGCGGGTGTGAAACAACAGTTCAGATCCGTGGGCAGCAACTCCGACGAGTGAAGATCGGAGCCGCCCGGTCTCCGACCGGCGAACCAGCGCACCGCCTTCCCAGGAAGCGCCCCTCCGTCCCCACCACAGTGGTGCCACCCCGGTCCCACGCTGCCCCACTGACCAGCACGTGGGCCCCACGATCGTGCGTACGGGTGCAGCCGAAGCTATGCAAGAAGTTGCCCGTCAACCCGAACCCGCTACTCCCGGGTCCCATTGTGTCGCCCTTTACCTCCCTGCGTGGAGTGGGCATTCATATTCATTGTTGTAATTTAATTACTTACTGTTCCGGGAGTACGAGATCGGCCGGGGTCGTCTTCCCCACGCCAAGCGCGTGGAGGTATCGTGTTCGCTCCTTTACCCGGCATTTGCTTTATTCGTATATACTTGTTTATGCCGCTGCTAGAGAGTATGTGTTAAGTCTGTTAGCTCGATATATTTATTTCACCGCTGCTGCGAGAGAGAGCGAGACCGTCCCGTGACCCGATCCGGGCACAAATTTGTGAGTTGACCACCCTAGCTTACTGCCGGTTTCTCAACCGTGCACGTCCGTACGCTTCCCTTGTTAGGGTCGATCACGAGCTTGCTTAGAGTCCAAGGATCGCATATCCATTTGGAGTCGACTCGCGCGTCCGTCCCGCATCAGTTCCATTTGTTTGTTGCTTCCTTTCATCTCTTAAAAAATAGTTGGTTTCTAACAAGAATTCGACAGCATCTCCCCTTGACCTAGATGGTAAGGGAGATAAAGGGAACGCGCCCACATGGAGTGGCGGAACCCTACAATTTGGGGTGCGTGCCAAGGGTGACGACACCTTTGATAAAACTTCAGAGAACCCGGAAGAAACGACGGATGAGGGGACTCCTCTGGGACTGGCTGGGGGTGCCCCGGGCACGAAAGGGGGAACTGATGGCTAGTGTGCTGGCTAAAAGGGGATGGGAGGCTGGATAGGTGTGCGGAACTAAGGGTGGCCAAGGTGTGCCGAGCTGAGGGGCACAAGGTATGCCAAAGAAGGCACGGGTGTGCCAAGGAAGAGAGGGCTGAGGGTGCACCAGCCAGGTAGGCTGTGCTAGTGAAGGGTTGGCCTAGGGGGGTGTGCACCTGCCAGGAGACTGTGCCGGGTTAGGAGGGCAAGAGGCTGTGTCGGCCAGGGAAGCTAAAGGGGGAAGCGTGCCGGGCTGGCTGCCACCAAGATGTGTGCCGGTGAGAGGTTGGCCCAAGGTGTCTTGCTGAGTGCTGGGGATACTGCACCGGGCCAGAAGACTGGAGTGCACCGGGCTGGGGTCAGCTCATGGGAATGAGGGATGAGGGTTAGCTGGATGGGTTGGAGCTGGAGAAGTGAGGATGACCAGTGGGGGTGTTGGGCTCCAGTGTTCGGAGAGGCAGGAAGGGCACCTCCTTAACCAAGACGGGGAATGAGAGTAGAAGGGCCGCTAGCCATGATCAAGAGGCCGCCGGCAGTGAGTCCCGTGGGGAGGCAACCGACCTCAAGGTCAAGAAATCATCGGCATGAAGGGGAGAAATCATCGGAGGGAGGAGGAAGATGGCGATCAAGCATATACAAAGACCCAAACGGACAGAGACGGTGAGAAACCCAAAGAAGAGGGATTTTCATTCATGAAGAATAGAAGCCATAACCGGCCATGCACATTTCAAAGCACCGAAGTTAAGGATACACGTGGTAGGACAAAAAGAAAAAGGGAATGAAGAAGAGGAAATGGGGGAGTTAGGGTCGAGCAGGGGCGACCGCTCCCTGCTCTTCCCCCTCCCCTACACTACATTCACACCCACACTCCCTGCCTCTCTCTCTTTCTTACTATCTCTCGTCGCCGGTGGTCACCAGAGGGCCTTCCCTCTTCCTCTCTTCTTCTTCTTCTCTTCTTTTTCCTCTGGAGGCGATGGCTCTGTGTCGTGCCTCTCTCGGTGTGTGTCTCCGTCTGTCTCTGTCTCTGTTGTTCGCCGGAGGAGAAGGGCTTTTATACCCCCAACGGCGGGAGCGTTCGAGCACGAACGGCGGTGGCGGGAAGTGACCGGCATTGAATGGGGATTTAACTTCCCCGTCTTCGGTGGCAGGAGGTAGGCAGCGTGTCTTCCTCCCTGGACGACACCTCAGCGAGCCCACTGCGTGCCAAGGATCTTTAGGGCGTGGATGTTAGATTTCATCTGCCAGATGCACGGGCGAGGGCATAGCGTGCCACCGAAGAGCCAGAACACCGCACCGCTAGGAGGCATAACGAATGTGCCACTGGAGGGCTGCCAAAGCATGCCGTTGAAGGGGTCACCACAGTGTGCTGCTGGGGCGCTGGACGGGTGTGCCGCTGAAGGGGCCACCATAGTGTGCCGCTGGGGGCGTTGGCGGGTGTGCCGCTGAAGGGGCACGAGGGTGTGCCGCTGAAGGGGCACGAGGGTGTGCCGCTGGGGGCGCTCGAGGGCGCGCCGTTGGAGGGGGCAACCTGGGCGTACCACTGGGCGGCCTTGGGGGTGTGCCGTGTGAGGCGCCTGGGGGTATGCCGTTTGGGGGTAGGAGGGCGTGCTGCCGGGGCTTGTTGAAGCCCGCTACGAGCACGAGTTGCGGTCCATTTGATTTTCTTCGGGGCCCACGGACTGTGAGCTTCCTGGGGGTTTGTTTCTCTTCGCTCTCATGACTCCGGAGATGACTTCACGGTAGTGTGCATATTCGAAGAATATGGATGGCCAGTCTTCTCGGGGATTTCTTTGCTTGATGTTGTACTTGTGTGAAGCTGGAAGGGACACAGGGGCGTGCAATTTTGCATGTCCACAAATGCCCCTCACCCACGGGTGACGCGGGCGAAGGATGAGCCCAGCGGTGCTTGATAAGTGTCCATTTTTTATAGTAATTCATTGCATGTACACCATTTTATGTGCATATAATTAGGCAATTATGCATATTTCATAGTTAACCTCAACTCCATATTTAAGTTGGAGCTTTCACGTAAATTGATTAACTTGGTGATATTATTTAATAAATTGAAGTTGAGGGCCATGATTCTTCATTGCATAACTATGAGCATTTGATATTTATGTGCACATCATGGTAATTTTTATGGACTAGATTGTAATTATGTGTGTGCAGGACACCGAAGGTAATTACAAAAGAAGCCGGGGACAAAACTGTCATCACCACTTTGACCAAGTCAAATAAAGAATTCAAAATATTTTGGTTGGAGGGAAAAGAAAGTTTAAAATTTTAAATTCAAAGTTTGAAAAGAAGGAATTCAAAGTTTAAGTTTGAAAAGGAGGAAAAGGACATTCAAAGTTTGAAATAAAGGAGAGACATGATGAGCCTTAGGAAATGGGGTGCCCAAAGTCCAAGAATGGGGGTGCCCACCTACTTTTCCTCTTCCCCATGCATCATATTCTACCTAAATCCCAGCCATCCATCTCCTTTTGATACAATCTTCACCCTCCATCTATCCAACTTTCCCTATAAATAGCCCATGACAAGGAGGAGAAAGGGAGTTCTTTTTTTGGTAATTCTCTCCCTCTCCCACCTTCACCATAGGTCGCCGGTTTCTCTCCCTTCTGCTCCTATTCATCTCATGTGTTCTTCATGAAAGTTCTTCATTTTTAAATGATCTACAATTTCTTCTTCTTCATCATCTTCTAATTCTCTCTAGTTTTCAAGTTATTTTTTATTTTTCACTGTACTATCATGTTCATCTACGAATCAGTGTTCCTTTCTCTTCTTCCCATTATTTATCTCTCTTATTTCCATTTTCTCCTCCTTCTGTCTGCATGAAGGTTTCTTATTTTTAAATGTTCTACAACTTCTTCTTCTACCTCATCTTCTAATTCTTTAAGTTTTTTAAGTTATTCCCCGTTTTTCACATTGCTGTCCTGTGAGTTTACTGTTCATCCGAAGTGCTAGAATCTGTTATTCCTTCATTTTGAAGTCTTTATTCTCTTCTTTTCTCTCTGAGTTATTCATAAAAGTTCTTCCTCTCTTCCTCCTCTTCAACTTCTTCTTGGGCATCCCCTAATTCATCTTGTTTTTAAAGTTATTCACCCTCCAAAGGTAGCTTCAACGACGAAGGTGACTTCCTCCCGGCATAGACGATATCTTCCGCAAGGTGGTTCATGATCCAAGGCCAAGAGAGGACGGCGTCGTCATCACCATTGCTGCTACCATCTTCACATCTCAGGCTCCTCTTGTTGTTATTGCTTTTGTGTTATTTTACTTCATTGTAATCTTGTCACCTCTTTGTTGTAAGCTTGTCTTGCTCTTCATGTACTCTTTCTTTTAAGTTAATGAAGAGAGTTGTTCTTTTGATCTAGTTCTTGATCTTCTTCCCTCTCTACCCCATTCTTCTATCTCTTCTTTTCACTTCATGCAATTAATGTCTATAGCATAGGCGCATAATCATAGATTTTTTTAATTAAGTGTTTGGTTTGTTCTTCATTTCACTATTTTCTTTAAGCAAAGTAAAATCACAAGTGTTTTCTAAAGGACTCTAAAATTTTTAAGTCTAAAAATCTCTTCTTCTATGTGGATTCGACCCTTCTCGCCACCCTATTATGTCTTACTTTCATCTAGTGCGAGTTGAAAATTTTAAGATTGATACGCATGTTTTAAACGACGAACTTTCGTGTTATCAGTGCTCGTGGGTGTACCTGATCTTCAGGGTTGTACTCGAGACCTTGACGTCCGGAGAAGACGACGATCTCTGTCTGTGCTTATTGCCTCTACTTG
This sequence comes from Amorphophallus konjac, assembly GCA_022559845.1. Taxonomy (NCBI): domain Eukaryota; kingdom Viridiplantae; phylum Streptophyta; class Magnoliopsida; order Alismatales; family Araceae; genus Amorphophallus; species Amorphophallus konjac. The sequence continues at coordinate 188,986,497 of CM040127.1, read as the reverse complement.
CGTGCACACACATGGACGCCCGTCAGCACATAAGAGTGTGCAGATGGAACACTTTCATGCATGCATTTATCATCACGTATATTATTTATATAGATGCATATATAATATCATCGTATATATATATTCTATGTGTATATAAATATGTATGTATATATATACATATATATATATATTTTTCCCTTTTTTTTCTTTCTCTTCCCCCTTTTTTTTCTTTTCTCTTTTCTTTCTTCTTCTTCTTTTCTTTCCTTTCCCCCTCTTTTTCTTTCTTTTTTTTCTCTTCTTCCCCCTTTTTTTCTCTTGTATTTATTTTTTTTATTCTTCCTTTTTTTCTTTTCTTCTCTTTTTTTAAGTCCTTTATAAAAGGGGCAGGGGGAACGGACGGGTCACCCCCCCTCTCATTTGAACTATCTCTCTCTTTCCCGCGGCAGACGAACCGCCTCCCTCTCCTCTCTCTTTCTTCTTCCCCTCCGTCACCCGTGACCGAGCATCGCCATCCCCCTCTCTTCTCTCGAGCGCCATCGTTGCCATCGTTGTAGCTGGGGTGAGGGCGCCACCGGGGAGGAGCTCCTCCCTCTTCCCCTCTCTTCTCTCCTTCCTCTTTTCTTCTCCACTTCGGAGGGTGGGGTGCCCTAGCCTCCTTCGTCCCTCTCTCCATCATTCTCTTCTCCTCCCTCTTCTCTTCCTCCTTTTCTCTTCTCCTTCTTCTCTTCATCTTCTTTTCTGGGGCCATGGAAGGCGGTGGGGCGTCACCGGTGGTGCTGTGGAGGAGGCCGTCGGAGTGTGCCGGTGAAGGGGCTTAGGCGGTGCGTGCCGGGTAGACCGCGGGAGATGTACGCCGGAGTAGGATGGCACCGAGTGTGCCGGGGAAGAGGACACAGGGTGTGCCGGGTAGCGCTCCCTTGGGGCGTGCCGGGAGAGAGCGCCAGGGGTGTGCCGGCGAGGGGATGCCGAGTGTGCCGGGGAGGGAGAGCCCTAGGGTGTGCCGGACGAGGGCACTGGAGGTGTGCCGGGTAGGGACTCCATCAAGCGTACTGGGTAGAGAGGGGGCATCTTCAGCCGGTGTCACCCCTCGGGGCACACTGTGACTTTGTTGGGGCCGTCACTCCTTGTGGACACGCACCCATGTTTTCCCTTTACGCCTCCAGCTTAGGGGAAACTATGCCGACATTTCATCAGAAATTATCGGGGTCTTAATCATTTCATTTGTAGTAGAGCCCCTTTATGACTTTCTTTTCTTCTCTTTACTTATGGCTTGTTCTGACTTTGGATTTCTTGCACCTTGCAGGTAAATGGCTGCTCCCAGTGGCTCCTCTGCCTCCGCTACTATCGGTGTTGAGTCTGCTCCTCTGCCCATGGTGCCGGCTGTCACGTGGCTTACCATCGAAGACTTGGACCGGGAGCATGCTGAGATAGCTGCATTGGCCGAGTCGTCTGGTTCTGATACTGAGACTATGGACTTCCGCAAGCTTGTCCGGGGTGAAAGCGGACTTTCTTTTGACCGGGATGCGGGGGATTACAGGAAGGACCACCCAAAGGATAAGCACCTCATCTGCTTTCTGAAGCATTTCCGTTCTCCGGAGGGACGGGACCTCCGAGCTGTGAGAGACGCCGAGCGGGCCATCCTGCAGTCCCGGGACAGTTTACTATACAGCGTCCCACGAAGCATTCCAATGTACCTGGTGGGGGAGGCCCAGGAATGGAAACCCATATTATGGATTGAAGTAGTGCTGCCGACAGAAGACAAATTAGTGTGAGCACCTCAGTTCACCCCGGCTCGGTGAGACATGGCTGCCGGGCGGGTCCAGGGCGAGCAACCCAGCTTTGGTTTGTTCTTGGCCCCGCTAAAGTGGGGGTACAGAGAGGAGCCGTTTCTGCTGGACTGCCTGGCCGTCCACTTCAAACACGAGCTGGCTTTGGGTTGGTTTGCAGAGTTGAAGCTCCAAGACGCACACACCTTCCGGGAGGGAGCGGTGGAGTTTACGGAGTACGTGCTGTTCAACTTTGCTCCAATACTGATCCGGGCCGGCATCTACCATAGCGTCTATGCCTCTCGGTATAGCTACCCCATCTTGAAGGGCCTCTGCTGCGGGATGATTGAAGTCTTCAGCGCGGAGACTAACACTTTCTACACGGCAGAAGGCAAGACTTCACTGGATTTATGGAGCCTCAGTCAGCTGAGCGGATTACCCATTGACGGGGAGTCCTATGAAGAAGTATGCCTCCCTGATCTCATCAAGGACGAAACCAATGGGGATGGCTTCTATTCTCTTGGATATTCCTATCGGTACCTTATGAAGGCGTATCGAGAGTTATATCAACTAGCACATGGCGAGAAGCAGCCTCCTCACGGAGATAGGAAGAGGGTTTGTATGACCCTGTGGCTACAATATTTCTATGACGGGCTGAAGCAATATGAAGACTTCCCGTGCATCGGTACCGTCGTCGCCCGCAAGAAGCGTAGCATGGCCAAGACTGACGTGAAGACCCCCTTCAGAGGATGCCGGAGCGGTGCTAATCCGGCGGGGGTTGATCCGCTGACACATTGCGCAGCCTATCTGACGTATTGGCTGTGCTCTTTTGCCATGCCATACGGAGATGGGACAGTCATCCGGCCGGACGCGATCTACCCAGCCTGCCAGATGGCCTGGGGGATTAAATTATCTTTGTGCCCGGCGGCCCTTTGTCTGATCTACAAGGCACTCGGAGACGTGAGCATTCATTAATTCCCGAGGTAAGCTCGGTATGTCTGCCCACTGCACTTTTTCAACACGTGGGTCTGCTCATTGTTCCCCGAGTTTGCTCCGCGGACCCTCCAGGGCTGGGGACTGGTCCCGCGAATGCTGGAATTCGCAAGTGCAGAACCGGGAATGACCTCCTAGCAGTTGTACAATATTCGATGCCGGGTGACGACGGTTCCTCAGGACGCCGCAGGCACCATTCACTTCTGGACGCTGGCCACCCATTTGAGTCCCCTGGTAAACAATAAGAGGGAGTGCAAAGATGACCAGGTGGAGAAGTATATTCATCGGATCAGCCAGGAGACCATTGTTCGCCCGTTGATAGAGCCGGAGCTCAGAGACTGGGCGTTGTCCATCCGCTCGAGTGTGTTGGCTTTCAGGAAGGGGGACACTCTGCTGCGGGAGCCATACTACCCCTTTCGCTTTGGGCGGAACTTCGGATATGACCAGCATATTCCAGTATACAGTGCACAATTCGGCCTGCCTGTACGAAGCCTCCGGGGAAGCCCGACTGCTGAGCACGCCAGGTCCTGGTGGGATTTCTTCTACCGGGCGGACACTGCGACCTTCAGGGTGCCGGCCCCTGGTCGAGTTCCACGGGTGACTGCAAAGTACATAAAATGGTGGAATGCCTGGACGGCCTTTTATCGGTCATGTCGGACCGATTGCTGGGATGGGGCAGAGAGAAAGTTCTTGAGCAAACAATCAATGCCCGTATTTGACATTGACCCGGAGCACCTACTTTGGCTGAGAAATGGTAGAGACAATGAGGTGGCCACATATCTGGCCGCGCGCCGGGAAGCTGGAGGGGCCAGGCCGGCGCCGTAAGCCAAGCTGCCTCCGGTAGCAAAGGATGACTTTAAGGAGACCCTGAGGGATCTCTATCGCATCGGAGGTGACCGTTTGGAGCTTATCAATTACCCGCTCCCCATAGAAGAGGAAGGCACCCCTGCGAAGAGCTGGCATTCGGAAAGGGACCCGATATGCCCGCACCGCACGTTCATGAGGAGGGAGGAGCGGAAGCCCAAAAATTACAAGGACACCACATGGTTATACGTCCTCCTTCGGGTACACGGGCTAAAGGTGGATGACCAGACGGTTGCCATCCTGGGAAAGCGCTTGTAGATCTCATACTATTATGCTGATGGGTGGGGTATGGATCACTTCAACCTCTTCTGCCACCTTGCGTCCAAGAAGCATGCGGACTTGGCTGCCCTCGCCGACCGCTGCCAGAAGATTGAAGACATGTGCTGGTTGGTCCGGGAGGCAGCACGCTGGGACAAGGAGCCATCCCTGAGCTACTGGCCGATAACACTTTGGCTGTATACCGGTCCTCATGGTATTTGATCTTCCCCTTTTCTTTTATTTTCATCCCTCATCGTCACAACCTTTTCAAGGTACTGGATGCTGATCGGATTTTTTTTGCTCTTCCTTTTTAACAGACCACCCCGACAGCACCCAGATGGTGACATACCGGAATCTTCTTCGGCTCGTCGAAAAGCCTCCCTACTTTGAGGCGACACCAGCGGCCCCGACTACGACTCCTTTGCCCAAGGCCGCGAAGAGGTCCCGGGCAAAATCGCCTGTGAAGAAGGCACTGGACACCGCCAAGGCGCCTGGACGGCGGGAGACAAAGCGGAGGAAGACAGAGGCCATTAAGACTTGGATGGCCGTCCCTCAGGTACCCTCGGTCCCATCTTTTGAGGAGTTCGAAGCTGCTCGAGCTGGGCCGATCCAACCTACAGGTTAGACTCTTTCGCCTTTGGTGTTCCTCTGGACTTGTCTTCATTTTGGGACGAGGCTCTTGCATGTGTATGCTTCTTCCTCTTTTTTAGCTGTCGTGGAGGAACTGGCACCCGTTCTTGTTCCTGACGTGGGTGGGGACACGATTGTAGCAGAGCCGACTCCTACTCCGACTCCCCTGCCGCAAGGCCAAAGAAAAATCCAGGGCGAGGTCACCTGTAAAAAAGGCATTGGCTACGGCCAAGGCAGCCGTGCGGCAGGAGGCCGAGCGAAGAAAGGCAGAGGCCACCTCGGCTTCAACGGCCGTCTCCCCGGTACCTTCAATTCCATCTTTTGAAAAGTTCACCGCTGCCCGAGTCGAGTCGAGTCGAGCCAGCCCGCATGTCAGATTGCTCAGCCGCCGGAACTCAACGCTGTTTATTTGTAACTCGTGTAAGGCGCCTTATGTTATGAGAAACTTTTATTTCAGCCACCGTAGAGGGGCCAGCACCTGTCCCTGTTTCTGGCATGAACGAAGCTATAGTTCCTGGGGTAATGCAGCCCATTGAGGAGGTCATCCACGAACCACTCCCCGCTATGGAAGTCAAAGGAGGTAGTTGTCCTTGTCAACTCAATTGACTTTCTTTATCTTTCAGGAGCTCACCGGTTCTAACATGATCTGCCTCTTCTCCTATGTGGCAGATGTCGGCGTAGCAGTTATCAGACTGTTGGGGGCCCGTCTGCACCTCCCGACGATGCGTACGTACGCGAGGAAGAAGTCAAGATCCGGCATACCGTAATCACCGAGCTTGCTTGAGGATGCGCCGATCGTTGACCTCGAGGTGGAGGCTTCCCCTCCGGCGAAAGAGGTGCTTGCCCCGACCAAGTCCTCATCGGGTGAGAAGGTAGATTATGACTACTCTTCCTACGAGGTAGCTTCAGACGAGGGATTCTCCCGGGGCCCCGGGCTTCCTCAGCCGGTGTTGAAGGCTCCCCTGTTGACCGCATCTTTAATTCTAGTGGAGAGGGCCTTTGTAAGTATATGTCTATTCATGCGGGGCTTCCCCCCCCCCCCCCCCCGCGGCCATTCACTGCTCTTATTTCTTTTGTCTGCTTTTGTTTTGCAATCCAGGAGCAATCTTCAGCCGAGGTCGCAGAGGTGCAAACCCTGGATGTGCCAACCACTACACCAGAAATAGCCACTACAGGCCTGGAGAAGCTGGCGTCCTTGGTCGAGGTCCTGCGGCAGGAGGCGGCCCGGGGGACCCTTGGTGCTCCCGTGTCGGAGACCGGAGTGCCGCCACAGGTGGGGGCAGAAGTAATTATGAAGACCGGCTCCCTTCCCTGGATCTTGCCCGGGGTGCTAATTTTGCCTTTGAATTGAATAGGGTGATGCTCCCCAAGGGGCTGCAAGAGCTCCGATGCCGACGAGTGAGCCTCTGGAGGAAGGGGAGATAGCGTTGGAGAGCAGCATAGTTCCGGTGGCCGAGGTAAGCATGGGGACCTCTCAGCTCCTCATTGCCCCTTCATGCTCTGACAATTTGCCTTAGGTGGTGAGTGGCTAACCCTGTTCTGCATGGCCAGGTGATGTCGGCGCCCCAGGAAGCATCTATCGGTTGGACTCGCAAGGCTATCACCAAGCGGAGATCTTCTTTTGAGCAGCGGGCAGCACGAAGGTAGCGGGCACTTCTGGGTCCGGACATGGGGTCCTTGGTGTCTCTTATGTGGACGGGGGCCATCCCGCAGCTCGTGGTCCCGCTCCCGCCTATTCCGAAGCCGATCGTCCCTGAGGAAGCTCGACTTGTGGGGAAGATATTGGCAGTCCTTGCAACGCCCTCGGGAGAGTCCCAGGCAAAGAGGGGTGAAGCTCCCTCTGAAGCAGCATGGGGCTCGACCATGGTCGATACCCTCCCCTCGACCGAGGTCGCGAATCTTGCACTCCCAGCCAATGAAGTGACGACGGACCCGAGTCGGGCTGAGGAGGCGGAGGCAGGAGCAAACCTATCCGCTGTGGTACCGGATTCGGTCCTTGCGGCCGTTCATTCTTCGGACGAGACCGTGGCTTCTGTCCCGACAGTGAAGACGCCATCATCGGCCCTAGGCCTCGCCCCTCCAGTGGGAATAGAGCAACCGCTCATCATGGTGGCATCGGACGCCTCTATTACAGTTTCACCTTCGCCACTTGCGGTGATCGGCCAGGAACTATTTTCCGAGCCTAAAGAATCTGGCCGCTTGACGATGAATCTCCCATCTTCATCAGCAGTGGTGAATGCCAAGCTATGGGCCGCAGTGGACAGCGTCATCGAGTTCAGTCTATCGACCGTGCCTTCAATAGGTCATGCCACTTCGGACCTGCCGGTCCGTTAGACCTTACTGGCGCTGCGAGCCACAGGTGTTTGCTGACCCCTCCGTTACATACAGGGGGGTTGATGGGGACATCACCAGCAATCCCATTTGTTTGAGGATCCCGATGCTCGCCAAGTATGCTTCATCTTGTTCGCCACTTTATTTAGAGTCATATGATGTAATTTTCATTTTCTTATCATGTACTTTTCCTTTTATTTAAGTCCAGTACCTAGGTTAATGAGTCATTTACCTAAGTCTTGAGTCATTATGTTAGTTTGGTAGGTTAATAGGCCCAATTCAATGGGCTAGGCCCATGGGCACCCCCCCTTCCCCTTGGTTTCTTGTCATTAGTCTAAAAGTCATGGACTTATTGTAAATTATGGGATCCCTATAAATAGGACCCCATTTCTTCCATTTGAAGCTAATGAATGATTGAAAGAAAATTTGAAATTCCACTACAATTATGAGAATCTCTCTCTCTCTCTCTCTAAGGGGTGGATTCCCCTCTCTCTCTCTTCTCTCTCTCTCTAAAGGGAGTGAACCCCATTCTCTCTCCTCCCCACCCCCAATTTCAAAATTCCCTATCTCTCTCCTCTCTCCCTTGCCACCTCATCCTCCACATCAGCCCCAACCCTTCATCTTCCCAAGGCTCCATCAATTCCTCCATTAATTTCACCAAGCCCCAAGCACCTCACACCATTCCGAGGCAACCCTTCCTCTTCCCAAGCCACCCCTCCATCTCCCAAGGAAGAATCCCATTTTCCCACACACCCCTTCACCAACCCCAAGCAACCTTTCCTCTCACCAACACACCCTTTCCCATCCCCAAGGTCACATTAACCACCCACCATTAACCACCCATTCAAACCAAGGGAGAGGTTCCCCCCCTCTCTCCCTCTCCACCTAGGCAAACCTGTGCACTCCACCTCTCCCCCCTGATAGCTGCGACCCCAGAACCCCCCCACTCCCTCCCATCACCCCTAGATCCCTTCATTCCCCTTCCCACAACTTCCCCTAGCCACCCCTTGCAAGTTTCTTCCCCTTTCCCACCTCCACATACACTCTACTCTCTCACTCTATTCTCAGGTCGCCAGGGGTTGAGGATCCCCAGGTTTCAGAGTCTGCCCCATCCTCATCTCCAAGCTCCAGAAGTCACACCATATATTTCCGGAAATCTCTTCCAGTCGTCTTCGCAGGCGAGGTGATCCCGCCCCGATCCGAGTTTGGAGCTGCCCGGGAGAGCCGTTCTCCCTCGACTGCGCAACTCGACTCCTGCAGAAGACCAGAGGCCCAGTTAAATTGCGACCACGGCCGCTCCTTTGAGATTTTCGATGTGATTCTTTGTCTTAGGTCTCCTCCTACAAGTCCCCTTGCATATCCAAGAAACGGAGCACCATTTGAAGCCCGAAGCACAAAGTTCTGATTTTTCTACCCAAGGTGCGCAGGTCTGTCCTGTCAGGGCCTGACAGACACCTCTTCACTCTACGGGCTCTATCTCTCTGCTCCGACCTCCGTTTTCCTTTTTTTTAATTGCTTCTCGAAGAGGACCCTCCCACGGTCGTATCAATATAAGCTACGTCACCTTCGAAGCTCGGGAGTGTTCGTGGCAGCTTCATCCTCTGGCTGTAGCATTCTGGAGTCAGTCCAAGCCAGAACAAAGTGGCCCAGTACCAGAGCTGGCCCTAGCCCCTGAAGACATCCAGAAGGTACACCAAAATTCAAGAGTCCTCCCGGGCTAGTCAGCGAGGATTCGGTACAGGTTTTGGCGACTTCTGAGTCCGGTAGAGCCCGTGGCGGCGTCAACATCGACTACCTATCCAGCAGTTCCAGAAGCGGACAGAATCGGCGAAGTCTTCACTCGGTGACTCCTTTAGCTCGCCGTCCAATCTCGCCTGGCCGGCTGACCACCCCTCCCTACGTGGAGGTAGTTTTGGTTGTAATTGATTATCCCTACCCCTAGTCCACCCCCTCTGTGAGGGCGTAGTGCATGTACTAGCAGGTCTTCGGCTGAAGCTTCATCGGCGCAGCGTGCGGGTAAGCCCATGCTTCCTCGCTCGCCCTCGTCTCCTGCCGGGATCGACGTCTTCACGCCGATCAGGTGAGATCCTGGTTGCACTTCTCTGTTGGAATCACTTTGCTTGTTTAGTATCACATCTTAGTGCCGTCGGTCTATGAGTAAGTGCCCGATCTCAAAATATCATCGATTTGAGCGACCACCGCGAAGCGAGTTGAGAGAGCGACCCTACAACCCATGCCCTTGGCGTGCTGGCCGCCAACAGAATTGGGCATCCCAGGCCCTTAGGGGTTCAGCCCAAGCTAGCCCAAATCCCCGGAAAGGCGAGGTCCCACTTCGGACCCTCTCCACCATCGCCGATCCGTCTACGGATCCGAGTGTGCGCTACACGGGTAAGCCCGCTAGAGTGGGTTCGCCAACTTGTTGCTTGCTTGCAAATATAGGTCCAAGGTGCATTGTTCAAGTGGCTTCCACCTCCAAGGGGTTGTGTCACATCAATTTGGTATCAGAGCAAGTTCTAGACTTGTCTCTACTAAGTCTTTTCCTAGGGCCATTACATGCATCACCCTTGTCCACCATCATGACTACCTCATACTTGGCATATTCACCACTCTTAGGCCCATTAGAAGCCTTTGTGTTTGACGGAACCCACCCTAGTATATATCTAGAGTGGGAGGACTCCATAGACCGACACTTTGGGAGGTTCACCCTGTCAGGGCCTATCCAAGTCAACTATGCCAAGAGTTTGCTCTGGCGCCAAGCTAGGAAAGAATGGGAGTACATTGTAGGTTTGAGATAAGCCAAAGGGGAAGCACCCATTGAATCTTGGGTTGAAATGAGGGCCGATCTTAGAAAGATCTACGCACCCCAATCCGGACCTCCTCAACCAACCACTTTTCCACCCCCAACTCCAACCCAAGTACTTCCCCTATCAAGCCCAACCCAAGCCCGTCCATGTTCACCACCCCGGGAGAACCATGAGCTGGCTATCTCCACTCCTCCACCAAAAGACCCATTCCTCCCCTTGGAAGAGGAGCCCATGATCCAAACACCTGATCCCTTGGAAGTAAACACCTCTTCCCTTGGAAGTAAGACCGACCTAGACCCCCTCCCGACCCTCGAGGAAACCCAAGCCCACACCGTTGAGGAGGAGGAGCCACAAAACTCACCCACCCCTCCTAGTCTGGGTCCTCATGAGCCGCACACCGTCACCATAGATGAGTCCATACTCCAATGGCTCAAGCAAAGTCCCACCCTCCTGAGATCAACACCATTGGGATTTCAATCCCAAATTGTTCCGACCCGGTCTCCCCATGTCACTTTACAAACCTTCTACTTCGCGAGAGACTTGGGAGACCTAGTGGATTGCCTATATTGGCAAGTCCACTTGACCGGCTTGCTTGCCATGGGACCTTCGGAGCCTAGCACCATTAAATTTGCCCACCCCACCATTGACTCCATCACATCCGTTTGCACGAGTGGGCATTGCACTATTGAGATTCTTCTATTTCTCCCCTTGGAGGAAGAACCCACTCCGGTCTACTCCCCACCCATTGAGACCCCAAATGCCTTAAACGGTCAACTCACTAGAGATCTTGGACCAATTACTTTGGAGGAGGATGACTCACCACCATATTATGAGGACCTTGAGGATATTGAGATAAACTTAGAGCTCCTTTCCCCCGGATACACTTATGTTGATCCTTTTGACCCCTCCCAATGGGAACCCAGGAACCCATGTGCTCCACCCACATCACTTATCACCCACTCTTTCCTACCCTTACCCACCATGTTGGACCAAGCCCATCTCTCCCAAGACTCAGATTATACCATGGGAGCCATGACTTTGGGCAATACACACTTAGGGATCGAGGAAGTGCCCCACTTCATGATATCTACCTTCCTAGACCCCTTTGACCCATTCCAATGGAGGTCCAAAAGCCCACACATAGGAGACATCTTTGGTACAAAAGTGCATAAGTCTTGGCGTACAACACCACTTGATATGATTCTTAAGTCAGGTCCACTCGTTTATATCACCCACATGTCAAGTAGGATGCATGATTGGTTCATATTCGGGTGTATCGGCCCTCCCTCATTTAACATTGGTCATACACATGTCAAAGGCATCTACAGATATCCGGGTCCCCTGATATTTATCACCACTTTGCATGATAGGTACACTTATGGGTGCCCTGGACCACCTAGGTTGACCAAAGTCTACACGGTATCATTGCATGATAGGTCCACTTATGGATGCCCCGGTCCTCCCAATTCCATCAAAGTCTTCTTGGCGTCAAAGCATGACTGGTCTACATATGGTTGTCCCGGTCCACCTTTACACACCAAGCTTTTCACACCCACACCGCATCATAGTGCATGGCATACGCATTCATGCAAGCATCTAGCAACGAGCGGTGAGGTTCACAAAGAGCGGGCAAAAGCTTGCGAGCGCCACTTGGAATTCCAAGTAGGCAACTTATCGATGGTGACATTGGAGTAGCTCTACCCTAGGGTCACCTCCAACTTGAGGGCACGAGGACTTGGACCTTGCCAAGTTCCGAGTGGCATTGGCAACTCGGCTTACGGGTTGGACTTACTAATGGATTTTGGGATTCACCCCATTTCTCACGTGGCGGATCCGGCACCCTATATGGGCACCGCGGTGGATCCTAGTGAGTACCTTGAGCCTATATCTTCCCTTGTGAGTGATACCCTCCGAGAGCCACCAAAAATCAGCATGAGAGTCCGACGTGTGCACACAGAGGCAATACTAGGCAAGCAGGGTACCATCGCCAGCAAGAGGGTGTGCCCAAGCCACCGTAAGAGGATGAAGGACCGTCCCCTGGTTGCAAACGCAGGGTTGAGTGGGAGGTTGAGGTTCACCCCGAGCTGCTTTAGAGGACCACTTTCCCGGTGGACCCATACTCGACGAAGTCGAGTTCTCCGCACCCCGGGGGTATGATGGGGACATCACTAGCAATCCCATTTGTTCGAGGATCCCGATGCTCGCCATGTATGCTTCATCTTGTTCGCCACTTTATTTCGAGTCATATGATGTAATTTTCATTTTCTTATCATGTACTTTTCCTTTTATTTAAGTCCAGTACCTAGGTTAATGAGTCATTTACCTAAGTCTTGAGTCATTATGTTAGTTTGGTAGGTTAATAGGCCCAATTCAATGGGCTAGGCCCATGGGCACCCCCCTTCCCCTTGGTTTCTTGTCATTAGTCTAAAAGTCATGGACTTATTGTAAATTATGGGATCCCTATAAATAGGACCCCATTTCTTCCATTTGAAGCTAATGAATGATTGAAAGAAAATTCAAAATTCCACTACAATTGTGAGAATCTCTCTCTCTCTCCCTCTAAGGGGTGGATTCCCCTCTCTCTCTCTCTAAAGGGGGTGAACCCCATTCTCTCTCCTCCCCACCCCCAATTTTGAAATTCCCTCTCTCCCTCCTCTCTCCCTTGCCACCTCATCCTCCACATCAGCCCCAACCCTTCATCTTCCCAAGGCTCCATCAATTTCTCCATTAATTTCACCAAGCCCCAAGCACCTCTCACCATTCCGAGGCAACCCTTCTTCTTCCCAAGCCACCCCTCCATCTCCCAAGGAAGAATCCCATTTTCCTACACACCCCTTCACCAACCCCAAGCAACCTTTCCTCTCCCCAACACACCCTTTCCCATCCCCAAGGCCACATTAACCACCCACCATTAACCACCCATTCAAACCAAGGGAGAGGTCCCCCCCCCTCTCTCCCTCTCCACCTAGGCAAACCTGTGCACTCCACCTCTCCCCCTTGATAGCTGCGACCCCAGCACCCCCCCACTCCCTCCCATCACCCCTAGATCCCTTCATTCCCCTTCCCACAACTTCCCCTAGCCACCCCTTGCAAGTTTCTTCCCCTTTCCCACCTCCACATACACTCTACTCTCTCACTCTATTCTCAGGTCGCCAGGGGTTGAGGATCCGCAGGTTTCAGAGTCTGCCCCGTCCTCATCTCCAAGCTCCAGAAGTCGCACCATATATTTCTGGAAAGCTCTTCCAGTCATCTTCGCAGGCGAGGTGATCCCGCCCCGATCCGAGTTCGGAGCTGCCCGGGAGAGCCGTTCTCCCTCGACTGCGCAACTCGACTCCTGCAGAAGACCAGAGGACCAGTTAAAGTGCGACCACGGCCGCTCCTGTGAGATTTTCGACGTGATTCTTTGGCTGAAGTCTCCTCCTACAAGTTCCCTTGCATCTCCAAGAAACGGAGCACCAATTGAAGCCCGAAGCACAAAGTTCTGATTTTTCTACCCAAGGTGCCAGGTCTGTCCTGTCAGGGCCTGACAGACACCTCTTCACTCTATGGGCTCTATCTCTCTGCTCCGACCTCCATTTTCCTTTTTTCTGGTTGCTTCTCAAAGAGGACCCTCCCACGGTCATATCGATATAAGCTACGTCACCTTCGGAGCTCGGGAGTGTTCGTGGCAGCTTCATCTTCCAGATGTAGCATTCTGGAGTCAGTCCAAGCTAGAACAAAGTGGCCCAGTACCAGAGCCGGCCCTAGCCCCTGAAGACATCCAGAAGGTACACCAAAATTCAAGAGTCCTCCCGGGCTAGTCAGCGAGGATTTGGTACAGGTTTCGGCGACTTCTGATTCCGGTAGAGCCCGTGGCGGCGTCAACATCGACTACCTATCCAGCAGTTCCAGAAGCGGACAGAATCGGCGAAGTCTTCACTCGGTGACTCCTTTAGCTCGCCGTCCGATCTCGCCTGGCCGGCTGACCGCCCCTCCCTACGTGGAGGTAGTTTTGGTTGTAATTGATTATCCCTACCCCTAGTCCACCCCCTCTGTGAGGGCGTAGTGCATGTACTAGCAGGTCTTCGGCTGAAGCTTCATCGGCGCAGCGTGCGGGTAAGCCCACGCTTCCTCGCTCGCCCTCGTCTCCGGCCGGGATCAGCATCTTCACGCCGACCAGGTGAGATCCTGGTTGCACTTCTCTATTGGAATCACTTTGCTTGTTTAGTATCGCATCTTAGTGCCGTCGGTCTATGAGTAAGTGCCCTATCTCAAAATATCATCGATTTGAGCGACCACCGCGAAGCGAGTTGAGAGAGCGACCCTACAACCCATGCCCTTGGCGTGCTGGCCGCCAACAGAATTAGGCATCCCAGGCCCTTAGGAGTTCAGCCCAAGCTAGCCCAAATCCCCGGAAAGGTGAGGTCCCACTTCGGACCCTCTCCACCATCGTCGGTCCGTCTACGGATCCGAGTGTGCGCTACACGGGTAAGCCCGCTAGAGTGGGTTCGCCAACTTGTTGCTTGCTTGAAAATATAGGTCCAAGGTGCATTGGTCAAGTGGCTGCCACCTCCAAGGGGTTGTGTCACATCAGGGGTATATACTGCGGTCATGCAGCTGATAGGGGCCCTGCAAGTGATGGGCTGTCCGCTAGAGGAATGGTCGCGACGGGTTCTATTATTATTGAAGTATGTCAACCGTCGCGAATTCCTTGAGACACAAGCCCCCGCCAAATTCATAGCCATTGGCGCCCAAAGGGACGAATATATGCAGGCCTTAGAGGTCCGGAGGGCCAACAGGGAGCAACGTCAAAGGGCCTTGGATGAGTGCAGCGCCAGCATCCATGCCTTGGAGAGCCGGATAGAGAAGCTTAGGGGATGGCTTGCTAAAGCTGAGTCCGATATCACCGAGGCTAAGGCAACCCAGGCCAGGGGGACCGAGGAGCTGGGCATTGTTGAGGTCGAGGTAGCCTCCGTAACAACGGAGCTGGAGCGCCTCGATGCGCAGGAGGGCCGACTGCGCGAAATGTTCGACTTTCCCTGTGTCGGGATCCTTCCCCTCGAGGAGATCTTCCAGGGGATAGATTGAGCGCCGATCCCTTCTATCCTTTTCTTCTTCTTTATTTTCTTCCTTTTTTTGAAAATGTAACACATGGGCATGCCCCGAAGCACATGTAATTTCATCTCTTTTGAAAAGGAATAGAACACCACGGTTTCATATATCATTTCAGTGCGCATGGCATTCACCCCAAGAGATCTCTCTCTCTCTCTCTCTTTTTCTTTCTTATTTCTCTCTTCTTCTATATTTTTTTCTCTATATGTTTTTCTTTCTTTTCTTTTTTCCCTTTTTTTTGTAGTGCCGAAACATGTCGACAGAGTGTAAGTCTTCGCAGTAGTCCGCTTGGGGAGAACAAGGTAGGGATCCACGTTAGTGCACGGGAGAGTGCTCGTCCTTCCAAAAGAGGGACGAGGGGACACTCCACCATGCCAGACGGGCGGATTACCTATCTCGCTACGGTGTTGGAACTACGCACTAGCCTCAGGTGGGGAGCCTCGGTTAGAGATTGGGTCATTCGTCACCCGAAGGGACGGCTAGAGGGGTTTGTTTAATCTATGACCTGAACGGGAGGTCTGAGTCAAAGGGGATATCCACCGCCCGAAGGGAGGGAGAGAAGAGTTTGTTTAATCAATGACCCGGATGAGAGGTCCAAGTCAAAGGGGATATTCACCGCCCGAAGGGACGGAGAGAAGAGTTTGTTCAATCAATGACCCGGACGGGAGGTCCAAGTCAGAGGGTATATTCACCGCCCGAAGGGACGGAGAGAAACGTTTGTTTAACCAATGACCCGGACGGGAGTTCCAAGTCAGAGGGGATATTCGCCGCCCGAAGGGACGGAGAGAAAAGTTTGTTCAATCAATGACCTGGACGGGAGGTCCAAGTCAGAGGAGATATTCACCGCCCGAAGGGACGGAGAGAAAAGTTTGTTTAACCAATGACCCGGACGGGAGGTCCAAGTTAGAGGGGATATTCATTGCCCGAAGAGACGGAGAGAAGAGTTTGTTTAATCAATAACCCGGATGGGAGGTCCAAGTCAAAGGGGATATTCGCCGCCCGAAGGGACGGAGAGAAAAGTTTGTTTAATCAATGACCCGGACGGGAGGTCCAAGTCAAAGGGGATATTCATCGCCCGAAGGGACGGAGAGAAAAGTTTGTTTAATCAATGATCCGGACGGGAGGTCCAAGTCAGAGGGGATATTCACCGCCTGAAGGGACGGGGAGAAGAGTTTGTTTAATCAATGACCCAGACGGGAGGTCTAAGTCAAAGGGGATATTCACCGCCCGAAGAGACGGAGAGAAGAGTTTGTTTAATCAATGACCCAGACAGGAGGTCCAAGTCAAAGGGGATATTCACCGCCCAAAGGGACGGAGAGAAAATTTTGTTTAATCAATGACCTGGACGGGAGGTCCAAATCAAAGGGGTAAGAAGAGTTTGTTTAATCAATGACCTAGATGGGAGGTCCAAATCAAAGGGGTAATCACCGCCCGAAGGGACGGAGAGAAGAGTTTGTTTAATCAATGGCCTGGACAGGAGGTCCAGGTCAAAGGGGATATTCACCGGTGCCAGTAGGGTGGCGGAGCCGGCGTGGTCTATTTGTTTCTTGGTATCCCCGCCGACATGGGGCAATGATTCGAAATGGGGGATCATCTCCCCCTTTCCCTTCTTTTTTCTTCTTTCCCTTTTTTTCTTTTCTCCTTTTCCCCCCTTTTTGTCATCATTTTTTTTATCGTCAACATTTTTTCTTCTCTTCTTTTTTTCTCTTTCTTCTTTTTTTTCTTCTTTTTTTCTTTTCTTTCCCCCTTTTCTTTTCTCTCTTCTTTCTTTTCTTCTCCTCTTTTTTTAGAAAACATGAATAGTGATCAAACAATTCGGACAACAATCGTGCAAATCCACCCAACATAGGGTGAAGGATAATATTATTCATTGAACGGAGGCACTGGAGCGTGACACAATCTCAAGTGTCTTCCATTAAGAGGCGGGAATTGAACCTCCCCGCGGTGGTTGACAATTACATAAGCTCCGCCTTCATAGACTTTTTGGACTACGTAAGGCCCAAGTCAATTTTCATTTAGCTTGCCCTTAGGGTTGGCGGCCATTGTTGTGCCCCTGTGTGGTTTTGATGATGGCTGACACACCATGAGTCACACTGAGGTGTGCTAATTAATTTAGATGACTGTTTGACTGCTTAAATATCTGATTGTTTGCTTGAATAGCTAATTCATGAATATGGCTAGATTGGATTAACGTAGTGGCTAATTGTTCATGCAGTGCGTTGACGCAGTTGGAGATTGGGTTGACTCATTGGTTGTCTGTTCACTAGCTGTGTTGACGCTACAAGGACACTGCGTTGACGCAGTAGTTACTGGTTTACTTGATGCGTTGACGTAGTGGAACAACTGGGTTGACGCCATGCTGCTTTGTCTACTTTTTGGTTGCTCATTAAGTTTTAAAGTCTGTACAGGGTAGTTCATGCATCACTCTATTTGCCAAGTGTATGCATCAGTCAGCATTGCATCTTGTTCATGAAGTCTATACATCCACCGTCTATGTTAAGCTTCAAAGTCTGTTCATCCGATCTTCTCATTTGTGTTGAAGTCCATACATTGGTGGCTAAGTATATACATTGTCTCTTTTACCTACGTTCTAGCCAAGTCTATACAGCCTCATCTTTACCTTCGTTCCAAGCCAAAGTCTGCACATTGGCCAAGTCTACACATCGTCTGTGGCCTACTTAGCTGAAGTCTGTACAGCGTCCGTTGTCTAGAGTTCTTGAAGTCTGTACATCGGACTGTTTCAGCAAGTCTGTACATCCGACTGTTCAGCTTGCAACCAAGTCTGTACATCGGACTGCTTCTTTTGAAGTCTATACATTGGCTCGTTCACTTTTGCAAAGTCTGTACATTAGACTGTGGCAAAGTCTATACATTCGGTTCCTTGGGCAAAGTCTATACATCCAGTTGATCGCAAAGTCTATACATCGCTTCAAGCGCTTCAAGTCTATATAGCCTGCCTTCACGTTCATACTCTATACATCGTTCCTCAAAGGCTAAGTATATACATCCGTCAAACACCTCAAAGTCTGTACACTGGTTTTCACGAGAAGTCTATACACTGGTCTTCACTTGATGTCTGTACATTGGCTCAGACTTACCAAGTCTGTACACTGCCTTTGGGTTCCAAGTCTATACACTTCCTCAGTGTACATACTTATTCATTTGTTGTTTCAAAGTCCATACACTCGTTTCTAAGGCAAAGTCTATACAATCGTCTTTGAGCATCAAAGTTTGTACAGCCTGTCTGTCTTCATGGGTTCTGTGCTTTTAGTGCGTTGACGCACTTGGCTGACTGCGTAGACGCAATTGTGCGTCTTTCGCTTTCTGTCTTGTTCACTGCGTCGACGCTGACACTCGATGCGTTGACGCATTGGCCAGTTGCCAAGGGCGTGAGCATCTCGCTTGAGGAGCTGAGGCGACGCTGCACGATGGAAGCGTTGACGCCTTGGGCTGATGTCCAAAGGTCTTTTGATCAACATCAAGTCTGTACAGCATGAAGTCTGTACACTGGTTTCTCTGGCACGTTAACACTAAGTCTATACACTCAGGTTGCTGAAGGGTTTCAAGTATGTACACTGCATGCTCACTCAACTAAGTCTATACACTCGTTCGCTAACATGAAGTCTATGCATTCGTTTGATAAGCTTCAACTCTATACACTCGATATCAAGCTAACAGTCTATACACTCTATACTTCACACGAAGTCTGTACACACTTTGTTAAACAGTCTGAACCAAGTCTATACATCATCTGATATCTTCTTATGACTGTATGACAGGTACTGCTCGTGAAGCCTATGAAATGCACGTGATCTGAGGTTGCCACCTGGCACGTGATCCGATGATAACGCCCTAAATGCTACAGCTATAAATATTAAGCCACCTCCATCTGAAGACGTATGAAAAAAGAAGGAGAAGGCAGAAGCAGTGAGAAGAAGAAGAAGAAGAAAGAAAGAAGAAGAAGAAGAAAAGAGAGTTCGTGCTGGGAGAAAGAGAGAAGCAGTAGAAGAAGTTCCTGCTGGACCGCGGATCAAATCCAGGCCAGCCAACTCCTGCGAGAGCCACATTTGACTTTATCTTTTCAGCTTTCTGTTGCTGCGTTTTTGTTTTTCCTTTGAACTATTCACTTGCTGTTCTTCCGATCCTCTAGTGTGAGGTCGGGTTCCCTCCGGTGTGGAGGAAGAGAGACTTGCGTCTCCGGTTGCCTTTGACTGGGTGTCATTGGTTGTTTCCCTCCGGTTGAGAGGAAGAGAGGTCCGAGACCTCTAGTCTGCAGGTGACTTGGTGTCACTTGTGTTTCCCTCTGGGTTTCAGAGGAAGAGAGACTTGGGTCTCTAGGATCCCCTCCGGTTTGGAGGAAGGGAGGTTTGGTCCTCCGGTTCTGGGCTTGTGGGTAGCAAGTCCAGGGGTTCCCTCCGGGTCTGGAGGAAGAGAGACCGTGTGTCTCTGGTTTCCAAGTGGCTGGGAGTCACTTGGGGTGTCCCTCCGGTTGGGAGGAAGAGGGGAGGTTGTTCCCCTGGTTAAGCTGTTTGGCAGCATTTGTTGCAGACTGAGTCTGCTGTGCTAGTGTTACTAGTGGAAGCCTCACTCCGGTTGGGAGTGAGGGGTGGACGTAGGTCTTTGGACCGAACCACCTAAAAATCCTTGTGCAGTGGTTTGTTTGATTGCCTGCTTCCGCTAGATGCATGCTAGGACCGTGATTTAATTGATTATCTATATCCTAGAGTTTAATTGAGTTTGCATATCTTATGTTTGATCAATTGTCCACTGATCTTGTTGTTATCATCTCATGCGAATTTTAAATTGGGTAGAATTCTTTGAAAGATCCATTCACCCCCCCTCTGGATCTGTGTTTATCAATCGCACCTAGCTAACAATTGGTATCAGAGAGGTTACTGCTTCAAGATCCAACGATCTGCAGTGATCCCCGTGCTTCTCGGTGCTTATTCCGGTTTGCTGCTCCTTGATTTTTGTCTAATTG
This sequence comes from Amorphophallus konjac, assembly GCA_022559845.1. Classification (NCBI taxonomy): domain Eukaryota; kingdom Viridiplantae; phylum Streptophyta; class Magnoliopsida; order Alismatales; family Araceae; genus Amorphophallus; species Amorphophallus konjac. The sequence continues at coordinate 188,966,797 of CM040127.1, read as the reverse complement.
ATCATAGCCTACAAATGGATCTTCCACTGGTTTTCAATGGGTCTAACTTTGATTCATGGTTCAGTAGTTTGCGTAACTACGTCAATCTAGATAATCCCGATTTGTGGAAGTTAATTACTCATGGTCCTCATAGGTTACCACGAAAAGAGTCCAAATGGACTGGTCGTCATAGATCAATGCATAGAGAAAATCAGATAGCTATAAATCCGATAAAAGCATCCATTAACAAGGCCTTACACTTTTGCCTTCATGATTGCAGGTCTGCTAGGGATATTCTGGACAAGATGAAACTAACTTGCAGAACAGGGAAGGAAAAATGCATGATGGCTGATGGGAGCGACCATAGCAGCAGCCACAGTGATAAAGAAGAGAACGAAGTTCAGGTAAATCCTTTTGCGGACTATACCTTAGATGATTGGGTAGATGCTTATTCCAAGCTGTTAAGATCTAGCAATAAATTGAGCAAGAAAAATAGATCTATGAAAAAATGGTTAGATAGGTTTGAGAATTCTAAACTTACTGGTGAGGACAGTGATACTCTGAAAACTGAAAATCAGATATTTAGAAGACAGCTGATTGATCTTGATTCTATTACTTCAGATCTGGAATATCTGAAATCTGAAAATGCTAGACTCAAAAAACAAACTGAGGAATCTGGATCTAAATCAGTGAGCCTTGAAAATGAAAATAGATTGATTTCTGAAACTTTGGAGACTGTCAGAATAGAAAACTCAGAACTTCAGAAAAGGCTTGAAAATCTTCAATCTGAAGATGAACAAGAAGTGTTTAGTGAATGTCAGACCTCCTTAAGTGTTTTGAAATTTGATGATGAAATCCTGGAACAAAATGGTAAAATGAGACAGGAGATCTGCAAGCTAAAACAGTTAAATACAGCTATGTCTGAGAGACTTATCACTCTTGAAAAAGGGAAGAGTGTTAGCCTGGATAGCTCCGATGAGCTAATGAAAGCTGAACAAGAAATTGAAAGTCTAAGGACTGTTAATCAAATGTTGAAAGAAGATGTTGTTTGCTATAAAAAGAAAGCTGATGAATATGAAATCCATGTATCAAAGCTTGGATCAGAAGTTACAGAATTGAGGAAATCTCTTGAGAAATTTGTCAGTGGAAAAGAAAATCTTGATAAAATTCTTGGATCTAAAGTGAATCTCCGAAGAGAGGGTTTGGGCTACAAACCAATAAATAAAAAGAGCTTTGAAAGTAAGCTTCAAACTTCATTCGTGAGTAGCTCTAAGTCTGGCAGCACATCGAATGTGCCTATTTTTGAATTTAGTGCTAAGAAGAATCAAAATTCCACTGACAGCCCTAAGTCTAAGAAACAAGTTCAAAAATAGAAAAAGAATGTTCATGTTCAGAACAAAGATTCAAGGAACTCTCATGATAAAACTGAGAATGCTGTGCCTAAATTGAACAAACACATTCATGCAAATAAAAAGAAAATTTCATGCCATTACTGTCATAGGTTTGGTCACTTGATGCATGAATGTAAATTGATGGAACAGGATGATAGAATGCATGCTAGGAAGTACAATAACAAAAACAGTCCTGTTGAACAGAAAAGAAAAAGTCATTGTTATCATTGTGGAAAAAATAGGTCATGTTAGTGAACAATGTTGGTTTGCCAAAGGTAAAGGCAAATATTTTTCAAATTCTAATCATGTCAATTTGTATGAAAATCAGCATGTCTTTAAAAGGAACAAAAATGGGTCTAGGGGCCAACACATGGTGTGTTCCACCTGCAGCAAGTCAGGCCATAGGGCGGTTGACTGCTGGCTTAATGTTGGTAGAAGAAATTCCATCTTCTGCTATCACTGTGAGAAACCTGGCCATACAGTCAAAGACTGCTGGCATTCTCAGAGAAAGAAGGTCAACTCTAAATTTGTTAAACAAAGTGTGTTTGGTAGGAACAAATCTGTTCAAACAAGAAAATCCCTCACATGCTTTGAGTGTGGAAAGCAAGGTCACAAGGTGACTGATTGTTGGTTTTCTGACCATCTGAAACAAAGTGGTGGTAAAAATAGAAATATTCATGCTCATGAATTTAGCACACCTGCTTACATGCATAGTAAGAAATTCAGACCGAGTGGTTCATGTGATTATTGTGGTCGGTCTGGACATTCCATGCCTAGTTACTATATGAAAAAGCATGATGATATGATGGCTCAGAAGCTTTGGAAAACATCCCATCAAAATACCACTAACCCTGCAGGACCCGAGGAAACTTGGGTACCAAAATGTGCCAAGTGAGAAACATTTTGCAGGTGTGTCTTGGGAATGAGAAATAAAAGGGGCAAATAAACCAAGACACCCTAAAAAGGTAAACCCCACTCATGCACCTCTCAGGTAAGTCTCTTGACTTTTCAATGAGTCTGCTTAGATGGCATTAGGTATATAGATAGATTTGTTAATTAGTGGTTTAAACATGCATGTTTGCATTTCCATGCAATAGTTGTTGCGTCTGGATATGCTCATTCTGTGACTGCATACATCTAGAATTCATGACTCATGAATGATTTTCAAATGTTTTGAATGCATACCGTCAGGGGGAGCTGCACTGCATATCATGCACATTTGACTAGTCTAATACCCTTCAGGGTCTTCATGCCCTTCATGAGTAGTTAATGCATCTAATTGCATCTTAGAGTGGCATCATTTAATCATGAAATTTTTCAAAAGAAAAGGGAGGGTTTAAGTTTATGCATTTAGTGAGGGGGAGCATTTCTCATTATTCATTCATGTAATTGCATGTGACCATCATACCTTTCATCAAAGCTCATGTCTGATGACTAATACTCACATTCCAGTTTGAACTCTTCAACACCTCTTGAACTCCTTCTGTCCAGCAATCTGATCCATTCTTGGCATATGTGTGGTTCTCTTGAATTCTCTGCTGTCTACACTGATGTAGCTGATCTGTCTGTATTCCAGACTTAGCTATTGATTATGTTCGCTTTGAAGTTCAACTGCTAGCTTGTTCCTATCACTCACATTTCTTGATAGCTCGTCAAGTCTAGTCCAAGCTAATCTGACTAAATTCTAGTCTTTAATGCTGGCTTCTGATTGCTCTCTGCTATTCTCTCAATAAAATTACTTTGTTGACTCCATTGATTTCCTGACAATGTCATTGATTCATCTGAATGAGGAAGATTTTAGTTAGTGCACCCTAGACATAAATCAGACACATTCTGAAAAGAAGATTCTTATATTATACTGGCTTAAGAATGTTTTGATAAATCAAATTGATTTAAGTCTAATGTATTTCCAAAGTTTTGATGTAAAAGTCTTGAAAATATCTGATTCATTCTACTTAATAAATCTTAACCATTTGTCTCATGAACTTCATGCAAAACCTTCTGAAATCTAAAATTTTAAAAGACATGGCTTTCTTTGGTTAAGATACATGTAGAAGGTATTGTTCTTAAACATTTCAAGTGTACTGAGTTTTGTTTGAAAAATCTGAAAACACTTAAAAATTTAAAGCAAGAGCAATGACCTTGGTCACAGAGAAACTGGGTTCTCTATCAATGAAGTAGAGTAAGCCCATGTCATGAAGTGCCATAGTTAACTCTCTTTTCAAAATGCTTGAAAATCTGGCAGAGCAATGGCATGGTTGTGTTAAGTCACTGGGGATTCTGGCCTCCGATCAAGGTGTCTCCTCATGTAAAAAGATACTCCATTGCTAACTCTATTTTCTTTAAGAGGCAATGTGGTTGTCACACTGAGTAACTGGGTCACTTCACCTAAGACGTGTTGTGCCTCATGTAAAAAGGTGTTGACTGAACCAAACTTGCTCAGGAAAAAATGAGTGATGCTCAATAGAAAATTCTAAAAATTTAAAGAGAGGTTCAGTCTCATTTATTTATGTTTAATCTCAATACTATCTTGTGTAACTTCCATAGGAGCCATTGAATTTAAATGAGTAAGATGGAATGAGGTTCAACATGAATAACAAATGAGTTGATGGTTATTCTTTATTAAAAGATGCTTCTGATATGAGTAATGATTTTTCCTGATAAACTTTAAATACATCACTCTTAAATCATGATGGTAAGTTTAAACTCATTCATAATCTATTATAATTGAAGAATCTAAAATTCGTTTATAAAGATTTATGAATTTGGTGTGCAAATGAAAATCCTGCTTTCTCATTTATTCACTGTAATTACAGACTGTGGTAATTCTTGAATACCCATGTGCTTTGCTGATAGATGCTCATCACATCTTTTACTCCATCTAATCAGGGGGAGCTTCCATGTCATGCTGAGTGTTTTTCATAAAGGGAGAGATCTAGTCAGCATTCTTGAGTGTCCCTGTGCTCTTGTTGATGTTCTCCTTTCATCTTATTTGGTTTCAACCTTCAAAATGTTCTGATCATTCTTCTATACAGAGGGAGAAGCTCTTGAAAGGATACATTTGGAAGATAGATGTCTCCAAAGAAAAGGCCTCCTTCGAACCATCAACAATCCAAAGGGAAGTATAACATTCCTGTGCTTTACTGAATTGTTTCCCTCTTTCATTTTTTGATGAAGGCAAAGGGGGAGAAGAATCTAATCTGAGTCAGTGTAACTCATAGTGTTGCCATCATCAAAAAGGGGGAGATTGTTGTGCCCCTGTGTGGTTTTGATGATGGCTGACACACCATGAGTCACACTGAGGTGTGCTAATTAATTTAGATGACTGTTTGACTGCTTAAATATCTGATTGTTTGCTTGAATAGCTAATTCATGAATATGGCTAGATTGGGTTAACGTAGTGGCTAATTGTTCATGCAGTGCGTTGACGCAGTTGGAGATTGGGTTGACGCATTGGCTGTCTGTTCACTAGCTGCGTTGACGCTACAAGGACGCTGCGTTGACGCAGTAGTTGCTGGTTTACTTGCTGCGTTGACGCAGTGGAATAGCTGGGTTAACGCCATGCTGCTTTGTCTACTTTTTGGTTGCTCATTAAGTCTTAAAGTCTGTACAGGGTAGTTCATGCATCACTCTATTTGCCAAGTGTATGCATCAGTCAGCATTGCATCTTGTTCATGAAGTCTATACATCCACCGTCTATGTTAAGCTTCAAAGTCTGTTCATCCGATCTTCTCATTTGTGTTGAAGTCCATACATTGGTGGCTAAGTATATACATTGTCTCTTTTACCTACGTTCTGGCCAAGTCTATACAGCCTCATCTTTACCTTCGTTCCAAGCCAAAGTCTGCACATTGGCCAAGTCTACACATCGTCTGTGGCCTACTTAGTTGAAGTCTGTACAGCATCCGTTGTCTAGAGTTCTTGAAGTCTGTACATCGGACTGTTTCAGCAAGTCTGTACATCCGACTGTTCAGCTTGCAACCAAGTCTGTACATCGGACTGCTTCTTTTGAAGTCTATACATTGGCTCGTTCACTTTTGCAAAGTCTGTACATTAGACTGTGGCAAAGTCTATACATTCGGTTCCTTGGGAAAAGTCTATACATCCAGTTGATCGCAAAGTCTATACATCGCTTCAAGCGCTTCAAGTCTATACAGCCTGCCTTCACGTTCATACTCTATACATCGTTCCTCAAAGGCTAAGTATATACATCCGTCAAACACCTCAAAGTCTGTACACTGGTTTTCACGAGAAGTCTATACACTGGTCTTCACTTGATGTTTGTACATTGGCTCAGACTTACCAAGTCTGTACACTGCCTTTGGGTTCCAAGTCTATACACTTCCTCAGTGTACATACTTATTCATTTGTTGTTTCAAAGTCCATACACTCGTTTCTAAGGCAAAGTCTATACAATCGTCTTTGAGCATCAAAGTCTGTACAGCCTGTCTGTCTTCATGGGTTCTGTGCTTTTAGTGCATTGACGCACTTGGCTGACTGCGTAGACGCAATTGTGCGTCTTTCGCTTTCTGTCTTGTTCACTGCGTCGACGCTGACACTCGATGCGTTGACGCATTGGCCAGTTGCCAAGGGCGTGAGCATCTCGCTTGAGGAGCTGAGGCGACGCTGCACGATGGAAGCGTTGACGCCTTGGGCTGATGTCCAAAGGTCTTTTGATCAACATCAAGTCTGTACAGCATGAAGTCTGTACACTGGTTTCTCTGGCACGTTAACACTAAGTCTATACACTCAGGTTGCTGAAGGGTTTCAAGTATGTACACTGCATGCTCACTCAACTAAGTCTATACACTCGTTCGCTAACATGAAGTCTATGCATTCGTTTGATAAGCTTCAACTCTATACACTCGATATCAAGCTAACAGTCTATACACTCTATACTTCACACGAAGTCTGTACACACTTTGTTAAACAGCCTGAACCAAGTCTATACGTCATCTGATATCTTCTTATGACTGTGTGACCGGTACTACTCGTGAAGCCTATGAAATGCACGTGATCTGAGGTTGCCACCTGGCACGTGATCCGATGATAACGCCCTAAATGCTGCAGCTATAAATATTAAGCCGCCTCCATCTGAAGACGTATGAAAAAAGAAGGAGAAGGTAGAAGCAGTGAGAAGAAGAAGAAGAAGAAAGAAAGAAAGAAGAAGAAGAAGAAAAGAGAGTTCGTGCTGGGAGAAAGAGAGAAGCAGTAGAAGAAGTTCCTGCTGGACCGTGGATCAAATCCAGGCCAGCCAGCTCCTGCGAGAGCCACATTTGACTTTATCTTTTCAGCTTTCTGTTGCTGCGTTTTTGTTTTTCCTTTGAACTATTCACTTGCTGTTCTTCCGATCCTCTAGTGTGAGGTCGGGTTCCCTCCGGTGTGGAGGAAGAGAGACTTGCGTCTCTGGTTGCCTTTGACTGGGTGTCATTGGTTGTTTCCTTCCGATTGGGAGGAAGAGAGGTCCGAGACCTCTAGTCTGCAGGTGACTTGGTGTCACTTGTGTTTCCCTCTGGGTTTCAGAGGAAGAGAGACTTGGGTCTCTAGGATCCCCTCCGGTTTGGAGGAAGGGAGGTTTGGTCCTCCGGTTCTGGGCTTGTGGGTAGTAAGTCCAGGGGTTCCCTCCGGGTTTGGAGGAAGAGAGACCGTGTGTCTCTGGTTTCCAAGTGGCTGGGAGTCACTTGGGGTGTCCCTCCGGTTGGGAGGAAGAGGGGAGGTTGTTCCCCTGGTCAAGCTGTTTGGCAGCATTTGTTACAGACTGAGTCTGCTGTGCTAGTGTTACTAGTGGAAGCCTCACTCCGGTTGGGAGTGAGGGGTGGACGTAGGTCTTTGGACCGAACCACCTAAAAATTCTTGTGCAGTGGTTTGTTTGATTGCCTGCTTCCGCTAGATGCATGCTAGGACCGTGATTTAATTGATTATCTATATCCTAGAGTTTAATTGAGTTTGCATATCTTATGTTTGATCAATTGTCCACTGATCTTGTTGTTATCATCTCATGCGAATTTTAAATTGGGTAGAATTCTTTGAAAGATCCATTCTCCTCCCCTCTGGATCTGTGTTTATCAATCGCACCTAGCTAACAGCCATGGCGTCTCTTCTCTTGACCATGACAAGGTCGCCTTTCTTGAATTCGCGTTCCTTGACAAGCTTGTCGAAGGCACGCGCTATTCGGGCCTGATAGACCTGAATGTTCTGTTGGGCCTGGAGCCATTTTCCTTCCAAACTGGAGAGCTCTTCGAGTCTTCGCTCGACATTGGTCTACCCTTCATGGACAAGCCCGTGCTGAATGGCGACCCTGAGGGAGGGTATCTCCAATTCGATGGGGACAATTGCCTCCGAGCCATATACTAGGGAGAAGGGTGAGCAGCCCGTTGGGGTCTTGTATACGGTCCGATACGCCCATAGCGCTTCGTACATCTTCTCTTCCCAATCCCTTTTGTTGGAACCAAAAATTTTGGCTAGGAGAGTGCACAAGGTTTTGTTGAAAGCTTCAGCCAGGCCATTGGCCTGTGGATTGTAGGGAGTTGACGTTCTCCAATCAATTTTGTATTTTTCTTCCAGCCGGTAGACTTTCTGGTTGCGAAAGTGGCTACCATTGTCTGAGATAATTCGGTCGGGCGTGCCAAATCGGAACATGATGTTGCGGCGGACAAATCTGACCACGATCTCCCCGGTGACCTCCCTTAGGGCGACAGCTTCTGCCCAACGAGAGAAACAATCAGTTGCCGCTAGAATGTACTTGCAGCCAGCGGATGACGCGGGTAATGGACCCACGACGTCTGTTCCCCACTGGGCAAATGGCCAGCTGGGCACAGTTGGATGCAGTGGCACGGGCGACCTTCTGGGTATAGTGGCATGCTCCTGGCACTTCTGACACGACTTAGCGTACTTGCAGCAGTCGTCAAACATTGCCGGCCAGTAGTAGCCGAGCTTCTTTATTTCAATTTTCATTTTCGGCCCGCCTGGTGTGCACCAACTGTCCCGGCATGGACTTCCTTCATAACCCTCCAGGCCTCTTCAATGGACAGGCATTGGAGGAATAGCTTTTGTTTGGCGTCAGCGACAATTCGAAACAATGTCCCATTTCAGAGCTCGTAAGAGTCTTTGGTTCTAATTAGCTTGATCCTCTCTTCTCTCTACTTGGACAGTTGCTGGTATTTGAACCACTACATCAGAGGGTCTCTCCAATCAGGTAGGCTGACGGCTTCTATTGCAGCGACCTCCAGTTCTTCTTCTTCCAATTCTTTTTCTATCATGCTGGGCACTTGGCACTGATTTATCACTTGGATATTGAGCAGTCCATCTGGCGGCACTGCCAACGAGCTTGCCAATTTTGCCAGGGCGTCGGCTTGTGCATTTTCCCCTCTGGCGACATGGCCTATCTCAGTGAGGTAGAATCGATCCATGAGCCCTTTTGCCTTAGTGTGATAAGGGAGTAGCTCGGGTTTCTGGACATCAAATTATCCTTGGACCTGCTTGACGACTAGTAGTGAATCGACGAATACTTGCAGCATTTTAATCTCCATTTGGAGGGCCACTTGGAGGCCGATGATCAAAGCTTCATACTCCGCTTCATTATTTGTGCAAGGCTTGTTGATGCAGCAGGAAGTGTGCACTACTTCCCCATCTTGAGATTTGAGGACGATGCCGGCTCCAGCCCGTACCTTGGTACGTCCAGACGGGGTCGTCTCTGTTCTCGAGGCCCCATCAAAGTAGAGCTGCTAGACGGCCTATTGGACCTGATTCACTTCCAGTGTCTCATCTTCAGGCAGCTCTATGGCCAACGGGGAGTCTTCGGGCACAGGGTGTGCTACGAAGAAATCCGCGACGGCTTGCCCTTTAATGGCCTTCTGCGGCACGTAGGTGATGTCAAACTCCATCAGCAGTACGGCCCACTTGCCAAGACGCCCCTTCGGGACTGGCTGGGAGAGGATGTGCTTGACAAGGTCAGCTCTGGATATCAGGCTCACTTCATGGGACAGCATGTAGTGCCTCAGCTTCTTGACCGCGAAGACCAAGGCAAGGCAGACCTTCTCGATCGGGGTGTACTTAGCCTACGCTCCCACCAATCTTCGGCTGAGGTAGTATAGAGCATGTTCCTTCCCCTCGTCATTATTCTGGGCAAGCATTGCCCCCAGTGAATGTTCGGTAGCCGCTATATAAAGAATGAGCGGTCTGCCTTTGACAGGTGCCCCCAGGACTGGCGGGGTCTTCAGGTAATCTTTCAGCTGGTCGAATGCGTGCTGGCATTCATGACCCCGGTTAAAGGGTGCATTCTTCATCATCAGTCTGTGAAAGGGTTGGCAACGTCCCGATAGGTTGGAGATGAACCCGCTGATGTAAGCTAGCCGACCCTGCAGAGACCTCAACTCCCCCAGGCTCTTCGGGGGAGGCAGCTCCTGGATGGCTTTTAGTTTGAAAGTGTCAATCTCGATCCCTCTATGCCAGACAATAAAGCCGAGGAACTTCCCGCTGGAGACACCGAAGGCGCACTTCATGGGGTTCATTTTCAGCCCGTATTGTCGGAGCCTCTGGAAGACGATTCTAAGGTCACTAAGATGATCGCCCCTTTTCTCAGACTTGATGACCAGATCATCGATGTAGCATTCGACCTTGCTATACAGCAGCTCGTCGAATATCTTGGTCATCGCCCGCTGGTATGTGGCGCCAGCATTCTTGAGGCCGAAGGGCATCCTCTAATAGTGGAATATCCCTTTAGGCGACCTAAAGGCTGTGTGAATTCGGTCGTGGTCGGCTATCCAGATTTGGTTATAGCCGGACGATCCATCCATAAAAGATAAGGCCTCGTGGCCAGTGGTTGCATCAATCATTACCTCGGTGATGGGCACCGGGAAGTCATCCTTTGGGCAGGCTCTATTCAGGTCGCGAAAGTCCACGTAAATCCTGATCTGTCCATTCTTCTTCTTCACCGGCACGATGTTGGCCAACCAGGTAGTGTATTGGTTCTCTGCTACAAAACCGACATCTATGAGCTTGTCGACTTCCTTGCAGATCTGATTTATCAGTTCCGGCCTCATGCGCCGGGGATACTGTTTCACCGACTCCATCTTGGAATCAATAGCCAAAATGTGCTGAGTCACGTCAGGGCTGAGGCCAGGCATTTCTTTGTAATTCCAGGCAAAGCAGTCCCAAAATTCTTGCAGCAGCTTCACATACTGGTCCCTTTCCTGAGGAGGTACATGGGCACTCAGGAAGGTCGGCCTGGGATCACTCTCTATGCCGAGGTTGATTTCGACGAGTTCATCGATGGTAGCCTGGCCGCCATCTTCAATTTTCGGTGGTGCCGGCAGCAGGTCAAAAAAGTCTTGATCTTCGCCATCCTTGGCTTCGAGGACGCCATATGCCTCCTCTTGTTCTGCCTTGCTGGGTGTGGAGGTCGCACTCAGTTCACAACCCTCTTGGGTCGGAGTTGATGGGCCCGAGGGGCTCCCTGGCCTGGAAGGGCATAGGGCTGTCCCAGGGTCTTCTGAATAATCATCATAGATAGCTTCGGTGGGGGCCGGGGTGGTTGCTAACCATGCTTGGGGCCTCTCCGCCATTGATGGCTGAGGTTGTTCATCTCCTGCTGCATCTTCAGACTCTTGGTGCTGGATTGATATTGTGTAAATTCCCCTTTTGGGGCTGCCTGTCACATGAGGGCGTGGCGGGGCTACCACGTAGTCTCCCATTCTGAGCTCGTCCCTGTTGATCAGGTCCTAAGCAATATCTTTGAAGATGTAGCAGTCTTCAATTGGGTGACCCAATATCTGGTGGTAGGGACAAAACATAGGGTCGCCGCTTCTTCGGGTATCTTGCGCCCTCTTGGACTTCGGGAGGGAGACTTTGCCGTAGTGACAAGCCCTGTCGAAGATCCCTCGAGTCTTTTCCCTTGGGAAGGAGTACGGCTTCTGCAGCTTCTCTTGTAGTGTAAAGCCTTGCCTGATCGGTCGCCTGGCTGGAGAACCGGCTAAGTTCCCTGGCTCCCTCTTTGAATGAATGGAGGTGCCGGGACTGGTGTTCCGGGACCGGGATGTGCCTTCATCTCGCGGGCGGAAAGAGCCTTTGAGCAGCTCGGACACGAGTGCCGTTAATTCGGTCAGTCGAGCCTTCAGCATCTCGATCTCCCGTTATTGCCTGTGATACAGAGCAAACAAGACGGGATCGTATCGGGGAGGACCTGAAGCATGGCCCACGCCACCGCTTCTGGCTTTGCCGACAGGCTGGGGTGAGGGCACCCTGGGGGTATGATCCCTTGAGGTTGACCCTTCAGAAGAAGGGGGAGCATTCCTTGTGCAGTCGTGGTGGAGAGGGTTCCAAAGGAACACTTCTTCATCTTGCACCTCCTCAGCCGGAGGCCTGGGATATGTACCGCGACGGGCTTCCCGCGGGTCTGCAGCTTCGGCGGGGTCGTCACCGGACGGGGCCGAAACCGATATAACGTCAGTTTCGTAATAATCTTCTATTGAAAAGCCCAGACTGGGGTGCTTGGTGATTTGCAGCAGCCTACGATCCAGGTTCGGTGGGTTCCACATCCTTTCGAACATTTCCTTCTGGCTGGAGGGTTGATAAAGGGGGATCCTTTATTTTCTAACCACTTCGACTGCCCGGTCAGTCATGTGAGGAAGCCCCAAGATGGGGACATGCGGGTCATGCAGTTCGTCAGGGAGTCGGCAATCATCATCTCTCCTGACTGGCTTTTCCCCGACCACATAGAAGATAGTGGGTGGCCCTTCAGGGTTAGGCACTTCAAAAATTCTCAGCTGCTCGGCTGCTTGGCAGCCGACTTCTGCTACGGGCTTGATGATCCCTGGCGGGACTCTAACATCCTCTAGCAGGTCTTCGAGACAAGGTGTCCCCGGTGTAGGATAGATGGCGGGAGGAGCCGCCTTAAATACTCCTCCTTCTTCTGCAATGAATGGTACATGTGGGGAAGCCACATAGCCTGGGGGCGATGGAGGAAACCAAACACCTGACTCCACCTTCTTCTTTCCTATGTCTTGAGCGGCTTGAGGAGCTTGCTTCACCTTCTCAAAGTATAGATTGGCATCTGACAAATGACACTCAAACACCTCGAACGGGTGGAGATCAGCGAAGATTCTGACTTCTTTCCCCTCGCAAGGGTACTTAATGCATTGGTGAAGGGTGGAAGGTACCACGCTGTTCTGGTGGAGCCAAGGTCGGCCAAGCAATGCCTTGTAGGAGGTGTTGGAGTTAATGACGTGGAACTGAACCTTGGTGGTGAAGTCATCAAAGGTCAAGTTGAATTCTGCAACCCCCATGGGTACCTCGCATTTCTGGTTAAAGCCAGCAATCTTGACGTTCCTGACCTCGACCAGGTGTACATCAAAGTAGTGTTTCTGGTACACCCGATAGGGAAGTATGTTCACTGCCGCTCCCGGGTCAATCAGGACCCTGTTGATAGGCTGCCCATTCACCTGCCCCTTCATGTAGAGCAGCCTGTTATGACTGCAGGTGGGTAGAAGCATGTCATCCTCTGTGAAGGCCACAGCCACTTCAGGTGACACCTCTGCCAGGTAGGCTTCAAGTTGTGCTGGCGTCTGGAGTGCGGCAATAATGGCTTACCGTGTTTCTTCATCTAAGGACAGCATCTCCCAGACGGTGAACCGGGTCGGGATCTTCTTGAGATGTCTGACTATCCACTCGGCAGCCCGCACTTTGAGTAACTTCATCACTTCGAGCTTGCTACGCCTGCCCCCACCTTGGACCTGGGGTGCTGGATCAGAGGGTGCCTCCTTTGCTGGTTCTGCCGCAGCCTCTTGAGCATGTGGGGCCTGCTGGGCTTCCTCCTTTTCTTGCATGAATTCAGCAAGGTTCGGGACGCCGTCAAATTCCTCCCCTGGCTGAGGAGGGGTTGCCGCTGGTGGATCCGGGAGGCTACTTACTTCTTTGGTGGACTGGGACCCTTGGGGGCGTGCCTGCCTCTCCGTTCGGGCCAGTAGAAATTCAGCGAATGAGGGAGTGCCCCGGCTTCTGGATCCTTCGGGATATAGACCCGATGGAGGAGGGATCTCCGTGCCTCGAACCTTGGGCTTGGGGACTTGGTATGGCTGTTATCCCCTGAGCATGATGTTATGGTCAGCCTGAGGAGGGCGTCCCCACTTCCTTCCCGACCTGGTGGCATGTTGGGAGGTGGATGTTTCAGCTTGATTCACCTCCGCCGGTTCATGGGGTAGCTCTTCTTCTTTTTCTTCCAGGGAGAGGGCGGTGTCAAACAGTGCCGAGAGGGTATTGCAGGCAACGATGACCTTCTTTTTCTTCTGATTCCTGGGCCTTGTTTTCTTTTTCTTCTTTTCTGCAATGGCCGGTGTCTGCTCCTGGGGGAGTTCACCCCACAAGGAAGGTTCTTCTTCTGCCTTAGCTTTCGCTCTTGGAGCCAATTCGAGTGACTTGAACTCCTCCAAGGGGACATACTCTTTCAGTTCCACAGGCTGGATTTCGGGCTGTTCATAGTCTTCAAGCCCGTCAATAATAGCCTGGAGTCTTTCAACCGTCGGGCTGGTTTCCTTGTGTACCCGCATCGGGATGTGCTTCTTTTTGTTGTGAGTCGGCCACCTCATGACTAGCCGAGGGGTTGTGTCATGCCAGACGGGGTTCACCGGTGGCGATGCTGCCCGGGGTGTCACACCCCTCACATGAACTTCTGGGGTGGGCCGAGGGGTCTGCCTTCTTCTATTATTCTTATGTCACGCCCCGTACTCTATACCATCGAGGTATTGTCTACTTTGACCTACCGATCGACGGTTTTGTCCCTTTCTAACAGTGATCGGCTCCAGAATGGAGGACTTCCCGAGCAGGTCACCCATCTCAGTACTACTCCCCATTAAGCATGATTAACTTCGGAGTTCTTTTCAAGAACTGAGCCGATACTTCAAAATGCGCCTCGGTGATATAGAGTATAACTTAGCTATATTTCAGTGTGTTATAATCTACCCCTCTTATATAGGCGATGTCCTCGTCGCTGGGCACATTTAGCACGCAATCACGCAATCAAGCCCCCATGCAGGTAGGACTCTAGAGGTGGCTCCCACTATGTAGCACTTTGCTCCATTACAGACTCAAGAGGTGGCTCCCATAGCGTAGCACTTTGCCCTGCATGGCACTTAGTTCCCACACTTCTGGCTGGGGTATAGCTCTAATACCATTCTGTCACGTCTCGTACTATATACCATCGAGGTATTGTCCGCTTTGGCCTACCGACCTCACGGTTTTGTCCCTTCTAACAGTGATGGGCTCCAGAATGGAGGACTTCCCGGGCAGGTCACCCATCCCAGTACTACTCCCCATTAAGCATGCTTAACTTCGGAGTTCTTTTCAAGAACTGAGCCGATACTTCAAAATATGCCTCGGTGATATAGAGTACAACTTAGATATATTTCAGGGTGTTATATCTTAGGAACAGCTTGCCAGCCCCCCTGGCCACACCGTGCCAGACACTCCTGGGAGTCCTACGTTCGCTTTTCCCCCTCTGGTCTTGCCACACCGCCACTATCGCCACCGTCGACGGCCCCGGCACCAGCCGACAACGCCCCCGAAGCCGCTGCTTGCATCTGCCGGTGGCATCGCTGGCCCTGTTCCTCTCTGTGGCCGCTGAGATCTCTCACCACAACAGGCCACCGCCAACCAGTGCTGCACTAGGAATGCCCGAGTCGTTCGTGGTAGCCCTTGCCTCCTCCGATATCACCCCCCCTTCCTTCTTCTCCCGCCTCAGACCAACACCGCCACTCTTTCTTCGTCTTCCCCCTCCCCTCTCCTGCCCCCACCTCAGCCGGCTGCCACCACCATCTTCTCCCCTCCTCTAATTTTTGCCTCTGGCTATTCAAGCTTACTATGGTCTATGAATTGCCATGCCACCTCCATATTTCAGCACCGTAGTTACATCCGTTCATGCACCTCATCCATACATGTGGGGCCCACAGGTAGCTTATCACACCAGTGAGCGTCTGTTTTTGTTTGTATAAAACCACAGAAATTTTACTACCATATGTCAGTTGCATCTTATTTTTGATGTTTTGGATGAAGTGTCAATGCACATGCTATTAACCTCGTAGCACGGGACTTTGAGTTCCAGTTTGGCTATAACTATAAGACACTTTGTATACTTAGAAGTGAGTATGTTTGTTCCACTTACGTCAACTTTTAACCCAACCATGTCTCAGAGATGGGTACTAAATGATTTCTTAGTTTAAGCTCATATGACATAGCTTGCATGCTTCAGGAGCACACAATACACAACATTTATAATTTGTCAAGACATGTTTCGAAACTCATAATATATTTAGTTAAAAATAAACCATTTGAAACCATCAAGTTGAGTTTTTGTTTATGTTATTACTCTATTTTTTATTTTGGGCGATTCACTTCATAATTTTTTCTGAAGCTATGAACATATCATTGTGATAAATCTATCATTGGAGCATTGAACTTCACTCAATTTGTTGTTACAGTAGGGTGATTTTTCATTTGTGTGATTTTTCATTTGTCTAATGGATCTCTTTACATGATGCTACATGTATGTCTGAAAAGGGACCATGAACATTCTAATTTTTCCTTTTGTTGATTAAGTGATGTTGATAAGTTGAATAATGGAGATGCTTGCATAATTTGGAAGGATTTTGCTTCTATTGTTTTTTAACGATTTATCATGTCAAGGAATTGTCTTTTTACGATCAAAATTAAGTGCTTCTGTTCGAAATTTCTCCTAGGAAGAAATGAGCCCTTTGTATCTTCTGCTATTTTACTGCGTTTCTTTCTGATAGATGTTGCATTGATTTGTCCAGATATATGGTGACATGCTATTGTCGTGACCTGCGGTGTTTACAATTTATTTTTTTAACCTCTCATGCCACCTTTAATTTGCAGCTCCATACCCTCCTATCTATCCACATGGTGGAGTTTATGCTCATCCTTCAGTGCCTCTTGTAAGACATTTACATGGGATTGTTTACCTCGATTTTTTATTCTACCAGCAAGTTTTGAGGTGTACATGATAAGCTACAGTATGATGTGAGAAAACAAATTAAAGTTTATTATGTTCACTAGAGCAACTGCCAGACTTTACTCATCATAGTTTCTTCAGGTACCTGTACAACCCAGAGACGAGGGTGTGGACGCACTTTTCGCTTAACAGGTATTTTGGTTCGTTCGTTGGTTTATTAAGTTGGTGGGCGTGCCAATCACGAAGTGACGGTTTATTCGGACTTCGCGGAAGCCCATGGTGCGCTCGATCTGACTCGATCAGACGATTGTGTGGTTCATGTCGGGACCAGATCCCGTCGTGCCATCAGGGTCACGACGTCATTTACATCCCCCATACGAGGGAACACCCTTGATTAATTGCCGAAACTAGGGGCCCTGCGGCCTAAAAGAATAATACTAACTGCGCAATGGTAAGGAGGAATAAATCACACTAAGGATCCGCATCGGGATAAGAGGCATCGGCCATGTCGGTCATTCATGGACCTTTTCATGTTCGGACACATGTCCATAATAGAAATGCGACGGAGACCGGGGTGAACCCGTTCAAATGTCTGCCGAATGTACGACAACTTTAATAATGTCTCGGAAGGGATCCGGCCTGAGAAACGGGTCCGGTTTAATCAGAATGTCGGCCTGAGGCGAGGTCGGGTCATGGCCATGTCGGGATAATTCCCAAGACTCAGGCCCGGCCTACGAGGGCAGCATTATTGTTCCTTCAGCACCGGGCTACGGGGAGAGACGGGGCTGCACTGTGGATTATTACTATTTTTTTATCTGGGTTTCTAATTATATTTTTTTATTACTTATTTCCCTTTTATGCATTTTTGGGTGATTTTACTATTTGCTTATTATTATTATTATTACTATTCTTGATTACACATCTATCCCATTTTTGTTTATTTGTTATATGTCTAGATTTATTTATTCATCATAACCCCCTTTTATCATCATCAACATTATTATTATTATCAATATATATATATATATATATGTATTTTTTGTCCGTTTGTTGTTTTGGTCATTATGGTCATCATATTTCCCTTTTTTTGTTTACACACATTTTTTTATATGGAAGAGTGGGCCGTTGGAGGGCTGAAGAGGTGTACCGGGCGAGCTGGAGCTAGTGTGCCGGCGGAGGCACCAAAAGGGTGCACCGGGGAAGGCAAGATGGGTGTGCCGGTGAGGGCCCGAGAGCAGGGGTCTACCGGGCTAAGGGAATGGGGGTGTACCGGGGAAGAGCACAGTCGGGTGTATCGGGCTGGGATGCAAGGGGGGTGGCTGAGTGTGCCGGTGAAGCCCCGGGGCAAGGCGTGCCGGTGGAAGCTGGGATGGGTGGTGTGCCGGGCTGAGGCGAGGGCAAGTGTGCCGACCGAGGGTGTTGGGGATGTGTGCCGGGCAAGGCACCAAGGGAGTGTGCCGGGCCAAGGGCAGTGAGGGGCCCACTCCTCCTCAACTTCTTGTGCTTTTCTCTTCTTCTCTTCATTGATTTTATACCATCTGTATGGGTTTTCTCTTCCTTTTCTCATAGTCGTTTTCCCTTTCTTCTTTCTTTACAGGACGAGTATTCAAGCTGCTCAGTTGTCGTTCGGCCCGGTTCTCTTTGTGTTATCCATAGTTCTCTTGCCTTGTTTGAAGTGTTTTGCCGTTGTTTGTTTCATTGGTTTGTTGCTTCCTTTAGTCTTTTAACGTGTTATCATTCCATTTGTTTGTTGCTTCCTTTTGTCTCTTAACACATAGTTGGTTTCTAACAAGAATTCGGCAGCATCTCCCCTTGACCTGGACGGTAAGGGAGATAAAGGGAACACGCCCACATGGAGTGACGGAACCCGATAATTTTTGGTGCGTGCCAAGGGTGACGACACCTTTGATAAAACTTCGGAGAACCCGGAAGAAACGACAGATGAGGGGACTCCTCTGGGACTGGCTGGGGGTGCCCCGGGCACGAAAGGGGGAACTGATGGCTAGTGTGCTGGCTAAAAGCTGATGGGAGGCTGGATAGGTGTGCCGGACTAAGGGTGGCCAGGGTGTGCCGGGCTGAGGGGCACAAGGTGTGCCGGGCAAAGAACGCACGAGTGTGCCGGGGAAGAGAGGGCTGAGGGTGCACCGGCAAGGTAGGCTGTGCTGGTGAAGGGTTGGCCTGGGGGGGTGTGCACCGGCTAGGAGACTGTGTCGGGCTAGGCGGGCAAGAGGCTGTGTCGGCCAGGGAAGCTAAAGGGGGAAGCGTGCCGGGCTGGCTGGCACCAAGAGGTGTGCCGGTGAGAGGTTGGCCCAGGGTGTGCTGCTGAGGGCTGGGGAGACTGCACCGGGCCAGAAGACTGGAGTGCACCAGGCTGGGGTCAGCTCATTGTTGTGCCCCTGTGGTCATTTGAGTCATCTTGTTGTCACTTGGGTCATTCGACATCATCCTGTGGTCATTTGAGTTATTTGATATTCTTTGTTTTGATAATGGCTAAACACTATAAGTCATTGATGTCTTACCACTCTTATATGACTAAACTACTTGATGTTCTTTCATGACAGATATGCCAAGGAATGGAGTGGAGATGACAAAAGTGAAAGCTCAATGATTGCGCCCTCGCACGCGGATCGACCTGCGCGGTCAGGTCACGGGGATCAATAGGAGCGATATAATCAATAGAAATCTTCAAGATAGGCAAGGTTGATGCCACGATGAGAACGGACTGCTAAAGGACTCAAGCAACGGAGCTAAAGAGGTTAACGGACCGACTTGAGAAAACCTGGGGTCTGCCCAGCTGGCGGTCGACCGCCAGCACAGGGGCGGTCGATCGCCCCAGCCAGCAGCTCCCAGTCTGCACGAGTCTCAGTGGCGGTCGACCGCCAGCCCAGTAGCAGTCGACCGGAAATTCCAGGGACCATCCGTTTACAGCGTTTCTCAGTAGCGGTCGACTGACAGCTTCTGCAGGTCGACTGCCAGCCCCGAGCCTTCAATGTTGACTTTATTTTCCACTTGGAGAAGAGCCCATTTCCTTGTATTTGTTTAACCCCAAAGTCACCCAATCCCCCATGGATTTTGGATCTGGTCTGAAGGATGTCCAAGGACCATTCAAAGTCTATAAAACCAACACAAGGAGGGTTAGAAACTCTAATGCTTCAAGGGGATTCAAGGGAGGCTACAAGGGTGTGTTCAAGGGAGGGGAGTTCGAGTACTGTAGCTGTGAACAGTACTACGGGAAGAAGCTTCTTCATCCTCAATTGATTCATGCTTCTTCAAGAGGAGATCAAGCCCAAGCCAAGAGAAGATAAAGCTGCATCCTTCATCTTCTTCATCAACTCAAGAAGATCAAAAGGAAGATCGAAGCTACATCATAGTCTTCTTCATCAACTCAAGGAAGATCATCTCTCATGGAAGAAGACACCATTGAAGCATCTGATTCAAGCTCCAGCAATCTCAGACAATATTTTTCTTCTTTAGCATATTCCATATCTAGTTTGAATAGCTTGATATTTGTTCTCTTTCCATTTCTTTCAAACAATCAAAACTGAAGATCGTCCCTACCGGTGGTTAGTAGGAAGGCAATCGGTGGTTTTTCTGATTTGCGGTTCAGTGCGTGGCACTAGTGGAGCCTCACCGAATTTGGTGAGGGGTGGACGTAGGACTGGGGATTCAGTCCGAACCACCTTAAAATCCTTTGTGTTGTGGTTTGTTTATGTGATTGCTTCGTTCTAGATGCATGCTTAGGTTCAAATCGATATATTAGTTGCTCATCTTGCCAAGCAAATCATAGTGTTCTTCGATAAGCTAGTTATATTCCACTGCGATTTATTTTATCTAGCTATATAGAGGGTTGCATTGCGAAAAGAGGGGCAGATCTATTCACCCCTCCCCTCTAGATCCGTTGTCCACTACTCAACACTCATGGGAATGAGGGCTGAGGGTTAGCTGGATGGGTTGGAACTGCATAAGGGAGGATGACCAGTGGGGGTGTTGGGCTAGGGTGTTCGGAGAGGCAGGAAGGGCACCTCCTTAACCAAGACGGGGAATGAGAGTAGAAGGGCCACTAGCCATGATCAAGAGGACACCGACAGTGAGTCCCGTGGGGAGGCAACCGACCTCAAGGGCAAGAAATCGTCGGCATGAAGGGGAGAAATCATCGGAGGGAGAAGGAAGAAGGCGATCAAGCACATACAAAGACCCAAACGGACGGAGACGGTGAGAAACCCAAAGAAGAGGGATTTTCATTCATGAAGAATAGAAGCCATAACCGGCCATGCACATTTCAAAGCACCGGAGTTAAGGATACAAGTGGTGGGAGAAAAAGAAAAAGGGCATGGAAAAGAGGAAATGGGGGAGTTAAGGTCGAGCAGGGGTGATGGCTCCCTGCTCTTCCCCCTCCCCTGCACTACATTCACACCCACACTCCCTGCCTCTCTCTCTTTCTTACTATCTCTCATCGCCGGTGGTCGTCGGAGGGACTTCCCTCTTCCTCTCTTCTTCTTGTTCTCTTCTTTTTCCTCTGGAGGTAGTGGCTCTGTGTCGCGCCTCTCTCAGTGTGTGTCTCCGTCTGTCTCTGTCTCTGTTGTTCCCCGGAGGAAAAGGGCTTTTATACCCCCAACGACGGGAGCGTTCAAGCACGAACGGCGGTGGCGGGAAGTGACCGGCATTGAATGGGGATTTGACTTCCCCGTCTTCGGTGGCAGAAGGTAGGCAGCGTGTCTTCCTCCCTGGACGACACCTCAGCGAGCCCACTGCGCGCCAAGGATCTTTAGGGCGTGGATATGAGATTTCGTCTGTCGGATGCACCGGGCGAGGGCATAGCGTGTCACCGAAGAGCCAGAACACCGCACCGCTGGGAGGCACAACGAGTGTGCCGCTGGAGGGCCGCCAAAGCGTGCCGTTGAAGGGGTCACCACAGTGTGCTGCTAGGGTGCTGGACGGGTGTGCCGCTGAAGGGGCCACCATAGTGTGCCGCTGGAGGGGCTGGCGGGTGTGCCGCTGGAGGGGCACGAGGGTGTGCCGCTGGGGGCGCTCGAGGGCACACCGTTGGAGGAGGCAACCTGGGCGTGCCGTTGGGTGGCCTTGGGGGGTGTGCTGTGTGAGGCGCCTGGGGGTGTGTCGTTTAGGGGTAGGAGGGCGTGCTGCCGGGGCATGTTGAAGCCCGCTACGAGCACGAGTTGCGTTCCATTTGATTTTCTTCGGGGCCCACGGACTGTGAGCTTCCTAGGGGTTGGTTTCTCTTCGCTATCGTGACTCCAGAGACGACTTCACGATAGTGTGCATATTCGGGGAATCTGGATGGCCAGTCTTCCCGGGGATTTCTTTGCTTGATGTTATACCGATGTGAAGCCAGAAGGGACACAGGGGCATGCAATTTTGCACGTCCACAGAGGGCAAGTTTAAAAGAGAGAGAGAGAGAGAGAAGGTTTGATGGCAAAAAGAGCATGCATGTTCTCTATTTAGGTGCAGCTGCTTCCATACTACAAATTAAGAGGTGCAAATGATATTAGATTCTAATTGAAGGCATCATATGTTTGTCATAAATTGCAAAACATGTTTCTTATGCATGAAAGTCCTTCAACGGTGAGGCTTTCCAGATTCTTTCTATGTTAGATATGTTATGCCTTACAGACAGAAGACAAACCTCCATGTCTTTGTTGGTATTGGTTAGTTTTGGGTTGCTAATGCTTTATAGATTTCTTGCCTCCCTTATGAAAGTTCTTTATAATTTTGACATGCCCATTGGTGTTCAACCAAAAAGATTCATTGATGGATTTGAGCTTTTATGTTCCTAATTCTAATACCCCATCCGTTAGTGATGAAACTCGTCCTCCAGCTTAGGTAAAACTATTTGTCCATTTCATTAAGTTTTGTTTGTTAATAAAGGGGAATAGACCTTTGCAATGATAATCAAAATTTATAGAAACAAAAAACTTATCTTGATTGTTTTCAAAAAAAAACTTTGTTTACCTTGCTGCAATCAAATTCTTTCAACTTTACATTCACTTGAGGACCCCGAGTTGTTCGGTGGGAAAGGTCCTCCTTTTCATAGGAGGGACCCGAGATCGAACCCCGGGGGGGCTTACCCGGCTCACATTTAATCCTCGAGGGATGTGAGCCCTGGGTTTTATGGCGATGGTACAAAAAAAGCGGTGGCAAGATGCATAGGGTAAGACTCGAACTCGAGTGGCCCAATAAATCGCTCAGCTCTCCGTACCACTCTGCTAGATTCCCCGTTATCAAAAAAAAACTTTACATTCACTTCTCTTTTGTGTTTGGACATCTTTTTCTCACCCTGGTACTGGCCTTTTAAGATTAGCCTTCTCTCATGAAACTTTTTTTCTTGTACAAGGCAGATGCCAATTAGGAAGGCAATTTTATGTAGTATATAAATTTGCTAGAAACATTTTATGCAGTGCTTATGTGAGAAACATTTTAATATGTCTGTGGTCATGTAATCATGTCTTAAGCATGAATTTGATTGATTTTATACTCTTTATGAATCATTAACAGCAACTACTGAAAATTCTGCCTTAGAGTTGCTACATAGTTTACAAGGGGTCAGGATCTTCCTCCCCACTCCCTCAGTTTGCATTAGAAAAATTTCTGTGATAGGAAATTGCAAGTAGAACTTCGGTTTCTACACAAAAAAGGGAAAATCCTTGGGAGATGCTTGGGAGCCCTCCATACCTTTTAGATCCTATTTTTACTATCCAACAGCTAGTATATATATCATCTTCTGGCAGTCAGTACAATCCACTTTTTGATAGCATAGAGCCTTCACAGAATTTATCAAATCAGAATAAGGGCATTGATGATGTTCCTTCAACATTTTCATGTTCAGATCTTTCCTGTTAGTGCATATATACCACTTACCTTTTAACCTTTTGGGGTTTTGTTGATGAAAATCATTCTTTATCTTACTAGGTGAAGAGAAATCTGTTTACGTGAGAAACCTACCTCCTTCTGCGACTGCTTCAGAACTTGAGCAGGAGTTCAAGAACTTGGCAGAATCAAGTGTGATGGTGTTCTTATTAAGAGCTGGAAGGTCCTTCCCCTCTCTATTTTGTGTATATGTAATTTTGCATACCTTCTGTGCCGAAAACAAATTTACTTAATTTTACCTTTTCTTTTTTGGATTTCTAGATGCCGGTGTCTATTATGCGTTTGTTGAATTTGAGGATATCCATGGTGTTCAGAGTGCACTGAAGGTTTGTTCATTTTCTTACATGTTGGGCATGTGATAGCTATTTTAATAATAAAGATGCCTAAATGGGTTTGCTTCAGACACCTCGTCTAGATCTATAGTCGTCTTTCTTCTCTGTGATTTTGTGGTACTTGAATTATTCCTATTTTTTAAGCTTTAACATAGCTTAGGAAGGCATTTCTCATGTATTACAACTAGTTGCACTCATGTATGGGGATTCTGTTTCATGTAATTGGTAATCCACTCAAGGAAGATTCAAAGTTATAGGATATTTGTTGTTTTGATGTAAATTGTGTATCTCAATAGGTGGTTATTGAACTAACCTTGATTGGGGGCATCCATGTTGCATCATTTAAAAATCCTTTAACATTTACCTGTGTTTGGAATTTCAGCCTTTACATTTTTGTGTTTTTCATTTGAGGTTGATTGATTGAATTAAGATACTGTGGTGTGTTTTTGTCTCAATATGTGTTTTATCTCGCTATAGGCATCTCCAATTCAATTTGGTGGAAGGCACATATATGTGAAAGAATGTATACTTGGTAGCCTTGCAGCTCGAGGGAGTAAGTGCCAACCTACTGCTCATTACTCATTATTGTACATTCTTCATTTGTTATATTGATGCACTTTTTGTATGTAACCCTCCAAAGATTGTGTACGTATGGAAAACCCCTAAATAATGAACATATGTAAATAAACCCTAGATGACTAATGGGGAACTCAACATGAAGTCAGCATACTAGGCTATTAAGCAAAAAACTCTACCTCCATCTTCATCACAGGATAATCACATTTGGAGAAAGGTATGGCACCTGTCTCTCACGAAATGGATCCCTCCAAAGATCCAAATTTTTCTTTGGAATTTTTTTAGGGATGCTTTACCAACTAATGCTTCAGTTGCAAAGAGACTCGAGTTTTATAATCCCTGCTGTGATATTTGTGATGATTGTTTTGAAGACTGTTTACATATCTTCTTTTAATGCAATGTGGCTAGGGTAGTACTTGGCTTGCCTCACCTCCCAATTACAAATCCAACGAGGAGAATATCTTTTTTGAGTAAAGATTTATTGCTTGGTGGAATCCTTTTGGCAATGAAGATGGCGAACATATTCATGTTATTCTCTATGTGGCTATTTTGTGGAATATCTGGAAAGCCAGATGTGCTAGATCTTTCAGGGTACCAAATCTTACCCAAATCATATCCTCAACAGGGTGATGACAGACTTCTTTTTGCTTGGCATATATGCATCATTGGGTTGATTTGTGCGGGATCAAGTTGATGGGCTCCAACTTGTAGCCTTACCTCAGATAATACTAAATTTTCCCATAAAACCTTAAAGCAAAGGAACTAAAAAAATGGATTTTTGAATTGGACTGTTCCTTGCTGGTTCAGGCTTGGGACCCTATTTTTTATGTTAAATTTTGCTATTCTCTTATTCGAGGTGTCATTTAAGGATTCTACTATATGAATTGATATAAGATGATAAGTAGGTTAATGTGCTTCTCAATATTTGTGAAACTGGCTACTTCCGTGCGTTGATAAGGTTACCAGTACGTGATATATTTTCTAATTTTATCTGATGTATCTGAAGTTTTCTCAGAAGTCTCCAGCTAATCTTGAGAATTTGACACAAATTGTCAAAGGGTTGGAAGACAGAGGTAATTTTAGTTATTACTTTTTATTTATCATTTTCTTTGCAGGTTGAAAGGAAAAGAACTTGAAGATGATGATAATAGGAGTAATTTTTTATATTATGTTGCACATTTTGATCACTTCATGTTATGGATGGATGAAAGATAATACAAGTTATTATATTGGTATTTGTACATGTTATTTGATGACTGCAAATATAATTTTATTACCGAGCTAATCGTCATTTGGTTTCATTGCAGAAAACCCCCCTTTTGTCCCTATTTCTTGTTTTAATTGTCTTCCATCAGCTACAATGCTACAGCCATCCTCCATTGTCATCTTTCCTCCTTGACACCATCATGTGGCTACTGAATCAATTTTCTGCTATTATTGTTGCTAGTTCATCTTCATCACTAATGTTTGTCGTTGGTCTTGCTAGCCTCAACTTTCACTGTCATTGTGGTTAACAGCTAGCATTACTGATATTATTTGCAATTCGGAAGTAGGATTCACTAATTTTGCTATCATTTCTGTTCCAAAAATGCTCTAGCTCTCTGTTCCTACTACTTCTAAAGAAATTTGAATGGTGCTTTCAAAAAAATAAGAGAAATTTTGAATTAAGGATACCTCACTCCCATCTCATTCCCAATTTTGTTCCCCTATACACTCCCTGCATCTAAAGTCTGTGACACCATCTAACAAGATTGCCACTATCGTTTTCACTGCCTTCGCCCCCATTGCTATTTTCAGGATTTGCCACTGGGCTCCTGGCCTTCCTTCTTGGCAAAGCACTTTGCTAGGCCCGTGGTGTGAAGGTTTTTGTTGTTTCTTCTTTCTTATTACTAATTCTTTGTTTGCATCTACAGCTTTCTTGTTGAAAGAGGGGCTCTGCATCTGTTGGATGGAAATGATGTGTTCCTTAGCTTGAAAGATATCTACAAAAAGGTATCTGAAGGAAAAAGTGGGTGCTCATGGGAATGTTTTGTGGTTTACAGGCACTTAAAGTCTCAAGGATACATTGTTAGGCGCCATGGTCTTCCATGGGCTTTGAAGAGTGAGGAGCACTGTCACTCTGATACTTCCTAGTAGTCTAATTCCCTCTTTATTTAGTTAGATGACAATGAAAAATCAAATATGGAAAGGGAGGGTGATGCACACATCATAGAGCTTTTTAAAAACATGCAGATCAATGGGTTGAAATTGGATTTTGATGTATTTCTACCCAATAGCAAATTCAAGAAGGCATCCCCTGGCAAGCCAAACTTTTTTCTTTCTTTGATAAGGTAATTCTCTTTCACAGAACACTCTGTGTTGATGTGGAATTATTACTAGAGTTATATGAGTTCATAATGATAATTAATATCTCATTCTTTACTTGGATCAGGCATGCTTGATTTGTAGAGAGATTACAAATGGCTAATTCATTTATTTTCCAACTTTTGTATGCAGAGACTTGCCTTTGGCACCCGAAGAAACGTTTACCCGTAAAAGTGGATTTTTTTTGTGAGTTGCCTGGTTTCTACCAGTTGTCTCTATTTTTTTATCTATCTTATGTTGCCTTTCATCTTCTCACAAAGATTATTCATCATGTTTGAAGAGAGCTGTCTCTGCCACGGGTTTCACTTTTTTTTTCTATTTTTTGTTGTGCAATCCTAGATGGCATCTGATTGCTATATATTGCTTCTTTGTATTTCATTATTCCTGTAGTGGAGTTCACAGTTTGAAATCAATTGACTTCAGGTTGAATGCATGTTCTTTTTCTGTTAAACTGTAAGAAGGGAAAGAAAATATCTAAGCTTTCTCTAATCCCAACTTTGTCCCAATATAAAATAGAGCTATTTATCTCAGATTTAATTGATTGGCCATGCATTATCATTGAACTATGAATGTTTTTGTTTGCTCATAGGAGTTTATTTTGCTCATCTTCAATGCCATGATCATAGCTTATGAGCCAATTGGGAATGAAAAAGTAGAAAAATCGTCTGGTGATCACACTGTCCAAAACATAGAATAATCCATGACTGTTGAACACATTCTTGCACTCTTTGTTGTGTTGTTCAACTCACACATATTATCCACAACAGAGTGAGAAAGATCATAGACCATACTCACACATGTGTCCTGGCCATTATCACTATAAGGCTGCCCCTTCTTTTTTTTTGCCCCTTCTTTTTTTTTTTGATTTTTTTTGATTTCTTCAGCAGGCAAGTCCAATCTGCTCTCTCTGCCTCATCTTTCTTTTAGGGGCACTTCGTTGTCCTCTTCTTCTTCTTCTAGGGACGGCAGGGGCAGCAGTTAAGTCCAATCTGGTCTCTCTAGCCTCCCTTATTCTTCTTCTTCTAAATCGGCCATTTATATGGATTGATATGCTCTTGTTTAAACTTCAGGGCTCTCTTCTTCTTCTTCTGCCCCTTTAACGGAAGTGAGGAAGGGGGAGGTGTGGGAGAGACCTTGCTCGGATCAGGCTGAATCAGCCAATCCAGCCCGATCCCACTGATTCCCAATGAGAATCGGGATTGTGGCATAGGGGTTAGATCGATTTGGCCAAAAGTTGATCAGATCGGCTGATCCGATCCAATTCGGCCAACCATGGTTGTCATAAGTCGGCATGTATATGGATTGGTATGCCCTTGTTTAAACTTCAGGGCCTTCTACGGCTAACCTATGCTACCAGTGCACTGATCTGAATGGAACATGCTAAACTAATCCTTTTCAACTCATTACTGGCCAGATTATCAGATACCCTACATGATAGGTGTTGTCAGTAGGCACAACCTGGAATAAGTAACTTATCTATCTGATTCTGGTACTTTAATATTGGTACCAGATATTCATTCAGATATCCTGAAATGTATGGCTAGTTGTTTTTGGAAGGTGACCTAAAGTCCAAAATTAATTAAATTAATAAAAATTACAATAAAACAAAGTTAAGAAAAGAAAGAAAGTCTCTATCAAGACAATAGAGACCCAGATACACAGCACATCCCAAATTATCGGATAAACTTACTCCAATGGTACAATTTCCTTAACAGGATGGAACCCGTAGCTCTAATCCCAGATCTGCAAAAATGCCATTCTTGGATAAAGTTGGTTCAGCTTCGAATGACTTTAGCTGGATGTCTAAACTCATTTCTGAAGGTCCTATTGTAACTCTCTTTCCAAAAAGCCCGTAGCATTGCAGGAAGACTCAGATTCCATATTTCCATTTCTTACTTCATCGGGAAATGTATGACTAGTTGCATGCCTGACATCAGATCCTCACAAGACGGTGCACCATTATTTGGCAAATTAACCTTGAACATCAGGGAGGTAGTTATGTTGAAAATTCCATTGGGCCAGCTGATGGGTAGAAAACTATCTTTTTCTATAGCCATAGCCATCCATCTTGACTGCTAATTTGTAGCATTTTACTCACATATTCTACTTCTTACTCCCTTCCCATCCCTTCCCATCCAGCCATAAACTCCAAAGTAAACATTGTTGTTGAAGAATAAGAGTCCCTGTTTGCTATAGAATAGAATATTTCTGACTAAATTAAAAATAGAATAAGGACTGAAACACATCTTCCATGAAGAATAAGTATCCGTCTATCATGTGATTTCCCGTTACCAAAGTTGTGCAATTCAGGTAGTTAAGGCTGGCTCTCTGGTCATGAATGCACATGTGCCATCTGTTCTAAGTTCTAACAAGTTGAAAGAACAGAGCATAAACAAGTATTACTAAAGAGAGTAATGCTATGGTACTATACATTTTATCATATCTTTTGCACACTCTGGAAATCATCTGTAATTCGATCAGATGATTGATGTTAAATGTGTCAGTTGCAGAAAAGATGTTTTAAATTTGTGCCAACAGTGATGAGAGCCATCTGTTGGATGGTCTCCAATGAATGTGGCAATTGTGTGGGAAAAAGCATGCTATAGAAGCACCACTTTGACTGGCAATTAATTTCTACTCATTTCTTTGGTGTGGTAAAATTTGTGTGCTCCCTGACATCAAATCGGGTTGTTTCTGGCTAGCTAAATGATTTGGCCAATTCTTTATGCTCCAAATTGTTTCTGTATCTCAGAAGAACTGCAAAGGTCTCTCTGAACAAACTGTCACTCACCTCCTGCAGAAATGCATCTAACAATCATGCACTCTAGTTCTTTTCTCGATATCAGGTCAGGCAAGATCTCTTCCACCAATCTGTTCAAGAGATCACTTGATTTCTTCTACCTTGTTTGTTCAAAAGTCAAGTCAGGTTATTGCCATATTGCAGGTGGAGGGACCTGCTTCCCTTTGGACAAACATGTGTTGCTACTGAGCTGTCTCTCAAAATGAAGATTCTCATATGGAGAATTCCACGTGGAAGGCTTCCAACATGTGATGGGCTGGCTCCTTTTATGAAGAAGATCATGACGACTTGTCTTTGTGGAAAGGAATATGAGATTCTACATTATTTGTTCACATGATCCTCTCCACCTTTGAGTAGGATTTCCTCTCTTTTTCCATCTTCTTCTCCTTAATGAGAGATCTTAGATTATTTGTTCATGTGATGGGCTGGCTCCTTTTATGAAGGAGATCATGATAACTTGTCTTTGTGGAAAGGAATATGAGACCCTAGATTATTTGTTCACGGGATTCTCTACACCTTAGAGCATGATCTCCTCTCTTTTTCTTTCTCCTCCTTTGGAAGATCAATCATTTTGAACAGTTCTCAGTTAAAATGGTGAGATCTTTTTTGGGTTAGAATCATAGGTGGCCCACCAAAGGTGACTGCGAAGTATGATTACTGATAATACATTACCTTTGGACTATTTTGGGATTTGCAAAGTGGAAAATTTTTAAAGGGGGAAAGCAAGGATCCAAAGAGGTGGTAACTTTCGTTTTTGAAAAGGGGAGAGAGTGAGCAAATATTTTATATCATGTGGAAGAAAATCAACCTTCTTTCTTGGATTTTTTGGTGAGGTAGTAGACTGCACACCAACTTGATGTGGCTGCATCTTTTGTACAAGGGTTTTTTCCAGGGCATATTGAAATTGTGCTTGTATATTCTTTTCTTTTCATATTTAATAAATTTGTGGTACTATCCACTTCTAAACAAGAAAAGGTAATTCAGAGAGAATAATTGCAGAATTCAGTTTATGTCATTTTGGGATATGAATATGTGAGATAATGACCTTATTGAATATTTTGGATATTTTGTACTCAAATGGAGACGTTGAAATTTTGATAGACTAACCTATAATTTTTTTCTAAAAATAATTCTGATGTCATGTTCAAGATGCATACTGTGAGTCAAATGTTTCAATTAACTTGACATCTACTGTCATGGCATTTTGTGAAGATTGCTTGTGCATTTTTGCTTAGTCTAGCTAGCTCATTAACTTCACAGGGTGTGGGATGTGGATGGCCTAGTAAAAGATAACATGAACTTTAAAATTTTCATATCTGCATCACTTTGTTTGCACAATATACAAGTGCATTACTTGAGCTTTCAGTTTACCAAGTGCTTTACATTTTCACTATTAGGTATAGACAATCTCAATTATTCAGCAATGCTCTATCTTTATATAATGTTCACTGTGTGGAACTTCCACTAGTATTGTATTATATCCAACATTATGTATAGGCAATTTCAATTGTTAGCTTGACGTTTATCTTTCTTGGTGTTCACTTATTTGAAATTTCTAAAGCAACATATGCTTTTCTGTCCTTACCATTCTCACCCTCATTGTTGTCCCCATGTCTTCACAATATACAACTTTTGTTAGTGACATTCTTAATATCCTTTCCTATTACTGTAATTCAATTTATTGGTGATTATCCAATTGTTTGTTATTCTAGAACATGTGTGGATGACATAAAAAAGCTCATACTGATCACAGCTATTAAGACCCCATATCTGCCAGATGGTAGATTTGACCTTGAAGCTTCTGACTGGATGATGCACATGCAGATTGTAAATGGTGCCGAGGGTGTGATAGTTGGAGGCACAACAGGTGAGGGTCATCTTATGAGCTGGGACGAGCACATCATGCTTATTGGGGCACACAGTAAATTGCTTTGGCTAATCTGTAATTGGAAACACTGGAAGCAACTCTACAAGGGAAGCCATCCATGCGATCGAACATGGTTTCGCTATGGGCATGCATGCAGCACTTCATATCAATCCTTATTACTTGTCCATTATGAAGAAAATGTTTGTACTTAAAGAGCACCAAGGGAAAACTATTTTATATATTTTAAAGAGTTAGTTGAGTTTGTATATTTTAGTTGCAGAGTGAAAATTTGAAGTTCCATGGTTCGAGTTGTATTTGTAAGTCATGGATGCTATACGTGTAATTGTGATATTTCATGATTTGATTTTATAATACAAATTCATAAAGACATTATGTTTATCAATGAGTACCATATCCTATTTATGTTTATGTTAAAAGGTGGACTATTTATATACTCATGTTGTATAATGGTCATTGTTTGTGTATGTCAATGAATTACGAAGAATAAGATTTGTGTATTGATTGCATGTTTGGAATGTTGACTCTAATTTTTGTATTTTAGGATGGTTATTTTGGTGTAATAATTAAAAATTGGAGCCATTACAGATTGGTTGTTTGGGCAGTTTGTGGAAGAAATGCTCCTAAAATACATTCTTTCAAGTGATTATTTCATGGTGACTTTTAGATGACTATTCTTAAAATAAGTTATTTGGGGCAGTTTGAAGGAGGAATTGCCCTTGAAACATGTTCATCAGAGGCATTTGGTCAACAAAAAAGCCCCTATTAAAATATTTAGAGGCATGTTTAGTGCCTCTGGTGACATTATTAGAGGCGTTTTTCAAAAAGTGTCCCAAAAACTTTTAGGGACCGAGACAACAGGGGCACATTTTAAATTATCCTTAAAACTAATCAAACTGCCCCTAAAGTTTTTTAGGGCATTTATCTCCATTTTTGGGGCCATTTTGAAATGCTCCTAAAAGTCTATTTTCTTGTAGTGAAGATGGCAGGAAAGGCCCCGCGATATCCATGCCCCACTGACGAATGGCCAAGTAGGGGCTGTGGGACGTAGTGGGTTAGGAGGTTTTCTGGGTACTGGGCCAAAGGCTTGGCATTGATGGCATGTACGGGCGTACTGGACGCAATCCACGTACATGGTTGGCCAATAAAAGCCCTTGAGCTTAATGTTATGCTTCATACGATCTCCGGCCTGGTGCACGCCGCACAATCCGGAGTGGACTTCCTGCATGATGGCTCGAGCCTCGGCTGGAGAGACGCATCTCAGGAGAATCGACTTGTCCTTCTCGTGGACCAGTCGGTACAGGAAGTCGCCAATCAACTCGTAAGAGGTTGCTCGGCGGAGCAGCTGGACTCTTTGAGCTTGGTCAGGAGGGAGCCACCCTTTCTTGAATTTTATGATCGGCACACGCCAATCTTCTTCTTCCGGAGGAGTGTTCCGGTCAAGGTCGTGGACCTCGTAGACAGTGAGACCGGCGTTGCCCTCGAGTGAGCTCGACATCAGTCTTCTGTGCTTGACGATGATGAAGAGCTCGCGCTCGGGTGGGAGCTTGATAGCCGCATCCAATTTTGCCAGGGCATCTTCCTGGGCGTTGCTGCTTCTGGGAATGTGATTTATTTCAAAGAAATAGAACTTCTGAGCTAGTCTGGTGACGGCAGCGTGGTACGGGACCAACTCTGGCTTCCGCACGTCATAGATGCCGAGGACTTGCCGAACTATTAGCTAAGAGTCCCCATAGGCTTTGAGGCATCTGATGCTCATGTCGAGAGGCATCTGAAGCCCAATGAGTAGAGCTTCGTATTCGGCCTCATTGTTGGTTAGGGACCTCATGAGGTCGCAAGAGTTATACAAAACTCTGCCCTGAGGAGTCAGGAAGACAATGCCGGCACCTGCCATGATGGATGGATCTTGGTTATTCCGGGTAATCCCCCGGGAAGCGCCATCGAAGTAGAGCTCCCAATAGGGTACGTTGGCTGTAAGAGCACTCTGATGCCAGTAATGCAAGACATCTTCGCTCTGTTCAATTAAAGGGACTCCTCGTCGGGGAGCTCCGTGTTGAAGGGTGAGTCGTCTGGTATTGGATGGACTGCCAAGAATTCAGCCATGCCCTGTCCCTTGTTTGCTTTTTTCTGGGGACATAAGTGATGTCATACTCCATCAGGAGGAGAGCCCACCTTCCCAGTCGGCCTAAGAGGACGGACTGTCTGAGGAGGTACTTCAGGGGGTCGTGCTTGGATATGAGCTCGACTCGATAGGATAGGAGGTAATGCCGCAGCTTCCTGATGGCGAATACCAATGCCAAGCAAACTTTCTCCATGGAGGAGTAGCGGTACTCAGCACCGATCAATTTACGGCTGAGGTAGTAGAGCGGCTACTCTTTACCTTCTTCATTGACTTGCGCCAATAGAGCTCCTAACGAAGCATCCATGGCGGCGATGTAGAGTATAAGGGGTTTACCCTTGACTGGTGCCCCCAGGACTGGGGGAGTGAGGAGGTACTCCTTGATCTGCTCGAAAGTGACATGGCATTCCGAGTCCCATACGAATGGGGCGTCTTTCTTCATCAACTTGCTGAAAGGCGCGCATCGACCAAAGAGGTTGGAGATGAATCTCCGAATGTAGGTCGGTCTTCCTTGGAAGGACCTAAGTTCAGTGAGGTTGCTGGGTGGTGGAAGCTCTCGGATCGCTTTGATCTTGCTGGGGTCCACCTCAAATCTTCGGTATCGGATGACAAAGCCGAGAAACTTACTGCGGGATACGCCAAAGGCGCATTTCATGGGGTTCATCTTGAGCTCGTATTGCCAGAGACGATCGAAGACTTGGCGTAAATCACGCAAATGGTCTTCCCATCTTTTAGTCTTGATGACGAGGTCGTCGACATAACATTCGATGATATTGTGTAGCATCTCGTCGAATATTTTGGTCATGGCCCTTTGGTAAGTAGCGCCGGCATTCTTCAAACCGAAGGGCATGCGCTTGTAGTTGAAAATCCCTTTTGGGGATCTAAAAGCTGTGTGGTTCTTGTCTTTGAGGGACATCCGGATCTGGTTATAACCGGACGACCTGTCCATGAAAGACAAGGCTTCATGTCCGGTGGTCATGTCAACCATTGTTTCTGTGATTGGAACTGGGAAGTCATCCTTCGGATAGGCTTTGTTGAGGTCCCGAAAGTTGATGCAGATGCGGACTTCACCACTTTTCTTCTTGACCGGGACTATGTTGGCGAGCCAGATTGGATAGATGCACGGCTCGATGAAGTCGACCTCCGCCATATTATTGACTTCGGCCGAGACCTGGAGTTCCAGCTCATGGCGTATGCGTCGCTGTGGTTGTTTGACTGGAGTGACTGAGGGAGAAATAGCTAGCTCGTGCTCCGCTACAGAGGGATCTAGCCCTGGCATCTTCTTGTGTGTCCAGGCGAAGTAGTCTTTGTACTTGAGCAGGAGTTGCTTGTAATCCCGCCTTTCTGCCTCGGTAAGGAGAGCGCTGACGAACGTGGGCTGGGGGGCTTCATCTTCGCCCAAGTTGATTTCAATAAGTTCGTCGACGGTCGCCTGGCCGCCGTCCTCTAGCTCGGGAGGAGCAGGTTGGAAGTCGATGAAATCCTCATCATCGGTGTCGGCTTCATGCATTTCTTGATTCTCGAAGACACTGGTTGACGCAGATGGGACTGGAGAGTCGTTGTTGCTAGAATCCATCAAGGATTGATCTGGGCCGCCAGCTTCTAGACCACAGTTGTTAACTGGGGTTGCTGAGGTTTCCCCGGAGTTGCCTGCTAACGCTGACAATCCTTCATAGCTAGTATTCTGGACCCCCCCCCCTCACCAGGAGAGTTTGTTGAATCGAGTCCTTCAACCGGCTGGGTGCCAGGAGGAGCTTCTTCGGCCCCAAGGTCTTCGTAGGAAGGTAAGGAAGGTTCCTCAACTGCTTGGACTGGAATGCCGGCTTTGACGGGGATCGAGATTAGGATCTCCTCCTCCTCGTCCCCGGAGCTATCAAATTTGGCCTTGACTTTTGCCCGGTCATCGACCGGCTGTGTTAAGCCTATGACATTGACCGCATAGTAAACGCGAAAGTCCGGGTCTTGGTCGTAGCCAAGCCCCCTGGTATCCTTATGAAAGGATGGGGGTTGCCCCCGGACCTGGGAATGGGTCCACAGTTGGTGAAAATATTCACGTTGGGCGGAACCTTGCCATTGGGGGATGTGTTGTTTCAGACACATTTCCCGAATGTGCGGCGACAAGTCGTCCAGTACTTGAACTACTTCAGGGGTATCATTGGCTCGTTAAGACCAGCCGAAGCCATCATCTGGCGGGGCTTGAGGAACCGTGTCTCCCTTATAGAAGACAATGGGTTTGTCCCTGTTAGCCTTCTTCTTGTTTCTGAGTTGTCGCTTGAAGGTGACAATGAATGTCGCCAGCGACTCCTCGCTGTGCTCTTTGAATGCACATGGAAACCAGATGTAGTCTGGTGGCAGACATATACTCTTGCCAATAGCTCGACTAATGAGGTTGGCCTCAAAGTCGATCTTGCGCCTTTCGGGGAGATCTGGGGTTGATTTGGAGCTGAGGCGTAGCCGATGAAGCTTGGCCTTCTCCTCATCAACGAAGAAGAGATCATCATCATCTTCCTCTAAGACCCAGCCATTACTTTTGCTCTTGATCACGGGGTATGGACTAATCCCCTTGAAGTAGAGCGCAGCGTCGGCCAGATTGCATTCCGCTGGAGTAAATGGTGAGAGGTCTACGAAGATCGTGTGTTGCTCCCCTCCCTTGGTTGATGCACTGGTGGAGAGTTGACGGGATGACCCAATTTTCATGGAGCCAGGGTCTGCCCAGTAGCACCTTATATGATGTCTTGGCATCGATGATGTAAAATGTCACCTTAGAGGTGAAATCATCGAGCACCAGATTGACATCCACCCGGCTGAGGACATCCTCAGTGTCTTCGTAAAAATTGGATATCTTGACCGCTTGAACCTTCTGGAGGTATGTGGTCAGATATAAAGTATTGAATATTTTGAGTGGCATGATGTTGACAACAGCACCGACGTCTACCAGGATTCGGTTCACATCGTGCCCATTGACCTTCCCCTTCATATAGAGAGGACGGTTGTGGCACGGAGGGGATAGCAACATGTCCTTCTTCGTGAAGGAGACGGTGGCTATGAAGGCTTCATTGGCAGCTGCCTTTATTTCCGCAACATGTGCTTCATAAGCTTCTGGCTCTTAGAGTATCTTGATAAGAGTTTCTCTTAACTCTTTACTCCAAGCGATGGCTTCCCAAATTGTAATGATGGCGGGAAAGCGCTTCATCTGGTGGAGGACTTTTCGGTCGGCTCGGGCTCGAGCATCCTCCAAGGAGGGTAGTATGTCAGGCTGAGCTTTCTGCGAGCTGCCGTACTACACCCCGTCGGGGAGTTGCACTGCCTTGCCTTTACCACCGGGATCAGACTGACTCTGATTACCCGCGGACTCCTGGAACAGGGGTGCCAATGACGGCTCTTCTGGGAGTGGCTGGCAGGCTGGCTCGTCCGTGCCGGACGGTCCTGCTTGTTCTGCAGAAGAAGCTAGAACTAGTGCAGGGACTAGGGTGCTGGCAGGAATCTCTTCAATGCTAGAAGGATCGAAGATGCCGGGTCCCTTCCGAATTTCTACCTCCGGAATGGGGGCAGGTTCCTCTCCTCGAAAGAGGATGATTCGCTCCGGGTCGAAGGTGGACGGGTGAAGGGGGAGCTCGGGATTCTCCCACGACCACTGCCATGTCCCCGACCATGACCTCGGCAGCAGCCTGAGTGTTCTGGAGTCAGTTGTAACCCGAGCATGGTGATGGTTCTTTGTCTAGTTCAAGAGGCCACTGGCTAGCCTCGCCGAGAAGCAGTGATGTTATCGGGAAGCGGAATGGCCACCATGTTACAGGTGCAGCTCCGAAGCATTTATTCCAGTTGCTCTATCGTGATCTCCTTGTCTTTATAGCACAAGGAAAGCTCGTATGGGATCAGGAATCTTTCGTCATTCTTAAGCTTTTGGATCATCTCTTCGACCCAGTCTCTGAGGCGGGCTCGTTTCTGCATTTCCTCCCACGGGATATAACTGTCGAGTGGGAGAGCACCGGTAGAACATGTAGGAACATATTCCTCTAGGTCATCAATGAGCCGTTGGAGCCTCTAGAGAGGCGTTGGCTCAGCTGGTGATTGTAGGGCGGCCGCTTGTTCAGCTTGTCTCTTGAGCCGCCTTCTGAGGTTCTTCCTCCTATTTTTCTCCTGTTTCTTGGCGAGAGCCACCTCCAAGGGAGTAGGAGGGAGAGGTGATGGGGTCGGCATTGATAAATCCCCATGAGGGTATCTCTGAGCTGGTGCCTTGGCAGGGTGAGGTCGACGACCTTTCTTCACCCGGATTTCAATCTAGGCTCCTTCCGCTTGTTGTATCTGGAAGGTGGCATTAATCGCCTGCTCGATCACCTCGAGTGGCAACTCCTGGTATGCTGGAATACTAGAACTGGCGTCCGAAGACATGTGCACGGTTTGGTGCCTTACCCGCGGTGGCGATAGAAGTCTACGAGGAATCGACAGACTAGTGCTGGCATCCAAAGACGTATACGTTGTTTGATGCCTTAACCGTGGTGGCATGGGAGGTGTGTTCTGTTGAGCTGGTACACTAGAACCAGCATCCGAAGACGTATGCGCGGTTTGATGCCTTAGCCGCGGTGGTGGCGCCTTTTGCTGAGGAGCGGACTGGAAGACATGCTTGTTGTCTTGCTCCTTAGTCTTGCCTTCGTGACGATGCCAAGAGCAAGGTCCGATGACAGTCGAAAGAACTGTGGGATACTATCGCTTTGGGTAGTTACCCCGACTCTGCGCATTGACTGGGCCTCGTGGCGATGGGCCCGTCGCACGAGCCGAAGTCGCTGAAGACTCCGAAGATGTCTTCTTTACGGTCTGGATTGGGTTAGAGGATAAGCGGGGAGGACTCGATGGCTCACCGGCTGAAGGAGCATGACACGGCTGGGCCGAGACCTCACCCTGCTTTTACTTCCCCTTCCTATCCCTAGATGTCGGAGATGGAGGTGGGGTAGAGGGAGAGCAAGAGGGACCTGAGGAGCCAATCGTCGTCTCGCCCACCAGAATGTTCTCTTGGCCAAGAAGGACCAGGAGAAGCCTGGCGGTGTCTTCTTCGGAGAAGGGGAGAGATTCCAGCTCCCGCCAGGGCCGCCATTGCACGGCTGAAGTGGCAGGAGTCGACTGGTTGGCTGGTGGTGTCTGGGAGCCCGGAGGGGCAGGGGGAATAGAGGGATGGATGACGTTGACCGAGAAGTGGCTCGGCTCCATCTCTTGACTGGCGTCTTGCTCCCTGCCCCTTCGCAATCGCTCGAGAGCTTCCCGATTATTGATTCGAAACTTGAGCCATTCTGGAGTGTGATGGTAAGGCAGCCCGTGCCCATTTTCTTGAGGGGGATCTGGCCGCTCTGGTGCATCCCCGGTGATGCTCAGGGTTTCTTCAACAGCTTGCCGAAGTCTTACAAGTGCCATGGAATTTCCCTCCGCATCGATCTGCTCCCACTGGATCTGTTCCTGGATGAGGTATTGAACTTCTTCACAGGACTCGATCGTATGGCAGATTCTGGCGTGGAAAGGGTAGTACTGGGGGTGACTAAAGTCCCTGTGGGTGTAGTCTGCCGGCGGATCACGGGGCATAATTTGCCCCCTCTCGATGAGGATATCGAAGAGTCACCGGGTTCTCTCCTTGGGGAAGGAGAGGGGTACGTGATCATGCCAGGGTCTCCACCCCGGATACCAGAGTGAACGCTCGCCCAGACTGGGGCTGGGCTCCCCTACTTCGACGTCAGAGAGGGAGAATGAGGCCATCATATGGATCACGCTGGCCGAGTAGTGAACCACACGCGCTGCTTTAGCAGGCCTGGACCACGTGTGTGGTTGCGGAAGATCGACGAGAACACTCTTCATTTTAACGAGACCATCTCAGATCAACTTCTACGCTTGAGTCTTGAAGAAATAGCAATCTTCAATTAGGTGGCCCAGCATGCGATGATATGGGCAATAGCCGGGATCATCGGTCTTCAGAGCCTCATCTGGCTTGCGGATTTTTGGCAACTCGACAATCTTCTGGGCCAAGCATAGGTCGAAGAGCATCTTCGTGTGTTCCTTCTTAAAGGAGAAGGGTGTCTTCATACGCTCCGAGAAGGAAGGAGCGGCCGGCTTATCTACTGGCTTCTCATCAGAGCCGCTTGGCTCAAGCTTCTTACTGACTTTGGTGGCATGGGTGAACTCAATGATGTTCACCTCCTTACCGGACTGGCGTTCTCGCGTTTGTTTACCCTTCGCTGAAGTATAGCTCGGGTTATCGGTGAAGAACATCTTGATTTTGACAACTGCCGAGTTGAGCTGGTCGAAACCTTTGATATTGGTGCCGAGGAGCTTTTCGCTGACCTCGACTGCCAAGCCTTGACGGCATATGGTAATGGCATCTTCCTGGACTGGCGGGTTGACACACCTCATGCTGAGGTCTTGCCATTTCTTAATGAAGTCGAAGGCGCTCTCACCCTTCTTCTGTCGGAGAGAGCAGAGCTCTGCCAGGGAGATCATTCGCTCGGCCATTTGGAAGCGGTCGAGGAACGCCGCCTGCTCCTCTGAGCTTCGCCTTGTCCTCTCGCGTTCGCCGTAGGAGGTCAAAATGGTTGGAGGTAGGAACCGTAGGAACAGTCCATTCCTGAGGTACGATTGGTTCACCTCCATTGAGGTGAATCCGCAGGTCACCGACAAGAATGGTCTTGCCTGAGTTGCTGGTTGCGGCTGCGAGTCGCCTGCCTTTACGGCCGTGGCGGCGTTCCTTCTGGGGAGCCGAGGAAGACCCTGCCCCAAGGTGATAGACCGAGAATACCTGATCTATCGGTGCTGACAGTGTGGGACTGTCGAGCAAAAGTGTTGGGATAAACCTTCGAGATACGGAGCTCGTACCGGGAGTCAATGGCTGAGTGACTCGGGAGTAAGCTCTCACCCGCGCTGATAGGGGTGTCGTCGATGCCCGAGGTGGCGGTCTTGCACCGGGGACCGATGTTGTGGAAGATACTGGAGTGCCAACAACCCGAGGTCGTAAGCCTGTGTCGAGTATCGGCATAGCCGAAGCCTGCGGTTGAAGGCCTGTAGGGCGCTGAGGCTGCTGTATCCCAAAGGGGAAGACCTGTGCTGGGAGTTGGCATTGCTGGATTGTAGGGGAAAGACCCCGTGGTAGGGCTGGAAGGCCAGAGACCCGATGTGGAAAACCCGCGTTGGGTGCTGGCCTTCACAAGGCCCACGGTTGTATGCCCGAGCTGAATGCTAGGGAGCCCTGAACTCGGGGTTACGAACCCATACTGAGTGTCGGCTTGGTCTGGGCTCGGGTCGGAGGGCCCGAGTAACATGCTGGAGAGCCTTGAACCTGGGATCGGAGATCCGCATCGGGGACATGCTTGATCGGGACTCGGGGTCAGAAACCCGAGCGAAGTGCTGAGGGGCCGGGAATCCGGGGCAGAGTGTAGCACCCTGAGAAATAATTAATTAATATGAAAGGGGTAATAATTAAGAATTATCTACTATTAAATTAGAAATCCCTTTAGGTGAAATTTCAACTAATTTATAAAAATAAATCCAGAAAAATCATAATCGTGTAGAGGACTAAAAGTTTAGACGATTGTCTTCTTGGTCAGACCCTAAATAAAATTTTAATCAAGCCGAATTGGTGGAATTAGGGCTAAAATCGAGCTTAAATAGATCGAACCATAGATCGCTAAATTCGAACCCAAATCTCAATCATTTGGCCCCAAAACAGACCCAATCGAATGGCCTTGATGGCTAGATCATTTCCCCTCTCTTTGTGCGCGAAAACCCTAACCCTAGGAGCGCAATTTGGAGCGAGAAGGCGGTGCGACCCAATCAAGCATGAGTTTTGCGCACGTTCGACGTCGTGGACTCTTCCTAGCCTTATCGCACCCTATAGATCAAAATACCCCCTTCAAAACTAACCCTAGCCTGACCTAGAACCCCCATTTGCTGTGGCGGCCGGCGAGAAGCTCGTTCGAGGGAGGATTCGGCGTGGTGGTGGAGTGCAAGTTCGTGCGATCCCGAGTGTCGTCGTCCCCTTCTTCCTTTGATTTAGGTAGGTAATGGTGGTCTAAACTCGAAGTAAAAGATACCATGAGAAGCGACTTCGAGTCCTCTTTCCATCAGTAGTAAAAGCCCTAATTTTCATTTAGTATATCGTGCGTATTGTTTAGTTGAGTAGTAGCATGGTCAAGCAGAGGGATTCGGCAGGGTGACCCTTTAGCTCCCTATCTTTTTATTTTAGCCTCTGAAGTGCTGAGTAGAGGCCTCACAGCCATGTTTCAGTTTGGGATCTTGAAGTGTTTCAATGGGCCAAGGAATGCAATCAAAGTCTCCCACCTTCTATATGCAGATGACACCCTTATTTTCTTGAATGGTAGTAAAAACAATATCAGTTGTTTTCAGTAGTTTATCAAACGATATGAGGATTGTTCAGGTCAAAAAGTCAATTCAGGAAAAAGCAGTTTCACCATCTCAGTGAAAGCTCCTGCAGCCCTCAAGCAGTCCATCCACTCCATGACTGGTTACAGGTTTCAAGCTACTGGCTTTTCTTACCTTGGAATTCCTATTAAAAAAGGAAGATACAAATGTACTGATTTCAAGTTTATTGTTGACAAAGTTCAAAAGAAATTGGAGGGCTGGCAGTCCAAGTTTCTCTCTCAGGCAGGGAGGGTGATTCTAATTAATTCAGTCCTCCGCAGTTTGCCTGTGTACCTTGCCTCGGCATGCTTTATTCCAAAGGCTATCATCAATGCTATTGACAGACTGTGTGCCAATTTTTTCTGGCAGGGATCTGAAGGGCAGAGTCATCGACATTGGGTTGCATGGCAGAATATTCTTAAGCCTCGATTGGAAGGAGGTCTTTCTATTAGGGTTCTTCATCAGGTTCAGATTTCTCTGGCTACTAAATGTTTGTGGAATATTATTCATGGCTCTTCTCTATGGTCTCTTTATGCCCGGAGTAGATTTATTAAATCAAATATATTAGATTGCACAAAGCCTTTCCCAGCAGGCATGCCATCTAATATCTTCCAGCAGGCGAAGAATCTCATCCTTTATAACTCAAGGTGGATCATTGGAGATGGAAAGGGAGCTGACTTTTGGAAGGACAATTGGACGGGGGCAAGGGCCTCTTATCAATACGATTCAACAGGTGGATTCGAATTCTAGCAGGTATCGGAATACACCCATGACCTTTGTTAGAGATGTTTTGCTTGATCCTCATCATGAAGCAAGGGCTCTTCTCACTAATTGCCAGTGCTTTCCCAATATTCAGCTTAGTGATGAGAAGGACTCATGTGTATGGACTGCCTCTGCAGGAGGCTCCTTCACTGTTAAGTCAACATGTAAATTGTTGAGGTCGACAGGTTTAGTTAGGGGTCCTTGGGCTAATCTTTGGCATTCGTGCTTTGCTCCGAGGGCATCTAATTTCTTCTGGAAATTAATTCACCGTGCAGTGCCGGTAGACTGCAGAGTGCCTGAGTGTGGCATTCCAATTGTTTCAAAATGTAGTTGTTGCACTTCACCTGCTATGGAGGATCTTAATCACCTTTTTATTGAAGGGGATCTGGCAGCAGAACTATGGGCTTGGGTCACTCCCCTAATCAGTGCAAAGATTCATCTAAATGAGCACATTACAATCCGCTGCTGGAACATATTGGCAGGTACCAAACTTTCCTCGGCTTCTAGTTTTGTTGGAATGTATGCAGCCATTTTAATGCTTTGGGAGATATGGAAAATAAGATGCTCAGTCAGATTTGACAATGCCAGTCCCAATGTGAGTGGAATTAAAAGAAGGATATGTGCAGCTATCTCTTATTCCCTTGATAAAGTTTCTTTTTCAGCTATGATACCAACAGAGCAATTGAATTATCTGGCTCAGCTCCATTTAAGTCCAAGGGTATTTCAGAAATGCCCGATTGTAGTGCGATGTTATCTATCATCTTCTAAACTGACCCTGCATGT
The DNA here is from genome assembly GCA_022559845.1 of Amorphophallus konjac. NCBI lineage: Eukaryota > Viridiplantae > Streptophyta > Magnoliopsida > Alismatales > Araceae > Amorphophallus > Amorphophallus konjac. The sequence goes on along the minus strand of CM040127.1, from coordinate 188,923,571 downwards.
GAACGGGGCCTCCAAGGGCAATCCAGGTGTGAGTGGTAGAGGAGGGTGTATCCGCGACCCTGCTAGGAATTTATTAGTCGGATTTGCCTTCCACTATGGCCATGGTTGCAGCCTTCTAGCCGAGGCAAGGGCTCTTCATGATGGTTTATCTATAGCTCTAAATGGTGGTCTTCAGTTAGCTAATGTTCATAGTGACTGCGCATTGTTAATTGATGCAATCCGAAAAGGGGTGGCTCCCAATTGGACTATTCTTCCATGGTGGAGGAAAATTTTGACTTTGTTAACCAGAAGTGGGTGCACAGTGCAGCATGTCTTTAGGGAGGGCAACCAAGTTGCTGATGCATTGGCCTCCCATGCCTGTGCCAATCATCTCAATTCCATCTATACTCGGGTTAGTGATCTACCCCGACTGGCTAGGGGCGCTTTGAGGATGGATAAAGTAGAATTGCCTGCCATTCGCAATTGTAATTAGTTTATTTTTTGGTTCTTTGGTTCTATAGATAATTGTGGTTCTCATGGTTGATTGTAGAGACTGACAAGGGTATGCCCCGCTGAGCATGTATTCTTTTCCAATATTAATAAAAATTTCCTTGGCCACAGTGTCAGTCTGGGGAAGTGAGAACATTGTCTCCTGCTGGGGGATGGTGCACTTGACTGGACTTTGACTCTGTTGGTCGGTGCTTACTCAAAAAAAATAGTTAGGGTTTCATCCATGTCCCACTCTCTTGATTGATTCAATGCTCGGTATAGGCAGACCCAAACTCTAATTAAACATGTTGTATTGCGTATTATTTTGTCCTCTTTCCATTTATGCTATTTTTCCTAATTTTCATGCATTATATCGTCCCAATTAGTTCCTTGAATCGAGGTCTATCGGAGCTCGCCGGAGGCCGGTCACGGCGTCTTGACGGCGGTCGTACAATAAACCGCCTGAGACCTTGGCGGCCCCGCGACAGACCATTTTTCCCTTTCGTATTAGTTTGATTCGCCTTAGGTCTTAGCGGCCCCTCGATAGACTGTAAGGTCATGGTTTGCGGCCAGTACAAGACCGCTTCTGACCCTTGCAGCCCTGTCAAGACTATTTTTGATGCACTGTTTTGGTTACATAAATTTTTGTTTCATCTTGTTTAGACATCGTGAATAGGGTAGAAACCCACTAAATAAAAAGGGAACATATGGAGTAATGTTGATAATTGCTAATTTGTGATCATGGTTGTCATAATATCACTTTCATCCAATTGTATCATCATGATTGTTTCTTTTGAATTGAATGAATAACTTGGTTCAATTAAAATTTATTATCCATTGATCAATTTATTAGGATTGTTTGACAGTCACACCACTCCAACGGTGCTGACTGACCGATTACATTGTATTCCGATATGTTATTAGCCTCAATCTTGTAATAGTTGGGACTCTCCGCCGGATATTCCTTCCGTCGGACTAGGACCACTTTTATGAGACCTCCGTAAGCCCCCGCGAGCCTGGGATTCCCACTAGGACGCCAGGCGGGTTGTACCCCCAAAACCCGAACCTTTGGACTCGATCGAATCGTGTGTTTTTGCCCAAGCCCGGAATCGGGGGTGTCTTGTTGATTGCAGCCCTTCTGGGACCGCTGTTGTCAGGTCACAGCCCAGGTGTGACCGCTTGATACTTTGAGCGGCCCCTTTCGTCACCCAGATTTTTCCCCCATTTCAGGTAGCTCTGATGACGAAATGCAAACGGACGGGGATGGGCAGGAGTGAAGACCAGAGTGGACCTGATAGACGTGACTTCATAGTTGTCCTAGTAGAGGCATGGAGTGCCACTTAGTGGTTTTGTTGAGTGGTTGTCTAAGATTTGTTGTCAAGAGATGTAATCCTTCCTTTATTTCCCTATTCTTTGAGTCGTAATGTAAAACATTTTATTCTTCTATTTATGAGTTAGTAGGTATATTGGAGTAATTCCTTCTCTTTGTATTTATGTTGCTTTTATTTCCGTTATTGCTCTATTTATCATGAATGATTATAACTGCTGCGTTTCGATTTTTCCGCATCGGGGCGTGATAGTTTTGTGGTATCAGAGTCTAGGTTTCTAAAGTCCCTAGGTTTCTAAGTGGTGTTATAGAACCCGTGACTTTGTTAAAGTCTAAGGATCCAACCCGGTGAGATTGGGTAGCAACTTGGGTTGAGTTAATTAATAAACTCTAAAAGATTCCGCTAGGCTGGTTCTAATTAATTTTTCTACGCATAGGAGTCTATTCTGATGGCGACGGAGCGTGCTCAGTGGAGGGACATGCAGCGTACAGTGCAAGGATTGACTCGGGCCCTCTAGCAGGTGGCCCAAGGAGGAGGAGCGCACCATGGAGCCGACGATCTCCACCAGAATTTTCAAGGAATGAATCCCCCGTGATTCGGTGGTTCAGCGGATCCCGATGAAGCCGAGCACTGGCTGAAAGAGATGGATCAGATTTTTGAAGTTATGTAGTGCATTGACCAGGAGCGCGTTCTCTTGACTACCTTCCAATTGGAACGTAATGCTCGTACGTGGTGGGAATCAGTAAAAGCCACACTAGGAGATAGGTAGGTATCGTGGAAAGAGTTCGAGGAACTTTTCAACAATAAATATTTCTCAGACAGAGTATAAGATAAGAAGGCGGTTGAGTTCGCTGCTTTGAAGCAGAGGAATTTATCAGTTGTCGAGTATGAGGCGCAGTTTTCCAGGTTATCTCGCTATGCGACACATCTGGTGTCTACAGAAAAGATGAAGGCCAAAAGGTTCCTGAATAGATTGAAGCTCCAGTATATCAACCAATTGGCACCTCTAGAGATCCACACTTATGATGAAATTGTGAGAAAAGCTCAAGTCCTTGAGGACACCATGGAGATGACTGAGAGGATCCGAGGGAGCAACACTAAGACAGAGCAGACCACTAGTTCCGGGAATTTTAAACCCAATAACGGCAAGAAGAGGCCCACTGGCGGGTCTAGTTCGTGGAAGGATAAGAAACCAAGAAATGATGACAAGAAGTCAGGACCGGTTGCATCATCTAAAGCTCTTTGCAAGTATTGTGACCGTCCGGGTCACAAGATGGAGGAGTGCTGGCGTAAGCTAGGCGCTTGTTTACGTTGTGGGAGCAGGGACCACCGTATCCCTGAGTGTCCTCTCCTATCAGATCAAGCTACACCGAACAAGTCGCAAGGAGGCTAGAAGCGGCAGGGCAAGCTCCAAGCCCTACAGGAGACCGAGACAGAAGCCACCGAGGAGGGTGGATTGGTTGAAGGTACACTTGTTATTTTTGATAAGCCGACATTTGTTCTCTTTGATACCGGAGCAACACATTCTTTTATTTCTCAAAGCTTTGCTAAGTCTTTATCTACAAAACCCATATTGATGAACTCTCAACTGGAAATATCAACCCCTATTGGTTCTGGTTCAGCAATTAAGTACTATTATCCCTCTAGTAATATTTTGATTAATGGGCTGAGTATGCCAGCTGATTTGGTCTATATAAAGATGAAGGATTATGATGTAATCCTAGGAGCAAATTGGTTAGCTAGATATGAGGCTAGTGTTCACTGTAAATCTGGCACCGTGTCTTTTTCTGGGCATCCCGAGCTTTCTTTTGTTGGTGTTAGGCATTCTAAGTCTGTGCCACTTATATCGGCACTTCGGGCTGAGAAGTTGTTAAGGAAAGGATGTCAGGCATTTTTGGCATTGGTTTCTTTGACCGACAAGAAGGAGTTAGAATTGAGGGACATTCCTATTGCCTAGGATTTTTCAGATGTGTTTCCTGAAGATTTGCCAGGACTTCCACCCGAGAGAGAGGTACTCTTCTCCAGTGATCTAGTTCCTAGCGCAACTCCAGTTTCTAAAGCTCTGTATCATGTATCTCCTGCGGAGTTAAGAGAATTGAAAGAACAATTAATGGAGTTGCTTGAGAAGGGGTTTATTCATCCGAGTACATCTCCGTGGGGAGCCCATGTATTGTTCGTTAGGAAGAAGGATGGCTCTTTGAGACTGTGTATTGATTACCGCCAGCTTAACCAGCTTACTGTCAAGAATAAGTACCCGTTGTCGAGAATAGATGAGTTGTTCGATCAGATAGCGAGAGCGCAGTATTTTTCCAAGATTGATCTGAGATCGGGGTATCATCAGTTGCGGATCAAGGATGAAGATATCTTTAAAATAGCATTCCGTAGCAGGTATGGGCATTTCGAGTTTGTTGTAATGCCTTTTGGGCTAACAAATGCTCGTGTAGCTTTTATGCAGTTGATGAATAGTGTGTTTCGGCCCTACTTAGATCAGTGGGTCGTGATTTTTATTGATGATATTTTGATATACTCCAAGAGCAAGGAGGAGCATGCAGAGCACTTGAAGGTGGCATTGCAGATACTAAGGGACCAACAGTTATACACCAAGTTTAGTAAGTGTGAATTTTGGCTGCAAGAAGTATCTTTTCTGAGGCACATTATTTCAAAAGATGGAATCTCTGTAGATCCCTCTAAGGTAGAGGCAGTAAGGAACTGGGAGAGGCTTGCGAATGTGACCGAAGTGAGAAGTTTTCTAGGCCTAGCAGGTTATTATTGGAGATTCATTAAGGATTTCTCCAAGATTGTGGTACCTCTGACCAGATTGACCAGCAAGGAGAACCGATTTGAGTGGTCGAAAGACTGTGAACAAAGTTTTCAAACCGTGAAGGAATGTTTGACCACTGCCCCTGTTTTGGCCTTGCCTTCTGGAGAAGGAGGATTTGAAGTCTATACTGATGCCTCAGGCATTGGCCTAGGTTGTGTGCTTATGCAGCGTGGAAAAGTGATAGCTTATTCTTCGAGACAGCTTAGGAAGCACGAAGAGAATTATCCTGTCCATGACTTAGAGCTCGCTGCAGTGGTTTTCGCTTTGAAGATTTGGAGGCACTACTTGTATGGAGAGACTTTTACTGTATTTTCTGATCATAAGAGCCTTAAATATCAATTCTCCTAGAAGGAGCTCAATGTGAGGCAGAGAAGATGGCTTGAATATTTGAAGGATTTTGACTTCTCCATAAAATATCACCTTGGGAAAGGTAATGTTGTGGCTGATGTTTTGAGCCGCAAGCTGATAGCAAGGTTGTCTAGTCTCATGTTGCAAGAATGGAGACTATTGGAGCAGTTGGCTAGTTTAGACCTTAATGTTAGTAAGGATCGGGTCATGATCACTCAGTTTCAGCTTCATCCCGAACTATTGATGGAAATTAAGATCCTGCAAGATAACGATCCAGTGCTAGTAGAGATCAAGGAAAGTCTAAGTAACAGACCAGATTTTGTATTGGCCGATGATGGCAGGTTGTTATTCCGAGGAAGGACCTGTGTCCCTGATTTAGCTAAGGTGAAGAGCAAGATCCTTGAGGAAGCCCATAGATCCAAGTATACTATTCATCTTGGAGCCACTAAGATGTACCGAGATTTAAAGAGGATCTTTTGGTGGCCAAATATGAAACGGGAAGTGGCAGAGTTCATAAGTACATGTCTGGTATGTCAACAAGTAAAGGCTGAACATTTTAGACCTGCTAGGAAATTAAAACCGCTCGATATACCACAGTGGAAGTGGGAAAGCATCGGCATGGATTTTATAATGGGATTACCGAGAACTCGTGGTGGCTTCGATGCAATATGGGTAATTGTGGATAGGTTGACGAAATCTGCGCATTTCTTGTCCATCAAGTCAAAATGGACAGTCGATGTTTTGGATGCTTTATATATGAAGGAAGTGATAAGACTGCATGGTGTACCCATGAATATTGTGACCGATAGAGATCCTAGATTCACTTCACACTTTTGGAGAGATTTGCAAGAATCCTTGGGAACCCGTCTAAGCTTCAGTACTACATTTCATCCTCAAACAGACAGACAAACCGAGAGAACTAATCAGATCATTGAAGATATGCTAAGGGCTTGCATGATCGACTTTGGTGGTAGTTGGCATGAACATTTGGCTCTGATAGAATTTGCCTATAATAACAGTTATCAGTCTAGTATCCAGATGACACCGTTTGAGGCTCTTTATGGAAGGAGTTACAGATCACCTTTATGCTGGGATGAGATAGACGAGAAGCAATGGTTAGGACCGGATCTCATTTCAGAATCATCTAAGAATATCCGGGTTATCCAGGATCGTCTGCAAGTTGCTCAGTCAAGACAAAAAAACTATGCAGATAACAGAAGGAGAGACTTAGAATTTCAGGTAGGCGAGCATATGTTCTTGAAGGTTTCGCCTATGAGAGGAGTTCATAGGTTTGGCATTCGTGGTAAGCTAAGTCTGAGGTACATTGGCCCATTTGAGATTCTAGAGAGAATTGGGGAAGTTGCCTACTAGCTGGCTTTGCCACCCCAGTTATCTGGAGTACATAATGTTTTCCATATATCTATGCTGCGAAAATATGTTTATGACCCCGCGCACATCATTCAACATGCGGATCTAGAATTGGAAGAAGATTTGACAGATGAAGAGAAACCCATCAAGATTTTGGACAAAAAGCTACAGCAACTCAGGAATCGGTCCATACCAATGGTCAAGGTTCAATGGAGCCGACGTGGGATCGAGGATGCTACTTGGGAATCTGAAGAAACTATCCGGAGGCAATACCCTGAATTATTTTGAGGTTAGTAACCTTAGTTTTCCCCATTTTGACAAGTGCAGTGAATTTGGAGGACAAAATTCCTTAAAGTGGGGGAGGGTGTAGCACCCTGAGAAATAATTAATTAATATGAAAGGGGTAATAATTGAGAATTATCTACTATTAAATTAGAAATCCCTTTAGGTGAAATTTCAACTAATTTATAAAAAAAATCCAGAAAAATTATAATCGTGTAGAGGACTAAAAGTTTAGACGAATTGTCTTCTTGGTCATACCCTAAATAAAATTTTAATCAAGCCGAATTGGTGGAATTAGGGCTAAAATCGAGCTTAAATAGATCAAACCTTAGATCGCTAAATTCGAACCCAAATCTCGATCATTTGGCCCCAAACCAGACCCAATCGAATGGCCTTGATGGCTAGATCATTTCCCATCTCTTTGTGCACGAAAACCCTAACCCTAGGAGTGCAATTCGGAGCGAGAAGGCGGCGCGACCCAGTCAAGCGCGAGTTTCGCGCACGTTCGACGTCGTGGACTCTTCCTAGCCTTATCGCGCCTCCTAGATCAAAATACCCCCTTTAAAACTAACCCTATCCCGACCTAGAACCCCCATTTGCTGTGGCGGCCGACGAGGAGCTCGTTCGAGGGAGGATTTTGAGTGGTGGTGGAGCGCAAGTTCGTGCGATCCCGAGTGGCGTCGCCCCCTTCTTCCTTTGATTTAGGTAGGTAATGGTGGTCTAAACTCGAAGTAAAAGATACCATGAGAAGCGACTTCGAGTCCTCTTTCCATCAATAGTAAAAGCCCTAATTTTCATTCAGTATATCGTGTGTATTGTTTTGTTGAGTAGCAACATGTCGAAGTTAGGGTTTCATCCATGTCGCACTCTCTTGATCGATTCAATGCTCAGTATAGGCAGACCCAAACTCTAATTAAACATGTTGTATTGCGTATTATTTTGTCCTCTTTCCATTCATGCTATTTTTCCTAATTTTCATGCATTATATCGTCCCAATTAGTTCCTTGAATCGAGGCCTATCGGAGCTCGCCGGAGGCCAGTCACGGCGTCCTAACGGCGATCGTACCATAAACCGCCTGGGACCTAGGCGGCCCCGCGACAAACCATTTTTCCCTTTCGTATTAGTTTGATTCTCCGTAGGTCTTAGCGACCCCTCGATAGACCTTAAGGTCATGGTTTACGGCCAGTACATGACCGCTTCTGACCCTTGCGGCCCTATCAAGACCATTTTTGATGCACTGTTTTGGTTACATAAATTTTTGTTTCATTCTGTTTAGACATCGTGAATAGGTAGAAACCCACTAAATAAAAAGGGAACATATGGAGTAATGTTGATAATTGCTAATTTGTGATCATGGTTGTCATAATATCACTTTCATCCAATTGTATCATCATGATTGTTTCTTTTGAATTGAATGAATAAATTGGTTCAATTAAAATTTATTATCCGTTGATCAATTTATTAGGATTGTTTGACAGTCACACCACTCCTGCGGTGCTGACTGACCGATTACATTGTATTCCGATGTGTTATTAGCCTCAATCATGTACTAGTTGGGACTCTCCGCCGGATATTCCTTCCGTCGCACTAGGACAGCTATTATGAGACCTCTGTAAGTCCCCGCGAGCCTAGGATTCCCACTAGCACGTGGGGCGGGTTGTACCCCTAAAACCTAAACCTTTGGTGTCACGCCCCGAACAAGGCGGAAATATCGGGACGTACAGTTAGGGACACGCTGGCAAGAGAGAGAACTAATCTAAAATAATACACAAGTGCTACAAGATGGAAATACTAAATGATCATTAACAAACTACAACTGATACAATAACCTCAAGTTCAACTTAATACAACTGGAATAATCAACCACTAAAACTCAATAACATGACTGAGACTAAAAGCTCTCTAAAACACAACTAAAGAAAGATAACACACTACTAACACACTAGAACTGATACACTCAAGACATCACTCCTGCCCTTCCCCATCGGTAAGCGCGTCACCTGAAAAGCCTGGAAAGGGGGGAAAACACAACTATGAGCTGACGCTCAGTAGGAAATAACAGACAGGTATAAGTGATTAACAGTTTAATTACATTTTAAAATGTCATGCTACAAATGATAAAAACAATAAAAAGATAATGGTGATATCACGAAACAGAATTCAAAGATCTTGTAAGGTCAAGAAATATAATGAATAGAATAGTAAGACAAGAATTTACTACAGGAGATAACGATAAAAAGTTGTCCATCTCAAGACAATTCAAGTCATGTCAAGCACGTATGTAATTTCATTTCCACGTCCAAGTAATAAGCAAGTAAAGTAACCACAAGTAGAGTATAGAACAGTGAAGAGTGGAAAGTGAAAAGCAGTAGAAAGTAATGTAGAGAGTAGTGGAGAGAGTAGTGGACAGTCCTAGATTTAACACATGTCAAGTACTGGTGCCAAATGCCACACCTAGTCATTCACCTCCCCGGGGGTACACGTAGTATTCGAGCGCTCTTCCCAGGACCAGACCGAGCCCTTAATTGTTTGCCAGGCATTGATTTCTTTGGATCAAAGATCCCACGAATCTAGACTTCCACAGTTTATGGCCAGAATTCCAAGGTTTAAACTAAGTAGCAATAACAACTTCACGTAGGAAAGAGATTCATTTCCAGAATTTCAAGGTAAGTATAATCATCAGGGAGATCGAAACCAAGTCACAACAAGAGTTAATCATGCTGCGCTACTGTAAAACAATAGCAATCAAACAAGCTAATCAACATATTAATCCTAATCACCAAGTTAAGATATCATGATTAACCATTATCATTTGCATTAAGACAATTGCCAAGAAGCTGATTCAAGATGATAAGGCAAAGAACAACTCCCACAGGAGTGAAATAGAATGCATTAACAGAGATTTAGTTACACCATTAACCACTAATTATGTGGGTTTCTATTTAATCTTGTATGCATTGAAATGAAGATGATAAACGGTGTGTTTTTACACTAAATTTGCATGTATGGACCAATGTTAATTGAAACTAAAAAGGGTACATGAATAGGTCATTAGTTCCTCAAAAATGTAGTTTTCAATGTGATTAGGTTGAATGGATTGATTCCCCAATGATCCGGATTGATCCCCGGGTCAAAACATCATTAATGGGGTCATACAGGGCATGGGTCGACCCATTGGGTCGACCCCTGGCATTCCAGGAGCCTTCCTGGGTGTGGGTCGACCCATTGGGTCGACCCCTAAAAAAAAAGCTTCATGGGTCGACCCATTGGGTCGACCGAATGGGTCGACCCCCTTCACTGGGTGCATGGGTCGACCCCATGGGTCGACCCCTACACTTCCAGAAGCGATGAGTGATTCCGTAAACCATGAAAACTCAATGATTTAGGGTCTAAATGAGTTGGAATTTTAACCAAATGCTCTAGGGTTCTTAATATACATACTAAGGTCATAAAACAAGAGATTGAAACAAGAAATTTGCTGAAAACTCAATCGAATCACAACCTATTTATGATGAATACATGAAGAACCTAGTTCTTGACATGCGTCTACTAAAACGTAGATTTCTCTAAATATACACAACGGAATTTGGGGCTTTTTATATAAAAAGAAAGCTAACTTAATGATGAATCCAACCATATACTATAAGCCATATGTGGATCAAGTTATCTAATCCAAAAATAGCCCGAAAATCAAGCTTCTACTTGAAGAACATAATATACATCAAATTCTAGACATGCTCTTACTAAAAATCAAAATTCTCCAAGTATGCTCAATGAAATTTGGGGCTTCCTACGTTAAATGAAAGCTAACAACATGCTGATTACATCATGTAAGTTAATTAGAGTTTGGTTGTTAGATCCTACCTCAAATCGGAGAGAGAAAACTCAAACCCTAGGATGAAGAACACTTGGACAGCACCTTACAAAAAGCTCGATTTCTCCACGGACACCTAATGAAAATTGGGGCTTTTGCCACCAATGGATAGAGCTCGATGAGAGGAACAATTTTCTATACTCATGATCAAGATTTGGTTGAGAATTCCTACCTCAATCGATGGATCAAAGAATGATGAAGGAAAGCCAACGGCCTGCTGACCCACCTCCACAAATCGAGCTAGATCTCTCCAGATCTGAAACTTCAGCGAACCCCACAGCAGCCAAATGAAAGAAGACTCGTAGGGCTACATTTTGATAGCTCATAGAGCTTCTGGAGCCTTCGGAATTGGGAGTATTCGCTGCTGCAAGCTACGTGTTTAGAAACGGCGCCGAAATCCTTGACTTGACCAAACTATGTCGGCAGCACGTTTTGGGGTAGGTTTACCTCAAATTGATTGAGGGTAAATGTTCCTTACATTGTGGCCTTCCATTTTCCCTTGATTTCAGATCATTTGGTCGAGTATTGAGGTCGAATTTCGTGTTTTAAACTAAGGGTTAGGTATGGGTCAAAAGTGTGCACTTTTGGGTTTAAACTCTAAATAGATCTTACCACGGATTTACAATGACCTAATGCCAGAAGGAAAAGTTGTTATCTACATCGACCTAAATCTATTTACTATTTTTACAGATTTTTCTAAGGTAGTCGGATTATTACTTATACTATTCCGTAAATAGTTAAATGTTAAGTTCGGCAAACTAAGTTCACTAATTCGGCATAATAAATGATTTTCTTAGGCTTAAATGTAGAAGATAAAGTTGCTAAACAAAATTAATTCTACAAGATGTGATTTTTGGGGATTTTTAGAAAATAGTTAAAAAATGACTTATTCTATTAATTAATTAATTAATCTAATTAATTTGGATAATTCTCATTAATTCGAATAACTTCAAATAAATTCTAAATAATTACAAATAACTTTCTAAATAAATTTCTAAAGAATTTGGGGTCTTACACCCTCCCCTACTTAAAGGAATTTGGTCCTCCAAATTCACTACACTAAAACTGAGAGTAGAAAAAGATCGCTCACCTAGAATAGATCGGGATACCGCTTTCACATAGTCTCTTCAGACTTCCATGTAGCTTCTTCGGTCCCACGCCGACTCCACTGAATCTTGACCATCGGTATCGAACGATTCCGGAGTTGCTGTTGCTTCCGGTCCAGAATCTTGACAGGTCTTTCCTCATAGGTGAAATCTTCCTTCAGTTCAAAATCCACCTGCTGAATGATATGAGTGGGATCGTACACATATTTCCGCAACATAGACACATGGAAAATATTATGTACGCCAGACAAATGCGGTGGTAAAGCCAGTCTGTATGCCACCTCTCCCACTCTATCTAGAATCTCGAATGGACCAATGTACCTCGGACTCAGCTTGCCATGAATGCCAAATCTTCGGATCCCTCTCGTTGGAGAGACCTTTAAGAACACATGCTCGCCAACCTGAAATTCCAATGCTCTTCTCCTGTTGTCGGCATAACTCTTCTGTCTTGACTGGGCTACTTGTAACCGATCTCGGATAACACGGATGTTCTGTGATGATTTCGAAACAAGATCTGGTCCAAGCCACTGTTTCTCACCTACCTCGTCCCAACACAACGGGGAACGACAACTTCTACCATATAGTGCTTCAAAAGGAGCCATCTGAATGCTAGACTGATAGCTGTTATTGTAAGCGAATTCAATTAATGCCAAATGCTCACTCCAATTACCACCGAAATCAATCATGCAAGCTCGCAACTATCTTCCACTATCTGATTGGTTCTTTCAGTCTGTCCATCTGTCTGTGGATGAAAAGCAGTACTGAAATTCAGACGAGTACCCAAAGACTCTTGCAGTCCCTTCCAGAAATGTGAAGTAAATCTGGGGTCTCGATCAGATACTATATTCACTGGGATACCATGCAATCTCACCACTTCCTTTATATACAAGGCAGCCAATACATCAATCGTCCACTTGGACTTAATTGGTAAGAAATGAGCCGACTTTGTCAATCGATCGACAATCACCCATATCGCATCAAATCCACCACGAGTCCTAGGTAGACCCATAATGAAATCCATGCCAATACTTTCCCACTTCCATTAGGGTATGTCGAGTGGTTTCAATTTTCCTGCTGGTCTGAAATGTTCGGCCTTAACTTGCTGACATACCAAACATCTGCTCACAAAATCTACAACTTCTCTTTTCATATTCGGCCACCAAAAGGACCTTTTCAAATCTCGGTACATCTTAGTGCCTCCAGGATGAATGGTATATCTGGATCTATGAGCTTCCTCAAGAATTTTGTTCTTTATTGTAGCCTCATCCGGAACACAAGTTCTGCCTTTAAATAATAATCTACCATCATCGGCCAACATGAAGTCAGGTCTGCTGCTCAAGCTTCCCTTGATCTCTACCAACTCGGGGTCATTATCTTGCAAGGACTTGATCTCTATCAATAATTCAGGTTTAAGTTGAATCTGAGCAATCAAGATCCGATCATTGTCAATATTAAGATCCAGACTAGATAATTGTTCCAACAACCTCCATTCTTGTAACATGAGACTTGACAATCTAGCTACCGGCTTCCGGCTTAATGCATCTGCCACAACATTACCTTTGCCAGGATGATACTCAATCGAGAAGTCGAAGTCTTTCAAGTACTCCAACCATCTCCGCTGCCTCATGTTGAGTTCCTTCTGAGAAAATAAATACTTCAAACTCTTATGATCTGAGAACACTGTAAAGGTTTCTCCATACAAGTAATGCCTCCATATCTTCAAAGCAAACACGACTGCAGCAAGTTCCAAATCATGAACAGAATAATTATCTTCGTGCTTCCTCAACTGTCTAGAGGAATAGGCAATCACCTTCCCATGCTGCATGAGTACACAGCCTAAGCCAATACCTGATGTATCAGTATAAACAACAAATCCTCCTTCACCAGAAGGTAAAGCCAAAACAGGTGCAGTAGTCAAACACTCCTTCAGAGTCTGAAAGCTTCGCTGACAATCATCTGACCAATCAAACTTATTCTCCTTACGGGTTAATCTTGTCATAGGTACTGCAATCTTGGAGAAATCTTGAATAAATCTTCGATAATAACCTGACAGGCCTAGAAAACTTCTAACTTCTGTCACACTGGTAGGCTGTTCCCAATTCTTCACTGCCTCAACCTTCGAAGGATCAACAGAAATACCGTTCTTCGTAATGATATGTCCTAGAAAGGACACCTCTTGCAGCCAGAATTCACACTTACTGAACTTAGCATATAGTTGATGATCTCTCAACAATTGCAATGCCATTCTCAGATGTTCAGCATGTTCCTCCTCATTCTTAGAATAAATCAGGATGTCATCAATAAAGACCACGACCCATTGATCAAGATAGGGCCGAAATGCATCGTTCATCAACTGCATGAAAGCCGCTGGTGCATTCGTTAGACCAAAAGGCATAACGACAAACTCAAAATGACCATACCTGCTGCGGAAAGCCGTTTTATAAATATCCTCTTCCTTAATCCGCAACTGGTGATATCCAGATCGAAGATCGATCTTAGAGAAATATTGAGCTCCCGCTATCTGGTCAAATAACTCGTCAATCCTCGACAAGGGATATTTGTTCTTGACAGTCTGCTGGTTTAATTGCCGATAATCAATGCACAGTCTCATCGAACCATCTTTCTTCCTGACAAATAGTACAGGGGCTCCCCACGGAGAAGTACTAGGATGAATAAAACCCTTCTCAAGTAATTCCATCAGTTGCTGCTTCAGTTCCCTCAGTTCCACAGGAGACATACGATAAGGAGCCTTAGAAATAGGAGCTGTGCCAGGAATAAGATCAATAGAAAAGATAACTTCCCGCTCAGGCGGAAGTCCTGGTAGTTCTTATGGAAAGACATCAGGAAAATCTCGAAAACAGGAATGTCCTTGATCTCCATCTGCTGCTCAGGAGTTGCACAAACAAAGGCTAGAAAAGCCTCACACCCATGCCTCAAAAGCTTATCAGCTCGAAGAGCCGAGATGAGCGGTACGGAGTTATGGTGCTTGACTCCCGTAAAAGATAAACCAGAATGTCTAGTAAAAGTCACTGAGCTAGAACTACAGTGAACATTGGCCTCATACTTGGCCAACCAATCTGCTCCTAGGATTACATCATAATCCTTCATGTCCATGCAGACCAAATTTGCTGGAAAGTTCTGTTCACCAATCATAACCTTACTAGAAGGATAGAAATACTGGATTGTTGATCTAGTGCCAATAGGGGTTGAAATCTCTAACGGAGTATTCATCAAAACAGGTTCCACAACTAATGACTTAGCAAATCTCCGAGAAATAAATGAATGTGTTGCACCAGTATCAAAGAGAGCAAATGCGGGCTTATCGATTATAGTAAGGGTACCTTCGACGAGTCCGTCATCATCAGAAATCCCAGTTTCATCTTCATGTAAAGCTTGAAGCTTGCCTTGTGGTTTCTTGAAGACTAGAGGTTTTGCCGGTGTAGCTTGTTCCGATATGAGAGGACAATTGGGGATACGGTGCTCCTTGCTTCCACATCGCAAACAGGCGCCTTGCTTGCGCCAGCACTCTTCTATCTTGTGACCCGGACGATCACAATAGTTGCACACGCCCTTGAATGGAACAATAGGGCCAGGCTTCTTGTCTTCATGCCTCGGCATCTTGCCCTTCCACGATCCGGACCCGCTCCACGAACCAGGTCCACTAACAGGCCTCTTCTTGGTATACCCGGGTTTGACACTCCCGGAACCCGTAGGTAATTCTTTCTTGGTGCCTTTCCCACGGATTCTCTCCGTCATCTCAAGAGTATCCTCTAGAACTTGTGCTTTCCTTACCATCTCAGAATAAGTGGAAATCTCCATCGGTGCCAATTGGTTGATATAATGAAGCTTCAATCCATTGAGAAAGTGCTTCGCCTTCATCTTCTCGGTGGAAATGAGATGAGTAGCATAACGAGAAAGCTGTGCAAATTGAGCCTCATACTCTGCCACGGACAAACCTCGCTGTTTCAAGGCCGCGAACTCTGCCGCTTTCTTCTCTTGCACTCTATCAGAAAAATACTTACTGTTGAAGAGTTCTTCGAACTCTTCCCACATAACTTGCCGATCACCGAGAGTTGCCTTGATAGAATCCCACCAAGTACGTGCATCATGTTCCAGTTGAAATGTGGACAAAAGGACACACTTCCTGGTTGGTGCATTGCATAACTTCAAAGATTCTCCCCATCTCATCTAGCCAGTGCTAGGCTTGGTCAGGGTCAGTCGAACCAGCGAATCTAGGCGGGTTCATTCCGCAGAAGTTCCGGTATAGATCACCGGTGCCATGCGGTGCCGCTCCTGCCTGAGCTACTTGCTGAAGGGCCTGAGTAAGGCCTTGCACCGTACGCTGTAGGTTCCTCCATTCAGCACGATCAACTGCCATCTACACGAGAAATAGATTACTTAGGTTTAATCAAGATAAATAATTACACGATTAAGAAACGATCTTAACCCAAGTTTCTACCCATTCTCACCAGGTCAGGTCCTAGACTTTTACAAGGTTAGGGATCTAATGCACCTAGACACGACCAAAAACTCGGTACCTGGCGGAGGTAATCGGTCCGAAGACCACTCGCGCAAGTGTGCGACCTTCCCGATAGGCATAGCCTAACGTTCGGACAACACCTTTTGATATACCGATTATTGGGATGCAATGCAAGAAAACCTAAAACTTAGGAAACCTAGGAATGTGAAACCTAGGCTCTGATACCAACTAAACTGTCACGCCCCGAACAAGGCGGAAATATCGGGACGTACAGTTAGGGACACGCTGGCAAGAGAGAGAACTAATCTAAAATAATACACAAGTGCTACAAGATGGAAATACTAAATGATCATTAACAAACCACAACTGATACAATAACCTCAAGTTCAACTTAATACAACTGGAATAATCAACCACTAAAACTCAATAACATGACTGAGACTAAAAGCTCTCCAAAACACAACTAAAGAAAGATAACACACTACTAACACACTAGAACTGATACACTCAAGACATCACTCCTGCCCTTCCCCATCGGTAAGCGCGTCACCTGAAAAGCCTGGAAAGGGGGGAAAACACAACTATGAGCTGACGCTCAGTAGGAAATAACAGACAGGTATAAGTGATTAACAGTTTAATTACATTTTAAAATGTCATGCTACAAATGATAAAAACAATAAAAAGACAATGGTGATATCACGAAACAGAATTCAAAGATCTTGTAAGGTCAAGAAATATAATGAATAGAATAGTAAGACAAGAATTTACTACAGGAGATAACGATAAAAAGTTGGCCATCTCAAGACAATTTGATGGGGACATCACTCAGAGCTCCCTCTGGCTCGACACATCTCTCCCCTCTGGAGACGGATAGGATGACTTGATGGGGCCTCGACGGCACTGGATCTCACTACTATAGACATCTTGATGTATTTTCTCCTTTGTTGAGTCCTTTTGATGTATTTCACTTCTATTTTTGAGTCTTGCCCTAGGTGCTCTTATTAGTGGGTCATCATATTGGACTTGTCTGGTCTTTTGGCCCATTAGGGAGCTAGGCCCATGGGCGCCCCCTTCTTGCACCCTTGGTTATCTGTTATTTCCCTTTTTCTCAAGGGCTTTTGTACAAAGTTGGGTTCCCTATATATAGAACCCCAACTCCCACTTGAGAAGGTAATGAAGATTTGAAGAATTGAGCATAATTGCAATCCCCCCTCTCTCTCTAGTTCTCTCTCCCTCTCTCTCTCCTTGGGGCGGATCCCCCTCTCTCTCCTCCCCCTTCTCTCTCTCTCCCAAGGGCGAACCTGCCCCTTCACCTCCTCTCTCTCTCCTCCACCTCAGCTGCCACCTCCCCCTCCAACCTTTCACCTCCCCTAGGCCACTTAACCCCCATCAATTCCCTCCCCTTCCCAAGTGACTCTTCCTATTCCCCATACACCTTCCCCACCTCCAATACACCCCTCCCTCTTCCCCAAGCAACCTTCCCACTCCCCCACACCTTCATTCACACCCCAAGACCATTCAAACTCCAGCCCCCCTCCACCTATTGCGCAAACAGCCACCCCCCCCCTTACATCCTTGCCATGGCCGAACCCCACCTCCACCTCCACTAGCTTCGGCCCCCACTTCCTCTCCACCCTCTTGCCCCTTCACACCCCTGCTCCACCCCTTCCTCCACTCCCACACAACCCCCCTGCCACCTACGAACACCCCCACCCTCTCCACCTCCACCAAACACTAGCCTCCCATGCCTCCATCCCACCCCCTCTCCTACATCCTGCCCCACTACAGGTAGCAGAAGAAGATACGTCTTGCAGAGGCTCCCCCGAACTCATACAGTGGCTTCTGAAGGCAAGGCATACCATTCTGGAAAGGGCTCCCAGTCCTCTTCCCAGGTGAAGTGGAAGCACTCCGTTCCAAGTTCGTGGCCACCCGTGAGAGCCGATCTCCTCCGACAGCGTCTGGAACTAGCTGCAGAGCACCAGAGTCCGACTAGAAGCTCAACCACGGTCGACAGCGACAGATCCAGACTGAAGTTTCTTCTCCAAAGATCTTCCTCTCCCTATCCCCGATCAGGAGCAAGAAACGGAACCCCGTTCGGCCTCCGGGAGCTAGAGTTCCAAATTTTCTTCCACCGTCGTTCGGGTCTGCCTCCTGCTGTCTGCCGTGACCAGATCCCACTCAACGGATCCCTCCTGTCCACCCCGACCTCAGAAGGAGTCTCCGTCAGTTTTTCTGTGCAGAGGACTTGTCCACGGATCCAACAACTCTGACGGATCAAGATTCTGAGTCCGGAAGCCCCAGGTACAACTTCTGCATCCGGCTGCATCCATTCTGAAGCTGCCAACCCCAGATTCCGACGTCCTGTTCGAGTCTCCACCACGACCACCAGAAGCGGCAGAAGAATTTGACATAAATCTGAGGCATCCCTGTACCTGTTACGAAGCCATCCTCACTGATCTCGTCATCGGCAAAATTCCTGAGAGCAAGCTACGACTGCAACAGCGACCTCCTGTCCCCTCCAACAACAAGTGGGCAGAACCACGTCGGCGCCCGTTCCGTCGTCCTCGGCGGAATTCTCTCTCTCGCCTGGCCGGCTTAGCGCCCCTCCCTGCGTGGAGGTAGTGTTTGATGTAATTGTGATTACCCCACCCCTAGTTCAACCCTCCTGCGTGGGGTGTAGTTCATGTAACTAGCAGCCCAAGCTTCATCGGCGCAGTGTGCGGGGATCACACTTCCCCGCTCGCCCACGTCTCCAAACGGGGTTGGTTTCTTCAAACCAACCAGGTGAGCTCTAAAACTTTGCTCCATTTATATTAGTGTCTGTTTGTTTAATATCCGTAGACATAGCTCCGTTGCGCAAGAGAGTGAGTGCCCGTTCCCGGAGCCATCATCATTGAGTGGTCACCGTGGTCATCGTGAGAGAGTGGGACCTTGTGCCCCAAGTGGCACCGGCCAGCCCCAAAGTGTGGGCCACGTACCCTCGGGAGGATAACCCTAGCCCTGCTGGCACTCTACCAGTTAGGGTCTTGATCCATCACCTCCTTCTAGCATCATATAGTTACCCGGGGCTTGCGAGTGTGCGACGGCGTTTCGGTCTCAATTTATCATTTTACTTGCTATGTGATTGTGAATGCGGATTAGGTCCGAGGTTTGCGTTTGCTTGCTGCATACCCTATACTTGTGTCACATCAAATTGGTATCAGAGCAAGTTTTAGACTTGTCTCTACAAGCCTAGGTCCTAGGGCTCTTGCACTTCCGCCCGCGTGTCAATTTCTTCTCCTTCGTGCATGTCCACCCGTAGAGGCACCGCTTACCAAACCAACCCCCCAACTTCCGATCCCCCCATGAGTTCCCATTCTCAGGGCAATCAAGGCATCCCTAGTGAAGTCCCACCTGCCCCTATGGAGCAAGTTGACCCTATCCTTAGGGCTATCCTAGAGAAACTTGATGGACTTACCACCCGAATGGATAAGCTAGAGGAATTAAGGGCCCCACCTAGGATCCCTGCCCAAAGAACCCCCCTTCCACAAGTTGAACCGGGTAGGGAAGACCTTGAGAATGAGTGGTACCACGAACCGGAGAGGCCTCAACGGCCCCGACATCATGAGAGAATCCCACCTAGGAACTATGCCCAAAGATTTCCCCCTCCGCGGGATGAACATGAGAGGGAAGACCTAGATGATGGGTGGTATCGTGAACAAGAGAGAGCTCCTCAACCACGACACTATGAGAGGCGACCACGTGAGGATCATGATGAACTCCTATTAAGAATGATCAAAGTGGAAGCCCCTAATTTTGATGGGTCTCACAACCCTAGTGTCTACAAAGATTGGGAGCATGGCATGGATCAATACTTCGAGTGGTACCCCATGACCGAGGAGAGGAAGGTTAGGTTGGCCAAGATGCACCTCCTTAAACTAGCCAAAACCTATTGGCTAAAGGTTGAAAACCAAAGGAGGATCAGGCGTGAGGAACCCATTAACACTTGGATTGACATGAAAGATCAACTTAGGAACAAATACCTTCCCATCTCCTATAGCCAACTTCTTCTTGATGAATGGCAAAGCCTTACCCAAGAGGGAAAGACCGTGGAAGAGTATATTGAGAAATTTGATTCATATCTCCTAAGGTGCGGTGTGGTTGAGGATCCAGCCGTTACCTTATCCCGGTTTAGGAATGGTCTCCTTCCCCACATCAAACGGGAGCTCTTTATGAGGGAAGTGCATAGCTTGGAAATTGCCTATCAAATAGCTCGGGATGTAGAGAGATTCTCCAGAAATCCTAGGTTTGCCCCTCCCAAAGGGTCAGGACCACGTCCCAACCTCCCTCCTTTGTTAAGAACACCACCCCCCAGCGGGGGAACTCCTACAAGACCCTCCCCGCCACCCACCACACCCAATCCTCCCCCTAGAAAGGAAGACAACTCCAAAGGGAAGACCCCAATGAGTAGCACGATCAAGTGTTTCCAATGCCATGGCTATGGCCACATAGCCTCCCACTGTCCCTCTAAGGGGTTGTCAAGCCTAGTTATTGAGGGTGGACCTTCTACTACTCAGGAAACACATGAGGGTACTATTGAGGATTATCAGGCCAATTTAGAATGGGAAGAGGAATACCATGAGCAATTCTATGAAGAAGGAGTAGAGGAGGACCCCCACTCCAGCCACCTAGGGGTGATAAGGTGCACCCTCACACAACCACAAGAGGATGATTGGCGGAGGACTTCCATTTTTCACACATTTGTCAAAATCGGGGACCATGTTAGGAAGGTCATCCTAGACAATGGGAGTTGTGTCAACGCCGTGTCTCCGGACACCGTCAAACTCCTAGGACTTACCCCTACATCCCACCCCAAACCTTACCGTGTGTCCTGGATAAACAACCACTCCCTACCCGTCAACACATGTTGCCTTATCCCCATCACCTTTTCATCCTACCAAGGGCAAATATGGTGCGATATCATACCTATGGCTGTAGGAAGCATCCTATTGGGGAGACCTTGGATATATGATGTCAATGCCACTATCCATGGAAAAACAAACACTTGCACCTTTGACCACGAGGGGAAGACTATCCGTCTCAACCCCTCCCCTCCCCAAAAAAAACCACCCACCAAGGGAATCCTTCCCACAGCACCAAAACCCAAGGCCTCGATTGCTCCAACCAAATCTTCAACACAAAGTCACACACCTGCAACTCCGACAGTCAAAGGCCTCCACCTTATCACCAAGAAAGAGCTCGAAGAAGAGATAACCCGGGGGGCACCCCTTTGTGCCATTGTCATATGCCTTGGGGAGGCAACTCCCTCCAACCCTCACCCCGTGGAAATCCACCATCTCTTGGAAGAATTTAAGGACATTTTTCCCAAGGAACTCCCCGACCAACTACCACCCATGAGGGATGTCCAGCACGCTATAGATCTTGTCCCAGGAGCCACCCTCCCAAACATGCCCCACTATCGCCTCAATCCCACCGAACATGCTGAGTTAAGGAGGCAAGTGGAGGAACTGATTAGAAAGGGGTTTCTTAGGCTGAGCAAAAGCCCATGTGCCGTCCCGGCCCTCCTCACACCAAAAAAAGACGGGACATGGCGAATGTGTATTGATAGCAGGGCCATCAACAAGATTACTGTCAAATATAGGTTTCCCATACCTAGACTTGACGACATGCTGGACATGCTCGTCGGAGCCACCATATTTTTCAAAATAGACCTCAAAAGTGGCTATCATCAGGTTAGGATAAGGCCCGGGGATGAATGGAAAACAGCCTTTAAAACCAAGGATGGACTTTATGAATGGCTGGTGATGCCTTTTGGGCTTTCAAATGCCCCAAGTACCTTCATGCGCCTTATGACCGAGGTCCTGAGGCCCTACATTGGAGTCTTCCTGGTAGTTTATTTTGATGACATCCTCATTTACAGCCGAACCAAGGAAGCCCACCTCAGTCATCTAAGGCAAGTTTGCACCACCCTTAGGAAGGAAAGCCTCTTTGCAAATTTAGGGAAGTGTCACTTTATGACCCAATCCATCACCTTCCTGGGGTATGTTGTCTCCACAGAGGGCGTATCCATGGACCCTGACAAAGTCCAAGCCATCATCAATTGGCCTGAACCTCGCACCCTCCATGAAGCCCGCAGTTTTCATGGGTTAGCCACCTTTTACCGGAGGTTCATCAGGGGGTTCAGCACCATCACAGCCCCTATCACCGATTGCCTCAAAAAGGGGACCTTTGTGTGGACCAAGACCGCCACTAGAGCCTTCCAAGAGCTCAAAGAGAGAATGACCCAAGCCCCTGTCTTATGCCTCCCTGATTTCTCCAAAGTCTTTGAAGTGACTTGCGATGCCTCAGGGGTAGGAATTGGTGGGATCCTTAGCCAGGAAGGACACCCAGTGGCCTACTTTAGCGAAAAACTGTGTGATGCCAGGATGAGGTACTCCACCTACGACAAGGAATTCTATGCTGTGGTACAATCCCTCCGGCATTGGAGACACTACCTCTTGCCTAATGAGTTTGTCATATTCTCCGACCATGAGGCCCTGAAATACCTCAACTCCCAGCAGAAACTGAATGCTCGGCATGCCCGATGGGTCGAACACATCCAGGCTTACACATTTGTAATCAAACACAAGGCTGGGAGTGAAAACCGAGCAGCCGATGCCCTCAGTAGGAGAATTTCCTTGCTAGCTACCATACAGGTGGAAGTCATAGGGTTTGAAAGACTCAAAGAAGAGTACTCTGCTTGCCCGGACTTTGGCCCAATCCATACCACTCTGTCCACCCTCTCACCAAAGGAACACCAAGGATTCATTTTAGAGGACGGGTTCATTTTTAAAGGCCATAGGCTTTGCATACCAAGGACCTCTCTACGGGATTTTCTGATCTGGGAATTACATGCAGGAGACTTGGCTGGACACTTTGGGATTCACAAAACCATTGCCTTGGTAGAAGGACAATTCCATTGGCCCAGCCTCAAAAGGGATGTGGCCAAAATTGTGAGGCAATGCCGCACATGTGCAACCGCTAAGCAGATCAAACAAAACACAGGCCTGTACACTCCCTTACCAGTCCCAGACCGACCTTGGCAAGATCTTAGCATGGACTTTGTACTAGGGCTACCCCGGACCCAAAGGAAACATGACTCCATTTATGTCGTAGTGAACCGATTCTCTAAAATGGCTCATTTCATCCCCTGTTCCAAAACCTCAGACGCCTCCCATGTGGCCCGTCTATTCTTTGAAGAGGTGGTCCGACTCCATGGTCTACCCAAGACCATTATTTCAGATAGGGACGTCAAATTCACCAGCTACTTTTGGAAGACCCTCTGGCATCTTATGGGGACCCTGCTTAAGTTTTCCACAGCCTACCACCCCCAAACCGATGGACAGACTGAAGTTGTTAATCGGAGCTTGGGGAACCTTCTACGGTGCCTTGTTGAGGATCGCCCCGGGAATTGGGATCTCATATTACCCCAGGCAGAGTTTGCATACAACAATTCTGTGAATAGGTCGATAGGGATGAGCCCGTTTGAAGCTGTGCATGGGTACAAGCCTAGAACCCCTACAGATCTCATTCCTTTGCCACCGCATGCTAGAGTGTCTATTAGTGCTGAGTCGTTTGCCCAACACATGAAGGAATTGCATGAGGAAATCCGCAAACACATTAACAAAAGCAATGAGGTGTATAAAAAGACGGCCGACTCCCACCGCCGCCACCAGGAGTTTCACGTAGGTGATTATGTGATGGTACGAACTGAGAGGCTTTCCCCTGGGAATGTCTCCAAATTGAGGTCGCGTGGATCAGGCCCCTTCCAGGTTCTAAAGAGGATTGGCACAAACGCTTACGTGTTAGACCTCCCCGAGGAGTACGCAATAAGTCCCACATTCAATGTGGCTGACCTGGTGCCATACAGGGGTTCCACGGTGACACCTAGTGAGGGAATTGAGCCTGTCCCACTTTTTGAGAGAGCCCCCACCCACAAGAAAGTTCCACCAGCCCAGAGAGGCCAACGGGAGCAGATAGAGCGGATATTGGATGAACAGGTCACTGTCACCCGGAGCAAAGTATACGAGCGATACCTGGTCAGGTGGAAGGGCCGGCCTCCTACTGATGACTCATGGGTGAGCAGGGAGGATCTTCAGCAGCTGGACCCTGATCTCCTGGAGCATTACCGCAGCCGAGAAGACCCTTACTCGACAGAGTCGAGTTCTTCCCAGTCCAGGGGAGTTGATGGGGACATCACTCAGAGCTCCCTCTGGCTCGACACATCTCTCCCCTCTGGAGACTGATAGGATGACTTGATGGGGCCTCGACGGCACTGGATCTCACTACTATAGACATCTTGATGTATTTTCTCCTTTGTTGAGTCCTTTTGATGTATTTCACTTCTATTTTTGAGTCTTGCCCTAGGTGCTCTTATTAGTGGGTCATCATATTGGACTTGTCTGGTCTTTTGGCCCATTAGGGAGCTAGGCCCATGGGCGCCCCCTTCTTGCACCCTTGGTTATCTGTTATTTCCCTTTTTCTCAAGGGCTTTTGTACAAAGTTGGGTTCCCTATATATAGAACCCCAACTCCCACTTGAGAAGGTAATGAAGATTTGAAGAATTGAGCATAATTGCAATCCCCCCCTCTCTCTCTAGTTCTCTCTCCCTCTCTCTCTCCTTGGGGCGGATCCCCCTCTCTCTCCTCCCCCTTCTCTCTCTCTCCCAAGGGCGAACCTGCCCCTTCACCTCCTCTCTCTCTCCTCCACCTCAGC
This sequence comes from Amorphophallus konjac, assembly GCA_022559845.1. Taxonomy (NCBI): domain Eukaryota; kingdom Viridiplantae; phylum Streptophyta; class Magnoliopsida; order Alismatales; family Araceae; genus Amorphophallus; species Amorphophallus konjac. The sequence continues at coordinate 188,898,741 of CM040127.1, read as the reverse complement.
TGCCACCTCCCCCTCCAACCTTTCACCTCCCCTAGGCCACTTAACCCCCATCAATTCCCTCCCCTTCCCAAGTGACTCTTCCTATTCCCCATACACCTTCCCCACCTCCAATACACCCCTCCCTCTTCCCCAAGCAACCTTCCCACTCCCCCACACCTTCATTCACACCCCAAGACCATTCAAACTCCAGCCCCCCTCCACCTATTGCGCAAACAGCCACCCCCCCCCCTTACATCCTTGCCATGGCCGAACCCCACCTCCACCTCCACTAGCTTCGGCCCCCACTTCCTCTCCACCCTCCTGCCCCTTCACACCCCTGCTCCACCCCTTCCTCCACTCCCACACAACCCCCCTGCCACCTACGAACACCCCCACCCTCTCCACCTCCACCAAACACTAGCCTCCCATGCCTCCATCCCACCCCCTCTCCTACATCCTGCCCCACTACAGGTAGCAGAAGAAGATACGTCTTGCAGAGGCTCCCCCGAACTCATACAGTGGCTTCTGAAGGCAAGGTGTACCATTCTGGAAAGGGCTCCCAGTCCTCTTCCCAGGCGAAGTGGAAGCACTCCGTTCCAAGTTCGTGGCCACCCGTGAGAGCCGATCTCCTCCGACAGCGTCTGGAACTAGCTGCAGAGCACCAGAGTCCGACTAGAAGCTCAACCACGGTCGACAGCGACAGATCCAGACTGAAGTTTCTTCTCCAAAGATCTTCCTCTCCCTATCCCCGATCAGGAGCAAGAAACGGAACCCCGTTCGGCCTCCGGGAGCTAGAGTTCCAAATTTTCTCCCACCGTCGTTCGGGTCTGCCTCCTGCTGTCTGCCGTGACCAGATCCCACTCAACGGATCCCTCCTGTCCACCCCGACCTCAGAAGGAGTCTCCGTCAGTTTTTCTGTGCAGAGGACTTGTCCACGGATCCAACAACTCTGACAGATCAAGATTCTGAGTCCGGAAGCCCCAGGTACAACTTCTGCATCCGGCTGCATCCATTCTGAAGCTGCCAACCCCAGATTCTGACGTCCTGTTCGAGTCTCCACCAAGACCACCAGCAACGGCAGAAGAATTTGACATAAATCTGAGGCATCCCTGTACCTGTTACGAAGCCATCCTCACTGATCTCGTCATCGGAAAAATTCCTGAGAGCAAGCTACGACTGCAACAGCGACCTCCTGTCCCCTCCAACAACAAGTGGGCAGAACCACGTCGGCGCCCGTTCCGTCATCCTCGGCGGAATTCTCTCTCTCGCCTGGCCGGCTTAGCGCCCCTCCCTGCGTGGAGGTAGTGTTTGATGTAATTGTGATTACCCCACCCCTAGTTCAACCCTCCTGCGTGGGGTGTAGTTCATGTAACTAGCAGCCCAAGCTTCATCGGCGCAGTGTGCGGGGATCACACTTCCCCGCTCGCCCACGTCTCCAAACGGGGTTGGTTTCTTCAAACCAACCAGGTGAGCTCTAAAACTTTGCTCCATTTATATTAGTGTCTGTTTGTTTAATATCCGTAGACATAGCTCCGTTGCGCAAGAGAGTGAGTGCCCGTTCCCGGAGCCATCATCATTGAGTGGTCACCGTGGTCATCGTGAGAGAGTGGGACCTTGTGCCCCAAGTGGCACCGGCCAGCCCCAAAGTGTGGGCCACGTACCCTCGGGAGGATAACCCTAGCCCTGCTGGCACTCTACCAGTTAGGGTCTTGATCCATCACCTCCTTCTAGCATCATATAGTTACCCGGGGCTTGTGAGTGTGCGACGGCGTTTCGGTCTCAATTTATCATTTTACTTGCTATGTGATTGTGAATGCGGATTAGGTCCGAGGTTTGCGTTTGCTTGCTGCATACCCTATACTTGTGTCACATCACAATTCAAGTCATGTCAAGCACGTATGTAATTTCATTTCCACGTCCAAGTAATAAGCAAGTAAAGTAACCACAAGTAGAGTATAGAACAGTGAAGAGTGGAAAGTGAAAAGTAGTAGAAAGTAATGTAGAGAGTAGTGGAGAGAGTAGTGGACAGTCCTAGATTTAACACATGTCAAGTACTGGTGCCAAATGCCACACCTAGTCATTCACCTCCCCGGGGGTACATGTAGTGTTCGGACGCTCTTCCCAGGACCAGACCGAGCCCTTAATTGTTTGCCAGGCATTGATTTCTTTGGATCAAAGATCCCACGAATCTAGACTTCCACAGTTTATGGCCAGAATTCTAAGGTTTAAACTAAGTAGCAATAACAACTTCACGTAGGAAAGAGATTCATTTCCAGAATTTCAAGGTAAGTATAATCATCAAGGAGATCAAAACCAAGTCACAACAAGAGTTAATCGTGCTGCGCTACTGTAAAACAACAGCAATCAAACAAGCTAATCAACATATTAATCCTAATCACCAAGTTAAGATATCATGATTAACCATTATCATTTGCATTAAGACAATTGCCAAGAAGCTGATTCAAGATGATAAGGCAAAGAACAACTCCCACAGGAGTGAAATAGAATGCATTAACAGAGATTTAGTTACACCATTAACCACTAATTATGTGGGTTCCTATTTAATCTTGTATGCATTGAAATGAAAATGATAAATGGTGTGTTTTTACACTAAGTTTGCATGTATAGACCAATGTTAATTGAAACTAAAAAGGGTACATGAATAGGTCATTAGTTCCTCAAAAATGTAGTTTTCAATGTGATTAGGTTGAATGGATTGATTCCCCAATGATCCGGATTGATGCCCGGGTCAAAACATCATTAATGGGGTCATATAGGGCATGGGTCGACCCATTGGGTCGACCCCTGGCATTCCAGGAGCCTTCCTGGGTGTGGGTCGACCCATTGGGTCGACCCCTCAAAAAAAAAGCTTCATGGGGGTCGACCCCCTTCACTGGGTGCATGGGTCGACCCCTACACTTCCAGAAACGACGGGTGATTCCGTAAACCATGAAAACTCAATGATTTGGGGTCTAAATGAGTTGAGATTTTAACCAAATGATCTAGGGTTCTTAATATACATACCAAGGTCATAAAACAAGAGATTGAAACAAGAAATTTGCTGAAAACTCAATCGAATCACAACCTATTTATGATGAATACATGAAGAACCTAGTTCTTGACATGCGTCTACTAAAACGTAGATTTCTCTAAATATACACAACGGAATTTGGGGCTTTTTATATAAAAAGAAAGCTAACTTAATGATGAATCTAACCATATACTATAAGCCATATGTGGATCAAGTTATCTAATCCAAAAATAGCCCAAAAATCAAGCTTCTACTTGAAGAACATAATATACATCAAATTCTAGACATGCTCTTACTAAAAATCAAAATTCTCCAAGTATGCTCAATGAAATTTGGGGCTTCCTACGTTAAATGAAAGCTAACAACATGCTGATTACATCATGTAAGTTAATTAGAGTTTGGTTGTTAGATCCTACCTCAAATCGGAGAGAGAAAACTCAAACCCTAGGATGAAGAACACTTGGACAGCACCTCACAAAAAGCTCGATTTCTCCACGGACACCTAATAAAAATTGGGGCTTTTGCCACCAATGGATAGAGCTCGATGAGAGGAACAATTTGCTATACTCATGATCAAGATTTGGTTGAGAATTCCTACCTCAATCGATGGATCAAAGAAGGATGAAGGAAAGCCAACGGCCTGCTGACCCACCTCCACAAATCGAGCTAGATCTCTCCAGATCTGAAACTTCAGCGAACCCCACAGTAGCCAAATGAAAGAAGACTCGTAGGGCTACATTTTGATAGCTCATAGAGCTTCTGGAGCCTTCGGAATTGGGAGTATTCGCTGCTGCAAGCTACGTGTTTAGAAACGGCGCCGAAATCCTTGACTTGACCAAACTATGTCGGCAGCACGTTTTGGGGCTAGGTTTACCTCAAATTAATTGAGGGTAAATGTTCCTTACATTGTGGCCTTCCATTTGCCCTTGATTTCAGATCATTTGGTCGAGTATTGAGGTCGAATTTCGTGTTTTAAACTAAGGGTTAGGTATGGGTCAAAAGTGTGCACTTTTGGGTTTAAACTCTAAATAGATCTTACCACGAATTTACAATGGCCTAATGCCAGAAGGAAAAGTTGTTATCTACATCGACCTAAATCTATTTACTATTTTTACAGATTTTTCTAAGGTAGTCAGATTATTACTTATACTATTCCGTAAATAGTTAAATGTTAAGTTCGGCAAACTAAGTTCACTAATTCGGCATAATAAATGATTTTCTTAGGCTTAAATGTAGAAGATAAAGTTGCTAAACAAAATTAATTCTACAAGATGTGATTTTTGGGGATTTTTAGAAAATAGTTGAAAAATGACTTATTCTATTAATTAATTAATTAATCTAATTAATTTGGATAATTCTCATTAATTCGAATAACTTCAAATAAATTCTAAATAATTACAAATAACTTTCTAAATAAATTTCTAAAGAATTTGGGGTCTTACATTTGGACTCGATCGAATCGCGTGTTTTTGCCCAAGCCCGGAATCGGGGCTGTCCTATTGATTGAGGCCCTTCTGGGACTGCTGCTGTCAGGTCGCGGCCCAGGTGTGACCGCCTGATACTTTGCGCGGCCCCTTTCGTGACCGTTTTTAACTGGCTAAGTGCCAGGTCATGTGAGTCGACCTTCCTTGTATATGGGTCGACCTAGCCACGTTGGAGTCAACCTATAGCCTCTAGACTCAACCTGAGAGGTGTGGGATGGACCCTGGTTCGGTCCCACCCTGTCTCGGGCGGGCTGGGAGCCCATTAAGTCGATTGCGTTAGCCTTACTGGGCCAGGACTGGTTGCGGTTGCCATTGGACCGTTTTTATCCTCCAAGCGGCCCTCCGAGAATCGTTTCTGGATGGAGCGGCCCAATTGAGACCGTTTCCTTTTTGATTGTGGCCCAGGGACCCTTCTGCTCTAAAGCGGCCCCCAGTGGACCGTCTTCCTTTGGGAAACGGCCCAGCCAAGATAGTTTTGATCTTGTTGCAGCCCCTCTCGGACCGTTTTCATCCTTCGCGCTGGATTTCATCTCTTTGGCTCAGCTTTGGCCTTTGCGGACCATCAATAGACCGTTTACTCACCTTGGCGGCCCGATCATGACCGCAACGTTCCCAGAGCTTGTTTCATGTGTGTCTTACATACCCCTTTAATCTCATGACCTCCCATTCAATTGATGGTAATACCATTGGTTCCTAGTTGGTAAGTTACATAGCTTAACCTTGGAATTCCTAGCCGATTCCAATGAATGTCTAAGATGGTTACTTGGATATTGGATCCACCAAATCAATGCCAACGCATCATAAGGATCCGGTCTGGTCCTGGGAGTAGCACCCGAAAAGTACTAGTGCCCCGGGGAGTTGTAATGACATGGTGAGGCATTGCACCGAGTGCATGACTAGCGTGATGTCTAAGACATTCATACATTTATTCGTTTCCTTGTACATTTCTACAAGTTATTGAATTCCTACATGGAATTATATCTACTTGACTTGCTTGTTTGCATGCTTGATCGGCCAATACATGGAAATGATATATCTCTGTTCTATTTATCTCTATCACTCTCATTCCATCACTGCATATGTCAGTTTTGTTCAGCATCATTTTATTTATTCGCATGACATTCAATCAAATTGGTTAATTACTTAAACTTTGCCTACTATTACCTACTGAGCGTTCGCTCACCCAGATTTCCCCCCCATTTCAGGTAGCTCTGATGACGAAACGCAATCGGACGGGGATGGGCAGGAGTGAAGGCCAGAGTGGACCTGATAGACGTGACTTGATAGTTGTCCTAGTAGAGGCGTGGAGTGCCACTTAGTGGTTTTGTTGAGTCGCTGTCTAAGATTTGTTGTCAAGAGATGTAATCCTTCCTTTATTTCTCTATTCTTCGAGTCGTAACGTAAAACATTTTATTCTTCTATTTATGAGTTAGTGGGTATATTGAAGTAATTCCTTCTCTTTGTATTTATGTTGTTTTTATTTCCGTTATTGCTCGGTTTATCATGAATGATTATAACTGCTGCGTTCCGATTTTTTCGCGTCGGGGTGTGACACAGAGAGCCCGTATCGGATGCCGGCTTGACTGGGACTCGGGGTTGGGGGCCCGAGGAAGATGCTGAGGAACCTCATCCCCTGGGTGGAAGACCCGCGGGGAGGGCAGGTTCAACTGGGACTCGGAATCGGGAGCCCAAGTGAGATACTGAGGAGCCTCGAACCCGGGGCTGGGAACCCGCGTCGGGTGCCGGCTTTGCCGGGGCTCTGGGCGGAAGTCCCGAGCGGAGTGCTGGAGTAGTGACCGAAGTCCAGGGCGCGGAGCCCGTGCGAGGGGTCAGTCGGAGTTGGGCCCGAGAGCTGATGCTTGTCCAGGCTGGAAACAGCCAAGGACCCCTAGGGGGGCTGGCGGTGGTGGTCCCCAACCTGGTGCTCGGGTGGGCCACCGGTGCTGGCGATGTGCGTGGCGTATTAGCCATAGGAGCCAGCGGAGGAACTGGGATCGGCTGCGGAGCAGCCACAGGGATCACGCCCAAAAAGTAAGGCGATCCAATGACAGGGGCGAAGCTGCCAAAAGCAATCGGTGTCGCCAAATAACCCACCCGTGCATGGGTGGCAATGACAATGGGGCCATAAGTGACGGCCGCCATGGTCGCTGAGATATTGGAACACTGGTGACTGGGGAGGCGACGGTCGCTGACAGTCGCCAGGCACGGTTCGGAAGTCGGAACGCGAACTGAGAGCTGCTGAAAAATGCACGCGAGTACCCTCCTTTGCCTCTCCTGCAAGGATAGGAAAAGGGCACCAGGACTTCAGGGCTGGCACAGACTTTTCTTCAGCAAATAGAAGGAAGGCGAGAGACGTCCCACCGGGCGTGCCATCCTCTTTGTTGCGGGGGTTTTCATGCCGATGACCGGGATGAAGGAAGGAATACAGCAGGGAAGAAAAATACAGGAGTTTGATATATGATGCAGGACGGGACGCGAACCTGGGACTCTAGCTCACGGACGTCCCTAAGCGAGGGAAACACAGGATCGTGCGCGGTTGAGAAATCGGCAATGAGCCTCGAGTATCGGCTTTTTCCGCGTGCTCGAATCGAGTCACGGGACGGGTTCACTCACTCACTCTCGCAGCGGTGATTGAAATAATATAACAAGCTAATTAACCTATCACTCATGTAGCGACATATGAAAATATATACGAGTAAAGTAAATGCCAAGTGGGGAGCGGACACGATACCTCCACGCTCCGGGCGTGGGGAAGACGACCCCGGCCAAGAACGGTGACTCCCGGTACAGTAAATGTTAATAATTACAGAAGTGATTTTAAGGCCCACTCCACGCAGGGAGGTAACATGCCACAACAGCGGTCCGGGAGTGCCGATTCTGGGTTGACGGGCGGCACGTTGGAGGGGTTCCGGGCAGTTAAAGATAGCAAGTCCGGATATGCGATTTGCAGGCCGGCAGGACAGCGTACAAGGGCCTCCAAAGGGACGTCATCCTCTTGGGATCTTCCGAAGGTGGCGCTTGGCTGGGACAATGGCGGGACGTCCCTGGTCGACTCCCAGAAGTGGCGGTCGCTGAATCAGAGCTTTGATATATTATTGGGAATTATTTCCCAACACCTTCTTTATGGCCTGGCTCCGAGCAAGAATGCGCACCTCCACAAAAAGAATTGTTGCGCCCAAATCTGATATCGGATTGAGGCAAATTGGGTACCGATGGATAGAGGACTCAAAGGGATACAACATATAATTATTTCAAATCCATCCAGTAGACGGATTAGAAATGAAAACGACTGTGGGTTGTAATTTTTTTCTGGCTCGGATTTACAACACACAGGACAGATTGAGATCTGCCTGAAGATGAATTTTGACCGATAGGAAAACAATAGATCTAGACTCCAGAAAAATTATGGGAGGAAGGGGGGTAAGTTAGGAACACGTATGATTTTTCTGGGCATTTTTGGAGATGTATAAGGGGGCGGTAAAAATAGAAGAACAGACTCCTATCCTATAGATCTGCTGATTGGCAGACTGTCAGGGGTGGAATTAAAATTATAGAAAAAATACCAAATGACCTCTGATTGGCACGAAATTTAAGATGAAGATAGGGGATAATAAGAGGAACAAACACTCAAAATTTCACCTCGATCATATCTCCTGATTTGGAGATAAAATTCGGGCTTCAACCTTCTGTCCTGATGTGGATAGAATTCCGACGCGGTGGCGGTGGTGGTGCGACGGCGGCTCGATGGCGGCGGCGGCGGCGCTGAGCTTCTCACTCAGAGAGGGGGAGATGGGTCGGCTTCACACCTCAAGAATTTTACAAAAATCCATTTGCAAGGGGAGAGAGGGAGAGAGGGGCGCCCTTGGGCTTCTTTTGCACAATGCAATTTTTCTTCATTAATTTGCTAAGGAATTCACAAAATACATGGGTTATATAGAAATGAAAAAAAGATATAAACTACCCCTAGATCTAGGGTTAGGGAGGGGTAAACTAGGGATAGGATAATTAATCCTTCATGTGATCAAATGACCAAATTAAATAAAAAACAACAAGGAATAAACAATAGTAAAGGGGGGAGCATCTTGGACTTTGCTTGGTCCAAGTTTGAATTTTCTTCCACATTATCCCCCCCTTGGTCCAAGTCCAATCTTGGACTTTGAACTAGACCCACATGGGCCCTAGATCCTAGGTGGACCAATATAAAATAAGGTGGGGGTCCTGCTAGACCTACTAGCAAATTACATAGAAACCCAAAGGCCTTTTTGCAAAGAAACCTAAAGATTCCTAATGACTAACCCTTTGGCTTATAATGCCTTACAATTGTAAACCCAATTAGTCAAGGATATAAATGTAAATAAAAAGGACACAAATGCAAAAATAAAAGGTTAGTGCTCGGTGTTGATTCCCATCAATATATCTCGGGTATCCTCCTTTACGGTTGTATGCCCCTCACGGTGGTATCGGGCACTCTCCTTTTACGGAAAGTCGAAAAGGGTCGAATGGCACGGAAATGTCAGGGTGTAGGTTAACTGGACATGGTGCGGGCGTGCCAGTCGATTTCTCGACAATAACCTATGGAACCAAGGGTTGACCGGGGAAGCGTCGCTAGGACGCGGCACGTGGGCTCGAGAGGTCGGGTGACACGTGGATAAAAGGGGTTCCATAGGTGCGAGTGCGCAGGCGATTGTGGGAATCGTGTACTGGACGTCTTTCCCCACCAACCGTAAGTAATCGGTGTTTATTTACATCGTATTGAATCCGAACACCTTTGGTCTGTGCTGAAGAGAAGTCTGTATATGTCTGAAGCCATGAGTAGAGGGCCGGGAGCATTCCGCAACTGTGGGCGCACTTTTGACTGGGGGGTGTTTGCTGGGGTCAGGGGTATTAGGCACGCGTGCCAAGTGGTATAGGTAGAAAACTAGGGCCCACTTACGGACGCTTGTATTCAACTGGTTTTATGCTATATGAGAGCCACACGGGCTTTACAAATGGGCCGAGGAGGCCAAAGTACAACTGGAGCAAGCCGCGGGACAAATCCGACGCGTGGGTCGGTCCCCGGGTCAATGCATAATAAGGCGGATATCCGCGTGTTTTACAAAGGTTCTCTATGAGGAGATTGAGACAAGCCCGACTGCCTAGGTGTGAGGGGCTATTGCGGGCTGGCGCCTGACGGCGGTCAGACACGGCTCAAAAATGAGTGGTCAGGTCCGGGCCTCGGGAGGCGAGTGTCGTCGTACAGGGGAGTCGAGGCTGGCCCCGAGAATATCATTCCCGGGCCAAGGGTCCGACTGACTCGAGTCATCAGTCAGAGCGGTCGGCGGCTAGCGCAGAGCGAGCGGTGGGCATGAGGTTCCGTGTCGAAATTAGGTGCGACATTATGGTGTGTGCATAGCCACTGTGGGTTGTTACACACGAGCAAACCCGAGATGCGGGTGTATTTGCCATTGTGATGTAAAACCAACCTTGGACCTATTTAGCAAGCATTCAAGTTTGAGCAGCGGACTCACACTAGCGAGCTCACCCGTATGGCGCACACTAGTACCCGATGGCGACTAGGCGATGTTGGAGAGGGTCCGAGGCGGGACCTTTAGGCTCCAATGGTTGGCTAGCTTGGGAAGAACCCCAAATGGGCCTAGGATGCCCAAATCATGGGTGGCCAACACACCAAGGGTGTGGGTTAAGTGGATTCACTCTCAACTTGCCCGCGGTGGTCACTCATGGTACTAGCAATTTGAGCCGAGCTCTCACTCTCCGTCCGACGAAGCAATAGCAATAATACTAAGCTAAGCAAGTGATTAAACCAGTCAAGAGAGGGTCCGAGGCTCACCTAGCCAGCGTGAAGACGCCGACTCCGGCCGGAGACGGGGGCGAGCGGGGAGGCGAGGGTATGCACCCGCACGCCGCGTCGATTGAAGCTTCAAACCTGCGACTTTATAATGACATGAACTACACCCCATGCAAGGGGGGGGGATCTTGGGGTGGGGGTTATGTGAATTACAGCCAAAACTACCTCCGCGCAGGGAGGGGCCTTCAGCCGGCCAAGCGGGGTGGGGAATTATGAAGAAAACTTGACGTTCGGATTGATGCCGGTTCTACCAATCTTCAGAATGACTGGACAGGGGTGCGGTGATGATGCCGCCACAAATTCCACAGAGCTCATAACTTGATGAGACTTGCGCCAAAAGCTTCCCAACGGACCAAGGATGATCTCTGAAGTTTTGCTGAGCTTGGTAAAATCGTTGCTGGCCGGGGCAGAGTCTGGAACCGGACTGACTGGTTCTGCCTCTGTCTGGTGCAGAACAATGTGGCCTGTTGCAGAGGGTGCCACGATCTCTACAAAACTCTGATTGAGACGAGACCTGAACCGTTGGAACCGTGGTCGAGTCTTCTTTCTGTTGGCGCCAATGGCGGGGTCGGCAGATGTTGGAGAAGACCGGGGCGATCAGATGAGTAGAGGGGTGTCGGTTCTGGATCCTGTAAACTGACCTGACACACTTGGAGTAGAAAATTCGTAACTTTAGATGCCAATGTCCAAATGCAGCTCTGCTTCTTGAGGATGAAAGAGGACTTGAGAGGGAAGAATTCTTCTGAAGAACACTTGATCTGAATCCCAAACGGTTCGCCGTGGCCGAGCTCCCACTCTCGCTCTGGTTCTCTGCCTGGGGTCTTCTGCGCAGTCGAGGGAGATCTGCTCCTGTGGACAGCTCCGACCTCGGATGTTGACGAAATCACCTCGCCTTGAAAGCTCTCTGGATGACCTTTCCAGAGATGTAGGCCTGGACACCTGGAGGATCAGGGAGCGGCCGGACCCGATGCAATCTTCAGGACCCAACTCTGCTGCCTGCGACCTGCTATCTGAAACTGCAAACTAGCAAGAATAAAGGGAGTGGAAGGGGGTTAGCTAGGCTTGTGAATAATGGCTGAAGGTTTAGGGAGAGGGGGAGGACGTGGCTAGGGCTCCAGGAGGTCAGGAGTGGCAGTGGTGGAAGGAGAGGGGGGGATGGAACTGCTAGAGGTGGAGATGGGGGAGTGGGTGTGCACAAGAGAGAGGGTGAGAAGAGAGGAGGGGGAGGAGGGTGACCAGACCAAGGGGGGTCTGGTTTGGGTCGACCTAGGGTGTGGGAGGGATGGGAGAGGGGAGGGAAATTCGAATTTGGGCTTTGGGAGGGGTTAATTCAGCCTTGGGAAGGTGGAGAGGTGCCTAGGGAAGTGGTGGTGGTTGGGAAGTAGGGTTTAGATTGGTGGAGGGTTGTTGGGACTAGATGGAGAGTAAAGGAGGGTTGTGGGAAGTTGTGGGGAGTTATTGGAGGTAGGTGGGGGTTGGAAGTGATTGAGAGGGGGGGAGGAGAGAGAGAATGGGGCGAATTCTTCCCCTTGAGAGAGAGAGAGAGAGATAAAGAGAGAGAGAGAGATATTGAGAGAGAAAGCTAGAGGGATTTGGAGTATATCTGGAATTCAATATTCATGCATAAGTTCTTCCAAATGAGAGAGGGGTGGGGCTATTTATAGACTCTACACTTTTCCTAAGACCAAACTGACCCTGACAAACTAACTAATGACCAAACAGTCTAAGGGAGGGGCGCCCCTGGGCCTAGCCCAATGAATTGGGCCCATTAACCTATCAAACCAACATAATGACTCAATACTTAGGAAAATAACTCAACAACCTAGGTACATGACTCAAATAAAGGGAAAATTACATGATATTGACTCAAAGAAAATGTGAAGATTACATGACTAGACTCAGAAATACATGACTAACATAGTGGCGCTTACCGATGAACAATCCGAGTCCGGAGAAAATGTGGAGGGGCAAGGGATGCCCTCATCATACCCCCGGGGTGGGGAAAACTCGACCCCGTCGAGTATGGGTCCACCAGGGAAGTAGTATATCGAACTGCGGCTCTGGGCGATCCACGATCTCCATACTCAACCCGCGACCATAGTCGGGGAACGGCGCTTCAGCTCGACAAAGTGGCTCGGTCATACCCTCATGCTGGCGATGGGATCTTGCTTGCCTAGTATTGCCGTTGTGTGCTCACGTCGGGCTCTCAGGCTATTTGTGGTGGCACTCCGAGGGTGTCTCTCACAAGGGTAGGTGTAAGCTCGAGGCACTCACTAGGATCCACCGCGGTGCCCTTAGAGGGTGCTGGATCCGCCACATGAGAAATGGGGAGAATCCCAAAACCCTTTTGAAAGTTCAACCCATAAGCCGGGTTGCCAAAGCCACTCGGAACTTGGCAAGGTCCAAGTCCTCGTGCCCTCAATTTGGAGGTGACCCTAAAGTAGAGCCACTCCAAAGCCATCATCGCCAAGTTATCAACTTGGAACTCAAAGTGGTGCTTAGGAGTTTGTGCTCGCTTCTTGTGAATCCCACTGCTTGTTGCTTGATACTTGCTTGAATGCATATGCCATGCACTATGATGCAATGTGAGTTGACAATGTATGGTATGAAAAGGTGATCCAGGACAATCACATATAGACCTATCATGCATTGATGTTATGAAGATTTTGAAGGATTTGGGAGGACCGGGGCATCCATAGGTGTCCCTCTTACAAGTGAGTGTGATGAATGTTGGAGGACCCGGACACCCATGTAGGCTCCTAGCATACATAAGACCAATGGTGAATTGGGGAGGACCGTTACACCCAAATAGGGACCACTCATGCTTCCAACTTGACATGTGGGTGATGTGAATGAATGGACCCGTCTTTCTAATCATGCCAAGTGGTGTGTGGTGCCAAGACTTATGCACTCATATCCTAGAGATGACTTCTATGTGCATGGGTATGGGGTGGCCCTTGAGCTTCCACTCAAAAGGGTCAAAGGGATCTAGGTAGGTGGATATGGGGTGGGGCACTTTCTTGATCTCTAGGCGGGTGTTGCCTAAGGTCATGATTTCTATGGTGTAACCTGGGTCATGGATGAGGTGGGCTTGGCCCAACATGGTGTGTAGGGGTAGAAAAGGGTGGGTGGTGGGTGATGTGGGTGGGTCACGTGGGTACCCATACTCCCAAAGGAAGGGATCAAAGGGGTCATGGACTGGGTTTTCTAGAAGAAGAGACTCTATGCCCACATGGTCTTCACACGGTGGGTCCTCCTCCCTCAAGGTACCAAGGTCGTTAGTGGGCCAGTCGATCAAGGTACTTGGGATCTCAATGGAAGTGGGGTGGATCATGATGGGTTTTTCATCCATAGGGAGAATGAGAAAGAGGTCACTAGTGTAGAAACCAATGGTGAAGACCGAGGTGATAGAACCATCACATGGGTGGATTAGACTAAGACTTTTTGAGTGGGCCTTTCCTAAGGTCAATAAGCAAGTTAACCCTAGTTGCCATTCTAAACCGTTGAGGAGATCATCCCAACCTTCTACCTCATAGTAGGATTGTATTGTGGTGTGATAGGAGTAGAGGGGGGCAATTTGGGATGGGTATCCCAACGGTGAGGGAGGTGGGGGTGAGCTAGGAAGGGTGGGTCCTTGTTTGAGCCATTGGAGTATGACTTCATTCATGGTGAAGGTGTGTGGCTTTTGATGATCCGGACTAGGAGAGGTGGGTGGAAGTGGAGGTTCTTGGATTTCCTCTAGGGTAGGTTTTTGTTCGGGACTAGCATCTATTTCCATGTGGATGGGTGTGTGGGTTTTAATTCCTAGTGTTAATCGGTTGGGTAGGTCTAATGCGGGAGAATTGGTGATAGCTGGAGCATGGTGCACTTGGGGTGGTGGGCAAGGGTGGACTTGGATTTGGATAGGAAGGGGAAGTAGAGGAGGCTTAGGTTGGGGAAAGATTGGTGTAGGAAGCGGGAGGTGGGTTCGGTGAGGGGTTTTGGGTTGGGGGGTGATGGCCATTATGGGCCTAGGTGGAGGGGTGGTCATGGGGTCCACTTGGGTTTGAGTGGTGAAGGTTGGATGAGTGGTGGTCCTTATGGAGGGAATCGGGCCGGTTAAGGGTCTCTTGCCCTTGGGATCATTTGGGGTGGAGGTGGGGGTTAAAGGGGCTTGACTAGTGTAGGTTAGGGGAGGGGGTTTTGGTTGGGGTGTGGGGGACCTTATGCGGTTGGGTGAGGAGGTGGAGGCCTTAGATACTTGGGTTTTAGGGGTGAGGTTTTGGTCGGGTGGGGTTGAGGGAGTGGGAGTGCTCCTTGGGCTTTGGTAACCTGGGTAGGAAGGGGACATATATTTTGCCCTAAGTTGCTCCTTCATGTCCTTCCAAGTGGTGATGGGAGTTTCCCTTCTAAGTACCTTTAGCCCGACAATTTGCATCCAATAAGTTTCTGCCCGTTTGGTAAGTTGCATTTTGGCAACCCATGCCTTTTCATCCTCGGACATAGGATACCAAGTGAAGTATTGATCTATTGTAGCTTCCCAATCTAAATATTCTCTAGGAGAGGTTCCATCAAAGGTGGGAAGTGGGAAAGGGACCATCCTATCGTCCGTCCTTGGGGCGGGCCTATTTTCTCCAAGTTGGTTGAGTCGGCCCGATATGTTATCAAGCCGCTCATTGGCATAGGTCAAGACTTTCATGAAGTAGTTGACATGGCCAGGGAAGTTATGGGTGTTAGTG
This sequence comes from Amorphophallus konjac, assembly GCA_022559845.1. Classification (NCBI taxonomy): domain Eukaryota; kingdom Viridiplantae; phylum Streptophyta; class Magnoliopsida; order Alismatales; family Araceae; genus Amorphophallus; species Amorphophallus konjac. The sequence goes on along the minus strand of CM040127.1, from coordinate 188,883,684 downwards.
GTAGGCATATCTTGGTGGCTTGGACTTATGGAGTGGGCCGATTGGTAAGGTCGATATGAGGTGGCCATACTAAGGGACAAGAGTGATGCACTTGATGACTCTAAATGCATAGACATGCCCTAGGACCAACTTGATAGAGACAAGTTGTGAACTTGCTCTGATACCACTTGATGTAAAACTAACCTTGGACCTATTTAGCAAGCATTCAAGTTTGAGCAGCGGACTCACACTAGCGAGCTCACCCGTATGGCGCACACTAGTACCCGATGGCGACTAGGCGATGTTGGAGAGGGTCCGAGGCGGGACCTTTAGGCTCCAATGGTTGGCTAGCTTGGGAAGAACCCCAAATGGGCCTAGGATGCCCAAATCATGGGTGGCCAACACACCAAGGGTGTGGGTTAAGTGGATTCACTCTCAACTTGCCCGCGGTGGTCACTCACGGTACTAGCAATTTGAGCCGAGCTCTCACTCTCCGTCCGACGAAGCAATAGCAATAATACTAAGCTAAGCAAGTGATTAAACCAGTCAAGAGAGGGTCCGAGGCTCACCTAGCCAGTGTGAAGACGCCGACTCCGGCCGGAGATGGGGGCGAGCGGGAAGGCGAGGGTATGCACCCACACGCCGCGTCGATTGAAGCTTCAAACCTGCGACTTTATAATGACATGAACAACACCCCATGCAAGGGGGGGGGATCTCGGGGTGGGGGTTATGTGAATTACAGCCAAAACTACCTCCGCACAGCGAGGGGCCTTCAGCCGGCCAAGCGGGGTGGGGAATTATGAAGAAAACTTGACATTCGGATTGATGTCGGTTCTGCCAATCTTCAGAATGACTAGACAGGGGTGCGGTGATGATGCTGCCACAAATTCCACAGAGCTCAGAACTTGATGAGACTTGCGCCAAAAGCTTCCCAACGGACCAAGGATGATCTCTGAATTTTTTCTGAGCTTGGTAAAATCGTTTCTGGCCGGGGCAGAGTCTGGAACCGGACTGACTGGTTCTGCCTCTGTCTGGTGCATAACAATGTGGCCTGTTGCAGAGGGTGCCATGATCTCTACCAAACTCTGATTGAGACGAGACCTGAACCGTTGGAACCGTAGTCGAGTCTTCTTTCTGTTGGCGCCAATGGCGGGGTCGGCAGATGTTGGAGAAGACCGGGGTGATCAGATGAGTAGAGGGGTGTCGGTTCTGGATCCTGTAAACTGACCTGACACACTTGGAGTAGAAAATTCGTAACTTTAGATGCCAATGTCCAAATGCAGCTCTGCTTCTTGAGGATGAAAGAGGACTTGAGAGGGAAGAATTCTTCTGAAGAACACTTGATCTGAATCCCAAAAGGTTCGCCGTGGCCGAGCTCCCACTCTCGCTCTGGTTCTCTGCCTGGGGTCTTCTGCGCAGTCGAGGGAGATCTGCGCCTGTGGACAGCTCCGACCTCGGATGTCGACGAAACCACCTCGCCTTGAAAGCTCTCTGGATGACCTTTCCAGATATATAGGCCTGGACACCTGGAAGACCAGGGAACGGCCAGACCCGATGCAATCTTTAGGACCCAACTCTGCTGCCTGTGACCTGCTATCTGAAACTGCAAACTAGCAAGAATAAAGGGAGTGGAAGGGGGTTAGATAGGCTTGTGAATGATGGCTGAAGGTTTAGGGAGAGGGGGAGGACGTGGCTAGGGCTCCAGGAGGTCAGGAGTGGCAGTGGTGGAAGGAGAGGGGGGGATGGAACTGCTAGAGGTGGAGATGGGGGAGTGGGTGTGCACAAGAGAGAGGGTGAGAAGAGAGGAGGGGGAGGAGGGTGACCAGACCAAGGGGGGTCTGGTTTGGGTCGACCTAGGGTGTGGGAGGGATGGGAGAGGGGAGGGAAATTCGAATTTGGGCTTTGGGAGGGGTTAATTCAGCCTTGGGAAGGTGGAGAGGTGCCTAGGGAAGTGGTGGTGGTTGGGAAGTAGGGTTTAGATTGGTGGAGGGTTGTTGGGACTAGATGGAGAGTAAAGGAGGGTTGTGGGAAGTTGTGGGGAGTTATTGGAGGTAGGTGGGGGTTGGAAGTGATTGAGAGGGGGGAGGAGAGAGAGAATGGGGCGAATTCTTCCCCTTGAGAGAGAGAGAGAGATAAAGAGAGAGAGAGAGATATTGAGAGAGAAAGCTAGAGGGATTTGGAGTATATCTGGAATTCAATATTCATGCATAAGTTCTTCCAAATGAGAGAGGGGTGGGGCTATTTATAGACTCCACACTTTTTCTAAGACCAAACTGACCCTGACAAACTAACTAATGACCAAACAGTCTAAGGGAGGGGCGCCCCTGGGCCTAGCCCAATGAATTGGGCCCATTAACCTATCAAACTAACATAATGACTCAATACTTAGGAAAATGACTCAACAACCTAGGTACATGACTCAAATAAAGGAAAAATTACATGATATTGACTCAAAGAAAATGTGAAGATTACATGACTAGACTCAGAAATACATGACTAACATAGTGGCGCTTGCCGATGAACAATCCGAGTCCGGAGAAAATGTGGAGGGGCAAGGGATGCCCTCATCACATTGTCATAGGGCCTTACGTGCGACGGGAGTGGATAGGTGTGCGATGGCTAGACGCCGCATGAGGGGAGTACGTGTGACATACCCTCGGCGTGTATGAGCCGATCGACAAGCCAACCACGCGCGCACTTAGCTCCTCGCGTCCTCGACCCTTGTTGGATGACTGCGGAGGAACTCCGAGGGTGCAACAGTTAGGTCGTGGGTTCTCCTGTTGCTGTATGCATGCATGTGTTGCCCCTTGAGCTTCTAAGGGGTGGAATTTATAGGAAGTTGAAGGGGAAGGGAAGGGTTTAGGTGGACCAAGTTGAGGGATAGGTTTGGTCCGGGTAAACCCTTAGAAAAAAAAATTTTGTTTACGGAATGGGGGAGGGAGGGTTTAGGCGGACCAGCCCAATGGGCTGGTCTGGTCCACCTAAACCCTTCACGGTGGGGTTTTTTCTTCATTAAAAAAAACCTTTTTTATTTTTGGATGGGTTTGGGCGGACCAGCCTGGGGGGCAGGTTGGTCCGCCTAAACCCCATGGGGGTTGGCGCGACTGGGGCTGGGGGATGGCCTTTTTTTTTTAAAAAAAGTTTTTTTTTGTTTGATGGGGTTTAGGCGGACCAGCCTGGGGGGGCAGGCTGGTGCGCCTAAACCCCCTCCCCCAGGGGGTTTAGGCGGACCAGCCTGGGGGTCCAGACTGGTCCGCCTAAACCCTCCCACGGGGGGGTTTAGGCGGAGCAAAGGAAGAGAGTAAGGGGGGCGGTCCCCAACTCTATAAAATTGGATTTTTACCCTATTTTGTCCTAATTTGACCAAGTGGAAGAGGACAAAGGATACTGGAAGGATATTGGCTGCTGGAGGATACTGGTTGACCGGTCGCGTGCGTGCGAGGGACACGAGTGTTGACGTGGGACTTGCGCGATCCTGAGCTCCCGTTGGCGAGTTCTTTGTCATCGAATCCTTCCACGCATGGGTATGGTGGATCTCGCATGAAACTGGGAGTGATTGGGGCCATAGGATGGTCGTGGGGCCATTGGGCTGGCAGGAGGGAGCGCACCCCATGGGAGGGGTTCGCCCTCTCGGGGCACGGTCGCGCCCAGGGCAAACTCTCCCCGGGTGAGCCGTAGCACCGAGGGGTGGCCCTCGGGGGTCTTCTTTCATCATCTAGGGCTGTCCTTTGAAGGACAAAGGGTTCTAGGATGCTGGGATTAGCCCATGGGGGCTGTTGTTGTGAAGTCGTAGTTGCCGATCGCAAGGTGTTCGAGCAAATGCCCGACACACCTCGGGTTGTCGAAAGGCCTGGATAGCTGGCTGAGAGGCCTTGGAATGGGCCTTGGGCTGAGGATATGAGCTCGTGGGAGCTGAGAGGAGGCACTTTGGGAGCTTGGGCATGGCCTCGAGGTGTGTGCCGTGTTGCACAACTAGTCGATAGAGTAGCCTCGGGTTGGCCTGAGAGCTAAAGATAAACGGCTCGTCGCCGTGTGTCTGGGGGTCAGGAGCGGTCCCGACTAACTAGAGGGTTGTTGTAGAACCCGGCTGGTGTGCTGGAGCCGTGGGTTGACCCATGGTTTGTTGTAGAAGGGATGGGACATATGTGCCTACAAGGTGTTCGAGGAAATACCCGACACCCGTGGGTGAGCCGTATGCACGTGTTGCGGGCCTCCAAAGCCTGTGGTTGACTTAGTTAAGTCCCCCTTTAACCTTGGAGGGATAAAAGGAGGCATCTCGGGGTGGGCCCCGGCCTTGTTGCTGGGTTCCGCGTGGCACGACTTGTAGTCGGGGCGCCCCTGGGTTGGCCCAGGTGTCCGTGTACAATGCGGGAAAAACCCGCCACCGAGTGATCGGGGGTAGTCCCGACCGATTGTTGATGTTGCCGTATGTCACGGCTAGCTGGTCGGGATCCTTGGTAGGGCCGACAAGTTGTAGGAGAGGCCGGGTAGCCCATGCCTTAATGGTGTTCGGGGAAATTCCCGAACCCTTATCCTTTAATATTTTACTGGGAAATTATCTGGGTACAACAGGGATAAAACATGAAAAGGTCATATTTTTATCCATGAGTTGGCCATGATTCGATGTAATCTAAAGAGGAAACCTACCCAGGACTCTTAGGGGATCGACTTGACACCCCATAGGACTCCGAATTTGCACTAAAACCCTAACCCTAGGCCATTCCCTATAAATAGGCCCCAGGTCCATCCGGCGCGAACCCCAATTTTGGATCGTGTAGATCAAAGGTATAGTATCGTTGTCTTAAGTTCATCCTTTAGAACCTTTTATTTCCTTTAGTATCTTCTAGCATCCCTCTAAATCTCATGTTAGGGGAACAATCAACCCAGGAGATAGAGCGAGCGGAAGTTGTTGGTTCCACGCAGGAAGCGCAGGAATGAGAACTCTCTTCCGGTGAGAAATTCGAAGTCTAGGATCAACCAAAAAGGTAGGTTGTCTCATGATCAGCATAAACGAGATGTTAGGAGTAAAAGCCCTCTATCCTTGCTTGTTTTCATGCATCATGCACGAAGTATTTTAGGTTTTGCCATGACTGCGCAATAGGGTTTCTAGTTCATGTTGTCCCTGCAATATTAATGAAAAGATAATATCTTTTGCTTGTTATATACTTTCCCATGCATTATTCCCATGCTAGCATGCTTTCCCTCTCAGTTTTACCTAGTTTGCATGTTGATTAGCCATAGAAAAGGGTCCTACAAAGGCCGGTGTTGTCTCTGTTTGACGGCAGAGTGATAGCGGTCGACCCAGGAGCCGCGACTTGAAGTCACGGATGCCCGACCAACCGCAACCTTCCAGAAGGCGGTCGTGGGAGAACCGCAATCTGTACTGTTCACACCAAACAGTGATCAGATCAAACCTTATGATTCCTTGTTATATATAGTAGTTTCTACACTATATTTCGTGCTGTTATGTTCTCTGCTACATCAGGTATTAAAGGGGTCTATGTTTTGTTGCCATATCATGTTTTTAAAGCTTAGTTTCATCATATGCTAGTTTCAGAAATAAGACTCTATAGTTTTGTAATTAAGGGATTTTCTTTAGAACTTTTATACATCGATCTCTTTTTTGACACATTCACTCTCATCTTCGATCTCTTTCTTCATTACTTGTATATACCCCGTACTGCGGTACGTTGCTATTAGTCACTTGCACATGATAGGAAACCTTCTTGGACATTGAACGCCTCTCCGTCGGATATTCCTTCTGTCAGACTAGGAATTCATGTTTCAAGGCCTCTGTAAGACTCCGCGAGCCTGGGATTCCCACTAGGACGCCGAGCTGGTTGTACCCTAAAAACCCAAAAGCTAGATGAGCACTTCATGATTTTTCTGCACTCTATCCTAATCGCAGCCAGTTGATCAACCGGGACCTGTAGATCGTGGCTGGCCCATGACCGCGTTCATCCAGTATGTGTTGGCTGGTTTTCCAGTCGATCGATCTCCTATTTTCAGTCAACCGATTCTTGTTTTCAGTCGACAGATCTTTGATTCAGTCGATTGAGTTTTCTTGGGTCGATAGACCTTTGACCGCGGTACGTCCATCCACCGCGTTCTGTTGATCGCGGCTATCCAAATGACCGCGTTATCTTTTCAGTCAACTGACTTTCTTTGGGTCGATAGACTCTGTTGGGTCCCTTGGGTGCAACCAGATCTAGAAGGGGGGGTTGAATAGATCCTTTCAAAATTTTTGACCAATTAAAATCTAAACCAATTGAAACACAGTCTTCAGCTGATATGTAGATGACACACTATTCAATATGGATTGTGGTTTCAATGAACATAGTTCGAATAGTGGAACACTACACCATGCATAGGATGACAAGGGAAGGCTATTTAGGAAGAGGCCGAGGTCGACTCAGCAACACAGTGGCATCGACGTAGCTTCCCTTGTGTGTGCAGTAGTGAGATAGAATTGTTGCTCATCAAGCTGCTAGAGTGTGTGTGAACACTGGGCTAGAGTGTGTGGTGGAAAAATAGTTAGGATTGTATACGTTGAAGCTAGCACATGAACCTGTGAATGGAGATAGAAAACATGGGGCAATCACACAAGTCACAACCCATAACACAGGGATTTTTAAGGTGGTTCAGTCTGTAAACCTGTAGACCTACATCCACCCCTCACCAAATCGGTGAGGCTTTACCACATGAGGACGAAGTCCTCAACACACACGGGGATGAAATCCCACACACACACACACACACGGGGACGAACCCCCCCCCACACACACACAAACAAAGAGAAAAAAATAAGCTGCAAGTGCAGCAAAAACACGGGGACAACTCTTCAGCACACACATGGCTGAACACAGCCAAAAACACTCCAATCTCTCAACCAGAGCACTGGACACACACATGAACCTGTTTCAAAGGAAAAGAAATTGCAACAAGAAGAACACCAGCTGTGGCTTCAGATAGAGATCCAACATATCTTCTCTTCAGGCTTTATGTAGGGCTGCTCTCTCTCGCATGGCTTCTCTCCTTTCTTCTTCTCTCTTTTCCCTTTTCTCTTACAGCACTGAACTGGGTCGGCCAGATGCTGGGCTGCTCACATTCCCTTCTTTTCTTTCTCACAGATTTTCTGCTGAAGGCTCAAGGAACGTGGCTCTCTTCAAGGGCAGCAGCAGCTCCTCTTCAAGAATGAGCTTGATATATAGAGAGAGTTGGCAGAAACATTTCCCTCCAGAATCCTACAATGCAATTGGCTAGATTTGAAAAAAATTCTTTGACCACTCGCCTTTTCTCTTGATTGGTCCACCATATCTGATAACAGGGTCACAAAATATATCTAGTCTTGAATCTGATTGGCCCAGAAAGAAATAGGATATTTCTTCTCTTTAGCTCTTCTTAGTTCTATAATCTTATTGGTCCAGCAGAGACACATAAATTTCCCTCCAAGATCCTTCCATTTGAATTATTAGAGAGAAATGATGCTTCTTGGATAAGGGGTTCTACCAAATCTATATTCTCATTGGCTGTGGCAGACAAAGACAGATCTCTATCCTAGGTACCTTCCTTAGACTAAAAATATCATTGGCTATGACCAAAAAGTATAGTACCAGGAAAGTTGACCTTTCCTAAATCTGGAATCTGCCAAAAAGCTCCTCCCAAAAAGTTGTGTTGAATCCTCATGATGAAGAGGACAGTCCACTGTTCTTGGAACCTTTTCCAGACCTCGAAGAGTGTGTTTTTGGAGGTCTACGGTTGCTATTTTTGGTTCCTAGATGACTTCTGAAGCAGCTACGGTTTTACCAAAAATGGCCTGAGAAAGCTTTAGGTGCGTCGACGCAGCAAGCTTATTGCGTTGACGCATCCTTCAAGGAATGCATCCATAATGGCTTCTGGGAGGCCCTAGCGTCGACGCCCTGAAACTATGGGGTCGACGCATCCTTTGGACTTTGCGTTTGCAACACTTTCTATGAACCCCTTGCGTCGACGCCCTGAGAGCATGGGGTCGACGCATCCAACGCCGGCCGTCTATCTGACAACTGCTGGAGCCTGATGGCGTCGACGCTGCAACGAAGGTGAGGTCGACGCATCTTATAAAGACTTCTTGAAGACTTACTGGAAGGGCTTTTAGAGTCGATGCCACATGACCACGGGGTCGACGCAGCTTGAGTGTAGTTTGAGCTTTTCATTATTTTGTGAGCAATAGAATCGACGCAATGGTTAACTAGAGTCGACGCATCTTCAGAAATCATCTTGACCGATTTCTGTTCTTGAGAGAAGGAGTCGATGCCGCTTGAATAGAGGGTCGACGTAGCCTTATGCAGTTTTGATTTTTCTTTCTTTTGCCAAGTCTTTCTTGGTTTATGTGCATACCTATGCCTTTGCACCTTGAGTTTCTTTCAACCTTAGTTGGCTCTTGTTCCTTTACATTTATGTGGCTTGAAATCAACCTTGCCCTACTGTTTCAATGCATCATATCACATGACATCATTGCATGATATCTTCACACTGCTCATCTTCATGAGGCCATACACTTGCCAGTGCTGACTTAGACCTGAGCTGCATACATGTTGACATCATCAAATGCATATTAGACTCATCAATGAGTCATAGTCAGACATCATCAAAACCAGAGGCACAACAGACTCTTGATCGCGGAAGCCTACTCGACCACGTTCTCTTTATCGCGGTCTCCTTGCAATCGCGTTCTGTTGAACTTGCTCAGTACGAGGGTCTAACCCAAAGGGTTGATTATGTTCAGTCTCAAATGATCTTCGGATGGTCTGGAACTTGAAACATTACTTAACAAGTCATTAATAAACTATGAAATAAAGAAAGATACCGTTATGCTGCCAAAATTTTTCCATAACACAACGTCCTTTTTAATTCATTCTTGACCTCTCTTTCCAAAGTTCCTAGTGCATTATTGCCTTGCTTACTATCACCTCAATGAATTATTAAATTTGACATTCTTGGCTGAACTTATTGATATTTCTCGTGGAAGTAACTAGATTTATAACTTGAAGATGCAAGTGCGAGCACAGACGGTGTCCAAGGGCTCCAGTTTAGCCCGCTCGACAGATGGCCGGAAATATACTGAAAACTATGGGGTATAACGATTACTGGCGTCGCATTGCGCTGGGAGTACTTTTTTTATAAACTGACGAAATCCATGAGGGCAATTCATGAAATTATACATGCTTGCTTGAAAAGTACTTTCTCGTTACATGCTTGTTACATGACATTCTTATGCATAGCCTTCTTGAGGTTATGAAAAGTACATTCTTGTGATTGAAAGGCCAACTTATATTCTTGCTAGATTATGATCATATATTCTTGAAACATCATGGCATTCTTTACATTCATGTCTTGCTACTTGTTACTGTTATTTTTACCGCATGATTTATCATAGTCTCATTATCATACATTCTAGAGCTAAAACATTAACATGTAAACTATGTTGTTATGTTGACACGAAGATACCTACTGGACGAGTGCGCTCACTCCCTACTTTTTCCAATCTTTTCAGGAAGCTCTAGTGGATCGGAGTTAGATCGTTCAAGTGGTGATTCCGATAGCGAGTTAAGAATGAGAAAAAGCCCTAGAAAGTTTGTCTACATTGAGTCTGTTATGTCAGTTTAGATTCATTCACTGTAATAGGCGGTGAAGTTGATCATGTTATGTAATTTTTCATTTTCTTGTGTCTAGTGAGTCATATTTGAAGTCCCGCGATCAATGACACCCAAGAGGGGGGTGAATTGGGTGTTTACCAATTTTACGAAAACTTTTGACCTTTTTGAAACATGTGATATAATGCTAGTTAAGAGATTCAAAACTATATGATAACAAATCGGATTTATCAAACTATGTACGATAATGATATAGATTATGCAACATACACAAGGATAAATCGGAACAAACAATTTACACTAATACTCACGGAGAATGAAGGTAGAAGAAATGGACCAAACCACACAATGCGAACCACACTGCACAACGGTTTTTAAGTGGTTCAGATGCAACGACGGCAGTCCTACGTCCACCCCTCACCAAACTCGGTGAGGCTTCACTCGGGGATAAATCCCCAAACGGAGACGACGCTCCAACCACACACGCAGGACGACGCCTGCCTACGCACACGGGGACGCACCCCAACACACACACACACACACACGGAGACGAGATCTCCAACACGATCCGACAAAAGGATCAACAACACACACACACACACTACAATAGTTGCAGCACTCCACACACTAAAAAGACCGGATCTAAATAGATCCACACACACGTAGATCTAGGAAGCTCTACGTACACACACACAAATAGAACACAATGACCACACACGACCACGGATCCACAACGATCCACACACACACAAATGTTTCCAGATTATAAAGAACACAAACATAAAGCCCAAAACACAAAAACAATGAAGCACGGTTTAGAAGACTCCTGATTTGGCTTCCACTGAGTGTATGATGTAGATTTTGAATGATGCTTCCTTCTTCACTTGAATGGAGCTTGAATGGCTTTAGATAAAGCTTGAAGAACTTGGAGATGGATGAATAAACCTTCCATGAATTTACTGTTCACGGAGCTACAGTAGTTCTTTCTTCTCCCTTGGGCAGCCTTCCCTTGAATCCTTGATTGCTTGCTTGCTTCTACGCTTGATTGGAGCTTTGTTGGCTTCAAATTGAGCTTGAATGGCTTCAGATGGATGAAGGGATTGCTAGACGGAGTATTGTTCACGCAGCTCCTCTTGCTCTTGCAACATCTCACTTTCCCCCTTTGATAGCCTCTTCTTTGATCTCTCTTTGTTGGTTGCTTGATTCTTCATTTCATAGATGCTTGTTGGCTTGAGAAGTACCTTGAATGGGTTGGAGATAGATGAAGAACTTGCTGCATGAAGAACTTGTTTTGTTGATTTTTGAAACATGTGATATAATGCTAGTTAAGAGATTCAAAACTATATGATCACAAATCGGATTTATCAAACTATGTATGATATGATCACAAATCGGATTTATCAAACTATGTATGATAATGATATAGATTATGCAACATACACAAGGATAAATCGGAACAAACAATTTACACTAATACTCACGGAGAATGGAGGTAGAAGAAATGGACCAAATCACACAATGCGAACCATACTGCACAACGATTTTTAAGGTGGTTCGGATGCAACGACGGCAGTCCTACGTCCACCCCTCACCAAACCCGGTGAGGCTTCACTCGGAGATAAATCCCCAAACAGAGATGACGCTCCAACCACACACGCAAGACGATGCCTACCTACGCACACGGGGACGCACCCCAACACACACACACACACGGAGATGAGATCTCCAACACGATTCGACAAAAGGATCAACAACACACACACACACTGCAATAGATGCAGCACTCCACACACTAAAAAGACCGGATCTAAATAGATCCACACACACGTAGATCTAGGAAGCTCGACGTACACACACATAAAAAGAACACAATGACCACACACGACCACGGATCCACAACGATCCACACACACACAAATGTTTCCAGATTATAAAGAACACAAACATAAAGCCCAAAACACAAAAATAATGAAGCACGGTTTAGAAGACTCCTGATTTGGCTTCCACTGAGTGTATGATGTAGATTTTGAATGATGCTTCCTTCTTCACTTGAATGGAGCTTGAATGGCTTTAGATAAAGCTTGAAGAACTTGGAGATGGATGAATAAACCTTCCACGAATTTACCATTCACGGAGCTACAATAGTTCTTTCTTCTCCCTTGGGCAGCCTTCCCTTGAATCCTTGATTGCTTGTTTGCTTCTACTCTTGATTGGAGCTTTGTTGGCTTCAAATTGAGCTTGAATGGCTTCAGATGGATGAAGGGATTGCTAGACGGAGTACTGTTCATGCAGCTCCTCTTGCTCTTGCAACAGCTCACTTTCCCCCTTTGATAGCCTCTTCTTTGATCTCTCTTTGTTGGTTGCTTGATTCTTCACTTCATAGATGCTTGTTGGCTTGAGAAGTACCTTGAATGGGTTGGGGATAGATGAAGAACTTGCTGCACGAAGTACTGTTCACAGAGCTACAGTACTCTCTTCTTCCTCCTTGGACAGCACCCTCTTGATCTCCCTTGAAGCCCTCTTGGATGGTTAGGGTTATGGCTCCAAATGAGATGTTTTATAGCCCTTGAATGGTTCATGGACATCCCCTAGACCAGATCCACATTTTGTGGGTGATTTGGTGTCATTAGGATTAAAGAATTACAAGGAGAAAAGCTCTTCTCGAAGTGGAAAACAAAGTCAACATATGTTGGCTCGGGGCTGGCGGTCGACCTGTGGAAGCTGGCGGTCGACCGCTACTGAGAAAACTATAGAAATTTGATCCCTGGCATTTTCGGTCGACCTGGGGCGGTCGACCGCTACTGGCGGTCGACCTGGGGCGGTCGACCTACAGCTACAGTAAACTTCAGACTTTTAGGTCACACCCCCGAACTCCATTGCAACCCATTTATGTTTGAGGCTTCAAACTCCTTTGATCTTGGGGAATATATGTTGAGTGTTTTGACCTATAAAACCATAGAAAAAGGATTAGAACTTTGATCAATAATGCATGTGGTAATTGCATGAAGTACATGTATGAAACCCCTTTGTCCATTTGGCAGTTTCAACTAATTAACAAGAGCTTATTGTAAACCATTTGAACAAGATATAAGTACCATTATTCTAATTTTCAAGCAAGTTTCTTATGAGTTGTTTCAACATAATGCAAGCTCAAAATGATATGTGAAATATGTATTAGAGTTCAAGAAGTGATTTACATTGAGACCCAATTTCACATATAATATTGGAACACTTGTTGCTTTGACAAATGCATATATGGTATGCGTAAAAATCAACCAAACAAGTTTCAAACTATTTGATCAGGATTTGAACAAAAGTGTTCATCAAAGCTCAAGTCCATATGTTCAATCATATAAAGGCTTGAAACCACTTGTAGAACCAACATATGCAAACCAAGTATTAAGACCATGTAACCGTTCCCATTTGCCATCTCAAACATACATAGATTACAAGAGCATGAGCAATCAACCACAAGTTTAGTTATCATCACTTAATCTCACATTAAGTTTAGTTATCATCAAAACCATAACTTAACAATCACAACAATCATCAAAATCATAACTTAACAATCTCCCCCTTTTTGATGATGACAAACTTATTGATGATGACAAACTTAATGATAAGTTTATTAATGATGATACAACAGAAGGGCACAAAAATTCTTCTTCCCTGTCACACACACTCATCAATTTTTCTCTCCCTTTGACATAATCAAAAGGTGGGATAATGCAAATCTTTCTCCTCCTGTGACATGATCAACAATAGCAACAATGCTGGAAGAAGCCAAGCAAGGAAGAACAAGCTTAACTCCCTTTGAAATAGTAATAGCCCATCATAGCAAAGCAGAAGAAGCAGGGGCAAATCAGAGACGAGCAAAGCAATATGATGCTAATCAGAAGAAACCAATTGGTGATTATTCTCACAAATCAATATGATACCATCCAAAGTAAATACAGTCAAGCATGTATTGATACCAATTGAAGGTGGTGATTGGCCTCAAGGATATGAACCAGTGGAGGAAGATGGCCACAGGATGAGGTGTTCAGCATGATAGCATTCAAAATCTAGATCCCATGTCAAAATTTCACAACAAGCAAGAGCATGAGTGCATATCAAAAGGATTTTCATTGATTTTTAAATTTTTTGATTTTTATATTTTGGTTTAAAATGCATGAAATGCAACACATGTATGAAATGCCATATGAGATGTACAATCAAAAAAATACATATATGTACATGCAACACAGCTCCCCCATACTTATATAAGAAGGGAATGGGTATAAGAAAGATGCAAGAGAGTCATGACAATCGGAGTGCACATGAGTAGCACATGGGAAATTATGCAATCATATAGGAGATACATGCAATTGTTAAAGTAGTCAATCAATTTTCTGAATCCATAATGAATCAAATTTCCAGATGTGTAAGTGAGTAACATGAAAAATGATAGTTGCAATATGGATATTCAGATTTTCAGATCAACACAAGGAGATATTTTACAGACTGCACTTCAATTTTGAGAACAGCGTATTGGAGGCTACGCTCTACCTCAATGAGTTTTCACCAACAATTTTCAACTCAACCAATATCACATGATAATCAGAATTTTTTCAAGAGTGATCAGTTTCAAATAATCCATTTTTACGTGAGTAGACGCATGGAGCTCATGCCAGAATCCCCGTTACTTAGAATACTGAACAATTTCACCTCATTTTGAACAGAGATACTAGTCAACACTTTTCAGATATGAACCACATCACGTCTCAGGTGACATGTGCCCAGTTTACTCAGTGAGACCGGGCATTGCTCTATCTTTCATTATCATTTCAGATTTTTCAACAAGGATGGGTAGGCAACTTTTTCCTCAACTGTCTCTTCAACATACATGCAGCAAGTTTAACATCTCGAGAGTGTTGAAAAGAAAATCATATATCCTTATCTTTAACACTCATTTTAACATTTTGTGCATGAAGTATGCGAATTTGATTCAGCATGTATACTGAAAATATCATGAATACATAACAGTGCAACTCCCCCTAAATAGATGCACTTATGAAATATAAACTCTCCCTGAGTGCACGACATGAAGCACTCCAATAATGACTCAAATACAGCAATATTTATCAATAAGACATAAGGCCATAGAAATTTCAAGGATGGTGGTGAATAACATATAATAGCAAGCAAGCACACAGAGGGAATGTATGCAACATGCAATACAAGTATGCAACTGATACCAATCAAATGGATACCAATTGAATGAACTGAATGTAGCTAAGGCATGAGTTCTATTGTAATGCAACATTTAACATGGGTGCAAAATGTGAGTTTTTGGTTTTTCATTTGAGTGAATTAAATGCACCTAATGCATTGGGTTCTGATGCATGCAACCTATAACCATGTGAGAATGGAATGCAAGATGAAAAATGACACTATATTCAAGAGAGCAGTTCAAATTTGAATGATGAGCATGGAACATTATTCATCACAAGTGATTTATATACAAAGGTGCAGAAATCATTCGGCATGCAGTGGAAACCATTTATTGTCAGAGATTGTTAAGAACAGATTTTCAAAGGTTTTGAATCAATCACAAGTCATTCAGAAGTTGACATTCCTATTGCAGAACTCTTCACTTCAACAAGGATCGATTTTAGAAATTTTGAAGCAATTCATCATGAGCATGTTGCATGTTTCAATTGGAGATCACTCAGTCAATAGAGAATGAAATAGAATTCATTTCAACTTGTTTAGCTAGCAAGACCCCCTTTGACAAAAACATGAATCACAGAAAAATTTAGTGAAAGTGCAATGTTTGTCTTATGACATGAGGCTAGCTAACAAGGAGCAAATAATAGCATCAGAAAATTTTTTCAAGGCCAAATAATCGATTTCTTCCAGTTCTGGTACAAGGCGGAGAACTTTGGTCCAAAGACCAACTCACGCATAGTGAGAGTTTCCAGGTGAAGATAATCCACCTTTTCACTACTCAGTATTTGATATATCAGATACACAATTAAGCTTAAATGTGCTCAAGCAATCAGATTGAAGGATGTTCAAAGGTCAACATAAAGTTCAAGATTTTAAGTTTCATTCAACCAATAAGCAAGTTAATCACAGTAGAATGGAGGAGCAATTATTTCAAGTATGTAGAACAATACCTGTCATCTAAAGGTGTCACCAAGTGACAAAAGGCCATTGCATGATTGTGTATTTCCATAGAAGGAGGGTTGAATTACCTTAGTTCAGGAGACAAGATTGGAGGCCTTCAATCACTAAAACTCACCAATTTCACGAAGGTTGATATTTTAACTTTTGCTTTCTTACCTTTGCCTTGAGAGTCCATTTTCTTCCAAGTCTTTCACTCCAACACGTACAAGACTTTCACCACCTTGTAGTTGAGTCGATCTTGGAAGTTGTTCTACACAAAGTAGCCCATCTTCTTGTAGTAACTTGAGAGGGTTCTCATCATTTTCATCCTTGCAAGGTATTTCTTTCATTTACTCAGGCTTGGCCATGACTAGCCCATCATCATTTGAATTTTGGGAGTATAATCTGCATCCAAGAACAAATAGGCTTTAGTTATCAATTTCGATTCAAATTTGCAACTAGTATGACAAATTCATTTAACAACTAAACATCCCTTTAATAACCTCCAGAGTTGATGCATGACTCAGGCATGAATGCAAGCATTAATCCCATGTGACGAATGCGGTTGCTCCCCCTTAGTGTGTGCATGAATGCAAGATGTTCAATGAGATTCTAATGCTATATGCAGTCATGGATGTGTTGAAGACAAGAGAGTTGCATAGATTATGACATGAGTTCCTTCAAAATGAGAAGTAGATTCTTCAACTCTTGTGCATGAGATCATGTGAAGGTATATGTAAACATGAAGATGTATGTAAACTCAATGCATGTAATGGAATCATGATTTGAAGAATTTTCAAGCTCCCCTACAACAAGATGCTATATGACACTTGAGATGCACACAAATATGCAAGCAACCATGAATGGAATGCAAGTGAGGACATATACAGGATTACATGACTATAAGACTCAAAATGAATCAAAACCTTACACAGTCACTAGAGAGAATAGAAGGGATATCACCTGATTTTTCAAGTTCAATTTTTCGATTTTTCTTTCAAGTCGACTCATGCCAGTTGGCCAGTGTGCCTTACCTTCTTGATGAAAAGAGATTTCATGCCTTACATTTCTAAGGCACACCTGTAAAATAGAATTCTCAATTGGCAATCTTAGGTACCCAAATCCTTTTGGGTCCTTGTGGGTTAGGAGCAATATTGGCATGCAACTTCTAATTTTTAACAATATTCAAGTCATTATTTCTCATAAAAAGATAATCATGCTTAACATTCCTAGATTTACCAAAATGATGGTAGAGGGCACGTGACATCATATTCCTTCTTTTCATTTGTTCTGCCAGTTCATGTGAGTGATCATGATGTGTTGAGTGAGAGTTCTTTCTCTTCGACAATAACCAACAATGTGAAGTTGTGTGTCCCATTTTACCACAATGATTGCAATGCATGGAGGGTTTTGTGGTGAATGATTTCTTTGCATTTTTCAAACCAACTTGATTTCTACATGCTCTCAAGTCATCATTTTTCATAATGAAGCAATCATGCATGACATGTCCATGTCTTCCACAGTAAAAGCATGAGAGTTTCTTCATTAGAGGATGTGTGTGTGAGGCAGAGGTATGCTTAACATGCATAGTGATGCTAGCAACATTTTTGGATTTTTGATGCATGTTGATTTTCTGATTTTTATTTTCTTTTTGAATCCTTTGGACATTCACACTATTTTTCTGATTTGATTGGGTTCTTGATACAGTGGGTTGCTGGGAGTGAGATGTGGAGGTGCTGGGTGCATAATTGTCATGAACAAATGAAGTATATATTTTACTTTCAAATTTCTTTTTGTTTACAGGATTAAACCCCAGCCCCTCTTTTTGAAAGTTTACTTTCATTCCTAGTAATTTGTCCAGATTATTTTGACCGTCCACAAATCTAGATAATGAAACATTCAAGTCAGAGATTTCTTTTTCAAGTGATGAAATATGTAATTCATAGGAAGCCATCTTATTTTCACAAGAATTAACTTGATCATGTAAAGTAGCATTGATGGTTTTATGACTTTGAATTTCTTGCAACAATTCATCCACTCTTTCAGATTCATGGAGATTCACAGATTTTCCCTTTTCAAAAGCACACAATTTTTCAAAAGTGGCCATGTTAAATTCCTTCAATTTCTCATTTTCTTTTCTCATACATAAACTGGTTTTTTCATGATTTTTAATATCAATCAGAAGACATTCATTTTCAGTTTTGAATCTTAAGCATTCATCACATGAAGAGGTTTCATGAATGGAATTTTCAAGCTGCTTCAATCTGCCTTCAATCAAAGAATTTTGAATTAATAATGTATCGTTTTCCTTTTTAACACTTTCAAGTTTAGAACATTTGTTACAAGAGCCACTCTCAAGAAAAGCATGTTCAGATTTCTTTTTCAATTTTGTGTTTTCAGACTTAACCTTCTTGTACTTATCAACCAACTCTTCATAGGCATTCAACAACTCTTCATAGCTAAATTCATCTTCATTTTCAGAATCAGAATTTACCTTTGAGCTTGATCCACTTGGTGAGCTTGATCCACTTGGCTGATCACTCCTTTGTTCGCTCGTGCCTGCCACAAGACATTGGTCTCCATGCTCTTCTTGGATTTTACTTAATCCATCCAAGATGTCCTTCGCGGATCTGCAATGTGAGACAAACGGGAAATAATTATGATCAACTGTAGTAATAAGCAATTTTAGAGTCAAACAGTATTGATCATGTTTAAGCTTTTGATTTGCAGTCCAGACATTTGTCTTTAGGCAATTCATAAGGCCCATGTGAGATAAGCTTCCATAGCTTAGGGTCGTATGAATTGACTAGACTACACATCCTTCCTAACCACAAATCAAAATTGTAACCATCAAACACGGGTGGAGAGTTCAAGGTGTACATCATGGTAGTCATTGATCTGGATCACTCTTAGATCGTTAAATCTATGAAAAACATAGCCTTAGCTCTGATACCAATTGAAGTCTCGCGATCAATGACACCCAAGAGGGGGGTGAATTGGGTGTTTACCAATTTTACGAAAACTTTTGACCTTTTTGAAACATGTGATATAATGCTAGTTAAGAGATTCAAAACTATATGATCACAAATCGGATTTATCAAACTATGTATGATAATGATATAGATTATGCAACATACACAAGGATAAATCAGAACAAACAATTTACACTAATACTCACGGAGAATAGAGGTAGATGAAATGGACCAAACCACACAATGCGAACCACACTGCACAACGGTTTTTAAGGTGGTTCGGATGCAACGACGGCAGTCCTACGTCCACCCCTCACCAAACCCGGTGAGGCTTCACTCGGGGATAAATCCCCAAACGGAGACGACGCTCCAACCACACACGCAGGACGATGCCTGCCTACGCACACGGGGACGCACCCCAACACACACACACACACACACAGAGACGAGATCTCCAACACGATCCGACAAAAGGATCAACAACACACACACACACTGCAATAGATGCAGCACTCCACACACTAAAAAGACCGGATCTAAATAGATCCACACACACGTAGATCTAGGAAGCTCTACGTACACACATACAAATAGAACACAATGACCACACACGACCACGGATCCACAACGATCCACACACACACAAATGTTTCCAGATTATAAAGAACACAAACATAAAGCCCAAAACACAAAAACAATGAAGCACGGTTTAGAAGACTCCTGATTTGGCTTCCACTGAGTATATGATGTAGATTTTGAATGATGCTTCCTTCTTCACTTGAATGGAGCTTGAATGGCTTTAGATAAAGCTTGAAGAACTTGGAGATGGATGAATAAACCTTCCATGAATTTACTGTTCACGGAGCTACAGTAGTTCTTTCTTCTCCCTTGGGCAGCCTTCCCTTGAATCCTTGATTGCTTGCTTGCTTCTACTCTTGATTGGAGCTTTGTTGGCTTCAAATTGAGCTTGAATGGCTTCAGATGGATAAAGGGATTGCTAGACGGAGTACTGTTCACGCAGCTCCTCTTGCTCTTGCAACAGCTCACTTTCCCCCTTTGATAGCCTCTTCTTTGATCTCTCTTTGTTGGTTGCTTGATTCTTCACTTCATAGATGCTTGTTGGCTTGAGAAGTACCTTGAATGGGTTGGAGATAGATGAAGAACTTGCTGCACGAAGTACTGTTCACGGAGCTACAGTACTCTCTTCTTCCTCCTTGGACAGCACCCTCTTGATCTCCCTTGAAGCCCTCTTGGATGGTTAGGGTTATGGCTCCAAATGAGATGTTTTATAGCCCTTGAATGGTCCATGGACATCCCCCAGACCAGATCCACATTTTGTGGGTGATTTGGTGTCATTAGGATTAAAGAAATACAAGGAGAAAAGCTCTTCTCGAAGTGGAAAACAAAGTCAACATATGTTGGCTCGGGGCTGGCGGTCGACCTGTGGAAGCTGGCGGTCGACCGCTACTGAGAAAAATGTAGAAATTTGATCCCTGGCATTTTCGGTCGACCTGGGGCGGTCGACCTACAGCTACAGTAAACTTCAGACTTTTAGGTTTCACCCCCGAACTCCATTGCAACCCATTTAAGTTTGAGGCTTCAAACTCCTTTGATCTTGGGGAATTAATGTTGAGTGTTTTGACCTACAAAACCATAGAAAAAGGATTAGAACTTTGATCAATAATGCATGTGGTAATTGTATGAAGTACATGTATGAAACCCCTTTGGCCATTTGGCAGTTTCAATCAATTAACAAGAGCTTATTATAAACCGTTTGAGCAAGATATAAGTACCATTATTCTAATTTTCAAGCAAGTTTCTCATGAGTTGTTTCAACATAATGCAAGCTCAAAATGATATGTGAAATATGTATTAGAGTTCAAGAAGTGATTTACATTGAGACCCAATTTCACATATAAGATTGGAACACTTGTTGCTTTGACAAATGCATGTATGGTATGCGTAAAAATCAACCAAACAAGTTTCAAACTATTTGATCAGGATTTGAACAAAAGTGTTCATCAAAGCTCAAGTCCATATGTTCAATCATATAAAGGCTTGAAACCTCTTGTAGAACCAACATATGCAAACCAAGCATTAAGACCATGTAACCATTCCCATTTGCCATCTCAAACATACATAGATTACAGGAGCATGAGAAATCAACCACAAGTTTAGTTATCATCACTTAATCACACATTAAGTTTAGTTATCATCAAAATCATAACTTAACAATCACAACAATCATCAAAATCATAACTCAACAATATTGTCAAGAGAGTCAATGTCGATTGTAAACTTTGATTATTTTTCAATAAAGTTGAAGGTTTTTTTATCTATGATGTGGTGTACATTATTTTTGTATATGGCGCTCTGATTGTCTTTCTAGCTAGAGACTTACTTTACCGGCTGTTCATGTTCCTGACTTGATTCCGCTATATATCTCGGGGTGTGACAGGGATGATTCTCTCTCGAAACGCTAGCCAAATTAGAGATTAGGAGTGGTGTGGCGGTGCTGATAAGGGATAGAACTGAGTTATTCGGAGTAGGTTTTTATCCTAATCTAATTAGGGCTTTTGGAGACCAAACGTCTATAAATTTGGCCCCAGAGCCCCTTTGGCCGACCCTAGTACGTGCGTGAAGGATTCTAGGCATGGGAGGATCTAGCTTGGAGGAGGAATATAGGATTATTGGGGCGTTCATTTCATTCTTCAAAGTTTCTTCTTCCTTTCTCTTAGGGCAGATCAAAGGTAAGTTTTCTCGCAGGCCCAACCTAATTGTTAATGTAAAACAAGTTCATTCGCATGTTTAGATGTTCATGAGCATGTTTCCCCCAATTTTTATTGATCCTCGTGCATGTATTTTAAGATTTAAGCATGATACGTCGTTGTTCTGTCGAAATGTAGTTTCTCTTCAAGATCACGGTCCTCACAGTAACCTTGTTCTTGAATGCGGACCCTCGATAGACTGTGTTCTTGAAAGTTATTTTTAACTTTATTTTATTTTTGGTGATGATTGTAGTGTTGAACCCGACAGCGTCCTTCTGATCGTAGTGCCCGTAGTGACTGCGCTCTATCACGGTTTTTCGGAAACCCTAAGTGTGTTCCAGCATGTTATCTTGGTAATGTTAGTGTCTAAAGCATGTTTTTTTTCAGTATGTCGTCTGAACCAATTATATGATCAGGAAAATCATGGAAGAAGATTAAATCTCTTAAGTTCACTCCATGATCCATGTTCTCTCTTTGAGTTCATAAACTATTCCCATCTCCATGCTATCCAGCATGATTAAAAGAGTAGATTAAATCTGATAACCTATTAAAACTATTTCATATCTTTATTACATCATATCGACATGTTTAGTATAATGTTTGATCAGCGATTTGATGAGTAGATTTTAGAATGTTTCTGTTTGAAGGTCATGTCACTCTGGTGGCATCGATCTACCGCCACTATTGGTTTTTGACGTTTTCAAGCACCCTAATTCTTGGTGAAGTTAGAACCCTCCGCCGGATATTCCTTCCATCGGATTGAAGCTTCTTCACTAAGGCCTCAGTAAGACTCCACGAGCCATGGATCCCCACATGGACGTCGAGTTGGTTGTACCACAAAAATCTTAAAAATCCTTACAATCTCATCCTACTGGTGTAAGACGGGGTTCAACCGACCTTTGGAATGGCAGAACACAATTTTGTTAGAGTTTTGTTCTATCTATCTTGAATGTGGTCTGCCTAGAGACCGCGTTCAGCTTCTGTTTTGTGAAGGCGGATGACCCAGAAATCGCGTTCATATGAAACCCATTGTCTTGATCATGGTCGTCACCTGACCGCATTCACGTGATCGCGATGCCCATGTTGATTGCGTTCTTCTTGAACTGCGCCTATCTCCTGACTGGATCGACTATCTTGATAGCCTATCTCAGACCACGACTACCGTTCAGACCACGTTCTGATCACGGCTACTGGACAAACCACGTCCACCTAGATTTCCGTCAGTCATGTTGCTGTAATGATTGTGTGATATCCTATTCCCATATCCAAAATTGATCATGCATGATAATTTTTCCTACTACCCCCGACCCTTTTGGGGGAAATATTGATATTTTCTCACCTATAAGCTTGTCCTTGATTGGAACTCCCTCACAAATTCTTCTTACCAAAGTTTTGTACCTTGGCTACATAAACCTGATTATTGGAATTATTTTGGCCATAACAAAATGATAGAATTATTTGGAAATTATAATGTGGGACTTCGGTCCAATGACCCCAATGTCTATGCATATAAGGGCCATGTCTGGTCCTGAGAGGAGCACCCGAAATACTCATAACCGCGGGAGTCATATGACTTGTGGTGTGACATTACACCGAAATGAAATACAAGATTGATCTAGGCAATTCAAATGCTAAATGATTGCTTGCTATATTGTTATTGAATCGGCCCGAACGGGTATTCATGTGAATGTATGGTCAATCTTGATATCTTGAATATTGTTCATTGAAATTGCTACATCTTCTAATTGTCTTTCTTACATCTTATTATTCTTCTATCTAATGATATTTCTTTGATCACCATGGAACCATGTCTCTACTGCCTATTTTGCTCGTTGCATTATCATGACATTGAAATGTTAATTACTTAAACCTTGTCTAATACAAGAGAAATAATTCCTACTGAGCGTTCACTCATCTAGTGTTTTTAATATTTTTCAGGTAACGCCCGATGAAGAATCACAATCTGATAGGGAGGGATCACAAGAGTGATCGAGGGCTGCCAAGCATAAAAGATCTAGTGTCCCTATTGAGTTTAAAGTCATTTATGAGTTGTAATCAAATTTATGATTTTGTTACTTGAGTCATTAGAGATGGTAATTTGAGTCAGTATAGTTGGTGTTGAGTTAATTGAAGTTTTGACTATAGTCTTATGTAAACATTGAAGGTTTGGATTATCAATAAAAGTTTGGTTTGATCATTTGCAAATTATGATGGTGTATCATGTGTAGTGGATGTCCGTGAATTATTGCTTTGATTGACTTGTTAACTGTCGCACTCTAAATTCCTACATCGGGGCGTGACAATCAATTAATTGGTTCTATCTTGTCATAACTTAACCCTAATTTCTTGACCTAACTATTCTTTCTCTTTGATCTTATGAAATCTCTTTCATACTTGTCTCATCCTCATGTTATCATCTTTTTGTAAATAATGCCAGCATGTAAGATATGAAATATAAACCGGATACTTGACATTCTTATTCCTTGCTAGCCTTGTTTTGATTATTTTAAATGTTTTAATATCGATATTCTATGGTTTGATTATTGCTTTATGTTGAAGATCGTGTCACCCCAGTGGCATTGATCTATCGCTACTACTACTTTCTGATTTTCGCAATGAACCCAAATTCTTGTGGATGGTAGGACCCTCCGATGAGTAGTCTTGTCAGTGTGGAACTTCTCCACCGAGGCCTCTGTAAGTCTTGACGAGCTATGGATTCCCACATGGACGCTTAGCAAGTTGTACCCTAAAAATCTTAAAAACTCTCAGAATCACGTCTTACTGGCCTAAGATATGATTCGACCGGCCTTTGGAACCATGGAACGAGGTTCTGTTCAACCTGTTTTGATCGCGGTTGACCAGAAATCACGTTCAGCTTCTAGATCTTGAAGACGGTGTACCCAGAGACCGCGTTTTGGTTTGATTATCTGAAATCTTGTGCGACTATGTTTGACTGCATCTAGTGAACTGGATGCCTTCTTTGAAAATGTCATCCTTGAGTGACGTGTTCTTATCACAGTATCTAATCTAACTACGTTCACCTGAACGCGGCCCTGACCCTAACCGCTTTCAACCTTGGTTATCATGGATTGATTGACCGCATTTTATCAAGTCCTATGAGTCCATTGTTGACTATTTTGACGTGTTTTGATGTCTATATCTTTCTGAGTCGGTACCCTCTTGAATCTCTAAATGGATCATGAATTTATACTTTTAATGAACTTATTCTAAGTCTCTACTTGATCTCTATTCGTTTGATACTTCTCTTTACTTAAGCCATGCTCTTTATGAATGTTATCGTTATTCTGGAACATAGCTCCTTTGATTCTACTTGGCCATATCTATTATATGAAATTGTCTGATAATTATTAAGGGATTTGTGATGCGGAACGCTATGCAAGCTAGGACTCTTGGTGAAGACGCGGCTAAATGGACAACAAGACCAGCAACTTTGCAATTGTTTGAACGGCGTAGATGCGACCCCTAGAGTTCCCTAGAAGGAAATTATGCCAAAATAACAAGAAACTAAGCTCACATGCGTCCCAAGAGAGGGAAGCGCGTCGATCCTCAAGGTTGAGAAACCGGCGAGTCTAGGGTGGGTAGCTCCACACTCGTGACTCGGATGAGCCACGGGACGGTCACACTCTCTCTCTGCAGCAGTGTTATAAAATGAATATACGAGCTAGGATCCTACTACGCACACAAGCAGCGGCATCAAGAGAAAATACTAAAAGAGCAAGCTACTAAGCAAGGAAGCGGACGCATACCTCCACGCTCGGGGCATGGGGAAGAAGCCCGACCAAGTCACACGATCCCCGGTACAATGCTGAACGAGTACAAACAAACACAACCCACTCCTCGCAGGGAGGTAAAAGGCTACACAGCGGGACCCGGGGGTCGTGCAACGTGGGGTGACGGGTGCCGGGTCGATGAACCTCGTCGTGCGCGAGCCGCCGCGAGTCGGTACGAACTGGGACCAGCAGCAAGAGTGGCGCGTCACGGAGGCTGAGGAAGGCGCCAATGTCCCTGGTAGCACGCTGTGGGGGATGGCGAGCCTCCTGGAAGACGAGGGAAGCCGACGACGCCGGCTGGAACCTCCGGAGTGGTCGCGAGCGGGGGGCAGGTTGCTAGCCGGCCTGCGCGTGCGTAGGAGAGCAGCTGGACAAAGACCCAGGCACGTGACCTTTTGCTCGTCTGTTGGTCACGAAACTCAGCGTAGGCGCTGGTGGGGGTGTCCCAGGGACACCGGTGAAGTGGCGACTACAACGGAGTACCGAAGGTGATGTTGCGAATTTTGCAACAGGCCCTACATGTTCTGGTCTGTCCTCTGGCAGCAGGACCACAGGTCGAAGATTGGGCTTGAACCGGGTCCTCCGGATGGCAAATTGGGCGGGGTTTTCTCTGGTGGATAGGTGAGGGTCGTGGGATGACTGGGTAGCAGTGGTGGGGTGGTGCGTAGTGGAGGTTTTGGGCGTGGAAAGTGAAAACAGATGGGGTTCAGTTCTGCAATCCAGTGCAGTCAGAACTAAGAGCTATGAAGGTGGATGGGATAAGTAGGGAACGGGAGCTCAGACACTTGCAATAAAATTCTAGGTGATGGTTTTGGATGTGGTGAAGCAATTATGAAAATCTCAGGTCATTTGAATATGTATAGAGGAACGTTCCTTTGGAGGGGCTTTGGCACTATCGTGGCAGGACTGCACAGGAGTAGTCTGCGCGACCAAAATGGGTCCAAAGGAAAGTTTTCTCCCCGATAGATATTTGAAGTGGGATTTTCAGGAGAGGTAGGGGACATGTAGGGGAAGAGAAGTGAAGAAGAAGTTGACATGATCAGAGGTCAGGAAGAGGGCGTCCCAACGTGATCTTTTGGGTTCTGGTTTACTACAGGTCTGCACAGAGACAGCCTGCGCAAGGAAAAGGGCTATGAAGACAAATTTCGCTACTGGACGAATTTGGCTATGGGGTTTTCAAGAGACGTAGGGGACAGGGGGATGAAGAAAATCTTAGAAGGGTTCAATGGGTTTTGGGGATGGAAAAGGAGGGTGCCAACCTGATCTTCCGGACTCATTTCTGCAGGCAGACAACCAGATCTGGGTGCAGGACAGCAAGGGCCATCTCCTCCAAGCTTGTTGCAAAACCTTGATCAATGGGACTCCCGGCTTGAGCAGAAGATGGGGAGGTCGCCTCCCACCGGTGGAGCATCTAAGAAACCTGTAATAGACCTTAGGAGTCGCTCCCAAGGGAAGAGGAAGAGAGGGAGGAGAGATAGAGGGTGTCTCACCCTAGAGGGGAGGAAGAAGAAGGAAATGCTCTTGGCCAAAACTCAATTTTCATTCATTCATCAAATCCCTCAAGAGGGGGAGTACATGATAATATATAGAGTTTGGACTCCACCTTCCCTCCTTAGAGTTTGAATTTGAATCCCTTTGAAATTTAAATTCTATGGGCTCCATCATTGCTCCTTGGAGTTTGGATTTGGAACCCATTTGAAATTTAAATTCTATGGGCTCCATCATTGCTCCTTGGAGTTTGTGTTGACCCATTTGAAATTTAAATTCTATGGGCTCCATTCTCCCTCCTTGGAGTTTGAATTCGAACCCATTTGAAATTTGAAATCCCAAAATGATGCAAACCCAAATACATGCCAAAGACACACCTAAGACGTACACAATACAAAATACGATCAAGTACGTACAAAATATAAATACGACCAAGTACGTACAAAATACAAATACGACCCAAATACATACAAAATATAAATAAGACCCAAATACATACAAAATACAAATACGTATAAGAATACGTACTAAAGTGTCAAAGTTCCGGGGGAGACTCCAGACTGTCCCCCAGCCACAAAGAGGTCGGTGCCGACCGAGTCGTGCTGCGTGTCCGGTACCGACGGCTCTCTGAGTCGAGCCGTATTCTTGCTCTCGTGTCCTCACCAATTCTACCTGGGTTGGAAGAACTCGACCCTGTCGAGTAAGGGTCTCTGTCGCTCTGGTACCGCTCTAGCAAGTCTGGATCTAACCTCTCCAGCTCTGCCCGGGAGATCCATGCATCATTGGACGCGGGCCGTCCCCTCCAACGCACCAAGTAGCGGTGATACGCGCCACTCCTGGTGGTGGTCACCTGCTCATCCAGTATAGACTCTATCCGCTCACGCTGCTGAGGTGACAGGGTTGGAAGTGGACTCTCAGGGGAGGGCTCACTCACAAAGGGTAGAGAAGGCCCAAACAACTCACTAGGGATCACTGCCGGGTCCCTATATGCGACTAAGTCCGAGACATTAAATGTGGAACTGATACCATAGTCGTCCGGTAAGTCAACAACATATGCACTGGATCCAACTCGCTTCACTACTCTAAAGGGGCCAGCACCACGAGCCTGTAGTTTCTTCATAGCTCCAGAAGGAAACCGTTCCGGTCTGACCCGGATCATGACATAATCTCCCTCCTGGAACTCACGGGGGTGTCTATGAGCGTCAGCCAATTCTTTATATCGCGCGTTGCTGGTCTCTATATGGCGACGAATACCATCATGCAAACCCCTAACATGCTCGGCAAACGACTCTGCAGACTGAGACACTCTAGCATGCATGGGTAAGGGAACAAGATCCACTGGCTTCCTAGGTCTATATCCTGTAACAACCTCAAAAGGACTCATTCCTGTGGACCTATTGACTGAGTCATTATATGTAAACTCGGCAAGTGGCAAAATCGAATCCCAGTCCCTCTCGCGTTCCCTAACCAAACATCTCAAGATGTTCCCCAAACTTCTATTGACTACCTCAGTCTGCCCGTCAGTCTGGGGGTGGTAAGCTGTGGAGAATTTGAGCTGAGTGCCCATCAAATGCCAAAGGGTCTTCCAAAAGTAGCTAGTGAACCGAACATCTCGATCGGACACAATGGACTTAGGAAGCCCAAATCGGCTCACTACACTAGAGAAAAACAATCGAGCAACCCTAGAGGCATCTGAAGTCTTTGAACAAGGAATGAAGAGGGCCATCTTCGAAAATCTATCAACCACCACAAAAATTGAATCATGTTTGCGGGCGGTCCGTGGCAACCCCAAAACAAAATCCATGCTGATATCCTGCCACAGCCTATCAGGCACAGGAAGAGGAGTATAAGGACCTGAAACCTGCTTCCTCATTTTGGCCACAGTGCAGGTACGACACTTGGCCACAATGCGAGCAACGTCACGCTTCAAACTAGGCCAATAAAAACGATGCTTGATTGCCTCGATGGTCTTATTCCGACCGAAGTGGCCGGCTAGACCTCCCGCATGCATCTCCCAAGTGAGGAAGTCACGAACGGAAGTCCGTGGAACACACAAGTGACTCCCACGAAAGAGATAACCATCCTGCAACATATAATCAATGTGCTCTTGGGATGGCCCCGACTGGAGGGTGGTATAAATCGGACCAAAGTCCGGACAATCGGCATATGCCTCCTTCATCCTATCCATCCCTACCACCTCTACACTCATGGTGGTCAAAAGATAAGCACGACGGCTCAGAGCGTCGGCCACCAGGTTCTCCGCACCGGCCTTGTGCTTCAGCACAAAGGTATAATCCTGAAGGAACTCCACCCAGCGACTATGACGAGAATTGAGCTTTTTTGGGCATGGAGATACTTGAGTGCCTCATGATCAGAAAACAAGACAAACTCCTGGTGCAACAAGTAATGTCTCCAATGCCGAAGGGCCTGCACAACTGCGTAAAACTCTTTATCATACGTAGAATAACGCAGTTTAGCATCGCTCAATTTCTCACTGAAGTATGTAATGGGGTGGGTCTCCTGACTCAGAACACCACCAATACCAACCCCGGAGGTATCGCAAGAGACCTCAAACAC
Source organism: Amorphophallus konjac (assembly GCA_022559845.1). Classification (NCBI taxonomy): domain Eukaryota; kingdom Viridiplantae; phylum Streptophyta; class Magnoliopsida; order Alismatales; family Araceae; genus Amorphophallus; species Amorphophallus konjac. The sequence continues at coordinate 188,854,327 of CM040127.1, read as the reverse complement.
CTTCGTGAAATCAGGAAGTCTAAGAATAGGTGCTTGGGTCATGCGCTCCTTGAGGAGCCCAAATGCGGCTGAGGTGACCTTCGTCCACTCAAACATCCCCTTTCGGATGCAATCCGTAATTGGGGCCGTGATAGAGCTGAAGCCTCGAATAAAGCGGCGATAGAAGGTCGCCAGTCCGTGAAAGCTGCGGACATCATGAAGAACACGAGGTTCGGGCCACTCCACTATGGCCCTAACCTTCTCCGGGTCAGTGGAGACTCCCTCACTAGACACTATAAACCCCAAGAATGTGACCTGACTAGTCATGAAAGCGCATTTCTTAGGGTTGGCATAAAGACTCTCTCTCCTCAGAATAAGACAGACCTGCCGTAGATGGTCTAAGTGGGCCTCCCGAGTGCGGCTATAGATAAGGATATCATCAAAATATACCACCACAAAGACCCCAATCAAAGGTCGAAGGACCTGAGTCATCAGCCGCATAAAAGTGCTGGGAGCATTGGTCATCCCAAAGGGCATGACCAGCCACTCATAAAGACCATCTTTGGTCTTAAAGGCCGTCTTCCACTCATCACCGGGCCTGATCCTCACCTGGTGATAGCCACTCTTCAGATCAATCTTGGAAAACATAGTGGCTCCCGCCATCATATCGAGCATATCATCTAAGCGGGGAATGGGAAATCTATACTTTACTGTGATCTTATTGATTGCACGGCTGTCGACGCACATCCTCCAAGTACCGTCCTTCTTAGGGGCAAGCAAGGCAGGGACGGCACATGGACTCATGCTCTCACGGAGAGATCCCCTCGTCATCAACTCCTCAACCTGACGCTGAAGCTCAGCGTGATTAACGGGGCTCATCCTATAATGTGGCAAATTGGGCAATGAGGACCCCGGAATCAGGTCAATAGCATGTTGAATGTCCCGCATAGGTGGAAGACCCTCGGGTAAATCATCGAGAAATACATCAATAAACTCCCGAAGGACATCAGCAACATCAGATGGGAGATCACTCTCCGTCTCTCCAACCACCTCTCGGACTATAATGGCAAAAATAGGGTCCCCTCTAACAAAGTCACGCTCCAACTCCCGGGAGCTGACTAGCATCAACCTCCTAGTCGGAGGAACACTCAGGGCGGGGACATCCGAAGGCAAGGTCGTAGCCTGAGCTGGCAATAGGGTACTGGGCCCTGGAATAGGAAGAGTCGGGGTACTAGGCCCAGTGGGACCCCGGATGGATGGACTCCTCGGCTGGGATGGGTGAAGGGTAATCCGTTGGCCATTATGGTCGAATGTGCATGTGTTTGACCGGCCATGGAGGGTAGCATCCCGATCAAATAACCAGGGCCTTCCCAGGATAATACTGCCTACCTCCATAGGCAACACATCACACTAGATCCCATCCTGGTAGGCATGAAACTATAATGGCACCAGACATCGCAGCGTTACTGGGATAGAGGTGGAATCTACCCATGACACGCGATAAGGGGAAGGGTGGTCCACGGGGGTCAACCCTAAGCGTGTCATAGTACCCGTGGAGATAGCGTTAATACAGCTCCCACTGTCTATGATCACCTTGCAGGCTTTCCCACCCAGCCTACAAAAGGTATGAAAAATGGTGGTGCGACGCCAGTCATCACTCACCAACGGCTGGGTCAAGATACACCTGACAACACCCAGCTGAACGTCATCCTGGCACTGTGTGCCCTGGACATCTAGTTGCTCGCCCTCAAGCAGCTCATCAAAGAATTCCTCTGCGAGCTCCTGGTCAGCCTCATAACTGACGGATACGACACCATGTGCGAGCTCACTAGTCGAAGAATCTCCGATGACCAAAGAGGATCGGGTAGGACAACTAACAGCATAATGACCAACCCCTCCGCACCTATAACACTCATGACGGGACCCAGTGCCCTGAGGTGCTCCACCAGTCATCGGCCCCTTTCCCTTGTCATCACGACGGGCCGGGGGTGGTGGAAGCTGGGGTCGGGTAGGAATGGTGGGCTGCTGAGGCCGAGGGGCCGGGGCTGGAGCCTGGGGTCGAGGGGGATAGTCCCTCAGAGGGGGAGGACGAGGTCTAAGGGCAGTGAAGTCCTGACGAGCGGGTTCCTATGGACGGGCCACAGGTCCCCGAGGGTAAGGTCCAGTCATAGCACGAGGGTCCGACCCACGAGGATATGTGGGTCCCAGGCGCTGGACTGGAGCAAACTCGGACTCAAACTGCTCTAACTCGAGTGCGACCTGATAAGCCTCCTCCAGGGTCGTGGCATGGCAGCGAAATAACTCATACTGGTAGTGCGGCCGCAGACCCCGACGGAAGCGAGAGATGGTCATGACACTCTCCTCCGTGACCCCACATCGCAAGTAGTACTCATCAAAATCAGCGATGTAGTCGGTCACAGTCCGATCCCCTTGGCTGAGACTCTGCCACCTATCAATAAGCCTCTGACGGTATGTGGAAGGAAGGTATTTTTGCCTGAGCTTTACCTTCATATCATCCCATGTCTCAATCTGGGGTTGATGTCGCTACATCAACAGGCTCTCCACGTTTCTCCAATAGGTCTGTGCCTGCCCTAGCAACTTCATTTTGGCAAATCGGACTCTCCGGTGGTCTGTCATCTCGTACCACTCAAAGTAGCGGTCCATACCCGCCTCCCAATCAACATAGATCTTAGGGTCCAAGGACCCATCAAAGGTAGGAGGATCCGTGCGCACGGACCTAAGGAGATGGTCATCCTCATCGTCCCTATGGGGCCTATAGCCACGTCGAGCACGGCCATAACCCTCAACCTCATTATCGGACCCAAAATCATCAAACTCCTGAATACGTGGTCTCCGATCGTCGGCCCTAGGGTGTGCGGGCCGAAGAGCAGGGTCAAGTGGGCCTTGGGCCTGCCCGGGGACATCCTCACGCGGAGCTCTATCCTGGTTGGGCCGTCCAACTAGACCTTGAATGGTCCGGTCGGAAGCCTCCATCCGGTCCTCCATGGCCTTCATCCGGCCCTCCATGAATGCAGCATGATCTCTAAAGCTCTTATTGGACTGATCTATCCGATTCATGAGAGCCTGCATCATATCCTGAAGGGAAAAGTCACTAGGGGCAGCATTCCTAGGGTCACCCATTGGGACCGGGTGTTGGTAATCTGTACCACGCCGAGTGGGCATGTAATGGAACTAAATGCAAGGGAATTTTTTTTTCTTCTTTTCTAATGCAAACTAATGCAAGACTCTAAGGGACAAATGGGGGTAGAACGAAGACTCAAATGCACCCTAGACAACCTGGCTTTGATACCAAATTTGATGCGGAACGCTATGCAAGCTAGGACTCTTGGTGAAGACGTGACTAAATGGACAACAAGACCAGTAACTTTGCAATTGTTTGAACGGCGTAGATGCGACCCCTAGAGTTCCCTAGAAGGAAATTATGCCAAAATAACAAGAAACTAAGCTCATAGGCGTCCCAAGAGAGGGAAGCACGTCGATCCGCACGGTTGAGAAACCGGCGAGTCTAGGGTGGGTAGCTCCACACTCGTGACTCGGATGAGACACGGGACGGTCACACTCTCTCTCCGCAGCAGTGTTATAAAATGAATATACGAGCGAGGATCTTACTACGCACACAAGCAGCGGCATCAAGAGAAAATACTAAAAGAGCAAGCTACTAAGCAAGGAAGCGGACGCATACCTCCACGCTCAGGGAGTGGGGAAGAAGCCCGACCAAGTCACACGATCCCCGGTACAATGCTGAACGAGTACAACCAAACACAGCTCACTCCTCGCAGGGAGGTAAAAGGCTACACAGTGGGACCCGGGGGTCGTGCAACATGGGGTGACGGGTGCCGGGTCGATGAACCTCGTCGTACGCGAGCCGCCGCGAGTCGGTACGAACTGGGACCAGCAGCAAGAGTGGCGCGTCACGGAGGCTGAGGAAGGCGCCAATGTCCCTGGTAGCACACTGTGGGGGATGGAGAGCCTCCTGGAAGACGAGGGAAGCCGACGACACCGGCTGGAACCTCCGGAGTGGTCGCGAGCGGGGGGCAGGTTGCTAGCCGGCCTGGGCGCGTGTAGGAGAGCAGCTGGATGAAGACCTAGGCACGTGACCTTCTGCTCGTCTGTTGGTCACAAAACTCAGCGTAGGCGCTGGTGGGGGTGTCCCAGGGACACCGGTGAAGTGGCGACTGCAACGGAGTACCGAAGGTGATGTTGCGAATTTTGCAACAGGCCCTACACGTTCTGGTCTGTCCTCTGGCAGCAGGACCACAGGTCGAAGATTGGGCTTGAACCGTGTCCTCCGGATGGCAAATTGGGCGGGGTTTTCTCTGGTGGATAGGTGAGGGTCGTGGGATGACTGGGTAGCAGTGGTGGGGTGGCGCGTAGTGGAGGTTCTTGGCGTGGAAAGTGAAAACAGATGGGGTTCAGTTCTGCAGTCCAGTGCAGTCAGAACTGAGAGCTATGAAGGTGGATGGGATAAGTAAGGAACGGGAGCTCAGACACTTGCAATAAATATCTAGGTGATGGTTTTGGATGTGATGAAGCAATTTTGAAAATCGCAGGTCATTTGAAGACGTATAGAGGAACGTTCCTTTGGAGGGGCTTTGGCACTGTCGCGGCAGGACTGCACAGGAGTAGTCTGCGCGACCAAACTGGGTCCAAAGGAAAGTTTTCTCCCCGATGGAGATTTGAAGTGGGATTTTCAGGAGATGTAGGGGACATGTAGGGGACGAGAAGTGAAGAAGGGGTTGACGTGATCAGAGGTCAGGAAGAGGGCGTCCCAACGTGATCTTTTGGGTTCTGGTTTACTACAGGTCTGCACAGAGACAGCCTGCGCAAGGAAAAGGGCTATGAAGACAAATTTCGCTACTGGACGAATTTGGCTATGGGGTTTTCAGGGGACGTAGGGGACAGGGGGATGAAGAAAATCTTAGAAGGGTTCAATAGGTTTTGGGGATGGGAAAGGAGGGTGCCAACCTGATCTTCCAGACTCATTTCTGCAGGCAGACAACCAGATCTGGGTGCAGGACAGCAAGGGCCATCTCCTCCAAGCTTGTTGCAAAACCTTGATCAATGGGACTCCCGGCTTGAGCAGAAGATGGGGAGGTCGTCTCCCACCGGTGGAGCATCCAAGAAACCTGTAATAGACCTTAGGAGTCGCTCCCAAGGGAAGAGGAAGAGAGGGAGGAGAGATAGAGGGTGTCTCACCCTAGAGGGGAGGAAGAAGAAGGAAATGCTCTTGGCCAAAACTCAATTTTCATTCATTCATCAAATCCCTCAAGAGGGGGAGTACATGATAATATATAGAGTTTGGACTCCACCTTCCCTCCTTAGAGTTTGAATTTGAATCCCTTTGAAATTTAAATTCTATGGGCTCCATCATTGCTCCTTGGAGTTTGGATTTGGAACCCATTTGAAATTTAAATTCTATGGGCTCCATCATTGCTCCTTGGAGTTTAGATTTGGAACCCATTTGAAATTTAAATTCTATGGGCTCCATCATTGCTCCTTGGAGTTTGTGTTTGACCCATTTGAAATTTAAATTCTATGGGCTCCATTCTCCCTCCTTGGAGTTTGAATTCGAACCGATTTGAAATTTGAAATCCCAAAATGATGCAAACCCAAATACATGCCAAAGACACACCTAAGACGTACACAATACAAAATACGATCAAGTACGTACAAAATACAAATACGACTAAGTACATACAAAATATAAATACGACCCAAATACGTACAAAATACAAATAAGACCCAAATACATACAAAATACAAATACGTATAAAATACGTACTAAAGTGTCAAAGTTCCGGGGGAGACTCCAGACTGTCCCCCAGCCACAAAGAGGTCGGTGTCGACCGAGTCGTGCTGCGTGTCCGGTATCGACGGCTCTCTGAGTCGAGCCGTATTCTTGCTCTCGTGTCCTCACCAATTTGGGTCCACTTAATAAATAATACTAGTTCGGATAGAAGTCCAATTCTGTATCCATGGAAAAATTCTTGGTGTGGCATTGCACCAATTCTGTTCTGCACAATTCTCTGCTCTGTGACGTGAATGTTCTGAATTACATGATACTTGACTTACTTGGCCCAAGGGGCATTGTTATTATTAGAACTCGAATACTTGCTGGCCAATTTCTATAATTGTGTTCATTTGTACATGTTCATACACTGTCATCTGCTCATTGATTTCATACTGATCTATTCTTCTCAACAAACTATCTCTTGAATATTTGATTCCTATAAATTGCTATGTATTTCATATTCCCTTGATTATTCTGGAGTGAATATTCTCTAGTGGATTCGATTCATGTTTGTTCCATCATATAGGACTTTTGCACAATGTTAAGTTGTTAATTACTTATATTCTGCTTGGTTAAAGTGATGTAATTCCTACTAAGCTTCTCGTTTACCCAATTTTATTTAATATTTTTCAGGTAATAACGATGATGAAATTCACTCTTATAGGGAAGGGCAAGAGTGACCAAGTGCTTCCGGAGTTATTATAAGAGGTATGTCTTTTTATTTCTTTGAGTCTAGATTAGAAGTTTGAGAGTCCTGTAATTGAGTCTTTCTTTTCTTTTCTTTTGAGTATTGTAATTGAGTCAATATAAATTATAATAGAGATTTTAATTATTAATAAAACTATATTTCATATCATGTTTGGCCTTATTGTGTCTCTTATAGTTGTTGTTCTGATTGACATGATTGTTCGATGTCACATTCTGAGTAGTTTTCGATGCTATTGGTTCAGGGCATGACATTATCGATCAACCCCTTCATCTGCATTGCATGGAGGATGTTGTCCAAGTAGCGGACCTTGCCCTCTGGCTCGTGCTCGACCTCTTTGTAGCACCGTAGCCACTACGCCATCTCAAGGTTGGAATGGAGTGGACTGGTGGGGCGTTGCGAAGGTTGACTGCGAGGGCGAGTAGTGTGGGTGGTGGAGAGGAGTGAGGGCTCGCACACACGGCATGAATCTGCCATAGTTGGTGCTCCTCCATTCTAGGGGGGAGCAGTTGGAGCACGATCTTACTCTACTTAGTGATTGAGGAGGCATTGGTACGCCCCCATTAGCATATGAATCTGGCAACACATCTCTGCCAGCTCATCCTTGGTGGTGTTTGGTGAAGTGGCACTGCGGGATGGATGAGAGGAAGATGAGGCCTCTTGAGAAGCACGTCAAGAGCCTGGAGCTCCCTAGCATTTGCTAATGCTGCGGTAGTTTTCAGAGGGCGCCATGGCTTTGTGTCTTCTTCCTACAGATGGCGCAAAAAGTATAGAGGCTAAAAAGTGTTACCTTGGCATTGTACTACGCATTTAAGATTTATTTGGAGGGACAAAGCATCTGGCTATCCCAAGAAAATTTGTAAACACTGAACAGCGTGTCAGAAGGAGCCTTGAGTGTAATCCCTGTGGATTATGGAATTAGACCACCCCCAATCGATGATTTAATAAAAGATGATTTATCAAGATATAGAACTAAAATCGATGATAAAAAGGGGGGGTCACATGTAATAATGAAAATCCGTGATCGCCACTAAGGCCAACAGCATGCCAAATAATATGAAGATCAAGATAAGGGCATGTTACATACCTCAGAAATTTAAGAGGGCCAAAAGTTGGCCTGGGGATGAACGCGCTATATCGTCCTAGCGCCTTCTCAAGATCGCGCTAGGTTCCTATAGCATGATATCAGACAGGAAGCGGGATGGACTGAATTCGTTTCTTCCTTGCTCCAAGGCCGGCCAAGGTGCAAGGGCTCCACGTATCAATCTTCTAGTGCCTGCAAACAATCATAAACAACAAACATAAGGCCCATTAGATCAAGATTTTAGTAGAATCTGCCCCTATTCTTAGTCAAAAGTATGTAAAAGAAGGGCTCGATTACCTGGGGGTTTGGTGGTTTTTAAACCCCTATGGAAGGGCCAAAAATAGGTTTGGTGTGTGTGTGAATGCGTGTATTTTGTAAAAAGAAGTATTTTTGAGATCAATATGCAATGCTATGCAAAGATTGAGATAAACGAATTGGGGAGAAAACTAAGAACGAGGAAGAACACAATATGCCCCTAAATACTCCCTTGGATGTGTGAGGAGCGAGGAGTTATTGATTTGGAACAAAGAGCAGCCTCCTCCTCGTCAAGATCTCGAGTTGCATCCCCTTCAAAACGACGGCCAAGGGTCCAATTTATAGGCGAAGGATCAAGAAGGAACCCTAGGTCGGAGTTCGATCCCAAACTAATAACTTGGTGGCTCAAATCAAGGCAATCTTGCCGATTAACGAAGGGGAAAGACTCCTATTAGGATTAGGAACCTTCCTTTGGATGGAATATGATTGGAAACTTACCAAAATAAGGACCCAAGTCGAAAAAGGGGAGTCCGGGTTGGACTGGGTTTCTGACTGAGAACGTGCTACAAGCATATAGCGCGTTCTTCATGAACGCGCTATGACGATATAGCGCGACAATAATTGGCTCACCAAATGGTTAGAAAAAGAATAAATACCCATTGGGTAGTCGTTCAATCAAATATTAAATAAGAATAACATCCATAGTGGATGCTATGAATGTCAAGAAATAACGACTGTTCAAATGATCATTCAATCAGGTCCATAAAGTGATGTGAGTGAATAGCGCGAGAATGTCGAATTCGAGATAAGATCCAAGGTATGGAAATTGAATTGTGGGGCCAATAATAGGGAGAAATCCCAAAAAATCAACCAATTATGGATCAATTGGGGCATTAACTAGGAGAACAAAGAAATTGCTCAACTTATCGGTCAAAATTGGGTGTCTACAGATGCCCCTCCTTGATATCCGCTTTGCAGGGGAGCGAGACGGAGGTGAAACGGAGACAAAACGGAGATGACAAGGAGTGGTAGTGACGGAGAGATGAAGTGGAAACGTAGTGGAGCGGACTGATAAGTGGATATCAAGGAAAAAGAGACACCCATCACAACCGACAAATGATAGGAATAATCCAGAAAACTCCAAGCTAACCACAAGGTCAAGCTAGCACCAGTGACTCCTGCCTAGAACGATAGGCGCGGAACAAAGAAAAGGGAGTTGATCAACCTCTTGCATAAAAGAGGCATCCGCAGTGCGTAGCAACTACGAATTTCACTCAGTTAGTGGAATGGATGCGAGCCCGACGGATCCATCGATACCATCGTGCGATTCACAGCTAATGAGTGGATCAAAAAGAGATAAGTTGAATTGGATTGAAAGGAGATAGACAAATTCCAGGCAAAGGTCACGTCGACCAACGAGACCCAGCGCTCAACCAGGAGCAATCTTTCAAATTCAGAATGGAATTGAATCTCTTTATTCAAGAATTAAGCATTATTGATCCTTAATTGAGAAGAAAAACTGGACATTTATGAATGCAAAAAGGGCATGATGCGTGCAGGGCCAAAATAAAAGAAATCATTAAAACAAATGTAAAGAAAGAATAAAATATAAGATACTCAAGGATAATATTATTAAATCAAACAGACTTGGGTCAAGAGTTATCCGCAACCACGGTGCGCGAGATGAAGTCCATCATCCCCAAATTCGTCCGACCTAACGGCCTATCCGACGATTAACTGCATGTTTCTAGATCATCACTATTTTTGGTAGAGGGGAACTCAGATCCCGAAACATACAGAGAATCGGCCGGTCCTTGAGATAATATAATATTGTAAGTATCATATAGTAATGCAATAAAGGAAGGGATAAAAGAATACTTACCTGATGGCATGCCATTTTATCTTCTCCTTTTCTTGTCCTGGGAATACAATGTTAAACGAAAATAGAGCAAATTTAAGCATGCATAAGCGAAAGAACACAAGTTTTATTCATCCACAATCTGTATTTTCTTTTCTTTTCTTTCCCCACCCTTCTATTTTTTTTTCTTTCTTTTATTTTCATCATCGCGCTATATATACATAGCGCGATAATGTTGCGCTATGAACATATAGCGCGTTCATTACGCGCATACTTCAAAAACCGCCCCCCACCCTTTCATTCATTCAAACTCATTCTTTCCTTCTCTCCACTCCCTCTTTCGCCCTCTCACCAGCCCAAACCTCTATTGCCCTAATCCAATGGAAGGAGGACCTCCCCGACGTTCCAAACGGCACGCCACCCACGGCCGTCAACGATCTCGCGCGGAGGAGGAACGAGCGCCCTCTCCCGTGGAAGAAAATGCTGATTCAGAGGCGACCGTCTCGGCTAGGCTTGAAGGAGATGAAATGGAGATCCCCTCCGATGAGGCGGAGGGGGCTGAAGGTGCCGCGGCAGCCGAGGAAGTAGCGGCGGAACCCGTTGGCGGCGTGGCGGTTCGAAAACGTCGATTGGTAAGAAACCGCCCCTAACTTGTTTTCTTTTGGATTTTCTTTGTTTTTCTTTCATTAAAGATGAAAACGGAGGGGTAGACGCCCCCTTAGACCAATGTATAGGGCAGAATGCCCATGGAAAAGATTTGGGGAATGAGGGGTCGCCCCCTACCTTCAGAACATGAACGCGCTATGTCTTCATAGCGCGTTCTTGATGAACACGCTATGACGATATAGCGCGTTAAAGAACAGAATGCCATTTTTTTTATTTTCTGATTTTTTCTTTTGTTTGGTGAACACAAATTGATATCTCTTGCTTTTATGTTGTGTGCAGGGTGTGGAGGGTGCATTTCGTGCCCAGATTTCATGGACATTGGTTCGGGTCTACTTTGCACTACCGGAGTTTCAACGGGCCCGCCTCCGCCAAATGGGCTTTGGAGAGTTCTTGGAAATAGAGGTGCTGAGAGTCGATGTGGGATTGATAAGGGCTCTGAAAGCCAGATGGGACACGGGGTGCAAGGCCTTCCTCTTCCCCTGGGGTCATATGATCCCAACTCTAGAAGACGTCACCCGTATTACTGGTCTGCGGGTGCATGGATCGGCAGTGACAGGCTGCACTTACCCCGACTACCGGGAGATGGCGCGCAGGCTACTAGGCTTGGAGTTGGAGGGGACCGGCCGGACCTCGCTAGTGTCGAGGATCGCTTTACAGGAGAGTCTCAGCTTGTTCCACACACAGAGGGAGGTGGGGGAGACCTTGACGGCTCATGAGAGGAGACTACAGGCTGGGGCCAGAGAGAGCTGATTGGCAAGCTACTTCTAGTGACTCAAGGTGATGCAGTGAGCTGCCGATTTCTACCTCTACTGGAGGATCTGAACAGAGTCGGACGGTATGCTTGGGGTGCGGCAGTCCTAGCCCATTTGTTCAATAGTTTCAGAATTTCTTCACTCCAGTCTTCACTCAGGGGATTCTACCCTCTACTTTAGGTATCTCTCTAAACCTTAAACTCCATGGATTAAATTATGCACTTACCTCTTATATTGATCACATGAGCTACATTTCAGGTTTGGAGTTATTTGTATCTTCCTACCCTCAGACGTGCTTGGGAGGATCGAGGAGATCTACTGCCCCTGGCCAGACGTTGGACCCCAACACGAGACAGCCGATCTCTGAAGGACCAGGTCACCCACATTCAGGAGATGTTAGACATGATGCCCCATATAGAGGTAAGATTTAATTTTTGAAATTGAATTTAATTATATGAATGAGATCAATGGCAATGATAAATTGAACTCTGCAGGTGTGGACGCACTTTTTGTTTGACAATTATCTTGGTCGTTCGTGGGTTTATTAAGTGCGTGGGCGTGCCAGTCACCGAAGTGACGATTTATTCGGGCTCCGAAGAGCCCATGGTGCGCTCGAATCTGACTTCGTCAGACGATTGTGTGGTTCGTGTCGAGACCGAATCCCGTCGCGCCATAAAGGTCACGACGTCATTTACATCCCTCATACGAGGGAATACCCTTGATTAATTGCCGAAATTAGAGGCCCCGCGGCCGAAAGGAGTAACACTAATTATGCGAGAGAGATAGGGATGGGTCACACTGAAAGTTGTATTAAGGCCATAAACTGTCGGCCGTGTCGGCCACTCGTAGACCTTTTGTATTCGGACACAAGTCCGTGGCAGCGCCACAATGAGAAAACCGAGGTAGATCCCTTCAAATGTCTGCCGAGCATGCGGCAATTTTTAATGAAGATTCGGAAGGTATCCGGAACGAGAAAACAAATCCGGTCCGATTAGGGTGTCGGTCCGAGGTTAGATCAAAGCCCGGCCATGTCGGGGGAATTCCCGAGACTCAGGCTTGACCTGAAAGGGCAGCGTCGTTATTCCCTTTTGCCCCGGGTCCCGGAGAGAGAGAGGGCTGCAGTGTGGATGTTAGCGTCTTTTATCTGGGGCTTTCTTAGTTATATCTTCTGGGATTTCTGATTCGATGTTTACTGTTTGTTCGTGCCTTTGTCCGGGGTGATTTTTCTTCTTTTTATTCGTGATCATTCTTATTATTGTCATTTGTTTATTATTTATCTCTTTTTTTATTACCCCTCCCGCCTCTTTTATTGTGATTAATATTGCGCATTCGGAGTCCTTCAATTAGCGTAATTTTTATTAATTTATTTGCTATTGTTAATGCCCTTATCAGGTTGTATATATATATGCATATAGCGTGCCGGCGGAGGGGAAAACGGGGGGTGTACCGCTGAGGTATTGGGTGTACCGCTGGGTGGCAAAGGGGCGTACCGCTGAGGGCTGAGAAGGGCGTACCGCTGGGGGCTGAAAAGGGCGTACCGCTGGAGGGTGTGTCGGTAAAAGGGGGGGGGTGATGTATAAAGTCTAAGTCTATACATTGCCTATTCACCCATCACCAAGTCTGTGCGTTGGCGGCTCAAGGTCTGTACGCTGGCTGCTCAAAGTCTATACATTGCCCAGCATAAAGTCTGTACGTTGGGGGGTGAAGTCTATACACTACCCAAAGTCTGTATACTGGATAGGTCTATACGTTGGGGTGTGAAGTCTATACACTGCCCAAAGTCTGTACACTAGATAGGTCTATACGTTGGGGTGTGAAGTCTATACACTGCCCAGCATAAAGTCTGTACGTTGGGGTGTGAAGTCTATACACTGCCCAAAGTCTATACACTGGTTATCATGAAGTCTGTACGTTGGCTGGCTCAAGTCTATACGCTGGCTGCTCAAAGTCTATACATTGCCCAGCATAAAGTCTGTACGTTGGGGTGTGAAGTCTATACACTGCCCAAAGTCTATACACTGGTTATCATGAAGTCTGTACGTTGGCTGGCTCAAGTCTATACGCTGGCTGCTCAAAGTCTATACATTGCCCAGCATAAAGTCTGTACGTCGGGGTGTGAAGTCTATACACTGCCCAAAGTCTATACACTGGTTATCATGAAGTCTGTACGTTGGCTGGCTCAAGTCTATACGCTGGCTGCTCAAAGTCTATACATTGCCCAGCATAAAGTCTGTACGTTGGGGTGTGAAGTCTATACACTGCCCAAAGTCTATACACTGGTTATCATGAAGTCTGTACGTTGGCTGGCTCAAGTCTATACGCTGGCTGCTCAAAGTCTATACATTGCCCAGCATAAAGTCTGTACGTTGGGGTGTGAAGTCTATACACTGCCCAAAGTCTATACACTGGTTATCATGAAGTCTGTACGTTGGCCAAGTCTATACAGTGGCTGAGGGTGTACCGGCGAAGGGAAGGAGTGTACCGCTGAAAGGGCCAGGAGGAGTGTGCCGCTGGGGGGGTTCAGGGGGAGTGTACCACTGAAGGGTTGAAAGGGGTGTACCGCTGAAGGCCAAGGGAGCATGCCGCTAAAGGCCAATGAGGGCGTACCGCTGAAGGCCAAAGGAGCGTACCGCTGAAGGCCAAAGGAGCGTACCGCTGAAGACCAACGGGGCGTGATGGTGGAGGTTTGATCAATTTTTGATTATTTGTTTTAAGGCTTTTCTTTTCTTCTTATCTTAACTTTCGTGTGGTTTTATATAAAACTCCTCCCTTTGTTCGTTCTCTTTGTTCGGTTCGGTCTCTTTTCTTGCGGGTCGGACGCCCGGGCTGCCGGGTGGTTAATTAGTTCGATTCAGTTCTCGTCGTGGTGCCGGCAGTGATTTGATGAATTGGAAGGTTTCATTAATTACCCTGCTCGTTTGTTGCCTCCTTTTGCCTCTTTTAATTGTTTATTAGTTTCTCACAAAAATTTGGTAGCATTTCCCCTTGACCCGGGACGTAAGGGAGATAAAGATAACGCGCCCACATGGAGTGGCGGAACCCGACAACTGGAGGTGGGCCCCCGGGGGAGCAACACCTTTATAGCGCCTCGGAAAACGTGAAGGAAAGGGGCTTGGGGCGAGGCCAAGAAGTGGGCTGCTGGGAGACTGAAAGGTGTGCCGCTGGGGGCCAAGGTGAGTGTGCCGCTGAGGGCCGATGGAGGTGTGCCGCTGAGGGCCGATGGAGGTTTGCCGCTGAGGGCCCAAACAGGTGTGCCGCTGAGGGCCACAAAGAGTGTGCCGCTGGGGGCTGAACAGGGTGTGTCGGTCAATGGCCATGCATGTGCACCGCTGGAGGCTCAAACGGGGCTAGTATATGGGCTGGGGGACTTGCAGGCCGTTCAGGGTAAGAAGAGGGGAAGTTTAAGGCTAGAGATAGGCCACTTGGTTACTGGGTGTTCGGGAGAGGGTAAGGGTCTCCCCCTCCTCTCAGCCAGTGAACGCAACGGAGGACCATGTGGGGGATTGAAGGGCCCATTGGGCCAAGGCTCATGGGAGAGTAATCATATCAACATGGAGGCCCCAAGAACACCGTAGAAATGGGGGGGGACGGAGGGAGGAACGGGCAACCCGTTGGGAAACCGCAAGAACTAGCATAAGCCAATGAAACCGAAGAGAAACCCGTAGAGGGTGGTTTTCATTCATGGGAATCAAAAAGGGGCGTGGCGCTACATACACATTACAAAGAAGATGCCCAAAACGAGGCTATGGGCAGGGGGAAACCCAACGAAAGACAAGAGATGAGAGGGGGAGGAACAGAGTATAGGAGAAAAGCCAGCCGCCCCTAACTCTCTCCCCCACTACAACGAGCTCTCTCTCTCTCTCTTACTCTTGTTTCTTCCCAGTGATCGCCCGAGGAAGCTCACGTCGGGGCGCCTCTTCTTCTCTTCTCTCTTCTCTTCTTCCTCTTCCCTGTGGATGTCCCTCTCTGGGCTTCTTCTGGCCGTCCTCTCTCTTTTTTTCTCTGGATCCCCCCCCTTCTTTGCTGAAGCGGGAGGCCTTTTATACCACCAGCCATCGGGGACTTCGAGCACGGCTGTCGAAGGCGGGAAGCCGGCCGTGATGGTGGGTTTGACCTGCTCATGTCCTGGCTGTCAGTGGAGGAGCCTACGTGGCCCAACCCATGGCTGACACCTCACAGAGCTCACTGCGCGCCAAGGATGCGTAGGGCATGGGCTTCACGTCATCTTGCCGTTGAAAAGCTTCAACGCTGTGCCACTGGCGAGTTGAAAAGGCGTGTCGCTGAGGAGGGCAAAAGGCGTGCTGTTGAAGCTCCTGAAGGGCGTGCCGCTGAATGGCCTGAAGGGCGTGCCGCTGAGTGGCCACGGGGCCGTGCCGCTGAACGGCCTGAAGGGTGTGCCGCTGAGTGGCCATGGGGCCGTGCCGCTGAACGGCCTGAAGGGTGTGCCGCTGAGCACCCACGGGGGTGTGCCGGTGAAGGGCCCTGATGGGCGTGCCGCTGAGTGGCCACGGGGCCGTGCCGCTGAGTGGCCACGGGGCCGTGCCGCTGAACCCCCCAGGGGGTGTGCCACAGAGCACCCACGGGGGTGTGCCGCTGAGCACCCACGGGGGTGTGCCGGTGAAGGGCCCTGATGGGCGTGTGCCGCTGAACCCCCCCAGGGGGTGTGCCGATGAAGCCCCCAAAGGGCCGTGCCGCTGAGCACCCAAAGGGGTGTGCCGGTGAAGCCACCCCCAGGGGTGTACCGCTGAAGGCCCCCAGGGGTGTGCCGCTGGACCCCAAGTGGGTGTGCCACTGGGCAACCCTGGGTGTGCCGTTGAAGGCCAAATTGGGCGTGTTTCTGAGCCCGTTCTGAGCCCGTTGGGGACACGAGTCATGTCCTATTTGGCTTTCACCAAGGCTCACAGATTGTGGGGGCTCCTTGTGCTCAGTTCCTCTTCACTGTTGTGACTCCTCGCGGCGGCTTTGCGACAGTTCTCCCGGGGTTTATTCGCTCGGGCCGTCATCGTCACTGGGCCGAGCGGGGTATCATGGGTGTGCAAATTTTGGTGTCCACAAATGCCCCCCACCCAGGGGTAGCGCGGGCGAAGGATGAGCCGGGCGGTGCCCGTGGGTGTACTTGTCCCTTTTCTCTTCGTCGGTGCCGACGGGGTGTCGAGAGCTGACCTGGTTGGTTGTTTGTTGGTCTCTTTGTTAGTGCCGATATGATGCCAGGAACTGGCATACTTTGTCGATCTCTTGGTCTCTTCGCCAGTGCCGATAGGATGCTGGGAACTGGCATGCTTTGTTGTCTCTTTGTCTCTTCGCCAGTGCCGACAGGATGCCGGGAACTGGCATGCTTTGTTGGTCTCTTGGTCTCTTTATCTCTTCGCCAGTACCGACAGGGTGTCGGGAACTGGCCTGGTTTATTGTCTCTTAGTCTCTTTATCTCTTCGCCAGTACCGACAGGGTGCCGGGAACTGGCCTGGTTTATTGTCTCTTAGTCTCTTCGTCAGTGCCGACAGGGTGTCGGGAGCTGACCAGATTCATTGATTTCTTCATCAGTGCCGACGGGATGTCGGGAACTGAAGCAGCATATTGGTCTCTTATTCTCTTCATCAGTGCCAACGAGGTGTCGGAAACTGAAACAGTTTGTTGTCTCTTTACCTCTTCATCAGTGCTGACGAGGTGTCGGGGACTGAAGCAGTTCGTTGTCTCTTGTTGTCTTTTAGTCTCTTCGTCAGTGCCGATGAGGTGTCGGGAACTGACCTGGTCTCTTGGTCTCTTAGTCTCTTCGTCAGTGCCGACGGGATGCCGGGAACTGACCTGGCCTCTTGTCTCTTAGTCTCTTCGTTAGTGCCGACAGGATGCCGGGAACTGACTTGGTCTCTTGGTCTCTTTGTCTCTTCGTCAGTGCCGACAGGATGTCGGGAGCTGACCTGGTTTGTGGTCTCTTAGTCTTTTCGTCAGTGCCGACAGGATGCCGGGAACTGACCTGGTCTCTTGGTCTCTTTATCTCTTTGTCAGTGCCGACAGGCTGTCGGGAGCTGACCTGGTTTGTTGATCTCTTCTTGTCTGTTCTTTCTCTTTTTTTTTGTACCACATTATCGATACAAGCGCCCTTTCGGGTTTTCGCCGGTACCGGCCCCCTCTTGCTTTTGCCCACGCGCCCTCTCGGGTTTTCACGTGGCGGGGTACCCAATTTTGCCCGTAGCGCCCTTTCGAGTTTTCGCCACAGCCGGGTTGTGGCCATTTTTTACCCTTGTCCCCGTGTAGGGACAAGTCCGGCGGGGTATCTCTATTTTTAACCCCATTTTATTTTTTTTTCTCTTTTTTTTTGACGAGTGAGTGATATGCGTGTATAGGCTAGGGCACGAAGCCTTGCGCCGGAAGATAGGGTTCATTCGTTGGCAAGAATAGAATGCCAGCGCAACGGGAGAATCTGTGCCGACTCGGACGTAAGGTCCATAATGGCCGTATTGTGCGGAGTGGGTGGCTAGGGCACGGGGCCTCGCGCCGGAAAGGGACTTATTCGTTGGCAAGGGACTAATGCCAACGCAAGGATAGAGGTTCTGCCGATCCAGGCGTAAGGCCCGTAATGGCAATATTGTGTGATGCGGGTGGCTAGGGCACAGGGCCTTGCGCCGGAAAGGGACTTATTCGTTGGCAAGGGACTAATGCCAACACAAGGATAGAGGTTCTGCCGATCCAGGCGTAAGGCCCGTAATGGCAATATTGTGTGATGCGGGTGGCTAGGGCACAGGGCCTTGCGCCGGAAAGGGACTTATTCGTTGGCAAGGGACTAATGCCAATGCAAGGATAGAGGTTTTGCCGATCCAGGCGTAAGGCCCGTAATGGCAATATTGTGTGATGCGGGTGGCTAGGGCATGAGGTGACGTGCCAATGACGGGCTTGTTTGCTGGCGTGGGAATGGCACCATTGCAAAGGTGGCCGCGTGCAGGGGTAAAGTTGTTTTCCTTGTGCGGATGTGTGTATGACCCGGCTTGTGGGGATGGAATGTTTTCCCCGAGAGGATCTTATTTTCTTTTGGTGCCTCACTTATGCGTACGTAGGTATATATATATAAGTGGATGTATATGTATGTGTGCATGTATACATATATATATATATGTATATATATGCATATATGTATTCATATTTATTTGGTAGAGTCCTTTTGTTTCCGCCACTCGTCTTTTTATTCCCCCTTCTCTTCTTTATTCTCCCTCCCCCTTTTTTCTTTTCTTCTTTTTTTTTATCCCCTTTTTTTTCGTCTATCTTCCCCTTCTTTTTTTCTTTTCTTTCCTTTTCTTTCTTCTTTTCTCCCCTTTTTTTTCTATAAATAGGGGGGGCGGGGCGTTTCGAACGGTCACCCCGTTCGAATCCCCCCTCCCCTTTCTTCCCTCTTCCTCTCTCTTTGGTGACCGAGCGGACGGACCCCCCGTCCTCCTTTCCTCCTTCTGCTCCGGCGCCGAGCGTCGCCTCCGCCTCCGTCGTCGTCGCCGTGGTGAGGAGACGGCAGTGGAGCCCCCCCCCCTTTTCTCTCTTATCCTTCTTTCTCCCTTCCCCTCTCTTTTCCGTTCTCAATTTCCCCCCCCCCTTTCTTCTTTCTTTTCTCCCCTCCTCCTCTCCATCTTCGACGGACGGTGGAGCCCTAGGCTCCTTCTCTTATTCTTCTTTTTCTTCTTCTTTCTCCCCCCCTGCTCTCTTCCTCTTCCCTTCCCTCCTTCGTCTCCAGCGTCATGGGTGGCCGCCGGTGTGCGGCTGTGAGGGCGCACCGGGGAGAGGCCGTCCGAGCGTGTCGGGGAAGACTCATCCGAGCGTGTCGGGGAAGGCGCGCCATGGGCGTGCCGTGGAGGGTGTTGGCGACCGCGCCGGGAAGGGTTCGAGTGGGCCGTGCCGGGGAAGGGCTCCCTCGGACTGTGCCGGGCAGTGCAGGGTATCAGTGTGCCGGAGAGAGGCGTTAGCGGGTGTGCCGGGGAAGGCCTTTTAGGTCATGCCGGCGAGGGGCTCTCGGAGCGTGCCGGGGAAGACCGCTTCCGAGTGTGCCGGGGAAGCGGGTAGGGGGCGTTCCGGAGAACAGCATGCACGAGTGTACCGGGGAACAACCCTGGTGGGCGTGCTGGGGGAGGCCATTGTGGGCGCGCCGATGAGGGGCCTTCGGAGGCGTGCCGGGGAAGCTGCCATGGGTGTGCCGGGGAAGGCACCCATGGGTGTACCGGTGAGGGACCTTCGGAGGCGTGCCGGGGAAGCTGCCATGGGTGTGCCGGGGAAGGCACCCATGGGTGTACCGGTGAGGGCCCGTAGGGGGTGAGTTGTACCGGCCAAGGGGCCAAGGGGATTTTTAGCTAGGGTAGAAGACTCCTTTGACCGGCGGACTTCTGGTGTTGCCTCTCGGGGCTCACCATGCTTTGTTGGGGCCGTCACTCCTTGTGGACGCGCACCCGTGTTTTCCCTTACGCCTCTGGCCTAGGGGAAACTCTGCCGAAATTTCATCAGAAATTGGCAATATCTTGTTCGTTTGACTCGTAGTAAAGCCCCTTTGCAGTCCTTTTACTTGTGATTTACTCTGATCTTCTTATTTGTGTATCTTTGCAGACAAATGGCTGCCCCAAGTGGTTCTTCTGCCCCTGCTGCCGCTGTCGGTGCCGACCTCATTCCACGAGGTCCAGTGCCGGCAGTCACATGGCTCAATGTGGAGGACCTAGACCGAGAGCACGCGGAGATTGCCGCCTTGGCTGAGTCATCGGGGTCCGACCGTGAAAGCATGGACGTCCGCAGACTCGTCAGGGTTGAAAGCGGCTTCACATTCGATCGGGCCACCGAAGAATACAGGAAGGATTTCCCGAAGGATAGGCACCTCGTTCGATTTCTGAAGCATTTGCGCTCTCGAGAGGGGCGAGATTATCGCGTCATAAAGGCGGCCGAGCGGGCGATCCTGCATGCCCGAGACAGTCTGCTATACAGCATCTCCAGGAGCATTCCAATGTACCTGGTGGGAGAGGCCCGGGAGTGGAAGCCGATCCTGGGGATCGAAGGGGTGCTGCCGGCTGAAGATAAACTGGTGCGAGCTCCTCAATTCATGCCAGCAAGGTGGGACATGTCTGCGGGGAAGGTGCATGGCGAGTCGCCCCGATTTGGCTTATTCTTGGCTCCCCTAAAATGGGGTTATAGGGAGGAGCCGTTCATATTGGACTGTTTGGCCATCAGGTTCAAATATGAACTATCACTGGGCTGGTTCGGGGAGCTGAAGCTTCAAGACGCCCACAGCTTCCGAGAAGGGGCGATGGAGTTCACTGAATATGTACTGTTCAACTATGCCCCATTGCTGGTCCGGGTTGACATCTACCACAGCGTGTACGCCTCCTGGTACGGTTATCCCATCTCCAAGGGTCTCTGTTGCGGCATGATAGAGGTATTCAGCGCGGAGACCAATACCTTCTACACGGCTGAGGGAGAGACTTCACTTGATTTGTGGAGCCTAAGCCAGCTGAGCGGCTTGCCCATTGACGGGGAGCCTTATGAGGAAGTATGCCTCCCGGACTTGATCAAGGACGAGACTAACGGGGACGGCTATTATTCTCTGGGGTATTCATACCGGTACCTGATGAAGGCGTACCGGGAGCTGTACCAGTTGTTGCACAAGGGGAAGCAGCCCTCCCGTGGGGACAGAAAACGGGTGCGTATGGCAGTATGGCTGGAATATTTCTATGATGGGCTGAAGCAGTATGAAGATTTTCCCTGCGTTGGCACCGCCGTTGCTCGCAAGAAACGTGCGAAGCCCAAGCATGATGTGAAGATCCCCTCCAGGGGACGTCGGAGCGGGGCCAATCCGATGGGGGTCGACCCACAGACTCACTGTGCCGCCTATCTGACGTACTGGCTGTGTTCATTTGCCATGCCGTACGGGGACGAGACAGTGATCCGGCCAGATGCCATCTACCCGGCGTGCCAGATGGCGTGGGGTGTCAAACTTTCTCTGTGCCCGGCGGCGCTCTGTTTGATTTATAAGGCCCTGGGAGACATCAGCACGCACCAGTTCCCGAGGCAGGCCCGGTACGTGTGCCCACTGCATTTCTTCAACGCGTGGGTTTGTTCACTGTTTCCGGAGTTCGCCCCGCGAGTCCTTCAGGATTGGGGGCTGGTGCCGAGGATGCTGGAGTTCGCGAGTGCAGAGCCGGCTTCTACCTCCATGCGGATGTATGATATTCGGGGCGGGTTGACCATGGTTCCTCGAGATGCAGCCGGTACTATTCATTTCTGGACGCTGGCCGCACATTCAAGCCCCCTCGTGAATAATAAGAGGGAATGCAAGGATGACCAGGTGGAGAGGTATGTCCACCCTATCAGCCAGGAAAACGTGGTGCGCCCGTTGCTGGAGCCCGAGCTGAGGGATTGGGCGCTGGCTATCCGCCCGAGCGTGTTGGTGTTCCGGAAGGGAGACAATGTACTGCTGGAGCCGTATTACCCCTTCCGATTTGGCCGCAACTTCGGGTATGACCAGCATATCCCTGCTTATCATGCGCAATTCGGCTTGCCTTCGCGGAACGTCCGGGGAAGTGCGGTTGCCGAGCACGCTAGAAGCTGGTGGGACTTCTTCCACCGGGCGGACTCTGCCTCCTTCAGGGTGCCAGCCCCGGGTCGCGTGCCCCGAGTGACCGAAGACTATATAAAGTGGTGGAATGCCCGGACGGCTTTCTATCGGTTGCACAAAACGATTGTTGGGATGGCGCCGAAAGGAGGTTCCTCAGCCGGCAACCAGTGCCAGTACTTGATATTGAGCCAGATCATCTTCTTCGGCTCAAGAACAAGCAGGAAAGGGAGGTAGTGGCATACATGGCAGCTCGTCGGGAGGCCCGGGATAAGAGGCCGACGCCGAAAGTGGAGCTGCCTCCGGTGGCGAAGGACAACTATCAGAAGACACTGAGGGACCTTTGCAAGGTGGGGAGCGACCGCCTGGACCTCATCAATTATCCATTTCCCATAGAGGAAGAGGGGACTCCCGCTAAGAGCTGGCGTCCGGAGAGAGATGCGCTCTGCCCATACCGCACATTCATGAGGCGGGAGGAGAGGAAACCCGAGAATTATAGGGACACCACATGGCTATATGTCCTTCTCCGGGTGAACGGACTGAAGATCGAAGATCAGAGGGCCTCCATCCTAGGCAAGCGCCTGCACATCCCGTACTATTATGCTGACGGGTGGGGCATAGACCACTTCAGCCTCTTCTGCCACCTCTCCCTGAAGAAGCACGGGGATCTGGCCAGTCTTACGGACCGGTGCCAGAAGATCGAGGATGTGTGCTGGCTCGTTCGAGAGGCGGCACGTCGGGACAAAGAGCCATCCCTGAGCTACTGGCCGATTACACTGCGACTGTATACTGGCCCTCACGGTACTTGATCTCTTTTTCTTCTCTTGTCTTCGTCTCTTATCATTGCGGCCTTTGCCGATAGTTGGATGCTAATCATGAGTGCGTGTCTGTCCTTTCTCTTTTCCTTTCTGACAGACCACCCCGATAGCGCGCAAATGGCCACGTACCGGAATCTCCTTCGGCTTGTGCAGAAGCCTGCATATTTTGAAGCCGCGCCACTAGCCCCGACTGCGGCTCCTCTGCCCAAGGCAGCGAAGAGGCCCCGGGCAAGATCTCCCGTGAAGAAAGCAGTGGACGCCGCAAAGGTGGCCAAGCAGCGGGACACGAAGCGGAGAAAAACAGAGGCGGCCAAGGCCCCGACCGCCGTTCCTTCGGCGCCACGGGTCCCCTCTTTTGAGGAATTCGAGGTTGCCCGACCCGAGCCCAGCCAACCTGCCGGTCAGTACCTTCGACTATCGCCGTGTCTTTTAAGTCTCCCTTTTTTTATTTTCCATCTTGGAGCAGATCCCTGACACTTGAATATTTTTTGTCTCAGCTCCTGTGGAAGAGCCCGTGCCCACACCTGTTCCTCACGCGAGGGAGCCTGCTCCTGTGCCCGCGCCTGACATGGGTGAAGCCGTGGCCATAGCAAAGTCGCCTGTTAAGGAGGCGTTGGCTGCTGCCAAGGTGGCCGGGCTACAAGCGGCAAAGCGGAGGCGGGCTGAGGAATTCCCGGCTCCGACGGTAGCCCCTCCGGTGGCCCCTGTCCCGTCTTTTGAGGAATTTGAGGCTACCCAGACCGGGCCGAGTTACGGAGCTGGTGAGGTTCATCGGCCGCCTGCGTCGTCCGTGATCGATTTGCCTCCTGGGTTGGCCTCGCACTCGCGTATGGCGACGATGCGTTTCTTCTCCGCGGGCGGCGCAAAGGAACCGGCGCCTGTGTCAATCCCGGGCGAGGGCAGGGCTGCAACTCCGAGGAGGCTCTGCCCGTCGAGGAAGCCCGCGGGTCATCCAGGGCTGTAGGGGCCGAAGAGGGTATTTGTCTTTGTCAGCCTAAACGACTTCTTTGTTTTTGGAGAGCCGACTGGGTTTGAGGTAACCCACTCTTTTCTTCTTCGTGACAGGCACAGCAGAGGCAGTCGCTGGACTATTCGGGCCCCGCGTGCAACCCCCGACGACGCTTCTATATGTGAGGAGGAAGCTGAAGTCCGGCGTACCGGCCTCGTCTAGCCCGAGGGAGGGCACGCCAGCCATTGGCCTCGAAGTGGAGGCCCCTTTGCCGACAGAGCCTGCGGCAGTCGGGTCATCGTCGGGCGAAGAGGTAGACTACAATTATTCGTCCGATGAAGCGGCTCCTGACGAGGGCGTGTCCGGGGCATCGGGGCCGCCCGAGCCGGTCTTCGGGGCCCCCTTACTTGCTGGCTCCCCGAGCTTTGTGGGGAAGACTGCCGTAAGTGTGGGCTTGCTTGGGCCGGCTCCTTCCTCTTTTTTGTGATTGACTGACGACCTTATCCCCCCCCCCTTTTTTCTAGGATTTTCAAGAACCGGCCGAACTTGAGGTCGCAGAGGAGGCTGCCCCGGCTGCGCTGATCGACCGCCCAACGGGGGTCGATGTCGGCATGGGCAAGTTGGCTCTTTTACTCGACGCCCTTCGAGAGGAAATGCCCGTGGAGCCCTCCGGTACTACCAGAGCGGCGGGCGAGCCTCTGGAGGAGGGGGAGATCGCGCCTGAGGGTAGCATCATCCCAGCGGCTGAGGTGAGTATGCGGGCTCCGCGGTCTCCCTTTTGCATGGTTTATTTTAGATGGCGAGTAGCTGATTCCCATTCCCATGGTCAGGCGATGCCGATATCGGGGAAGGCGCCTGGCCGTATCCGAAGGCAGTGGCCAAACGGAGACCGAGCATTGGCCCGATAGCGGTGGAGGGGCCGGCTCCAGTCTTGGGCTTGGAGAGAGAGAGCCTGGCTGCGCTCGTGGAAGCGGGACGTTTACCCCAGCTGGTGGTTCCGCTTCCGCCCTTCCCGAAACTCCCGGCTCAGATGGAGGACCCGCTCTTGCAGCAGATATTTGCGGGGCTCCGTGCGCATCTGGAGGGATCTCAGCCGCGAGCGAGGAGTTCATGGGTGGCGACTTCGGGCCTGGCCTTACTCGAAGCTCCTCCTCTAGCCGAGGTAACGGCACCTGCACCCCTGCCCCTTGGAGCAGTGGCAGAGTCGGGCCAGACGGAGGCAGAGGGGGCAGGGGAACTCCAGACGATGGGGGCACCGGAGGCTTCGGCAATGGTCTTTTCCGTTCCCCAGGCAGTGGTCGGCCAAGAGTCTCTCGTCGAGCTACGCCGGCCGGGTGACTTGACCCTCGCCCTTCCTTCATCTTCAATGGCGGCAGATACCGACCTGTGGGCAGAGGTGGACAGCACCGTGGAATTCACTCCTCCGGTCGTGCCCTCAGTTAGTCACACGTCCTCAGAGGCGCCAGTCCGTCAGATGCTGATCACTTTACGGACGATGCTCCTCGCTGACGCTTCTCTGTCGTATCGGGAGGTGCATACCATCGTGACGCAATTAACGGGGGCGCTGCAAGTGCTTGGCTGTCCGCTGGGGGAATGGTCACGGTGGGTCTTGCTATTATTGAAGTACGTCAAGCGCCGTGAATTCCTGGAGTCTTAAGCTCCTGATGAGCGCGCCGCTCTAGATGCTCAGGCAGACGAATATCTGCAGATCCTAAAGGCCCGACGCTATGGTAGAGAACGCCACGGAAAGGCCTTAGAGGAAGGCGAAGGCAGCGTTCGTTCCTTCAGGAGCCGGATCGAGGAGCTGGAGGGCTATCTCGCTGCGGCTAAACTTGGCCTCGCCGAGGCGGAGAGGGCGATGGCAGAGGAGAGGGAAGCTCTTGCCGTCGCCGACGTTGAAACGGTGTCCGTCGAAGCGGAGCTCGCCCGTCTTGAGGGATTGAGGGGCCGACTGCGCGACAGGATAAACTTCCCTTGGGTCGGGATCCTCCCTCTCGAGGACATCTTCAGGGACATCGACTAAGCGTTGCATCCCTTAATTTCTCTCTTTTTTTTTTTTAAAATGTAACACAGGGGTATGCCCCGCAGCACATGTAGTTCGATCCTCTTTTGAATAGAGCAAGGCATTTATGATTTCATGCGTTCTTTGTGTATGCATTTGTCTTTCTTACCCTTCTTTCTCTTCCTTGCATATTGTTTTCTTCTTCCTCTTCCCTTGCTCTTGTATATTTCCCCCCTTTTTGTGTAGAGACCCATTGGCAGGGTATGAGTCCTTGCGGGGATTCACTTTGGGAGGACCAGACAGGAACCCATGTCAGGGTACAGGAGAGTGCTCGCCTTCCCAGGGGGAGGACGAGGGGACCACTCCACCATACCGAACGGGCAACTCCCTGGTTTTGCCGCAATATTGGAAGCGCGTGCTGGTCTCGAGTGAGGGGTACTTGGCCAGAGACCCCTTTCGCCGTTCAGAGGTGGCGGACAGCGAGGTCTGTTCAGTCAGTGACTCAGACGGGAGGTCCGATCCAAAGGGGTACTCGCCCCCCGGGGAGGACGGAGAGAGGAGTTTGTCTAGTCAATGACCTGGACGTGAGGTCCGAGCCAAAGGGGTACTCACCGCCCGGGGAGGACGTAGAGAAGAGTTTGTTTAGTCAATGACCCGGACGTGAGGTCCGAGCCAAAGGGGTACTCACCGCCCGGGGAGGACGGAGAGAAGAGTTTGTTTAGCCAATGACCCGGACGTGAGGTCCGAGCCAAAGGGGTACTCACCGCCCAAGAAGGACGGAGAGAAGAGTTCGTTTCTTTCTTTTTTTTTACATCAATTTTTGGTACCCCCGCTGATGCGGGGCGGTGACTGGAAATGGGGGGCGTTCCCCTTTTCGGGCTTCTTCTTTCTTCCCTTTTTTTTCCTTCTCTTCTCTTTTTTTTTCTCTTCTTCTCTTCTTTTGTTTTCTCTCTTTTTTTTTTCTGCTTCTTCCTTCTTTTTCCTTCTATTCTTCTTTTTTGCTCTCTTTTTTTTCTTTTTTTTTGCTTCTTCCTTCTTTTTCCTTCTATTCTTCTTTTCTTGCTTCTTTTCTCTCTTTTTTTCTTTGCCTTTTCTTTTCTCTCTTCTCTTCCTATTATTCTTTTATATTTTTTTTGAAACCCGGCTGGTGGTCAAATCATTTGGACATTAATTACGCACATCCGACCCAAAATGGGGTGAAGAGTAATATTATTACCTGAATGGGGGCGCCGGAGCGTGGTACAGTCGCAAGTGCCTTCCGTTAAGAGGCGGGAATTGAACCTCCCCGCGGTGGTTGACAATTACATAGGCTCCGCCTTCGTAGACTTTTTGGACTACGTAGGGCCCGAGCCAGTTCTCGTTTAGCTTACCCTTGGGGTTGGCCGCCATGAGATCTCTTCTCTTGACCATGACAAGGTCGCCCTTCTTGAATTCGCGTTCCTTGACGAGCTTGTCAAAGGCGCGTGCGATCCGGGCCTGGTAGACCTGGATATTCTGTTGGGCTTGAAGCCGCTTTCCTTCCAGACTGGAGAGTTCGTCGAGCCTTCGCTCGGTGTTGGTCTGCCCTTCGGGGACAAGCCCCTGCTGAATGGCGACCCTGAGGGACGGTATCTCCAGTTCGACGGGGACGATTGCTTCCGAGCCATATACAAGAGAGAAGGGCGAGCAGCCCGTTGGGGTCTTGTATATGGTTCGGTACGCCCAAAGCGCTTCATACATTCTTTCTTCCCAGTCCCTTTTGTTAGAGCTAACAGTCTTGGCCAGGAGAGTGCAAAGTGTCTTATTGAAAGCTTCGGCCAGCCCATTGGCTTGTGGATTGTAAGGAGTCGATGTCCTCCAGTCAATTTTGTATTTTTCTGCTAGCCGGTAAACTTTCTGGTTGCGGAAGTGGCTGCCGTTGTCCGACACAATCCGGTCGGGCACGCCGAACCGGAATATAATGTTGCGGCGGACAAACCTGACCACGATTTCTCCGGTGACCTCCCGTAAGGCAACAGCCTCTGCCCAGCGGGAGAAGTAGTCGGTCGCCGCCAGAATATATTTGCAGCCTGTGGAAGATGCGGGTAAGGGGCCCACAACATCCGTTCCCCATTGGGCAAACGGCCAGCTGGGTGCGGTTGGGTGCAGTTGCACGGGAGGCCTCCTGGGTATAGTGGCATGCTCTTGGCATCTCTGACACGACTTAGCGTACTCGCAACAGTCGTTGAACATTGCAGGCCAGTAATAGCCAAGTTTCTTGATTTCAATTTTCATTTTCGGCCCCGCCTGGTGCGCGCCAGCTGTGCCGGCATGGACCTCCTTCATAACTCTCCAAGCTTCTTCAATAGACAAGCATCGGAGGAGTAGCTTCTGCTTGGCGTCGGCCACGGTCCGGAATAATATTCCGTTTCGGAGCTCATAAGAGTCTTTGGTTCTGACTAGCTTGATCCTTTCCTCTCTTCGGTCGGGTAATTGCTGGTGTTTGAACCACTGCATCAGGGAGGCTCTCCAGTCAGGTAGGCCGACGGCTTCTGCTGTAGTGACCTCCAGTTCTTCTTCTTCTGGCTCCTCTTCTATCATGCTGGGCATCTGGCGCTGGTTTATTACTTGGATGTGGAGAGATCCGTCTGGAGGCACTGCCAGTGCGCTTGCCAATTTTGCCAATGCGTCGGCTTGTGCATTCTCCCCTCTGGCGACATGGCCTATCTCGAGGAGGTAGAACCGCTCCATGAGCCGCTTCGCCTTAGTGTGATAAGGGAGCAGCTCAGGTTTCCGGACGTCAAACTGTCCCTGGACCTGTTTGACGACTAGCAGCGAGTCGCCGAACACTTGGAGCATTTTAATCTCCAACTGGAGGGCCACCTGGAGGCCGATGATCAGAGCCTCATATTCTGCCTCATTATTTGTGCAGGGCTTGCTAATGCAGCAGGAAGTATGCATGACCTCTCCGTCTGGGATTTGAGGACGATGCCTGCTCCGGCTCGTACCTTGGCGCGCCCGGACGGGGTCGCTTCTGTTCTTGAGGCCCCGTCAAAGTAAAGCTGCCAGATGGCTTGTTGTATTTGGTCTACCTCTAGTGTTTCGTCTTCAGGTAGTTCAGTGGCCAAAGGGGAGTCTTCGGGCACGGGGTGTGCTGCGAAGAAATCCGCGACGGCTTGTCCCTTAACGGCCTTCTGTGGCACGTAGGTGATGTCAAACTCCATGAGTAGCACGGCCCACTTGCCAAGGCGCCCCTTTGGGACTGGCTGGAAGAGGATGTGCTTAATGGGGTCGGCCCTGGATATTAAGCTGACTTCATGGGACAGCATGTAGTGCCTCATTTTCTTGACTGCGAAGACCAAGGCAAGGCAGATCTTCTCAATCGGAGTGTACTTAGCCTCTGCACCCACCAACCTTCGACTGAGATAATAGAGAGCCTGCTCTTTTCCCTCATCATTGTTCTGGGCAAGCATTGCCCCCAGTGAATATTCGGTGGCCGCTATGTACAGAATCAGCGGTCTGCCTTTGACAGGTGCCCCCAGGACAGGCGGGGTCTTCAGGTACTCCTTTAGCTGATCGAACGCGTGCTGGCATTCGTAACCCCAGCTGAAGGGTGCATTCTTCATCATCAGTCTGTGGAAGGGTTGGCAGCGCCCTGACAGGTTGGAGATGAACCTGCGGATGTAAGCTAAACGCCCCTGCAGGGACCTCAGCTCTCCCAGACTCCTCGGAGGAGGCAGCTCCTGGATGGCCTTTATCTTCAGGGGGTCGATCTCGATCCCTCTGTGCCGGACAATAAAGCCGAGGAATTTCCCACTGGACACGCCAAAGGCGCACTTCATGGGATTCATTTTCAGCCCATACTGCCGGAGCCTTTGGAAGACGACCCTGAGGTCACTCAGGTGCTCGTCTCTTTTCTTGGTCTTGACGACCAGATCATCAATGTAGCACTCGACCTTGCCGTACAGCAGCTCGTCGAAGATCTTGGTCATCGCACGCTGATATGTGGCACCGGCATTCTTGAGGCCGAAGGGCATCCTCTTGTAGTGAAATATCCCTTTGGGTGACCGGAAGGCTGTATGGACCCGGTCGTGGTCGGCTATCCAGATTTGGTTATAGCCGGACGACCCATCCATGAAGGATAGGGCCTCGTGGCCAGTGGTTGCATCAATCATCACTTCGGTGATAGGCACCGGGAAGTCATCTTTCGGGCAGGCTTTATTCAGGTCGCGGAAATCCACGCAAATCCTGATCTGCCCATTCTTCTTTTTCACTGGTACAATATTGGCCAGCCATGTGGTGTATTGATTTTCCGCCATGAAGCCGACATTTATGAGCTTGTCGACCTCTTTGCAGATCTGGCTGGTTAGCTCCGGCCTCATGCGCCGGGGAGGTTGCTTCACTGGTTCCACCTTGGGATCAATGGCCAGTATGTGCTGAGTCACTTCGGTGCTGAGTCCAGGCATTTCTTTGTAATTCCAGGCAAAACAATCCCGGAATTCTTGCAGCAACTTTGTGTATTGTTCTCTCTCCTGTAGGGGCATAAGGGCACTCAGAAAAGTTGGCCTGGGGTCGTCTTCTGTACCAAGGTTGACCTCAATCAATTCGTCGACCGTGACCTGGCCGCCATTTTCAATTTCCGGCGGGGCTGGCGACAGATCGACGAAGTCCTGGTCTTCATTGTCCACGGGCTCGAGGACGCCATCTTCCTCTTCTTGTTCATCATGACTGGGCATGGAGGCTGCATTCACCTCGCACTCCTCCTGGGCCGTAGCCGCCGGGTACGTGAGGTCCGCTGGCTCAGAGGGGCATAGGTCCATCTCGGGCTCCTCCGTGTATTCATCATAGACCGCTCTGCGGGAGCCGGGGTAGCCGCATCTTCGGGGCCTGGTGTTGGATGGACACAGTGTAGGCTCCTGTCCTGGGGCTGTCCGCCACGTGGGGGCGTGGCGGGGCTACCACATAGTCCCCCATCCTGAGCTCGTCCCTTTCAATGAGGTCTTGGACAATGTCTTTGAAGACGTAGCAGTCTTCAATGACGTGACCCAGCATCTGGTGGTAAGGGCAAAATAGTGGGTCCCCGCTTCTTCGGGTGTCTTGCGGCCTCTTGGACCGTGGGAGGGAGACCTTGCCGTAATGGCAGGCCCAGTCAAAAATGCCCCGGGTCTTCTCTCTCGGAAAGGAATAAGGCTTCTGCAGCTTCTCTTGGAGTGTCAGCCCTTGCCTGGTTGGCCGCTCGGTCAGCGAGCTTGCCATGTCTCTCATTTCCCGCCTTGACAAGGCGGGGGTGTTGGGACTGGTACCTCGGGGCCGAGGCATCCGGCCGCCCCATGGGGGGAGGGAGCTCTGGATCAGGTCGGCGACTAGCGAGGTTAACTCAGCCAGCCGCCTTTTTAGCATCTCGATCTCCCGTTGCTGCCTGTGGTACAAGGCGTACATGACGGGGTCGTATCGAGGGGAATTCGGAGCATGGCCCATGCTGCTGCTCCTTGCTTCGCCGGCCGGCCGGGGTGGAGGTGCCTCGCTGGTGTGCCCTCTCGAGGTCGACACTTCGGAGGAGGAGGGGGTCTTCTCCAGGCAGCGGCGGCGGGGAGGTTTCCAAAGGAAGACCTCTTCGTCTTGTGCCTCCTGAACCGGGGGCCCAGGATATGCATCTTGACAGGCTCCCCGGGAATCTGTAGCTTCTGCGGGGTCGTCGCCAGACCATGTCGAGACTGATATGACGTCAGTCTCGTAATATTCCTCTAGTGAAAAGCCCAGACCGGGGTGCTTGGTAATTTTCAGCAACCGTCGATCCAGGTTTGGTGGGTTCCACATTCTTTCAAACATTTCCTTCCGGCTGGAGGGCTGGTAGGGAGGAATCTTCTGCTTTCTGACCATTCTGGCTGCTTGGTCAGTCATGTGGGGAAGTCCCGTAATGGGGACGTGCGGGTCATGCAGCTCGTCAGGGAACCGGCAATCATCGTCTTCCCTGACTGGCTTCTCCCCGGCCACATAGAAGATAGTGGGCGGCCCCTCAGGGTTAAGCACCTCGAAGGTTCTCAGTTGTTCAGCTGCTTGGCATTCAATCTCCGCTATCGGCTTGACGATCCCTGGCGGGACCCTGACATCTTCTAGCAGGTCTTCGAGGCAGGGTGCCCCCGATGTGGGGTAAATGGCGAGAGGGGCTGCCCTAAATACCCCTTCTTCTTGTGCAATAAATGGTACATGTGGGGGAGCCACATAACCCGGGGGTGGCGGAGGGAACCAACCACCTGATTCCATTTTCTTCTTTCCCTTGTCTTGGATGACTTGAGGAGCTTGCTTTGCCTTTTCTAAGTATAAGTTGGCATCTGACAAGTGACACTCGAACACCTCGAACGGGTGGAGGTCGGCGAAGATCCTGACTTCCTTCCCCTCACAGGGGTATTTGATGCATTGATGCAGGGTGGAGGGCACCACTCTGTTCTGGTGTAGCCAAGGCCGGCCAAGCAATGCCTTGTAGGAAGTGCTGGAGTTGATGACGTGGAACTGGACCTTGGTGGTGAAGTCATCAAAGGTCAAGTTGAACTCTGCAACCCCCATGGGCACCTCACATTTCTGGTTAAAGCCAGCTATCTTGACATTTTTAACCTCAACCAAGTGTACGTCGAAATAGTGTTTCTGGTACACCCGGTAAGGGAGTATATTCACTGCTGCCCCTGGGTCGATCAGGACCCTGTTGATGGGCTGGCCATTCAATTGCCCCTTCATGTAGAGGGGTCTGTTGTGACTGCAGGTCGGCAGGAGCATGTCCTCTTCTGTGAAGGCCACGGCCACTTCAGGCGACATCTCTGCCAGACAAGCTTCAAGCTGTGCTGGGGTCTGGAGGGCGGCTATGATGGCTTGCCGTGTTTCTTCGTTCAGGGACAGCATCTCCCACACAGTGAACCGGGTCGGGATCTTCTTGAGGTGTCTGACTATCCGCTCGGCAGCCCGCACCTTGAGCAACTTCATTTCTTCGGGCTTGCCGCGCCTGCTCCCCTCCTGAGGCTGGGGTGTCTGATCAGGGGACGCCTCCTTTGCGGGATCTGTTGTAGCCTGTTGAGCGGGCGGGGCCTGTTGGGCCTCCTCCGCTGCTCGCATGAATTCGGCGAGGTTTGGGGTGCCGCTGAATTCTTCCTCTGGCTGAGCAGGAGTTGCAGCTGGCAGGGCTTGGGGGATGCTTGCTTTACTGGTCGCAGCGGACCCCTGGGGGTGCGCCCGCCTTCCTGCTCGAGCTGACAGGAACTCGGCGAATGACGGGGCGCCTTGACTCTTGGTACCTCCGGGGTAGAGACCTGATGGGGGAGGGATTTCGGTGCCTCGGACCTCGGGCTCGGGAACCTGGTATGGTTGTTCCCCCCTGAGCATGATGTTGAGGCTGCCCTGAGGAGGGCGCCCCCACTTCCTCCCCGACCTGGTGGCGTGTTGGGAGGTGGACGCCTCAGCTTGGTTCACCTCTGCCGGTTCACGGGGTGGGTCTTCTTCTTTTTCTTCCAGGGAGAGAGCGGTGTCGAATAGCGCCGAGAGGGTGTTGCAGGCGAGGGCGACCTCCTTCTTCTTCTTACCCCTGGGTCTTCTCTTCTTCTTCTTCTTGCCTGCTGCAGCGGATGGCTGCTCCTGAGGAGGTTCACCCCACAGGGGAGGCTCTTCATCTGCATCAGCTTCTGTTCCCGAGCCAGCTCGAGTGATTCGAACTCCTTCCAGGGGACATACTCCTTCAGCTCCACAGGCTGGATCTCGGGCTGTTCATAATCTTCGAGCCCATCAATAATAGCCTGGAGTCTTTCAACCGCCGGGCTAGTCTTCTTGTACATCCGCAGCGGGACAGAGCTCTTCTTGTTGTGAGTGAGCCGCCTCATGACCAGCCGAGGGGCCGTGTCGTGGCAAACCGGGTTTGCCGGTGGTGGTGCCGGCAAAGGCGTCGCGTCCCTGGGTGAATCCCTGGGGCGGACTGAGGGATGCGTGCCTTTCTATTTCTTCCGGGCACCGTCTGCCAACCCTCTTGATCTTGGGCCGGGGCCAGGACAAAAGCCTCATAAGTGGCGCGGGCACAGGCTTCCGCCCACTCTTCTGGCAACTCCTGATATAGTGAGATCATATTGACGGAGGAGGCTATGCTGGGCAGCTCGTGTGGCTGCGGGGGGTCTACTTTATGCTCCCCCATGTCCAGCTCCCCGTCCTTGATTAAGGACTCAATAACGTCCTTGAAGACGTAGCAGTCTTCGATAGTATGCCCGAGCACCCGGTGGTACATGCAGAAGCGCGGGTCATCCTTCTTCTTTGAGTCGCCAGGCCTCTTCGGCTCTGGCAGTGTGATCTTATTGTAGCTGGTTGCCCATTCAAACAGGAGCTTGGACTTGTCCCGGGAGAAGGAATATAACTTGTTTCTCATCTTCTCTCTCAGCGAGGGGCCTTCCCGCCGCTCTGTAATTCTGGGCGGCGGAGGGTTGGCCGCTCCCTTGGCTTTCTCCTTCTGCTTTTCAAAAGCCTGGAAGTCTAGTGCATGAACCTCCGGGGGAGCCGGCTTCTTCTCCGCCTGCCTGGCTCTCTGGCTTGACATGGCTGGGGTGGAGGAGTATCGGGCCAAGAACGCCTCGATCTCCGCTACCACATTGTTCAGGCGGTCAAATGTCTTGACCTCAGTGCCGATCATCCTTTCTAGGATTTCTTTCTTTAAATTTTGCTTGCAGATCTGCACTGCGTCCTCCTGATGCGGGGGGCGTTTGCACCTCATACTAAGGTTCCTCCATCTTTTGATGTAGTCGAGAGCCGACTCGTCATCTTCTGCCTTGTGGCGTAGAGTTCAGCCATGGTAACTTCTCTCTCGGCAACGTAGAACCTTTCCTTGAACTTCTTCTGCATGTCGGGCCAATCGGCCACCGACCCGGGTGACAAGCCGGAGTACCATTCAAAGGCAAGTCCGGTAAGTGTTGAGCCGAAGAACTTCAGGAGGTAGGCCTCATCAGCAGCCAGGTCTCCCATGACGTTCACATAGTAGGCAATGTGCTCTCTGGGAGACCCTTGCCCGTTGAACTTTTCAAATTTCGGCGGCTTGGTGACGCCAGCCGGCAACTTCCTGGCAGCATAATGAGCCGGGTAGGGTACCCGATAGACGTCGAAAGGCGTCTGATCCCCATCGCCCCTCTCGGCCAGCTTCATCTCTATCATCTGCTCGAGCATCAACCGGCTGACTGCCGCCGGGTCGACTGGACTCGGGTAGAAATGAGCGGGCTGCGCGCTCGGAGTGGCTACCACGGTCGCTCGGGGGGCAATGGGGGACCCTTGTGAAAGCGGAGCCTGTGGCGGGGTCACTGCTGTGCAATGTGCTTGCTGCGGGGGCGCGCCCCCGAGAGGATCGAGGGTCGCTGGAAGAGCTGCCCCGGAAGACTGCCCCCTGTCCCTGGGTACTTCGGGTATAACCTCGGTCTGCCAGGACATCGGGGGAGGTGCGTCCCGCTCACTTAGCTGCTTCTTGAGTGACTCGATTTCCTGCTGGAATCGTTGTATCATGAGCAGCATTGTGGGGTCAGCTGTGGGAAGACTAGGCATGCCCCCTGTCTCTTCGGCCGGGGCGTCCTCGGATGATGTCGAGGGTCCGCCACTCGTGTCGCCGGTGGTGACCACATTGGCCGTGAGGGCTGCAAGGGGCTCTTCAGGTAGGGCCCCTTCGGCGCCTGTGGGTGTCGCGCCGCCTGCCGCTCTCCTTCTTCTGGTAAGGGGTCCCGGCCTGACGGCTATTCTGGCCAATTCTTCCGGGTCGGTGGGTAAGGCCCCATACCGACCATGAACTCCTGCCATATTGCAGGTGAATGTCTGCCACTTCCTATTCTTATTTCTTCTTGACGCCCTCCTGGACGATCCTCCTGGGAATGTCAGCCTGTCGAAGACCGACCGTCGGGGCGGCGCTTCCTCCCGTACAGGGGACTGGCGCGGCTCCTCCGGGCGGGTCCTCGACTCCATGCTAGGTGCGGGTTCCCCCCTTTCTTCCTGGAAGGCGGAGGCCATTGCCCCCAGTAGTCTCTGGCGGCCAGCGGGGGTGCTACCCGGGCCTCGGAGGTAGTTCCTCATGGCCTGCTCGATCCCTTCCCACTCCTGGTCAGGGAGAGCG
Source organism: Amorphophallus konjac (assembly GCA_022559845.1). Taxonomy (NCBI): domain Eukaryota; kingdom Viridiplantae; phylum Streptophyta; class Magnoliopsida; order Alismatales; family Araceae; genus Amorphophallus; species Amorphophallus konjac. Next base: position 188,818,810 of record CM040127.1, on the reverse strand, counting down.
GCCTGGGGTTGCGCGTCGATGACGGCGGCAGGAGGGGAGTAGGCCGTGAGAGCCGGGCGGGCGGCATTGTGCCGGCGCCCTCGGCGACGGCGGTGAACATTCTCGGACGGCACCGGGATGACGGGTGCCGGCCGGAGAATGGGGGTCACTACCTCGACCCTGTCATCGCGTCGGGCCCTCCTGGGGCAGAAAGTGCTGGGCCCTGCCTGGGCCGGTGCAGTGGGCTGGGTCTCCTTAGGCACCCAGACTTGCTTCAATTTAGCCGGTCGGTGAGCCGGCGTCCTCTTTGGTACCCTGGCCGGGGTCGCGGGCGCTGCGCTCTCTTTTAGCTTCTCCAGTCCCTGGAAAGAGTTACGGACCGGGACGGTCGAGACGACGCGGTCCGGCGCCGGTTGGGACTTCTGTCCGTCTAGGCGGACTCGGAGGGCTCCAACAGTCATTGACTTTCTGGAGTTGGACATACGACGCCCTGAGCCGGTGCCGGTGTTGTTTCTCCGGAGCCTTCTCCGGTGGGATGTCGACCCTTGGTGGAGCGGGCCGGTAGTGTGGTGCACGTGGTGCACGTTGCAGCTGAGCGTCGTCGTGGGGACGCTATTGCTATCTTCGGCCACAGCTCGGCCGGCAGCAGCTCCCATGGCCCCCGGGGCGGGGGCGTTGATCTGGGCGTCCTCGGGCGCTTCCACGTCGAGGATCTCGGCGAAGGCCACCCCCAAGAAGTTGGGGAAGCCCACAGTGGGAGGGAAGCTCCCGAAGGTGAGGGGCACCGCCAGGTAGCCGCCTCGAACGTGATTCTGGACGGGCTGAGGGCCGCAGACGACCGCCATGGTTGGTTCCATGATGTCTCTTCCCTTTTTTTTTCTGCATTTAAGAAAGTAGTACAATTAGTATTACAAGAAGGGGGCCGCGGGGCCCCTAATTTCGGCAAAGAGATGAAGGGTGGATACGTCCCACCGGGCGTGCCAGAGTTGTGGACGCACTTTTTATTTAACAATTATCTGGTTCGTTCGTTGGTTTATTAAGTGCGTGGGCGTGCCAGTCACCGAGGTGACGATTTATTCGGGCTCCGAAGAGCCCATGGTGCGCTCGAATCTGACTTCGTCAGACGATTGTGTGGTTCGTGTCGGGACCGAATCCCGTCGCGCCATAAAGGTCACGACGTCATTTACATCCCTCATACGAGGGAATACCCTTGATTAATTGCCGAAATTAGAGGCCCCGCGGCCGAAAGGAGTAACACTAATTATGCGAGAGAGATAGGGATGGGTCACACTGAAAGTTGTATTAAGGCCATAAACTGTCGGCCGTGTCGGCCACTCGTAGACCTTTTGTATTCGGACACAAGTCTGTGGCAGCGCACAATGAGAAAACCGAGGTAGATCCCTTCAAATGTCTGCCGAGCATGCGGCAATTTTTAATGAAGATTCGGAAGGTATCCGGAACGAGAAAACAAATCCGGTCCGATTAGGGTGTCGGTCCGAGGTTAGATCAAAGCCCGGCCATGTCGGGGGAATTCCCGAGACTCAGGCTTGACCTGAAAGGGCAGCGTCGTTATTCCCTTTTGCCCCGGGTCCCGGAGAGAGAGAGGGCTGCAGTGTGGATGTTAGCGTCTTTTATCTGGGGCTTTCTTAGTTATATCTTCTGGGATTTCTGATTCGATGTTTACTGTTTGTTCGTGCCTTTGTCCGGGGTGATTTTTCTTCTTTTTATTCGTGATCATTCTTATTATTGTCATTTGTTTATTATTTATCTCTTTTTTTATTACCCCTCCCGCCTCTTTTATTGTGATTAATATTGCGCATTCGGAGTCCTTCAATTAGCGTAATTTTTATTAATTTATTTGCTATTGTTAATGCCCTTATCAGGTTGTATATATATATGCATATAGCGTGCCGGCGGAGGGGAAAACGGGGGGTGTACCGCTGAGGTATTGGGTGTACCGCTGGGTGGCAAAGGGGCGTACCGCTGAGGGCTGAGAAGGGCGTACCGCTGGGGGCTGAAAAGGGCGTACCGCTGGAGGGTGTGTCGGTAAAAGGGGGGGTGATGTATAAAGTCTAAGTCTATACATTGCCTATTCACCCATCACCAAGTCTGTGCGTTGGCGGCTCAAGGTCTGTACGCTGGCTGCTCAAAGTCTATACATTGCCCAGCATAAAGTCTGTACGTTGGGGGGTGAAGTCTATACACTACCCAAAGTCTGTATACTGGATAGGTCTATACGTTGGGGTGTGAAGTCTATACACTGCCCAAAGTCTGTACACTGGATAGGTCTATACGTTGGGGTGTGAAGTCTATACACTGCCCAGCATAAAGTCTGTACGTTGGGGTGTGAAGTCTATACACTGCCCAAAGTCTATACACTGGTTATCATGAAGTCTGTACGTTGGCTGGCTCAAGTCTATACGCTGGCTGCTCAAAGTCTATACATTGCCCAGCATAAAGTCTGTACGTCAGGGTGTGAAGTCTATACACTGCCCAAAGTCTATACACTGGTTATCATGAAGTCTGTACGTTGGCTGGCTCAAGTCTATACGCTGGCTGCTCAAAGTCTATACATTGCCCAGCATAAAGTCTGTACGTCGGGGTGTGAAGTCTATACACTGCCCAAAGTCTATACACTGGTTATCATGAAGTCTGTACGTTGGCTGGCTCAAGTCTATACGCTGGCTGCTCAAAGTCTATACATTGCCCAGCATAAAGTCTGTACGTTGGGGTGTGAAGTCTATACACTGCCCAAAGTCTATACACTGGTTATCATGAAGTCTGTACGTTGGCTGGCTCAAGTCTATACGCTGGCTGCTCAAAGTCTATACATTGCCCAGCATAAAGTCTGTACGTTGGGGTGTGAAGTCTATACACTGCCAAAGTCTATACACTGGTTATCATGAAGTCTGTACGTTGGCCAAGTCTATACAGTGGCTGAGGGTGTACCGGCGAAGGGAAGGAGTGTACCGCAGAAAGGGCCAGGAGGAGTGTGCCGCTGGGGGGGTTCAGGGGGAGTGTACCACTGAAGGGTTGAAAGGGGTGTACCGCTGAAGGCCAAGGAGCGTGCCGCTGAAGGCCAATGAGGGCGTACCGCTGAAGGCCAAAGGAGCGTACCGCTGAAGGCCAAGGGAGCGTGCCGCTGAAGGCCAATGAGGGCGTACCGCTGAAGGCCAAAGGACCGGCGTGATGGTGGAGGTTTGATCAGTTTTCGATTATTTGTTTTAAGGCTTTTCTTTTCTTCTTATCTTAACTTTCGTGTGGTTTTATATAAAACTCTCCCTTTGTTCGTTCTCTTTGTTCGGTTCGGTCTCTTTTCTTGCGGGTCGACGCCCGGGCTGCCGGGTGGTTAATTAGTTCGATTCAGTTCTCGTCGTGGTGCCGGCAGTGATTTGATGAATTGGAAGGTTTCATTAATTACCCTACTCGTTTGTTGCCTCCTTTTGCCTCTTTTAATTGTTTATTAGTTTCTCACAAAAATTCGGCAGCATTTCCCCTTGACCCGGGGCGTAAGGGAGATAAAGGGAACGCGCCCACATGGAGTGGCGGAACCCGACACCTGGAGGTGGGCCCCCGGGGGAGCAACACCTTTATAGCAGCCTCGGAAAATGTGAAGGAAAGGGACTTGGGGCGAGGCCAAGAAGTGGGCTGCTGGGAGACTGAAAGGTGTGCCGCTGGGGGCCAAGGTGAGTGTGCCGCTGAGGGCTGATGGGGGGTGTGCCGCTGAGGGCCGATGGAGGTGTGCCGCTGAGGGCCCAAACAGGTGTGCCGCTGAGGGCCACAAAGAGTGTGCCGCTGGGGGCTGAACAGGGTGTGTCGGTCAATGGCCATGCATGTGCATCGCTGGAGGCTCAAACGGGGCTAGTATATGGGCTCGGGGACTTGCAGGCCGTTCAGGGTAAGAAGAGGGGAAGTTTAAGGCTAGAGATAGGCCACTTGGTTACTGGGTGTTCGGGAGAGGGTAATGGTCTCCCCCTCCTCTTAGCCAGTGAACGCAACGGAGGACCATGTGGGGGATTGAAGGGCCCATTGGGCCAAGGCTCATGGGAGAGTAATCATATCAACATGGAGGTCCCAAGAACACCGGAGAAATGGGGGGGGACGGAGGGAGGAACGGGCAACCCGTTGGGAAACCGCAAGAACTAGCATAAGCCAACGAAACCGAAGAGAAACCCGTAGAGGGTGGTTTTCATTCATGGGAATCAAAAAGGGGCGTGGCCTCACATACACATTGTAGATTATGATTAAAATCTACTTAAGGAAAATATAATGAAAAAGCAAACAATAAACAATGGTGGAGATGAAACATGCACGAGGTGCACAAGGGGAATGTGTGTGATCGTCAGAAACACGAGGGTTTCAAGTGGAAAAAAACAATAAGGGAAAGGATCGCAAAATACCTCAAAAATTGCGGTTGATTGTGAGTGCTCCTTTCTCTTCAAATCGGCCGGCCGATGAAGAGAGTTCTTCCTTTGATTACCCTTGCAAAAAAAGACAAACACCAATAAAAATATGGATTAGAACATGGTGAGTGTAGCATCAAATTCTAGATAAAAATATGAGCATGAAAATATGGTGAAAAACACACCTTAAGGGTGGTTGCCCTTAAACTCCTATGCAAAGAGGGTGTGGGGAGATGAATGATGATGAATGCAAAATAAGGATAAGGGGAAAGAGTGCAAGAGTGCACTTATGGGAGACCTCAATGTGATTGAGTATGAAAAAAAAGAAAAAAAATAAAAGAATGATGCATGCATGCATATGAATTAATGAAAATAAGCAATAAGGGGGAGATAAAAAATAGAATATGTTGTTTGCTCCTTGGCTTTGATGCTTGATGTGGAGAAAGCCTTCAAAGGATGAAGATTTGATGTGGAAGAAGCCTTCTTAGCCTAGAGCCCCACCTTCCTTCGATTCCCTGCAGAAAGAAGATAAACAAAAGAAAAGGAAAAAAGACAGAAGGAGAAGAAGAAGAAGAAGACAGAACGGAGGAAGAAACAGAAGAGGAAGAAGAAGAAGAAGAAGAAGAAGAAAGAAGAAGAAGAAGAGAATAGAAGAACAAAAAAACAGAACAACGAGGAATAACGAAAACAAAAAAAACGAAGAAGAAGAACAGAAGAAGAAAAAGAAAACAGAACCTCCGAACCAACCCCCTAACAGAGTCGAAAGGCTCTATTCGTAGAGTTGAATCAAAAGATAGAAGGATAAGAACGGGCAAGAGCCCAAAAAAGGGAAGGATTAGAATGGGCAAGAGCCCAAACGAAGCAGGACTCTCTGGGGAAAGGCTGCGGTTGAGCAGGAACACAAAACTGAAACACGACCTGGACCAGGGCGTCAATTCAAAAATTGACGACCTTCCAGAGGGCGTCTTTTAAAAACACGACTTAGATCAGCGTGTTAATTCAAAAATCGAATTTTAGAATTTATTTAAAAATTGTGAAAAACGTCTGAGTCAAAGGCGTGTTTAAAAACGCGCCCTACCTAAGGACGTTAATTCAAAATATTCAAAATAGGGCCATTTTTTATTTCTCAATATTATTTTCCCATTTTTTAGGTGGAGGTGTATCTCATCGCCCTGATTCCAACGACTATTTTTACGAATTTTTCTGACACCCGGAAGGCCACCAAATCACCTCTGGAATGAGGTTGAAAATAATATTAAAATAATTAATTTGAAAAGTGACGACCGTGCATAGGGCGTGAATTCAATTTTTGATTTTTTTATTCTTTTCAAATTAGAAATAACGTCTATGGTTAAGTTGTTAATTCTCAAAAAATTCTGAAAAAAAACCAGAAAAATCCAAAAAAATAGAAAATGAGTGGAATTGAGACCTCCATAAATAGTCGTTCATTTTTTAAGAAACGCCCAAGCCTAAGTTGTTATTTAAAAGACGTCCCACATCAAGTCGTTATTTCTGAAAAATACATAAAAATAGAGAAAAATACCCAAAAAATCCAGAAAAATCCAGAAAAATAGGGAAAAATAGGAAAAGAGAGGAAAAAGGGAGAAATCCAAGAAAAGTGAGAAAAATCATTTAAACAGAGGTAATTCGAGGGTCAAATTGAGGCATTACAAGGCAATATGAGATGTACTCACAGTAACGTCAATTTTGGCGTGTCTACAGCTGCCTCGCCTTGGCGTCTGCTTTGCAAGGGAGTAGAGTAAACTGAAAAGTAGATGCCAAAGTGTGATGAGACACGCAATCGACATCACTTGATGAGAATTGAAATCAGAAGCTCGAGATGAAGCAATCTCGGGAAATTCAATGAAACCAACGATGTTTGGATAAAACGGGGAGTGTGCACGCGGTGCACGAAGGAGATAAAATAAATGATCAACTTCCAACGCGGTGGAAGTACCCCATGTCACAAACCTGTAGATTTCACCATTGGGGAGCGGTTACCAGCTAGTGGACGTGCTGCAGCCAAGGTGGATCAAAGGAAAAGATTGAAAATAAGATGATAAAAATCCAAACAAGGAGCTCTCGAGAAAATGACCCAAAACAACGACAAAACGAACCGAGGACTCAATTCGGCATGGAATATCTCATATTGAAGATTAAGATCAATTCAACCCTCAAAACAGCTTATCAGAATGATTTTTCAACAATTGTTTCAAATTCCTACATGAATGCATGCTGGGGTTTAAAGGGAAAAATTAAATCAAACAAAAATATAAGATAATCAAGGATAATATTGCTAAGCTGCCAAGATTGAGTCAAGAAAACCATTCTGCGAGCCGATACTAAGCCGAAGCTCGTTTATCCGCGCACCAACTCGCAAAAGGGAACCATCGTCCCCAGCCTTAGACGGCTCAACGGCCTATCCGTGTGACTAAGATGCCTCTGGAATCGTCATTATTTTTGATGAAGGGGAACTCAAATTCCAGATTTACCAAAGCCACAAGGTCCTTGATATAATCTAATAGCGTATGTAACATATAGTAGAATGCATACAGGGGGAGATGGTGATAGCAATGAGCATGGGGGAACTAAGAAAAAGTGCCGTCACCGTGGGTCTTGGATATTGATGCCCAGTCGGTGGGACCAAGAGCTTCTTCCTGTGCTCAAAAATTCATTAGCCAAGATATAACAAGCAATGAATAAGGCATTTAATCATAGCATGCATAGCATGAATCAAAGCATTAATAGCATGTATATGGCATGAATAGCACGAATTAAATCATGGCATTGCAAACCATCATTGTTTGTTGTTGTTTCATCATGAGGAAGACAACTTGGCTAATCAAGATTTGGAGTTGAATGATCAGAATGATAATGCCCAGTGGCAGAATTGACCAAGAGAAATCAGCAGGAGTTGATTGAAAGATCTGGAGATGAATAATCAGAATGATAATCAGGAGATATAACCAAAAAAGATATGAGGAGATGATAACCAAAAATGCCCAGGGTGGCATGTCATGAGAATATCGGGAGGAATCAATAGATTGATAGCAATGAGTGGAGATAGAACTCATCCCGTGCTCTTGGTCCTTGCAAAGTTGTTCCTGCAAAACACCATCAGACAATACAATGCAATTTTTTGGATTTTGAAATATGCAAATTTTTATGACTTTTGAAAATGATATTCAAATTTTTATGAATTTTAGGAATATGCAAATTTTTGTGGGTTTTAGGAAAAGATATTCAAATTTTTATGAAGTTTTGAGAAAGATATTCAAATTTTTATGAATTTTGGACAAGAAATATTCAATTTTTTGTTTGATTTTGGTTAGACATTGCTAATGCAGCATCAAAGGGTTGTTTTGAACCACTGGCTAGGGGTCCTTGTTCCTTCCCTTTTCGCTAAAACTGCCCAAAGCTGGACGTGCATTGAAGGGTGGCGTCCTATAACTGACTGCCCTTGATTAACGGTGCCCCTACCAAGGCCATACCTGAGAAACATTCGGTCTTAGAGGGAGAAGAGAAGAATAATTGTGACAAGCTTTATGCAGGATGGGAGATGACGGGGCTCGAATTCCTTCCAAGATGTTTCCCCTCAAAGAGGTAGTATGTTGCGCCGGGGCTTTATGCCTTTGATTTTCAGACCCTTGACATGCATACGACCAGGGTTTTCCCTGCGGGGACTTTGCCACTCTTGTCATGCCACAATTCATACTTTTGCATTTATCAAAATTTTGACTTGATTTTCATAATAGCCCTTTTGGCGAGATGTATCATGAAATTCATATGAAAACTCATATTGATTTTGGGTCAAGACTGCCCCTATTTGAGACTCCTCTCGTATTGGGGATTACCGAGGTTGGTCATCTCATCCGTCAACCTCTTGCCCCTGCATTCGGCCGAGTAAAGAAGAGAAAAGGACTTCCAGATATACTCATGGCATGGCCAAAGTAGGGACGGTGTTTAACCAAAGGAGCTGGCTAAAGACGCCGTGAAGTGTGTGGAGTGCCCAGCTAAGGGTTGATCTTAACAAGCGGGGAGAGAATGTCAAACTCCCAGCGCGGGGTTCTTATTAACCAAGAGTGCTGCATAAGCAAGCCTAAAGACTCTTTTTGGAATATTTAATTAAACAAAAGCCTAAGATAAAGGTCTAAAACACCACTCTTAATCTTGTTAAGAAGCACTTGATTTTGAAAATCATGCGTGAAGTAATGAGAAAATGATATCATTAAAATGCATACTTACGCCAATATGTTACCTTGCAACCTTTGTAGAAGCAGCTGTCAGAGGCGAGGTTGATCATCATGGGATAATCCTCTTTGGCAGATAAAATGATTGGAAGCAAAGGATTTGAAAGTGGCTTAACAAGAAGTAGTGGTGCCAAGACCAGACTCAGACGAATAAGGAGAAAAGGAAGAGAGACGAGGGCTAGAACTCCCTCGATAAGGCGCGGAGACCCTGATCACATGAAAGGTCTACAGAAGAAGCGGAGAATTAGAAGGAGGAGTGAGGACTAAAGCCTCGGAAGCAGTGGGAGAAAGGGCAGATGCCCAAGGCAGTGGATGTGGAAGAAGTTGGGTCAGACCCAGAATCAGGAGGAATTAGAAGAAGAAATTGATAGATAGAAAGATGCGGATCCGGAGGGTCCGGAAGTAGAGGAGAATCATGAGAGGAAAAATCCGAAGGCTCCGGAGGGATGACAAAAGAAGGGACGCGATGCCCTGAGACGAAATAGGGAAAAAGATAATGGAAAAGGAAGAAAAAAATGAAGGATGTGATGTTCAGGAAGATTAGAAAGATGAATCGGAAGAAAGATGGAGGGTCCGGAGGTTCCGGAGGAAGCAAATGCCGAGGGACGCGATGCCCAGGGAGGAGAGAAAAATCCGGAGGTTCCGGAGGAATGAAATCAGGAAGGAGAAGGTGGAAAGGGGCGTCGTGTCCGAGGGAAAAGTCCGGAGGTTCCGGAGGAAGCAAATGGAAAGGGGCGCGATGCCCGAGGGAAAAGTCCGGAGGTTCCGGAGGAAGCAAATGGGAAGGGGCGCGATGCCCGAGGGGAAAGTCCGGAGGTTCCGGAGGAATAGAATCAGAAAGGGCGAGATGCCCAAAGAGGAGGGATAAAATTCCTGGAGGTTCCAGGGAGATAGCAGGAAGAGGGACGCGATGCCCCAGGGATAGTGGATAAAAAGATGAAGATGAATAAGATGGGAAGTGCGGAATATCCGGAGGTGCCGGAAGGCGGGGAAGATACGGGTTTGGAAACCCGGGAAGCAGGAGGTGCAAATGCATGCAATGGGATGGATGCGATGAATGCATGAAATGCAAAGAATATGAAGAATGTGAAGGGCGAGAGGATGAGATCCTCCTCCTAACCCTGGGAATGGCCCATGAAGAAAAAGTGATAGAGATGGATGAATAGAAAGTGGAACAAATAAGGGATGGCCCCTTAGCATTAAGATAACTGTCCCTCCACGGCAGTGAAAGTGTATGAGAAATAGCCCCTGCCGAGGCTTCAATGGTGAATGTCAACTCCCTTGGAGAGTGCAAAGTAATGGTGTGAGGGAGTTGTAAAGTTGAGCTCGTAAGCATTATGTTGCCCAAAGATTCAAAATTTGGAAATTGGAACAAAGGGTGCCCTGCCCGGCCCTTACACAGCATCAATGCTTGGCGTGGTGGCGACTTGGCCTCTTCAATCATGCTTGGCACAATAACCCGGATCGGCATCCGGCAAATAAATTCTTGAATCTTGAACGGCACAGCCATGGCCAAGTTCTTCTTACCCGGCGCTTGATTATCCTTGGCACAGGTTCTTGTAGAAGCATTCCCCTTCCGAGTAGTAAAGGGAGGTGAAGCGGAGGCGAAAGGCTCCATGAATGGTGGAGGCATGATGGAAAGCGTTGGCAAATGGGTGAGCGTAAGCGAGGCTTCAAACACGTCGAGTTTCTCCCTTTGCTCGGAAGCAGTTGGGATTGGCTCGGGTGCAAAAGGGGTGGATCCTGCTCAGGATTAGCCATGGGTAAGGGTAAAGGGTTAAATGGTGGAATAGGCAAAGTGGATTTTAAAGGGATAATGGAAGGCCGAGGTGGCGGTAATGGGAGGTTAATTGGGGAAGGTTCAATGGTGGGTTCGATGGAGGCTAATGGTGTGGAGGTAGATGGCTTAACGGGTGGAGGTTTAATAGTGGAAGGCTTGGGGGAGGCCAGTGTTGCGGAGGTTAATGGTGTAACTGGAGGAGGTGTAATGTATGCGGTGTCAAGGATGGGAGGAGACTTACAATGTGCCGGTGTGGGTGATTGAAGTATCGACCCATCATCGTAACACCAATTAGTCTCATAAATAAGGGTCGAATTAGGAGTGGTTTCCTCCTGAGCAGGGGGTTCATCGAATGATAGTGGAGGGAGCGGGAAATTAAGGAAACTCGAAAGGGGTGCCTGCTGAGCTTCATCATCATCATATACTGTCTCAGATTCTTCAATTGTCGGTTCTTCCTCGCTTGGAATGCCGACGCCGTAATCATCCCTCCTGTCTTTCCATTCTCTCTCCATCTTTGTAATCTCGTCCAAAGCGGCATGGAGATGATTGACTGGAGTAGGAGGAGCCGTGACCCTCTTTATTTGTTCCTCCATCAAAGTAATCTTATCAAGCAGAGATTGTTGGAGGGGTGTGACTTGAGCAACAGAAGGTTGGCAGGGCCTTGAAGGAGGAAGGGCCGTATAAAAAGGCCGTGGAGGGGAATTAATGGGCCGACCCATAGAAGAACCCGGATGGGCCGGATTGCAATGAATAAATGGGCCTCGGGGCCGTGATGGAGGGGGAATAGAAGGAGGCGGGTGATGGGCCACCCGAGTAGAATGAACAGGAGGAGATGGGTAATGGGCTACCCGATCAGGATTGGAAGGAGGAGGTGGGTGATGGGCCACCCGTGTAGAATTGGAGGGAGATGCATGAGATGTACCCTCAACGGCGGCCTTAAGGGCTTGGATCTGTTGAGGGGTAAGATGATCTAATGCATGCAAAATCTGGGAGACCTTCTCATCATTGGGACGAGAGGGCTTAATGGGAATAGTGACTCGAAATTGAGTTGAAGGACCATTGGATTGGACATTGTCCATGGGTCGGGCATGACCATAAGAATGAGGACGTGGTCCCTTGAAAGTATGGTGAGAATGATGAACATGTTGAAAGTGAGGATTATAAGAAGTGCTAGGTTGTGCATCCTCATGAACATTAATTGAATTGAACCTATTGTTTTGTCTATCAAAGTGAGCCATGCAAGCAATTTAGTGTGCAAACACTTTGCAAAGAAACATACAAGTTGTGATGGTTACCTTGATTTTTATGTTTGAACCTTGGTGAATTAATGAATTTTAACAAGATTGATGTGATTCACAAGGTGGGATCCTAGTTTCAATATGATTTAATTCTAGTGCCAACTAGGAACACTCTCTCACCACGTTTAGGCCAACTAATTCGGGACTTCAAAGGGTACAACCTGCCCGGCGTCCGTGAGGGAATCCACGGGTGCGGGGACTTATGGAGGCTTGGAAAAGGGATCTCCGGTCCAAAGAGACGGAATGCTCAATGGAGGGTCGTCCCGATTCCAAGAGGGTGTGTGGAATCCTAATGAAGAGAGAGGAGGTCTCCCAAACCACTGCAAATGAATGAATGTAGCAAGGTAAATCAAGCCAGTCAGCACAATATGATCAATCAATGAATATAAGCATGAATCATGATGAAAGAGTCACCCACGGGGGGTTCTGCAAACCCACAGTAAAAAGACGCCCTGGCAGGGGGCGCTACTAACCAAAGACACGACAGTGTGACTGTCGTGAAACAACGGGAGGGGCCCAGGGGCAGTGAAAAACGCGCCTTGGTGTGAGGCGCTACCAATAAAAGGACGCCCTTTCCAGCGGGCGTCAAATCAAAAGAAACGCCTGAATGGGAGGCGCTAATCAACAAAGAAACGCCCTGTGGTAGGGCGTTAACTCACAGAGCAGGTAAATAACGCAGGGCAATGTGATAAAGATGCCCGGGGAGGAGGCGTTAATCAAAGATAACACGCTATGCGTGAAGGCGTTATAAATAAAAGACGCCCCTGACAGGGGCGTGAATTCTTTCAAACCTCCACGGCCAGCAACCAATGAAAACACTCACAGTCACATAAATAAGGCAATCAACAGGATATAAGCATGCTCATCAAAAAAATTTAAATAAGTGGAAATTTTTAAAGAAAAATCAACAAACTGACAAATCACTTAGGGAAGAGTGCAAAACCAATGGAGGGTGCCCGAGGGGCACAAAAGGGAGACGCACCGAGGGTGCAATAGGGGAGACGGCACACGCGGGTGCCTAAGGGGAAAGGGGTAATAAACAAAGAACACAAAAGGGTCCCACCGTGATCGCCAATTTGTAGATTATGATTAAAATCTACTTAAGGAAAATATAATGAAAAAGCAAACAATAAACAATGGTGGAGATGAAACATGCACGAGGTGCACAAGGGGAATGTGTGTGATCGCCAGAAACACGAGGGTTTCAAGTGGAAAAAAACAATAAGGGAAAGGATCGCAAAATACCTCAAAAATTGCGGTTGATTGTGAGTGCTCCTTTCTCTTCAAATCGGCCGGCCGATGAAGAGAGTTCTTCCTTTGATTACCCTTGCAAAAAAAGACAAACACCAATAAAAATATGGATTAGAACATGGTGAGTGTAGCATCAAATTCTAGATAAAAATATGAGCATGAAAATATGGTGAAAAACACACCTTAAGGGTGGTTGCCCTTAAACCCCTATGCAAAGAGGGTGTGGGGAGATGAATGATGATGAATGCAAAATAAGGATAAGGGGAAAGAGTGCAAGAGTGCACTTATGGGAGACCTCAATGTGATTGAGTATGAAAAAAAAGAAAAAAAAATAAAAGAATGATGCATGCATGCATATGAATTAATGAAAATAAGCAATAAGGGGGAGATAAAAAATAGAATATGTTGTTTGCTCCTTGGCTTTGATGCTTGATGTGGAGAAAGCCTTCAAAGGATGAAGATTTGATGTGGAAGAAGCCTTCTTAGCCAAGAGCCCCACCTTCCTTCGATTCCCTGCAGAAAGAAGATAAACAAAAGAAAAGGAAAAAAGACAGAAGGAGAAGAAGAAGAAGAAGACAGAACGGAGGAAGAAACAGAAGAGGAAGAAGAAGAAGAAGAAGAAGAAGAAGAAGAAAGAAGAAGAAGAAGAAAATAGAAGAACAAAAAAACAGAACAACGAGGAATAACGAAAACAAAAAAAAACGAAGAAGAAGAACAGAAGAAGAAAAAGAAAACAGAACCTCCGAACCAACCCCCTAACAGAGCCGAAAGGCTCTATTAGTAGAGTTGAATCAAAAGATAGAAGGATAAGAACGGGCAAGAGCCCAAAAAAAGGGAAGGATTAGAATGGGCAAGAGCCCAAACGAAGCAGGACTCTCTGGGGAAAGGCTGCGGTTGAGCAGGAACACAAAACTGAAACACGACCTGGATCAGGGCGTCAATTCAAAAATTGACGACCTTCCAAAGGGTGTCTTTTAAGAACACGACTTAGATCAGGGCGTTAATTCAAAAATCAAATTTTAGAATTTATTTGAAAATTATGAAAAACGTCTGAGTCAAAGGCGTGTTTAAAAACGCGCCCTACCTAATGACGTTAATTCAAAATATTCAAAATAGGGTCATTTTTTATTTTTTAATATTATTTTTCTATTTTTTAGATGGAGGTGCATCTCATCGCCCTGATTCCAACGACTATTTTTACGAATTTTTCTGACACCCGGAAGGCCACCAAATCACCTCTGGAATGAGATTGAAAATAATATTAAAATAATCAATTTGAAAAGTGACGACAGTGCATAGGGCGTGAATTCAATTTTCGATTTTTTTATTCTTTCCAAATTAGAAATAACGTCCATGGTTAAGTTGTTAATTCTCAAAAAATTCTGAAAAAAAATCAGAAAAATCTAGAAAAATAGAAAATGAGTGGAATTGACGCCTCCATAAATAGTCGTCCATTTTTTAAGAAACGCCCAAGCCTAAGTCGTTATTTAAAAGACGCCCCACATTAAGTCGTTATTTCTGAAAAATACATAAAAATAGAGAAAAATACCCAAAAAATCTAGAAAAATCCAGAAAAATAGGAAAAAATAGGAAAAGAGAGGAAAAAGGGAGAAATCCAAGAAAAGTGAGAAAAATCATTTAAACAGAGGTAATTCGAGGGTCAAATTGAGGCATTACAAGGTAATATGAGATGTACTCACAGTAACGTCAATTTTGGCGTGTCTACACACATTACAAAGAAGATGCCCAAAACGAGGCTATGGGCAGGGGGAAACCCAACGAAAGACAAGAGATGAGAGGGGGAGGAACAGAGTATAGGAGAAAAGCCAGCCGCCCCTAACTCTCTCCCCCACTACAACGAGCTCTCTCTCTCTCTCTTACTCTTGTTTCTTCCCAGTGATCGCCCGAGGAAGCTCACGTCGGGACGCCTCTTCTTCTCTTCTCTCTTCTCTTCTTCCTCTTCCCTGTGGATGTCCCTCTCTGGGCTTTTTCTGGCCGTCCTCTCTCTTTTTTTCTCTGGATCCCCCCCCCCTTCTTTGCTGAAGCTGGAGGCCTTTTATACCACCAGCCACCGGGGACTTCGAGCACGGCTGTCGAAGGCGGGAAGCCGGCCGTGATGGTGGGTTTGACCTGCTCATGTCCTGGCTGTCAGTGGAGGAGCCTAGGTGGCCCAACCCATGGCTGACACCTCACAGAGCTCACTGCGCACCAAGGATGTGTAGGGCATGGGCTTCACGTCATCTTGCCGTTGAAAAGCTTCAACGCTGTGCCGCTGGCGAGTTGAAAAGGCGTGTCGCTGAGGAGGGCAAAAGGCGTGCCGTTGAAGCTCCTGAAGGGCGTGCCGCTGAATGGCCTGAAGGGCGTGCCGCTGAGTGGCCACGGGGCCGTGCCGCTGAACGGCCTGAAGGGTGTGCCGCTGAGTGGCCACGGGGCCGTGCCGCTGAACGGCCTGAAGGGTGTGCCGCTGAGCACCCACGGGGGTGTGCCGGTGAAGGGCCCCGATGGGCGTGCCGCTGAGTGGCCACGGGGCCGTGCCGCTGAACCGCCTGAAAGGCGTGCCGCTGAGTGGCCACGGGGCCGTGCCGCTGAACCCCCCAGGGGGTGTGCCGCTGAGCACCCACGGGGGTGTGCCGCTGAGCACCCACGGGGGTGTGCCGGTGAAGGGCCCCGATGGGCGTGTGCCGCTGAACCCCCCCAGAAGGTGTGCCGCTGAAGCCCCCAAAGGGCCGTGCCGCTGAGCACCCAAAGGGGTGTGCCGGTGAAGCCACCCCCAGGGGTGTACCGCTGAAGGCCCCCAGGGGTGTGCCGCTGGACCCCAAGTGGGTGTGCCGCTGGGCAACCCTGGGTGTGCCGTTGAAGGCCAAATTGGGTGTGTTTCTGAGCCCGTTCTGAGCCCGTTGGGGACACGAGTCATGTCCTATTTGGCTTTCTCCGAGGCTCACAGATTGTGGGGGCTCCTTGTGCTCGGTTCCTCTTCACTGTTGTGACTCCTCGCGGCGGCTTTGCGACAGTTCTCCCGGGGTTTATTCGCTCGGGCCGTCATCGTCACTGGGCCGAGCGGGGTATCATGGGTGTGCAAATTTTGGTGTCCACAGCAGGTGATCTGGACTCTGTATCAGAGGGATATTGGGGTGATGCCCTGGGTGGAGGCGGCCATCCCATACTTCGGGAGAGAGATCTGGTTGCACGCCCTCAACCTGGTCGAGCTCCTATACCATAGGCTAATCATGAGGACACTGGGGCTCCACCAGGCGGTAGTAGAGTTCCCGACCCAAGCGACGGACCCACGACCTGGACGACGTTTTCGAGGCCTCCAGAGGACAGATGATTGGCGACAGCGTGCCCGGGAGCAGTATGCAGATTGGAAAAGGCGTGGCCGACCAGTCCCTGTGGGAGCGGACTCAGATGATGCCTACCTCCAGACATACTCTCAGACATACGGTAGCCGTGTCTACCAAAGCGCACGTGGACAGGTATGCTTTAAATTCAATTGCATTTTCATTTATAAAAACTTGATTATTCAATATGTGACCAGCATGCGTTTAATGCAGTTTGACATGGAGGGGAGACTGGCCATGGTACAGGGACTCCTCGACTCCACGATCCGGCAACGTGAGGACCTCCAGCATACCATCGATGAGCTGGTAAGTACTTGTAATTTAGAATGATTTGGATTTGAATTTCAATTAATGGTAATGCTTTCGTTTCAGCGCGAGGAGCTGGAGGCAGTCCGATCCTCGCATGGTGCTTCATCCTCTACTCAGCCCATCTGCGACCACACCGATCTAGAGAGCCAGCTTGCTAGTGCAGTTGCTCGGGCGGAGGCAGCTGAGGCCTCCCTATAGGAAAGAGTAAGCAATTTGTTCTTTTAATCTTAGTCTTGAAAACTTTTATTAACATCAGTTATTGACCAAGATTTCGGGTGCAGGAGCTGCGGATAGCGGAAGCAGAGCTGAGGCGCCGCGATGTGGAGGAGCTTCCTCTAGATGTGGCAGAGCTACGCCTCCTCCTCGGGGTGGAGAGGAGTGAGCGGCAGAGAGAGAGGGAGGATCGAGACAGAGAGAGAGAGAGAGAGAGAGAGAGAGAGAGAGAGAGAGAGAGAGAGAGAGAGAGAGAGAGAGAGAGAGAGAGATGGGAGAGAGAGAGAGAGAGCGGGAGCTAGAGAGGGTGGAGCTGCGTACTAGATTAGGAATCGCCGAGCAGCGGGCGAAAGATGCGGAGGATCGCTATCGGCGGGGGCGTGAGCGGGCTCAGCGCGAGGGATACTCCCGAGCCTATTCGAGCACTGATTATTTAGTTACCTCCTCTGAGCATCAGAGGAGGGAAGATGCTGAGAGGGGAGCACGCGGTGATAGGGGTTCAGCTTCTCGGGGATCGATGGCTCCTCCTAGGCCTTCCCAGGGAGGACAGGAGGAGGCTGAGAGCTCACATAGAGGGGGAGATCAGGAGGGTCGAGGGGAGAGCTAGAGAGATTGTTGTTCCCACTCTCATTTTGTACTCTTTTGACATATATAGTGGAATGAGACAGTCTTTGGTATTTGTTGCACTTCTTGTTATTGTTCTTTTGATTTTGCGTGCCCCTGCAAAAGGATATCTCTGCAATAATGCCATCAGAAATATAATGCAAATTTTTTGGAATTTTCAAAAATATGTAAATTTTTATGAGTTTTCAAAAAGAATATTTGAATTTTTATGTTGATTTTGAAAAATATGAAAATTTTGGAAGTACTCAAATTTTTTTTTGAAATTTTGGCAATCTTCATTTTTTTGGAATTTTGGGAATATTTGTTTTTTTTAGAATTTGGGAATATTCAATTTTTTTTTATTTTTTTTGGGATTTGGGAATATTCAATTTTTTTTAGAATTTGGGAATATTCATTTTTTTTGGGATTTAGGAATATTCAAATTTTTTTTAGAATTTTAGTTTAGACATTGCTAGTGCAGCATCAACGGATGTTTAAATCACTGGCTAGGGGTCTTTGTTCCTTCCCCTTTCGCTCAAAACTGCCCAAAGCCGGGTGTGCATTTAAGGGTGGCGCCCTATAACCGACTGCCCTTGATTAACGGTGCCCCTACCAAGGCCATACCCGAGAAACATTTGGTCTTAGAGGGATAAGAGAAGAATAATTGAGGTAAGCTTTATGCAGGATGGGAGGTGTCGGGACTTGAATTCCTTCCAAGGTATTTTCTCTCAAAGAGGTAGTCTGTTGCGCCGGGGCTTTGTGCCTTTGATTTTTAGACCCTTGACATGCATACGACCAGGGTTTTCCCTGCGGGGACTTTGCCACTCTTGTCATGCCATAATTCACAATTTCGCATTTTATCAAATTCGATTTTTATTTTCATAATAGCCCTTTTGGCTAGATGTATCATGAAAGCTTATTTAATTTTGGGTCAAGACTGCCCCTATTTGAGACTTCTCTCGTATTGGGGATTACCTAGGTTGGTCATCTCATCCGCCAACCTCTTGCCCCTGCATTCGGCCGAGTAAAGAAGAGAAAAGACTTTCAGATATACTCATGGCATGGCCAAAGTAGGGACGGTTTTTACCCAAAGGAACCGGCTAAGGACGTCGTGTAGTGTGTACGGTGCCCAGCTGAGGGTTGCTCTTAACAAGTAGGGAGAGAATGTCGAATTCCCAACGCGGGGTTCTTATTAACCAAAGTGCTGCAAAAGTAAGCCTAAAGACTCTTTTCAATTTTTTTTTTAAAGATGAAATTCAATAAAGATAAATTCCTAGGATAAAGGCTTAAAATATCACTCTTAATCATGTTAAGAAGCACTTAACTTTGAAAATCATGCGTGAAGTAATGAGATAATGATATCATAAAAATGCTTACTTACGTCAACATTATTACCTTGCGATCTTTGTTGAAGCAGCTGCCGCGAGAGGCGGGGTTGATCATCGTGGGATAGTCCTCTTACGCAGATAAAAGGATTGGAAGCAAAGGTTTGAAGTGGCTTAACACGAAGGAGTGGTGTTTAGACCAGACTCAGACGAATAAGGAGAAAAGGAAGAGAGGCAAGGGCTAGAACTCCCTTGCTAAGGCGCAGAGACCCTGATCACAAGGCACGGTTTACAGAAGAAGAGAAAAATTAAGAAGAGGAGTGAGGACTAAAGCCTCGAAAGTAGTGGGAGAAAGGGTAGATGCCCAAGGCAGTGGACGTGGAAGAAGTTGGGTCGGACCCGTGATTAGGAGGAATTAGAAGAAGAAATTGATAGATGGAAAGAGGCGGATCCGGAGGGTCCGGAGGTTGTGGAGGAAAATCATAATTGGAAGAAGAATCCGGAGGCTTCGGAGGAGAAGAATCTCGAGGGACGCGGTGCCCTTGGAAGAAATAGAGAAAAAGATGATGGAAAAGGAAGAAGAAAATGAAGGATGTGATGTCCCGGAGGAGCAGAAAGATGAATCGGAAGAAAGATGGAGGGTCTGAAGGTTCTGGAGGAGTGGAATCAGAAGGGTCGGGATGCCTCGAAAGAAGATAGATAGATGGAGAATCCGGAGGTTCCGGAGGAGGAAGATAGAAAAGGGCGTGATGCCCTGGGAGGAAGGAAAGAGAGTCCGGCAGTTCCGGAGGGCGAAGATACCATGGGACGCGATGCCCAAGGAGAAGAGAAAGATCCGGAGGTTCCGGAGGAAGAAGACGGAAAGGGGCGCGATGCCCAAGGGATAAAGAGAGAGATGAAGGATCCGGAGGTTCCGGAGGAAGCAAATACCGAGGGACGCGATGCCCTGGGAGAATTAGTAATGAAGCCCAGAAGATCCGAACTTGAGGGTGTGTAGGGGCGCGATGCCCAAAGAGCAAGATCTGGAGGTTCCAGAGGGATAAGACACCATGGGGCGTGATGCCCCAAGAGGACGGGAGAAAAATCCGGAGGATCCGGATATGGAGGTGTAGAGGGGCGTGATGCCTTAAAAGGGAGGTCCGGAGGTTTCGGAGGAAGAAGACGAAAAGGGGCACGATGCCCCAGGGATAGAGAGAGGGATGAAGGATCCGAAGGTTCCGGAGGAAGAAGATAGAAAAGGGCGCGATGCCCTGGGAGAAAGTCCGGAGGTTCCGGAGGAGTGGAATCAGAAAGGGCGTCATGCCCTAAAAAGAGGGATAAAACACCTGGAGGTTCCAGGGAAATAGCAGAAAAGGGGACGCGATGCCCCGGGGAGAGTGGATTAGAAGAGGATGAAGGATCCGGAGGTTCCGAAGGTTCCGGAGGAAGAAGACACCATGGGGCGTGATGCCCCAAGAGGACAAGAGAGAAATCCGGGGAATTCAGATGCAATAGTTGGAAAGGGGCGCGATGCCCTGAGAGAAGATCGGAGGGGGCACAATGCCCGGCGAGTGCAAGGGAACCTGGAGATCTCGAAAATAGAGACGGAAGATATAGGAAACGTGGGAGATCCGGAGATTCTAGAAGACGGGGAAGATACGGGTTTGGAAACCCGGGAAGGAAGAAGTGTAAATGCATGTGGATGCAATAGAATGGATGCGATGAATGCATGGATGCAACAGAATGCATGAGATGCAAAGAATATGAAGAACATGAAGGGCGAGAGGATGAGATCCTCCTCCTTACCCTTGGAGTGGCCCATGAAGAAAATGTGATAGACGAAAATATGGGTGGAGTTGAATGGAAGGTGGGTAGAATTGTGGAAAGCCCTTTGGCACCAAGGTAACCGCCCCTCCATGGCTGTGAAAGTGTATAGTCAATTGGCCCAATGGATAAAGTACAAGCCCATGATGAAGCTTCAATGGTAAATGACAACTCCCTTGGAGAGTGGAAAGCAATAGTGCGATGGAGTTGGAAAGTCGGAAGCATCGCCATGCCCATTGATTGTGACATATAAAGAGTGTTGAACAGAATGGGCATTCGCCCCTTGTATGGAAGAAAAGGTTCAAGATTTGAAAGTTGGAACAAGGGGTGCCCTGCCCGGCCCTTGGGCACAAACTTACACGGCATCAAAGCTTGACATTCTCTCTCAGTGAGCAATGGCGGGGACTTGGCCTCTTCAATCATACTTGGCACAACAACCCGGATTTGCATCCGACAAATAAACTCTTGCATCTTGAACAGCATGGCCGTGGCCAAATCTTTCTTTCCCGGCTCTTGATTATCTTTGGCACGAGTACTTACAGAAGGACGCCCGTTCCGAGTAGTAAAAGGGGGTGAAGCGGAGGCGAAAGGCTCCATAGATGGTGATGGTGTAATGGAAAGCGTTGAAGAAAGGATGAGTGAAAGTGGAGGTTCAAGCACGTCGAGCTTCCCCCTTTGCTCGGAAGCAGTCGGGGTTGGCTCGAGTGCAAAAAGAGGTGGATTTTGCTTAGGACCAGCCACGGGTAAGGGTGAAGGGTTAAGTAGTGGAATAGGGGTTATAGGCATAGTGGGTTTTAGGGTTAAAGGGATAATGGCGGGTTGAGGTGGCGGACAAAGAGAAGGAGTAATAGAAGGGTTGGCGGAGACCGACGTAGTGGAGGGTGATGGAGGCTCGACGGAGGCCGATGGAATGGAGGCTACTGGTGTGGTTACGTGAGGTGAAGGTTTAGTGCGTTGAAAATGCCGGATGGGGTGAGAGGTGTTAGGGATAGGATGAGACTCATGGTGTGGCGGTATGGGTGATTGGAGTATCGACCCATCATCGTAACACCAAGAGGTCTCATAAATGGGGATTGGATCGGGGACTGTGGCATAGTCCCGAGCATAGGGGTCTTCTGACAGTGGAGGAAGAGGACGGCGAAGGAAACTCGGAAGGGGTGCATCTCGAGGAGCTTCAAATTCTTGTACCATCTCCAAATCTTCATCATTAAATAAATCCAACAGACGCCGTGGTGGAGGCGAAATGATAAGTGGTGGAGTATGGTGTTGTGGGGGATTTTGAGGAGGCGAATATGTATATGGAGGCGGAGAGCCATGTAAATGTGTAGTGCGGATGAGTGGAGGGCGGATGACGTCCACAGAACTTGTAACATCTTCTCGCTCACATATATCATTGATGCCATTCTCTCTTATCTCCTTCCAATCTTTTTCCAACCTAGCGATGTTATTCGTGGAATCATGAAGAGGATTGACTTGAGATGGAGGAGGAGCGGGCTGCGGGCTGGCGAGCTTCTTAAGTTGTTCCTCCATGGAAGCAAGTCTATCAAAGAGACTTTGCTGGTAGGGTGTAACATGAGCAACAGAAGGTTGGCAAGATTGCCTTGGAGGGGTGGCTTGATATGACGGCCATGGAGGAGGGTTAATAGGCCGACCCGCTAAAGGACCCGGACGGGCCAGATTACAAGGAATAAATGGACCTTGGGGCCGTGAAGGATGAGAAATAGAAGGAGGCGGGTGATGGGCCACCCGAATAAAAGTATGTGTGGATGAAGGAGACGGGTGATGGGCCATCCGTGGAGGAATAGAAGGAGGATGAGAAGAATGAGATGTACCCTCGACAACATCCTGAAGGGCTTGGATTTCTCGAGGGGTGAAATGATCTAATGCACGAATGATTTGAGAGAACTTCTCGTCATTGGGAGGAGACGATCCCGAAGGAATAGTGGCGCGTGATTGAGGCGAGGGACCATGGGATTGGACATTGCCCATGGGTTGGGCAATACCATAGGAATGAGGACGTGGTCCCTTGAAAATATGGTGAGGATTATGATGAACATGTTGAAATTGAGGAGTATAGGATGTGCTAGGTTGTGCATCCTCATGAACATAATTAAGATTAAACATGTTATCTTCTCTATCAAGGTAAGCCATTATGCAATCAAAGTTCAAGTAAAACCATTTGCAAAGAAGCACACAAGTTGGAATGGTTACCGCTGATTTTTTTTATTTACTTGAACCTTGGTGAATTAATGACTTTATGCAAATTGATGTGATCACTCAAGGGAGGAACCTAGTTTCAAATGTGGTTTAACTCCAGTGCCAACTAGGAACACTCTCTCACCATGCATAGGCCAACTAAACCCGGGACTTCAAAGGTACAACCTGCTCAGCGTCCATGAGGGAATCCACGGGTGTGAGGACTTATGGAGGCTTGGCTTAAGAATTTTCGGTCCAATGAGACGGAATGCTCAATGGAGGGTCCTTCCTTCACCAAGGGGGTGTAAGATCTCCTAAAAGTGTGGGGAGAGGGGGTCTCCCAAACCGAATGCAAAGATGCATGCTATGTTATGCAAAAATATCTAAACTAGAACTAGCAAATAAAATGAAAAATATATTAAAAAATGAATACACAACAGGAAATGTACAAGATGCAACCAGAGAAGATGACAATCAGAACCCCGACAGAAGGTGTGGGTGAAATACCCTCTGGTGATTAACGCGCTATATGTCCATAGCGCGATCTGATAGAACGCGCTATGGATGTATAGCGCGACCAATGACAGAGGGTGGGGGAACCCCAAAAGATAAATAATCACACACACTTTGATGGATTAACAAGCAGGCAACCAAAAGAACGAACGTGGTGGCACAAAGGGTCCCACCGTGATCGCCAATTTGTGGATTATGGAATTAGACCACCCCCAATCGATGATTTAATAAAAGATGATTTATCAAGATATAGAACTAAAATCGATGATAAAAAGGGGGGGTCACATGTAATAATGAAAATCTGTGATCGCCACTGAGGCCAACAGCATGCCAAATAATATGAAGATCAAGATAGGGCATGTTACATATCTCAGAAATTCAAGAGGGCCAAGAGTTGGCCTGGGGATGAACGTGCTATATCGTCCTAGCGCCTTCTCAAGATCGCGCTAGGTTCCTATAGCGCGATATCAGACAGGAAGCGGGATGGACTGAATTCGTTTCTTCCTTGCTCCAAGGCCGGCCAAGGTGCAAGGGCTCCACGTATCAATCTTCTAGTGCCTGCAAACAATCATAAACAACAAACAGAATGCCCATTAGATCGAGATTTTATTAGAATCTGCCCCTATTCTTAGTCAAAAGTATGTAAAAGAAGGGCTCGATTACCTGGGGGTTTGGTGGTTTTTAAACCCCTATGGAAGGGCCAAAAATAGGTTTGGTGTGTGTGTGAATGCGTGTATTTTGTAAAAAGAAGTATTTTTGAGATCAATATGTAATACTATGCAAAGATTGAGATAAACGAATTGGGGAGAAAACTAAGAACGAGGAAGAACACAATATGCCCCTAAATACTCCCTTGGACGTGTGAGGAGCGAGGAGTTATTGATTTGGAACGAAGAGCAGCCTCCTCCTCGTCAAGATCTCGAGTTGCATCCCCTTCAAAACGACGGCCAAGGGTCCAATTTATAGGCGAAGGATCAAGAAGGAACCCTAGGTCGGAGTTCGATCCCAAACTAATAACTTGGTGGCTCAAATCAAGGCAATCTTGCCGATTAACGAAGGGGAAAGACTCCTATTAGGATTAGGAACCTTCCTTTGGACGGAATATGATTGGAAACTTACCAAAATAAGGACCCAAGTCGAAAAAGGGGAGTCCGGGTCGAACTGGGTTTCTGACTGAGAACGCGCTACAACGCGCTATGACGATATAGCGCGACAATAATTGGCTCACCAAATGGTTAGAAAAAGAATAAATACCCATTGGGTAGTCGTTCAATCAAATATTAAATAAGAATAACATCCATAGTGGATGCTATGAATGTCAAGAAATAACGACTGTTCAAATGATCATTCAATCAGGTCCATAAAATGATGTGAGTGAATAGCGCGAGAATGTCGAATTCGAGATAAGATCCAAGGTATGGAAATTGAATTATGGGGCCAAGAATAGGGAGAAATCCCAAAAAATCAACTAATTATGGATCAATTGAGACATTAACTAGGAGAACAAAGAAATTGCTCAACTTATCGGTCAAAATTGGGTGTCTACAATCCCAGGGGATAATCCTTTGATGCTTAAGTCAGAGAGGTGTGCGAAGTAAATGAGAGATCAACGAGAGAGGGAGATGAGAGTTGTGGAGGAAGAGTGATTGCTCGGCTGGGCATCGAGTGCTCCGAGGCGTAGTTGGGGTCTGATGGAGCTGGAGATCCCTCTGTCTCTCTCTATCTGTGTATGTCACCGTGTCGCTCTCATTATCTTCCCATCAAGGTTCGTCTAAGACCTTTTTAAACTGATCGCATAGTGGCGTCGTCTCTTTCCTGACTTAGTGAGGGCGTGATTAGTGAAGCGATACCCTGCTTGATCGTTGGGATCGTTCGTTGCTCACTCACTCATTCTCTGTGGAAGGGCATTATGGTGGACATCTCGATAGCGTGGGCATGATCCTGCATTCGTCGGGGTAAGCCCCGTAACTGTGGCGTCAACGTTTGTCTGTTAGCGAATCTAACGACATCCAGGACACACATGTGCGAGAATCATGTCTATCGGCCATCCAGTCCTGGGTAGGCCTAGATTGGGCTACATTCCTAGACTGTTGGTCGATTGGCGATGGCAACTATGGGCCAAGCAACATCGGGCCGTATTGGGCTCGGCGTTACTGGGCCTTGCTGAGCCTAGCAGATTTCCCCCTCCTCAATTATTATTTTTTATACTCAACTTATTGATAACCTATGTTCAAGATTTAAATAATATTCTATTTTTTATTAATCAAGTTAATTTTTTAAATTATTTAAACTAGCACATTATGCCAGAGAGAGAGACTAGAGATATTTTGATCTTTTTTTCAAATTTAGTTAAAAACTAATCAAGATTAGATTACAGATTTTAATGGAATGGTAACAGCTAGTGGCAAAGAGGGCATTTTTGCAAAATATGGCGATGTAACAAGGTTTTAAAAAAGGTTTTAAAAATAGTATGAAAAATGACAAATAATTTTGCAGATAAACTTATAAGGAAGATACATTTGTAAAAAAAAATCCTGAAAAATTCTAATTGAAAAGAAGTGGCTTATTGGCGAATGAAAGACCGGATAAGTGACCTTCAGAATGCCTTGTATGAGTTGCTGATGAACCATGCTGATGTTGAGCCGGTGGGCTGGTTATATGCTGGACGCGTGATCATTCGGTTACATCGGTATGGTGTATATTTGGAAGAATCAACCCGATTTAATCCGGTCAACTTGATTACTTGGTCTAGTTCAATCCAATCATATTATTATTCAAATAAATACATTTATTCTATTAGTCCATATCGGCGGCATCAAGAGAGAAGGCAAAAATGGGAACAATCCCGTGGTTGAGTGGTTTCGCGCCCTCTCACGTGACTGAGAGATTACATGTTCGAATCCGGACATGGGGGTGAGTTAAAAATTACCCAATGTGCATTACAATTCTCAATTCCTAATTGCACACCTCTGATTTGCTGGCACGTTGGTGGTAAAAAAATAATACAATAATTAATAAAAAATAATACACTAACTAATAGTCCTACTAAGTCTTAAACTCAAAATGTCATGTGTCCAAACTGAGTCCTAAAACAACTATGCTTGATTCTGAATTACCAAAAATAAAAAGAGGGACACTTTCTTTTCGTCCTTCCAGGAGCTTTACTTGTTCCCCAACTCTCATCTATTCCATGTGAACTAATGGGTAACGGTGAGAGCCAACGACTTGTCGCGGTGGTCTCACCATCTTTCCTCTTCGGGACAAGTCTCAAGTTCTCTATCCCTATTTGTTCAAAAAAAGTATCTATCAAATAATAATAATAATAATAATAATAATAATAATAATAATAATAATAATAGACAACGGTAAGTATGGGACAATGATGTTATTACTCTTTTCAAATAGCGAAATATGTCCTACATTCTATAGTTTGTTTCCGGCAAATCCTCTTCTCAACGGAAGACCCGATTTTGTCATGTTACCTTTTTTCTCACTTGTCAATAATAAATTCTTCTGTGGACGATTTTCTATCTTCACTAACACTTGAAACGTTGTGCCGGCCTATAGAGAGCGTTGAGTGTAAAGTTGTGAGTTTGCGTGTTATTAAATAGAGATTTTTACATATTAGTCTTTATAAATTTAGTGAATTATCGATTAATTTCTCAAATCTGACTATTATCTTAAAAATTCTTATAATTTTAAATATTTTATAAATAAATCTCTGTAATTTATTTTTATCCACACAAAAAAAATATTTTGTAGAATATTCCATCACGTGTGTAGAGAAAGTCTAAAATACCCATGTTAACCGTGGACTCTCTCTCTCTCTCTCTCTATGTGGAGGGGGTGACTAAGGGTCGGAGGTCGAGGGAGAGAGGACCGGAGGGGGCGGTCCACCGGAGGGGGAGGGGAGGCGAGGGGAACACGGGAAGGGGCGGGGAGGTCCAAGATGTTCACCACCTTCCTTATCTTTAGCCGGTAGGACGGTCCCGGATGCGCGCACATCGGCCCCACCAACCGATCTGTCATCACCTGTTCCTCATCGAATTGCCCCTCCAGTCTCGGGTCCACCGCCTACAGCAGCCCGCCGGCGGTGTACAGATCCAAAACGTGGTCCAGCAGGTTCTTGTCGTCGTAACCCAGCAGAGAGCACCGCCCGCAGATCACCTCCAGCACGACGACGCCGTAGCTGAAGACGTCGGTCTCGGGCGTGGACTTGCCAGTGTAACCGCACTCAGGGGTGAGGTACCCGATGGTGCCAACGAGGATGGTGGTCATGGTGGTGCGGTCGGCGCTCTGGAGCAGTCGAGCTAGACCAAAGTCGCCGAGGTGGCCATCGAGTTCAGCGTCGAGGAGAACGTTGTTGGGCTTGACGTCGCAGTGGACGATGGTGCCGCCGCATTCCTCGTGGAGGTAGAGAAGGGCGGAGGCGAGGTCGAGGAGGATGCGGTGGTGGGTGGGCCAGTCGAGGGTGCCACTAGCGATGTGGCGGTCGAGGCTGTCGTTGGGCATGAACTGGTAGACGAGGAGGAGGCTCTTCCCGCTATGGCACCACCCCTGCAGCTACACCATGTTTCTGTGCCGGAGACGGCCAATGGTGCAGATCTCCGCAAAGTACTCCCTCTCGCCTGCATGTATGCATGCAAGCAGGTGGTGGATGCGTGATCACGCACGGAGAGCACATATACGTGTTAATTAATTGTGCAGAGTTAGAGAGGGGATCGAGAGTTAGAGAGAGAGGACATGCAGAGAGGAGGAAAGGGGGGAGAGTGCAGTGTGTGCGATGTAGTGGCGGACGGGAGTAGCAGAGAGAGATGCAGCCAGGGTTTAGCAGGGAGAGGGAGAGGAAGAGAACAAGTGCAGAGAGGAGGAGAGAAGTGAGACAGAGGGAGGGGGGAGTAGGAAGAATACATCGGCAGTGCCCCTGTTCAAAACAGGGGCACCGGTGGTGAGAGAAAGAGGAGTGAGAGGGAGAGAAAGGAGAGGGGAAGGAGAAGAAGAAGAGGGAGAGTAGAGAACGGAGAGGGGGACACAGGGAACTGTGTGTGTGTGTGTGAGATGTGTGAAGGTGAGAGATGACAGAGACAGAGGGACGGGAGAAGATGGGGTTGCCGCGACTGTGTGCGAGTGTGTGGGCCGGTGTGTGGGTGTGCAGTGGAGAGGGAGAGAGGGAAAGTGGTGCAAGTGTGTGTGAAAGAGAGAGAGAACGTGAGAGGGGTGAGAACACTGCGACAGCGGCGAGGGGGAGAGAGGGAAGTCGCCGCCGACTGCGTGTGTGCAGTGTGTGTAACGTGTGTGCATACAAGTGAAGAGTGTGTAGTGTGTGTAGCAGAGAGAAGAGGGAGAGGGGCGCTGGACGGTGGGAGAGAGGTGTGAAGGAAGGGCGGGCGGAGTGGTCTGTATGTGAGCGAGAGAAAACATAGAGAGGGAGAGAAGCTACGTGAGAGGTGCAGAAGAAAGGGGGGGGCTACGTGGAGAGTGTGGGAGGAGGGAGCAGAGCAGAGAGAGAGAGAGTGAGGGAGTGAGAAGAGGAGTGGGGGCCAAGGATAAAGAAGCCACCGGTGCCCCTATTTTGAACAGAGTCACCACAGCGGTGCGAATGGGAGGACAGAGGGGAACCGGAGGGGAGAAGAAGGCAGTGCCAAGGAGAGACGAAGGCTATCGGAGGGGGAGGAGAGACAGTGGACCATAGGGGCAGGGGGGAGGGGGACCGGAGGACATCCCACCAGAGGGGGGGGAGGGGGAGTTTCCTCTCTCTCTCTCTCTCTCTCTCTCTCTCTCTCTCTCTCTCTCTCTCACACACACATATGCACGCGACTAACTAGGGATAAGTTTATCTTTTTATTATGTTAAGTCAATTAAACTCTGATCTAATTAATTTTTATCGATTTAAAATAATGGTAAAGACTTATTTGGACAACCGAGATAATTAAAAAGATCTTTAAGATAATAATCAGATTTGAAGGACTAATCGACAATTCACTAAATTTATAGAGACTAATATGTGAAAATCCCAAATATGAATGGCAACACGGTTTCATTCTACCCATGCATTACCACATTTACGGTAGAACCATGCTTCTCTTGCAAAGTTACATTGAATAAGAAAGCAAATTACATCCGACATGAGCTTTCCTTGACAATCCAGTAGACCGTTCCCAAAATACAATCACATACTACCAAAGCCAAACTCCCTCTCTCTCCTTATCTAGATAGATGCCTTCAAAAACACAACAGCCTTGAGCCATACCTGTTCGTTGCCCTCCCTTTCGGTCTCTCACATACGTGAGAAGAGTGCCATGCTTGTTACCTTGACAATCTTCAGCCGCAGAGCTGGCCAAGTATTGGTTCGACTAACATTTTTTTTTCCAGGCAGCATTGCCATACAATCCATTGCTTGTGTAAAAAATGGGCCACAATTAAAATCTATCACAGTGGCGTCTTTGTTGAAAATCACAGAATTCCTATTTCATTCAAGATTGGGTTAAATAAAGAGTGACAACCAACCAGAAGACTCCTTTTAGCTGTTGCAGCTCAGTTGATTTGACGAGAAATTTTTCATCAGAATGATCTCAAAACTTCCGGACATCGGATCAAAAACATTCTCGGACCACCTGTTATTTGCTAGAAACCTTCTATACAGGCTAGGAAACAAAAATGTAATTACCTAAATTTTACACTAAATGGAAAAAGAAAGAGGAAAGGATGAACAAGTGAGCAAAGACATCCCCAAATAAATACCTAAGTTTTCCTGAGTGATTTCACTCCTTTAATGGAAGGCAGGCTGTGTTCAGAATTTGTGGCTACTACATGCATACAACCACTCAAAATCACAAGTCAGCGCCAGCATTCATGGTCATCACTATAGGTGACTTCATCATTTATGCCGAAGTTATAAATAAATGAAACTATCCTTTCACTCAAATGTACATTGAGATAAAGTCTACAAGCGGAGGCATAGTTGACAGTCAGAGTTTTGCTCCACCTTCAATCATTTACCAAAAGGGAATCCCAGAAAAGCCATCTCTCTGATGACAATTCAGAATTTTGGAAGATCAACCCATGTGTAAATTCTCTCATCCCGAACAAATGAAGCAGAATTTCCTCACGGCATTAAGCTAGGATGTTCCTTTTAATTCTCTCCTAACCAATTTCAGAATCTCCATAACCTGCAATACGGTATAACATTGAACTATTTAACCGACAGCATAGATGATTTCCCTGGAAGAGACTGCATTAACTGACTAACTGAGCACTGGAAGACATTATAAGAATTATGACATGCTTTGCAAGTATAGACAGTATAATGCTTATCCTATGCTTAATGTGAAAGTTGCATGACAACTATGTTGAAGTTATTGCATTGGGCTATCCAACTCAAAACATTGAAGTGTTGAGTGGAGAGGCTCCACTATTTTAAGCATACTATAATTTTGTCACTTTCTAATACGGGACTATTTTAGCATGCTCTCTCATGTGCAGGTCAAATTAGACTCTGTCACGTAGACTATGACAAACACGGGTGCACAGTCTAGATCATAACCATAGGCTCTGATACCATGTTCTAGTTATTGCATTGAGCCATCCAGTATAGAGGACACCACTATTTTAAGCATATTATAATTTTGTCTCTCCAATACGAGACTATTCTAACAAACTACAATGGAGGAATGATGTAGTTGTCATGTATAAGGATACCTGAGCACCATCTGATTCGTTAAACAAGAAATTCCTCTAGCCAATGAACTGCTATTGTGTAAGTTATCCTTTTAGCTATCCTCTGTTAAGTGGCCCACTATCCTCAAAAGTTGAAGACATGAGAAAATGATCTCTGGTAGACCACCCTTCTTCCAATTTTCCAGTTGTTACAACTTGAGGCAGAGGGGAGAAACTGGAAGGCATGCCCTCTCCAATGTTATTGCAGTCCAATATCTGAAGTACAAGGGACCCTAAATAGGGCAAGGCCAGCAGGCCAATTTCCTACTCCTAATAGGATACAAACAATAGAAGGGAAAGTTGTATATGGATACATGAGATCTCTGAGATCTGTTACTAAACTGAACCACAAACCTAAAACTCAAGTTGTTAGGTGGAGAGGTCCAGAGCTGACAGGCACGAAGTGGCTAATGAATACCTAGTATGGGACTAAACAGCTTTTGGCAACACTCCCCTTGCAATGAACCTGAGTGAAGTCATACGACAAAAGTGGTTCCACTCCCTGAAACTGAAGTGGCCAGATAGAGGGGGTAACCCAGAGAGCAAAAGTGACTCTGATGCCATGTTACAGCTTGAAGCAGGGGGCAGGAACTAGAGGCCATGCCCTCTCCAAGGGTATTGCAGTCCAATATATATAGGTACAAGGGGCTCTTAATAGCACAAAGGTAGCAGGCCAATTTCCTACTCCTAATAGGATACAAACTATGGAAGGGAAAGCTAAACATGGATACATGAGCTCTACAGAGTCTCTCTTGACGCCAATAATATGCAGTACTATTGTGAATGTAAAGAGAGCACAAAAATAAACTGGTAGGAAATTTCAAGGCATTATGCTGTCTCTTTTGTCATTGTTCCTAACATAAGCAGATGTACAATGTGTAATTGATAAGCATTGGAAACATCACATGGGCAATATGACTTTTAGTCATCATGAGACTTCTACTCAACTACATCTCTGCAATAAATCTTGTGTTCACATGCCTAACCAGATCACCTATTAGTTAGCCAACCACTTGAAGACACTTTGAAAAGGATATCATGCAGCAAAACCCAGTTTGTTTAATTTTATGTGAGGATTCCTGGCATCAATAATAAATTTCTCACCTGTCCCCTTATCATCATGCTCTCTCATATTCACCATTCCCAAATACAGCTGGCCCCCTGAGATCCTTTTCTTTTTATTTTCTAAGAATGTAAGTGTTGGATCACAGAATATTCTTTTGAAAGAATATTATAAGGATTACACATAGAGAGAGTGTATAAATAGCCTGTGCAGGATTTATTCTGTGGGTGCGCATCGTATCAGACTATTTGGATTCAAGTGCTGGATCTTTCCCCACTGACCACAACCGGTATTGCTTTACATCGGCCTAACGTCCGAACACCTTTGTTTAATTGTCAAAAAATCTTAAGGTCCTCTATAAGGGTCCTAATACCGAGGGAAGGCTTGCTTGCATGGTTCAAAGCTAGTTCTCACTCACCACCGAAGTACTAATAAAATTAGGGTTTCATCAAAGGCCGCCAGGGTGGGCAAGTAACCTTGCAATTTGAAGATATAACTGCAATTTTGCAAAAGCCGTAGGTGTTTTTGGAGTGTTGGGAGGCTTTCTGAACTCCGAGGGTATTTTGATAATTCTAAATTTTTAAAGGTATTTTGATAATTTTACTAGGCCAGGGGTATTTCTAGGATTTCCAGGTTGGAAGGAGATTATGGTGTAATCTCTAACTTCCGAGGGCACTGAGGCAATTTTCGGGAGGTTTTGAAGGCTCATGGGCCATTTCTAGATAACAATGATATTTTGATAATTTTATCATATTCTAGGTGAACTTAGGTTTGAGATGAGATTTGGGGGCCAGGCTGAGCTGACAAGGTCCCTAGCAACAATGAGCTTCATAAGAGATGCTCGTGCATTGATTCGCAAAAGAGGGGCATATGCGCCATTTCCCAAAAGTCGGGGCTTATTTGCAATTTTCTCAGCTGAGTGCATTTATTATCCATATGAATACAAGGGTTGTCGGCGAGTTATCGATTGTACAAGAGAAAGGGGTCTCCGCACTGACGTGGGACGTAGGGGCATAGCCCCAATTACATAGAGTTGCAGGGTAAAACTACAAACAACAGGACTTGAATTTTTCTTGCAGTCCCAGGAAGTGCGTTTTTGTAATCCCTCATTATATGATGGAATTATATAATTTAGCCATCCCAGGTGCATAGAAAATTACAAACATGACCCTCAGAGGGACATAATTATAAACATAGCCCTCAGGGGCATAAACATAAGGCCCGAGGTATTACATACCCTTGGTGGGCAAAAACAACGAACAAGCTTGCTCCCGAGTGTTTGTAGATCGCTTGATGTCTCGATCTCTCGATTTCCAGCTCTCTCCATCCTTGGACCCCGAGGGAGGCTATTAATAGAAGTTGGAAGGCCATCGGGGTTGATTTAACCCGTACGGGGTGGATGGGATTAAAATGACCTCGGGAGGGTCTTTTTTTTATTTTTGCTTTCTTTTTTTTGAGAGAGGGAGAGGGCAACGGGGTCAAATGACCTCGGGGACGCACCCGGGGTCAAATGACCCCGAGTATACAGGCCGCGGGGTCCCACCGGAGTCAAATGACCCCGGGCAGGTCCTGCTCGGAGTCAAACGACCCCTGGCAAGTCCTGCCTGGGTCGTTTGACCTCGGGCAGGGCCCACCGGGGTCGCTCGACCCTGAGCAGGTCTCCCCAAGGTCGGATGACCCCGGGCTGGTCTGCCGCAATCGCGCTCGGGTCCGCCCGGGGTCGGGTGATCTCGCGCAGGTCCCTTTGACCCCGGGCGGGTTCCCCCGAGTCTCCCTCTTGCTTAAACCCTGTCTTTTAGGCTTTTTTCAATACTTTTGCTCGCAGCACGCCGCGTGGAGAAAGGAGGAAGCATGTCCCTTGTTCTTTTGTCATCTTCCCCGCACCGTCGGCCGAGTAGAGGGGGCTTGTGTTCGTCCGAGCTACGTGACACACGTACGTTGGACTTCTCGAGAGGTGTGTATACCCTCTCCTTGGCCCTCTTTCTTTGTTGCGAGGTCTTCTTTCTTCGTATTGTTGTCATCCACCATGGACATCCGAGGAGGGAATCCTTGCTTCGGGATTTTCCCGAGACCACATGACTCTGACAATCGTCGTGGATTTAACTCGGCTTTCAACCACCTCGTTTGCTGCGAGGGGTTCATAATTGATAGTTTTTACAAGCTGAGCCTTTGAAGTGCGGAGATATTCTTCGGGATGACGGTACGCCGAATATCAAACCTCGACCAACTCGAGAGAAAAATCTCAAAAAAATTTAAGAGAAAAATTAACGGGTTCAACAAATGCCCCCCACGGGACATCCGTCAAGGCCGGAGGCTGGGGCGAAAGGCCCGCGCCCTTTCGTAGCTTTTTATTTATCCTTGGTCCGTTGACACGGTGGGACCTGTAGGACTGCGCCTTAGTATTCCTATTGTTGTCCTCATGTTTGTTTTGATCTTTGGCTTAGCTTTTCCATTCATTGATCTCTTTTATCTTTGGTCCTTGCAGCTCCTACAGACATGGCTCGCCAAAGTAGAGGTAGAGACCATTCTCGGAGGCCGAGAGTTGGGAGCTCCGACCATCATTATGTGCGGAGGTCAGATAGGCCTATGCCACCTTTCCCCCCACGTAGCATCACTTCTAAGAGCTTCGATGTAGTAAACTGCAGTCTTTCATGGGTCCCTGAGGGCCCAACTGAAGATGTCGGCCCGGACAAGAGTTAGTTGATATTTCCCGCATTGCAGTGCAACAGGAGATCTATATATATGACAAATCAGGAGGCTATCCATCTCACTTCCCACTAGACCGGCATCTTCTGCCCTTTGTTTAGAGCTTCGTGCCACCTGGTATGGAGGATGATGACCACCTCTTGCCTGAGGAGAGAAGCTGTCTCGAGCGAGCCATATTGCTTGGGAGGGACAACATGCAAGGCACCTGCACTTTTTCTTATCCAAGCTTTCCAGAAGATTTTATTCGGCAACGACAATATCCCGACCACAAGAGCCTGGGCTACTTCAGTCAGTTTGATACCTTCACAGTCCGAGTATGACCCTCGTCACCAACCATCTGGCATTTATTAGGGCATCACAAGACTGCAGATACGACAGTGGACGGGATGTATTTAACGCCTTCAAGGGCGGCCTTTGCACAATTTGATTATGACCACAACTGTTTGCTGGGGAGGATACTAGCATTGAAGGCTCCCAACTAGTATGGAAGATGGTCAGTTATCCCTTCTCATTGCTACCATCGAGGCGCAACAGAATGGTTGTGGGGGATCTTGGTTGTTTACCGAACAGTGTTAGACAAAGTAGGAATCTGCCATGCGGTGACAACGGTCTTGTATTCTTGTCACACCGAGATGCTCCAAGCACTGCCCGAGAGATTCAACTGCCGCCGGAACACTTTCGTCACCACTGAGGGTGAGGCTTCATTAGACTTCTGGGCCTTCCACAAGATTTCTGGCCTTCCCATTTGTGGGCAGGCCTATGAGGAGCTATCTCTGGATGATTTGCATCTTAGTGCCTCTGACGAGACCGGCAGATATCTTCTCCTTACTGCTTCAGATATTTGATGAAGACAGGGAGAGATTAGGCCCTAATGGGCAAGGAGAGGGCTGCACGGACACCTAGGGTGACCTTGAACGCCTGGGTAATGCACTTCTACAGTGGCCCCTACTGCTTTTATGAAGAATTCGCTTCACCTGGCACGACTTGGGAGCAGTGCAAGGAAGTTATATTGAAATTTGCTTCACATCCGCGTCACTTGCCCGCTCCGACGCAAGGTTGGATTTGAAGAAAGCTACCACCGTTGACATATTTGGCAGCCTATTTAGCCTACTAGTTGGCCACATTTGTGATCCCACATGGAGAGGAGGGAATTCTCAGGGCCAAGGAGGAACGTTGTCTTGTGTGTGCTGAGGTGGAGACTCTCCTACGCAGGACTGAGTGACTCCAGGAGGAGGTCCTTCTGAGCGAGACCTGTCTCGCCGATTTGAGGAGCGGACCCAGGCCTTGATAGATCCCACTTTTTCCCCTTTTTTTTTGAGAGGGCTTTTGTAGTTCGCCCAACTCTTTGCTTTGGCTGATCCGAGGACCTGTCTCGGACTCCGTCTTGTTTGATGATAGTGATGAATAAAGGACAGAGTTAAGTAGCTTGTTACTTTCCATGCTTTCACATATCTACTGTTTGCTTCATGTTTCTCTTTTTTTTTATCACTTTACCATCCCTACCGCCCTTTCAGCTTTTTGTCAGAACCTATGTAGTCTAAGGCGTGAGGCGACCGAGGCGACCAAGGGGTCGCCTCACGGTTTGAGGCGAAATTTTATTAAATATATATATTTAATTCAAAAAATAAACTATATGTCTAAATATCACAAAAATGGCTATATAAAGTCAATAAAAGTCCTAAATTCATTCAATCCTATGATTCAATCCTATGATTCATTCAATCCTATGATTCAAAGCAAGTTATGTGTGTATATGTAAGACAGAGAGAGAGTGAGACCAGATGTGGTCAGAGTGAGGCGAGGCGAGGCGAGGCGAGGCGACCAGGGGGCGCCTCGCCTCGCCTCAGCGCCTAGGCGAGCGCCTAGGCGCGCTTTTAACTACATAGGTCAGAACTGACCCCCTTCAGTTTTTCTCAGTGCGCTCTTACGGATTTTCACACTGAGGAGTACCCATTTTTGCCTGAGGCGCCCTCGCGGATTTTCACCTCAGCCAGGTTAAAAGCCTTTTTGCCCTTGATTGCCCTCTTGTGGGCTGACCTGTCACGCCCCGAACCGATAGCAGCGGAACGTGTCGTTTGCTCGGAACGTGGCAGTTAAACAGTCGTGAACGATCAAGAGCAATGGCATGAGACCAAATAATTTGGAACAACAATAAAAAATTTATTTCGAATATAAATCTCTTACAAGAACTTGAAGACTCAACTACGTCACTATGAAAGAAAAGGAGATGACGCACTAATAGTCTTAGACAGGATAACTAAATAAGAGACATCATGCTAGACCCAAGAAAGATAAAAGACACAGGTTCACTAGTTTTCGAAGCTCGCTTGCACACTTGTCCCTCCCATGTGAGTCACGGTCTCGCTAGCCACCTGATGTGGATATCAAAAATTGCACACCCAAATATTAGGCTCGGCCCCGCATCAACAACGGCGCTGAGTGAAGAAGTCCCGGAGAGACTGGTCGTCCGGACTCCCTAAGTATGCGTACTACCGTGAACCCGCCTCCGGGAGTCACGGCCGTGAAGAGAAACCAATCACCAAGAGTCCCGCGATCCATGGGCCTCGAAGAAAATCAAATGGGCCACAACTCGTGCTCACAAACGGGCTCAGAAAAACTGCCCATTTAGCCCCTCAGCGGCGCACCCCTGAGGGCTTCAGCGGCACACCCCCACGGGGGTTCAGCGGCACACCCCAACGGGGCTCCAGCGGCACACTCTTCAGGCGACACGCCCCATGGTGTTCAACGGCACACCCCAACGGGGCTCCAGCGGCACACTCTTCAGGCCGTTCAGCGGCACGCCCCTTTGGGCCCTCAGCGGCACACTCTGCTGGGCCTTTGACGACACGCCCGTTTTGCGCCCCAGCGGCACGCCTTTTTGGCCCTCCTACGGCACGCTTGTTCAGCCCGCCAACGGCACAGCGTGAAGGCTTTTCAACGGCGGGACGACGTGAAGCCCATGCCCTACGTATCCTTGGCGCGCAGCAAGCCGTCCGAGGTGTCAGCCGATCGTTGGGCCACACAGGCTACTCCACTGACAGCCAGGACAGGGGAGGTCAAACCCCCATGATCATGGGCTACTTCCCGCCTTCGACGGCCGTGCTCAAAGCTCCCGCTGCTGGGAGTATAAAAGACTCCCATTTTTCGACACAGGGGAGGGGAGACACTTAGACCAAGAGACGGACACATAGAGAGAAGGGAGAGAGGAGAAGAGAGAAGAGAAGAAGAGGCGTTCCGGCGTGAATCTCCTCCGACAGCCACCGGGAAGAAGAGAGAGTAAGAGAGGAGGAGAGTTGAGTGTACTAGGGGGGAGCTGTGGGAGAAGGAGGGTGGACGGTCGTCCCCACTTCAGCCCCCAACACCTTCCCTTCCGTGGTTTCCTTTATTTTCCTCTTCCCTTTCTTTTGCTCTTGAGTTTTCTTTCTTGCCCGTAGCCTTGGCTCGGGTGTGTCAGTCAATGTATATGTAGGGCCTCGGCCCTTTGCTTCCCATGAATGAAAAAATCACCCTTCTTGGGTCTTTCCTGCTATTTCTGTTGGTTTACTCCCGCCTTCACAGTGCATGGTGTGTTGTTCATTCTCTCTGTTCTTCCGGTGTTTTTGGAGTCTCTGTAGCAATGTGATTCCTCCACTATGAGTTTTGGCCTCATGGGCTCTTCACTCCCCTCCATGGCCATCCATTATGCCCACCGGCTTGAGGAGAGAGGGAGA
This sequence comes from Amorphophallus konjac, assembly GCA_022559845.1. NCBI lineage: Eukaryota > Viridiplantae > Streptophyta > Magnoliopsida > Alismatales > Araceae > Amorphophallus > Amorphophallus konjac. The sequence goes on along the minus strand of CM040127.1, from coordinate 188,780,354 downwards.
CCCTTGTTCTCTCTCCGAACACCCAGCTACCAGTGGCCCACCCTTGGCCTTGAACTCCCCTTATTTTCCTGAATAATCTGCAAGCCTCCCAGCCCACACACTTAGCTCCCCTTCTATCTCCCAGCGACGCACCTTTCCAGCCCTTGGCCGGCACACCTTTTGGCCCTCGGCAGCACACCCCGTTGGCCCTTGGCCGGCAGACCCTGTTGGCCCTTGACCGGTACACCCTGTTGGTCCTTGGCCGGCACACTCCCTGTTGGCCCTCAACGGCACACCTTTCAGGCCCTCAACGGCACATCTTTTCTGAGCCCCAGTCCACCTTGTCTAACCCAAGGGGCCTTCAGCCCATTGTTTCTTCCTTCGTGTTTTCCGAGGTTCTATAAAGGTGTTGTTGCCCTCGGGCGCCCACCTCCAGTTGTCGGGTTCCGCCACTCCATGTGAGCGCGTTCCCTTTATCTCCCTTACGTCCCGGGTCAAGGGGAGATGCTGCCGAATTTTTGTCAGAAAATAACAACATGTTAAATAAGGCAAAAGGAGGCAACGAACGAACAGAATAATTAATGATAAAGCCTTCCAACTAATCAAGCCACTGCCGGTATCATGATAAGAGCCGAACTGATCAACGCCACGACAGGCCGAACTTCCGACTTATGGCAGAGAGGTTGAACAGAACGAAACAAAGGAGAGGTTTATATAAAACTGCATAAAAATTAAAATAAGAAGAAAAGAAAAGCCTTAAAAATAAAGAATTGAAGATTGATTGAACCTCCACCATCGCGCCCTGATTGGCCCTTCAACGGTGCACTCCAGTCATCTTCCAGTGGCATACTCATCCAATCCCTTCGCCGGCACACTCCTCCCAACCTTCAGCGGCACGCTTCAAAGCCTTCCCCGGCACGTCCCTTGAACCCTCAGCGGTACACCCCTAATTTCCCCAGGGACACACCCTTCAGCGGCACACTCCCTGCCATCGTCTCTCTCCCTTCGCCGGTACACCCTTATCCACCGTCTCAATAGGATCCAGTGTACAGACTTGGCAGATGGATGCACAAACGCAGCAACAAGCAATGTATAGACTTCGCATATTGATTGCATGGGCGACGTACAGACTCTGAGTTGAATAGGATGAAGAATGTACAGACCTCATATTGTAACGTACAGACTCTGTGCTGCAGCGTATAGACTTTGTGGCCAATGTGCAGACTTCATGTCACAACGTACAAACTTCATGCTGCAGCGTATAGACTTGGGGTTGGCCAATGTACAGACTTCACGTTGCAACGTACAGACTTCGTGCTGCAGCGTATAGACTTGGGGTTGGCCAATGTACAGACTTCACGTTACAACGTACAGACTTTGTGCTGCAGCGTACAGACTTAGGGTTGGTCAATGTACAGACTTCACGTTGCAATGTACAGACTTTGTGCTGCAGTGTATAGACTTGGTGGCCGATGTATAGACTTCATGCTGCAACGTACGGACTTTGTGCTGCAACGTACAGACTTTGGGCCGGCCGATGTACGGACTCCGAGCCCCAATGTACAGACTTTGGGCTACAACGTACAGACTTTGAGCTGGAATGTACGGACTTTGAAATGTAATGTGCAGACTTTGAGCTGTCCAACGTACAGACTTCACGTTGCAATGTACAGACTTTGTGCTGCAACGTACAGACTTTGGATCGGCCGATGTACGGACTCCGAGCCCCAATGTACAGACTTTGGGCTACAACGTACAGACTTTGAGCTGGAATGTACGGACTTTGAAATGTAATGTGCAGACTTTGAGCTGTCCAACGTACAGACTTCACGTTGCAATGTACAGACTTTGTGCTGCAACGTACAGACTTCGGGCCGGCCGATGTACAGACTCCGAGCTCCAATGTACAGACTTTGGGCTACAACGTATAGACTTTGAGCTGGAATGTACAGATTTTGAAATGTAATGTGCAGACTTTTGAGCTGTCCAATGTACAGACTTCGCGCCAACGTGCAGACTTTGAGCTGCTGTCAATAGGCAATATACGGACTTTGAGCTGAAGGATGTACAGACTCTGGCCTGGCCAATGTACAGACTTTGGGCTGGCCGATGCACGGACTCTGAGCTGCAATGTATAGACTCTGAGCTGCAGCCGATGAACGATGTATAGACTTTGAGCTGCCCAATGTGCAGGCTTTGAACTGCAGCCAAGGGGCAGTGTATAGACTTTGAACTGCAGCCAAAGGGCAACGTATAGGCTTTGAATTGGCCAATGTACAGACTTTGAGCAGCCAATGTACAGACTGTGGGCTGCAGTCAATAGGCAACGCACATACTTTGGGCTGAAGGATGTATAGACTTGATATGCTGGCTGAATAGACAATGTACAAACTTTGGGGCTGATGAATGTACAGACTTTATGTTATCTCCCTTTCTTCGCCGATACACTCTTCGGGCCACCCCCCCCCCCAGCGGTACACTGCCTTGAGGTCTCCACCGGTACACCCTCCTTAAGCCCTTCAGCGGCACACAGCTCCAACCCTTCGCCGGCACACCCCCGCCCCACTATTCCCTTCGCCGGCACACCATACATATATACTTACGCATGGCATGATAATAACATTAACGACAGCAAATGAATTGATGAAAATTATGCTAATTAAAGAACTCCAAATGTGCAACAGTGATAATGACGGTAAAAAGAAGGGGGGTAAGAAAATAATAATAATAATAAATAAAAGAAGAGAAATCATTCGGGACAAAGGCACAAACAAGCAATAAATAGTAAAGCAGAGATCGGAACATGGAACTAAGAAAATCCCAGATAAAAGATGCTAGGGTCTACATCGCAGCCCCATCTCTCCCCTTGACTCGACGCAAAAGGAACAACAACGTCGTCCTTTCAAGCCGGGCCCGGATCTTGGGAATCATCCCGACATTGCCAAGTCCCGACCTGATCTTGGGCCGACATTCTAATCAGACCGGGTTCGTTTCTCGCCCCGGATCCCTTCCGAGCCATCATTAAAATCGCCGTGCATGCGGCAGACATTTGAACGGATTCGCCCCGGCTTTCCGTCGCGTTTCCATCACGGACCAGTGTCCGAATATGAAAAGGTCCATGAGTGACCGACATGGCCAGTGGCTCGCATCCTAATGCGTACTTTGGTGTGATTTTCTCCTGTCTCTTTCTCGCGCAATTAGTATTATTCTTTTCGGCCGCAGGGCCCCTAATTTCGGCAATTAATCAAGGGTGTTCCCTCGTATGGGGGATGTAAATGACGTCGCGGCCTTTATGGCGCGACGGGATTCGGTCCCGACACGAACCACACAATCGTCTGACGAAGTCAGGTCGAGCGCACCATGGGCTCTTCGGAGCCCGAATAAATCGTCACTTCGGTGACTGGCACGTCCACGCACTTAATAGACGAAACCACCTGAACCAGTGAATTAAAGTGCGTCCACACCTGATTACCTGAAAAATGTTGGAATAAACTGAGTGAGCGAAAGCTCAGTAGGAATTATATCTCAAGAACAAGCAATTGGTTTAAGTAATTACATCTTCCACATATAAATGTGGTAAGGCTATGCATGTAAAATTAACCGAGCAAGTGAAACAAAACTAGCAAGAGATCAACAACGTCGTGCAAAAACTTTCAAGCAAGAGATATCAAGAGAGATTTATAGAATATTGGCTATTTCACGCAAGTACTTGCCCATTCCGGGCCACGCTAGTCGAGTCACGTAAGTCGAGTCACGCACGCAAGTAATATCAAGTAACATCACGAGAGAGAGAGAGAGAGTGTGGAATGTCAAAGATCAAGAGAGACGAGTACTGCGGTGCAATGCAAGACACCGCGATCATTACAACTCTCATGGGCACTAGTACTTTCGGGCGCTCCTCCCAGGACCAGATCGGGCCCTATATGCACAACATTTAAAGATAGATCTAGACATCCACGATAGTTTATAGCCAATAAGGAGTTTCAAAAATAAGCTTTAATAGAAGGATAAGGTAAGATTTTTCATGGAATTCAAGGGCAAGGCCCTTGAGTAAGGACAGACGTGCGATAAAAATCTACGCAAAGCATAGAAACCATGACATGTCGATAAACTGGGTGGAGATCATGACATCAAGAATAAGCACTTATATATAGCGTTGCTTGTTCTTTGTACATGATAAGGTAGATAGAATTAGTGTCCATAAGTATGGCACATCATTGTTTAAGAACATTAATGGCATGGTTTCCCATTCCATAATTTTAAGAATATTCTCATGACATCCACTTAGCATGTCATGAGGGCCGGTATACCATGTTTCTTTAGAGTGACATGGAAATCAAGTAGTGTCATAGGTTTTGATGGTACAACCTGCTCGGCCGCCTCGAGGGAATCCAAGGCTAGCGGAGTCTTACGGAGGTCTCTATGATAAAGTCACCGGTCCAAAGGAACGGAATGTCCCATGGAGGGTTCATCTACCACCGAGAATTAGGGGTTAATCGATAAAACGCCGAAAAACGTGGGACTATACTCACGGATTGGAATATAGTGCCAAGAACAGGTATATATATATATATATATATATATAAATCCACGGTTACAGGAAAAATCACGAAAAATTAGAAAACAGAAAATTGGCGCCTTAGCCAATGACTTCATTTCTATAAATGACGCCCTGATCAGGGGCGTTATTTCACCAATTGAAGACTCTGGAAAGAGTCGTCAATTTCAATTTCTGTATATATATATCAGTGTAAATTAGTTAAATGACGCCTGGTCTGCAGCCACGTTAAAGACATATAGCACCCTAGACAGGGGCGTCATTTTCAGAAGAAACGACATACTTCAAGTCGTCATTTTCCTTTTTCCCAGAATTCCACTATGAACAGTAGCACTTTTCCAATATAAATATTTTTATGACAACATGTATATGGACAGGTCAAGAAAAATAGCAGGATTCCAAAACTATATTCATGTATTAAATCAGATAATTGATTACAGAGATATTAAATTTTTAAGCTGTGTAATTAATAAATTCATATGGAATTGACGACCGTTTGTGAGGGCGTCAGAAAGAATTAGCGCCCTGATAAGGGTCGCTATTTACAAAATTTCTCAGAACCATCAAAACTCAGCGAAAAAAACTATATGCATGAACATAATCATGTTTTATGTTTGTTTGGGCTACGAAACTTGAGAAAACCTACCTTTTGGAAGATTAAACGGTGAACAGGATGAAGACTCTGAATGCTGCTACGGTACTCTATTTTAAACAGAGCAATCATAGGAAGAAGAAGATGATGGAGGTTCCCCCTTCTCACGTCTGCTAATAGGATGAAGAAGAGGAAGATGCTCCCCCTTCACGTTGCAGTCAACAGGAAGAAGAGGAAGAAGCCTTCTTCACTTGTAATCACAGCAGGATGAAGAACGTCGGTCTTCTCCACACCGAGGGTGCAGTAGCAGGAGAGACTCCTCCCTCCTTCGGTTGCAACGAACGGCAGCAGGAAGAAGACACCGATCAGCCAGCAATAGTAACAATAGGGTTACTACGTTCGACGAGTTTTTGTTTTTTATAGGGAAGAGATCCTCTAACGGGGGTAGAAGGAAAAAGCAGGTGGACGAAGAACTCTCAGAGGTAGTAGCCTCTGAAGGTCTCCGGAGGAATCCTATTTATAGGGAGAAGGTTCTCCCGTGGTTAGAGTTCGATTGGGAGTGATATTACTCCCGGAAGAATCCTTATTGGAATGGAGATTTCCTCATATTAATCCTTTCCCTAAACATACTTACTCAGATAACACCGACTGTCCCTTTTGGAAATGACGCCTCAGGTTGGGGCGTTATTTTCATAAACGACGCTTGTATACACAGTCGCCAATTCCTTAATTGACGACTTGAACAAAGGCATCATTCACCTTTCCTATTTTGTTAATTTAAGGTGTAACGATCTTTCGGGATTTTTATCTTTTTTTCTTGATGTGATCTTATTGGAAACTTTTAGGGGTACGAGTTTTCCATTTTTCTCTATTTTTCCATATAATTAGTTTTCCAAAATTCTTTAGTCGAAAAATCGGCACTATTCATTTTATTTGAAATGACAACTTGTTCAAAGTCATCTTCTATGCAATTGACGCAAGCATACGTTGGCGTCAATTCATTTTTTGCATTTTCACTTACCCTTCAAAAGACTAATATTGTATATATATATCCCTATTATTTCTATAACTATATAATGCACAAGTCCATACATTCTCCAACGTCTATACATTCCTTCTCCAAGTCTATACATCCATAAGTCCATACAATGCATAAGTCTATACATTCCTCCAAGTCTACACACTTCTTCCCCAAGTCTATACATTCATCTCCAAGTTTAAACATTCATAAGTCCATACATCCATTCAAGTCCATACATTCCATTACACGAGTCTATACATTGTCAAAGTCTTTGCATTCCTGAAGTCTATACATTCTTAAGTCCATACATTCATTCAAGTCCATACATTCCATTACACAAGTCTATACATTGTCAAAGCCTTTGCATTCCTGAAGTCTATACATTCCTGAAGTCTATACATTCTTAAGTCCATACATCCATTCAAGTCCATACATTCCATTACACAAGTCTATACATTGTCAAAGCCTTTGCATTCTTGAAGTCCATACATTCCTGAAGTCTATACATTCTACCCACTCAAGTCCACACATTCCTTCATCCAAAGTCTATTCATCCATTCCTTCATCCAAAGTCTATACATCCATCCATTCATTCTTCAAAGTCTACACATTCCTTCATCCATAAAGTCTGTACATCAGTCCAAAGTCTATACATCGCATTCTTCCTCAAAGTCTGTACATCCATCTAATCCAAGTCTACACATTCCACAAGCCTAAACATCTAAGTCTGCACATTCCTAAGTCTGTACATTCCAGAGCATCTCACTCCCCAAGTCCATACACTCTTCAAGTCTATACAATGCAAAGTCTACACATGCAAAGTCTACACATCCGTTCCTCCTAAGTCTACACATCGTAAGTCTACACGTCCAACGTCTGTGCATTCCCCATTGCATGAGACATTCATACATTCCCATGTCTACACGTAAATTTATATATATCCTCCCTTTATAATGTAATAAATGTGGAATATTAATTTTGCTAAATTAGTAAAAAAATATAAATTGGCCTTTTCTTCAAGATTTAAAATTCTCAATTCAATTAAAATTATGTTGTGCATTAAATGGCTACTTAAAATAACATGTCATTATTAAATTTATTATAATATAATGGTAGGGTCCATGAGTTCTTCTTGTGAGACTTCTTAGGCTGTCAGAGGGTTGTGTATAGCCTGGCCTTAATTATTTACGTTGTATTATATTTATTTATTTTGCATTATATATATATGCACAGATATATGGATGAGTGGGTTGAGACTTAAGGGCCTTTACAATGTGTGTGGGTTATTCACTAATCCCTCATATACCTATTAATAATTTGTATGTATACAAGGATTTTATTCCTCATAATTTCTTTAACTTTTATTTGTCCTTGTCCTAGGTATCAGAGGCAGGTTCCATCCTAGATAAATTTTTACTACCATTCCAAAAGGTAATATTAACTAGTCTTTTATAAATTCTAGGAACCTTTATTAACTATTTATGGAGATATGTAGATATCATCATGTATATGTTATTCTTCTTTTCAAAATCTAAATATATATTTATATATTTATTCCCTTTTTAGCCTTCAAAATTACCGGGTGTTACACCCTCCCCCACTTAAAAGAATTTGGTCCCCAAATTCAAATTATCGTTTACTCACGATGGAGAACTAGCTATAATGCGTAGAAGAAGTCTAGATATATTGAGTGGAACTATTTTTAGGAAGAATTAATTTAGGCTTAAGGGTGAGGGGTACCTTCCGCAACTTTCCCTTTGGTAAGTTTGGCTAAAGCTTGAACTCCTCTTGGAGGCTTCTTGGTAAAAATAGGGCATTCCGCTATCTTATGATCTAAGCTCCCGCAACGCAGACACGCTCCCGAACTCCACCAACACTTTTTCAATTGGTGACCATATCTTCCACAAGATTTACACTTACCTTGCGAGTGATCCGTCGAAGTTCCCTTCTTATTACACTTCTTACCTTTCTGGCATTTCTTACACCTTTGTGAAATATCACCCTCGTTTATCCTTTTCTTGGTAGTGATGAACTTTCCCGACTCATGGGCTTTCCCTTCAACTCTTCCACCGCTTTTTCTAGCTCCTGAACTCTCCTGACAAGTCCGCATAAGCTTGGACATCTACTAGTACCATCTCAGGAACAAAGCTTGGCTTAGACGCTTCTATTTTATCTAAGTTCCAGCAAAGATGAGTGGGGAGATAATTTATTGACTCGAGAATTAATGCAAATATTTTATCTTTCTTTTATAACTTTAACCCCAAGTTCTACCCATCTCTCACGAAACTCCTATAGGATGACCGACAAGAATACTCAACCTATCTCTTGGACTTGATACCCTAAGGGTTTGAAAGCCGAAGCTCTGATACGACTGACAAGGATACTTGACCTATCATTCGAACCAAATAACTAGAGGATATGAAAGCCGAAGCTCTGATACCACCTCTGTCACGCCCCGAACCGATAGCAGCGGAACGTGTCGTTTGCCCGGAACGTGGCAGTTAAACAGTCGTGAACGATCAAGAGCAATGGCATGAGACCAAATAATTTGGAACAACAATAAAAATTCTATTTCGAATATAAATCTCTTACAAGAACTTGAAGACTCAACTACGTCACTATGAAAGAAAAGGAGATGACGCACTAATAGACTTAGACAGGATAACTAAATAAGAGACATCATGCTAGACCCAAGAAAGATAAAAGACACAGGTTCACTAGTTTTCGAAGCTCGCTTGCACACTTGTCCCTCCCATGTGAGTCACGGTCTCGCTAGCCACCTGATTACCTGAAAAATGTTGGAATAAACTGAGTGAGCGAAAGCTCAGTAGGAATTATATCTCAAGAACAAGCAATTGGTTTAAGTAATTACATCTTTCACATGTAAATGCAGTAAGGCTATGTGTGGACACCAGAAATGGCATACCTGGATATCCTGCTCGGCCTCGCGTCAGCAACGGCGCCGAGTGAGGAAACCCCGGAGAAATCAAGCACAAAAGGCCCCACAGCTCGTGGGCCTCAAAGAGAATCAAACGGGCCATGACTCGTGCCCGCAATGGGCTTAGAACAACCCCGGGTACACACACCCCCTGGGGAGCCCTTCAGCGGCACGCCCGGCCCCAAGGGGCCTCAACGGCACACCCTGGCAAGGCCCAGCGGCACGCCCCGAGGAGCCCTTCAGCGGCACACCCCCTCGGGGTCCCAGCGGCACGGCCCCTCAACGGCACACCCCCCTGGGGGGGGGGGGGGGGTTTCAACGGTACACCCCCCTGGGGGGGGGATTTCAACGGCACACCCCCCTGGGGGGGTTCAGCGGCACGCCTAGTAAGGGCCTTCAGCGGCACGGCCCGAAGGGCCTTCAGCGGCACGGCCCGATGGATCTTCAGCGGCACGCCCAGCAGGGGGGCTCCAGCGGCACACCCCTTCGGGGCCCCAGCGGCACGCCCTCAGCAGGTCTTCAGCGGCACGCCCTCCAGGGGCTTCAACGGCACACCGTTTTGGCTCTCCAGCGGCACGCCTTTTCAACTCGCCAGCGGCACAGCGGTGAAGCTTGTCAACAGACGACGTGAAGCCCATACCCTACGCATCCTTGGCGCGCAGTGAAGCCGTCTGAGGTGGCAGTCGATGACTGGGCCACGTAGCCTACCCCACTGACAGCCAGGACAGGAGCAGGTCAAACCCATCATCACAGCCGGCTTCCCGCCTTCGACAGCCGTGATCGAAGTCACAGGTGGCTGGTGGTATAAAAAGCCTTCCGTTCGACAAGAAAGGGGGGGGACCCCCGGAGAGAAAGAAGACACCCACAGACGGACACACAGAAGAAGAGAGAAGAGAAGAACAAGAGCTCCGGCGCGAGCCTCCTCCGACGATCACCGGGAAGAGAGCAAGAGTAAGGGAGAGGGAGAGAGCTCAATGTAATGGGGGAGAAGGGTTGGGGACGGTGGCCAATGTTTTGGGCCCCGATGCTTTCTTCCCTCTCGTATTCCATTCCTCCTCCCGCTCTTCGTCTTAGATCTTTCTTCCTTTTGTCCACGGCCCCATTTGGGCATTTGCTTTTGTAATATGTATGTAGGGCCATGCCCTCTTGATTCCCATGAGTGAAAGCCACCCTCCCCGGGTTCCTCTTCAATTTTTGTTGGTTTATGCTAGGCCTTGCGGGTTTTTGGCGGGCTATCCGTTCCTCCCTCTGTCTCCCCATTCCTCTGGCGTCCTTAGGGTCCTCCATGTCGATGTGAGTCCTCCCCTGTTAGCCTTGGCCCCATGAGCTCCTCATTCCCTTCCATGGCCATCTACCGTGTCCACGGGCTTGGGGAGAGAGGGGGACCCTTACCCTCTTCCTCCGAATACCCAGCTATCAGTGGCCCATCTTTGGCCTTAACCTTTCCCCCCTTTTTCCTCTGTTTGTTTCCTAAACAACCTGTAAGCCTTCCGGCCCATATACTTAACACCCTCTCATCCCCCAGCGATACACTCTTTTGGCTTCTGGCCGGTACGCCCCCGTTGGCCTTTAGCGGTACGCCCACCAGTGGCCTTCAGCGGCACACCCCATTCTGGCCCTCAGCGGTACACACACCGCCATCCCTGGCCGGCACACCCCTTGGCCGGTACACCCCCCCCCATTGGCCTTCAGCGGCACACACCTGTTCAGCCCTCAGCGGCACTCTCAGCCCTCAGCGGCACGCTCCTTGGCCAGCCCCAGTCCATGCCCCTTAGAGGCCTTCAATTTGTCGTTTTCCTTCGCGTTTTCCGAGGCTCTATAAAGGTGTTGCTCCTCCGGGGGCCCACCTCCAGTTGTCGGGTTCCGCCACCTCATGTGGGCGCGTTCCCTGTATCTCCCTTACGCCTCGGGTCAAGGGGAGATGCTGCCGAATTTTTTGTGAGAAGATAACAAAACATTAAAAGAGACAGAAATGAGGCAACAAACGAGCAGAATAACTAATGAAACCTTCCAACTCATCAAATCACTGCCGGCACCACGACGAGAACTGAACCGAACTAACTAACCACCCGACAGCCCGAGCATCCGACTCGCAAGAAAAGAGACCGAACCGAACAAAGAGAACGAACAAAGGAAGGAATTTGGTATAAACTACACGAAAGTTAAGATAAGAAGAAAAGAAAAGCCTTAAAACAAATAGTCGAAAACTGATCGAGCCTCCACCCTCACGCCCCATTGACCTTCAGCGGTACGCTCCTTTGGCCTTCAGCGGCACGCTCCCTTGGCCTTCAGCGGTACACCCCTTTCAACCCTTCAGCGGTACACTCCCCCTGAGCCCCCAGCGGTACACTCCTTCCCTTCGCCGGTACACCCTCAGCCACTGTATAGACTTGGTCAACGTACAGACTTCATGATGGCCAATGTATAGACTTGGGCAGTGTATAGACTTCACACTCCAATGTATAGACTTATCCAACGTATAGACTTCATATCCCAACGCACAGACTTCATGATGGCCAGTGTATAGACTTAGGCAGTGTATAGACTTCACACCCCAATGTATAGACTTATCCAGCGTATAGACTTCATATCCCAACGTACAGACTTCATGATGGCCAGTGTATAGACTTAGGCAGTGTATAGACTTTTTTTCACACCCCAATGTATAGACTTATCCAGCGTACAGACTTTGGGCAGTGTATAGACTTCACACTCCGATGTATAGACTTGGCCAGTGTACAGACTTCGGGCCAGTCGACGTATAGACTTCAAATTGCAACGCGTAGACTTTGCTCCACTCTGCTCCAGTGTACGGACTTTGGGCTTGGCAACGTATAGACTTCGAGCCTGGGGAACGTATAGACTTTATATCACCCCCCCTCCTTCACCGACACACTCTCCAGCGGTACGCCCCCTTTGGCCTCCAGCGGTACGCCCTTTGCAGCCCTCACCGGTACACCCCTTCGCCACCCAGCGGTACACTCCCGTCTCTCCTTCGCCGGCACACTACATGCATGCATATATACATCACGATAAGGGCATCAACAATAGCAAATAAATCAATAAAAATCACGCTAATTGAAGGACTCCAGACGCGCAATATTGATCATAATAAAAGAGGCGGGAGGGGTAATAAAAAAAATAAATAACAAACCAATGATAATAATAAGAATAATCTTGCATAGAAGAAGAGAAATCATCCCGGACAAAGGCACGAATAAATAGTAAACATCAAATCAGAAATCCCAGAAGGTATAACTAAGAAAGCTCCAGATAAAAGACGCTAATGCCCACGCCGCAGCCCGCTCTCTCCCCGGGACCCGGGGCAAAAGGAACAACAACACTGCCCTTTCAGGTCGAGCCCGAGTCTCGGGAATTCCCCCGATATGGCCGGGCTTTGATCTAACCTCGGGCCGACATCCTAATCGGACCGGATTTGTTTTCTCGTTCCGGATACCTTCCGAATCTTCATTAAAAATTGCCGCATGCTCGGCAAACATTCGAAGGGATCTACCTCGGTGTTCTCATTGTGACGCTGCCACGGACTTGTGTCCGAATACAAAAGGTCTACGAGTGGCCGACACGGCCGACAGTTTATGGCCTTATTACAACTTTCAGTGTGATCTATCCCTATCTCTCTCGCATAATTAGTGTTACTCCTTTCGGCCGCGGGGCCTCTAATTTCGGCAATTAATCAAGGGTATTCCCTCATATGAGGGATGTAAATGGCGTCGTGACCTTTATAGTGCGACGGGATTCGGTCCCGACACGAACCACACAATCGTCTGACGAAGTCAGATTCGAGCGCACCATGGGCTCTTCGGAGCCCGAATAAATCGTCACTCCGGTGACTGGCACGCCCACGCACTCAATAAACCGAATAAACCGACGCGAGAACAGAGCGCGATGAGCGGAAATTTAGTGCGTCCACAACTCTGGCACGCCCGGTGAGACCGATCCACCCTTCATCTCTTTGCCGAAATTAGGGGCCCCGCGGCCCCCTTCTTGTTACACTAATTGTGCCACTTTCTTAAATGCAGGAAAAAAAAAAGTTAAGCAAAGAAGAGAAAGCAACATCATGGAGCCGACAATGGCTGTCGTCTGCAGCCCTGGGGTGGTGGAGAACCACGTGCGAGGCGGCTACCTGGCAGTGCCCCTCACCTTTGGGAGCTTCCCTCCCACTGTGGGCTTCCCCAACTTCTTGGGGGTGGCCTTCGCCGGGATCCTCGACGTGGAAACGCCCGAGGACACCCAGATCAACGCCCCCGCCCCGGGGGCCATGGGAGCTGCTGCCGGCCGAGCTGTGGCCGAATGCGACAACAGCGTCCTCACAACGACGCTCAGCTGCAACGTGCACCACGTGCACCACACTATCGGCCCGCTCCACCAAGGGTCGACATCCCACCGGAGAAGGCTCCGGAGAAACAACACCGGCACCGGCTCAGGGCGTCGCATGTCAAACTCCGGAAAGTCAATGACTGTCGGAGCCCTCCGAGTCCGCCTAGACGGACAGAGGTCCCAACCGACACCGGACCGCGTCGTCCCGGCCGTCCCAGTCCGTAACTCCTTTGAAGGACTGGCGAAGCTGAAGGAGAAGGCGATGCCCATAGCCCCGGTCGTAGCACCAAAGGGGACGCCGGCTCACAGGCCGGCTAAATTGAAGCAAATCTGGGTACCTAAGGAGACCCAGCCCACTGCACCCGCCCAGGCAGGGCCCAGCACTTTCCGCCCCAGGAGGGCCCGGCGCGATGACAGGGTCGAGGTAGTGACCCCCACTCCCCGACCGGCACCCGTCATCCCGGTGCCGTCTATGAATGTTCATCGCCGTCGCCGAGGGCGCCGGCACAATGCCGCCCGCCCGGCTCTCACGGCCTACTCCCCTCCTGCCGCTGTCGTCGACGCGCAATCCCAGGCCGTTCTCCCTGACCAGGAGTGGGAAGGGATCGAGCAGGCCATGAGGAACTACCTCCGAGGCCCGGGGAGCACCCCCGCCCGCCACCAGAGACTGCTGGGGGCAATGGCCTCCGCCTTCCACGAAGAAAGGGGGGGACCTACACCTAGCATGGAGTCGAAGACCCGCCCGCAGGAGCCGCGCCAGTCCCCTGTACGGGAGGAAGCGCCGCCCCGACGGTCGGTCTTCGACAGGCTGACATTCCCAGGAGGACCGTCCAGGAGGGCGTCAAGAAGAAATAAGAATAAGAAATGGCAGACATTCACCTGCAATATGGCAGGAGTTCATGGTCGGTATGGGGCCTTACCCACCGACCCAAAAGAATTGGCCAGAATAGCCGCCAGGCCGGGACCCCTTACCAGAAGAAGGAGAGCGGCAGGCGGCGCGACATCCACGGCTGCCGAAGGGACCATACCTGAAGAGCCCCTTGTGGCCCTCACGGCCAATGTGGTCACCACCGGCGACACGAGTGGCGAACCCTCGACATCATCCGAGGACGCCCCGGCCGAAGAGATAGGGGGCATGCCCAGTCTCCCCACAGCTGACCCTACAATGCTGCTCATGATACAACGATTCCAGCAGGAAATTGAGTCACTTAAGAAGCAGCTTAGTGAGCGGAACACACCGCCCCCGATGTCCTGGCAGACCGAAGTTATACCCGAGGTACCCAGGGACAGGGGGCAGTCTTCCGGGGCAGCTCTTCCAGCGACCCTCGATCCTCTCGGGGGCGCGCCCCCGCAGCAAGCACATTGCACAGCAGTGACCCCACCACAGGCTCCGCTTTCACAAGGGTCCCCCATGGCCCCCCGAGCGACCGTGGTAGCCACTCCGAGCGCGCAGCCCGCTCATTTCTACCCGAGTCCAGTCGACCCGGCGGCAGTCAGCCGGTTGATGCTCGAGCAGATGATAGAGATGAAGCTGGCCGAGAGGGGCGATGGGGATCAGACGCCTTTCGACGTCTATCGGGTACCCTACCCGGCTCATTATGCTGCCAGGAAGTTGCAGGCTGGCGTCACCAAGCCGCCGAAATTTGAAAAGTTCAACGGGCAAGGGTCTCCCAGAGAGCACATTGCTTACTATGTGAACGTCATGGGGGACCTGGCTGCTGATGAGGCCTACCTCCTGAAGTTCTTCGGCTCAACACTTACCGGACTTGCCTTTGAATGGTACTCCGGCTTGTCACCCGGGTCGGTGGCCGATTGGCCCGACATGCAGAAGAAGTTCAAGGAAAGGTTCTACGTTGCCGAGAGAGAAGTTACCATGGCTGAACTCTAAGCCACAAGGCAGAAGAATGATGAGTCGGCCCTCGACTACATTAAAAGATGGAGGAACCTTAGTATGAGGTGCAAACGCCCCCCGCATCAGGAGGACGCAGTGCAGATCTGCAAGCAAAACTTAAAGAAAGAAATCCTAGAAAGGATGATCGGCACTGAGGTCAAGACATTTGACCGCCTGAACAATGTGGTAGCGGAGATCGAGGCATTCTTGGCCCGATACTCCTCCACCCCAGCCATATCAAGCCAGAGGGCCAGGCAGGCCGAGAAGAAGCCGGCTCCCCCGGAGGTGCATGCGCTAGACTTCCAAGCTTTTGAAAAGCAGAAGGAGAAAGCCAAGGGAGCGGCCAACCCTCCGCCGCCCAGAATTACAGAGCGGCGGGAAGGCCCCTCGCTGAGAGAGAAGATGAGAAACAAGCTATATTCCTTCTCTCGGGACAAGTCCAAGCTCCTGTTTGAATGGGCAACCAGCTACAATAAGATCACATTGCCAGAGCCGAAAAGGCCTGGCGACTCAAAGAAGAAGGATGACCCGCGCTTCTGCATGTACCACCGGGTGCTCGGGCATACTATTGAAGACTGCTACGTCTTCAAGGACGTTATTGAGTCCTTAATCAAGGACGGGGAGCTGGACATGGGGGAGCATAAAGTAGACCCCCCGCAGCCACACGAGCTGCCCAGCATAGCCTCCTCCGTCAACATGATCTCACTGTATCAAGAGTTGCCAGAAGAGTGGGCGGAAGCCTGTGCCCGCGCCACTTATGAGGCTTTTGTCCTGACCCCGGCCCAAGATCAAGAGGGTTGGCAGACGGTGCCCGGAAGAAATAGAAAGGCACGCATCCCTCGGTCCGCCCCAGGGATTCATCCAAGGGACGCGACACCTTTGCCGGCACCACCACCGGCGAGCCCGGTTCGCCATGACACGGCCCCCAGGCTGGTCATGAGGCGGCCTACCCACAACAAGAAGAGCTCCGTCCCGCTGCGAATACCCCAGAAAGTCAGCCCGGCGGTCGAGAAACTACAGGCTATTATTGACGGGCTTGAAGATTATGAACAGCCCAAAATCAAGCCCGTGGAACTAAAAGAATATGTCCCCTGGGAGGAGTTCGAATCACTCGAGCTGGCTCCAGGAACCAAAGCTGAAACAGAAAAAGAGCCTCCCCTGTGGGGTGAGCTTCCTCAAGAGCAGCCATCCGCTGCAGCAGGCAAGAAGAAGAAGAAGAGAAGACCCAGGGGCAAGAAGAAGAAGGAGGTCATCCTCGCCTGCAACACCCTCTCGGCGCTGTTCGACACTGCTCTCTCCCTGGAAGAAAAAGAAGAAGAACCACCCCATGAGCCAGCAGAGGTGAGTCAAGCTGAAGCATCCACCCCCCAGCACGCCACCAGGTCAGGGAGGAAGTGGGGGCACCCTCCTCAGAGCAGCCTCAGCATCATGCTCAGGGGGGAACAACCATACCAGGTTCCCGAGGCACCGAGATCCCTCCTCCGTCAGGTCTCTACCCCGGAGGCACCAAGAGTCAAGGCGCCCCGTCATTCGCCGAGTTCCTGTCAACTCGAGCAGGAAGGCGGGCGCACCCCCAGGGGTCCGCTGCGACCAGTAAAGCAAGCATTCCCCAAGCTCTACCAGCTGCAACTCCTGCCCAGCCAGAGGAAGAATTCAGCGGCACCCCAAACCTCGCTGAATTCATGCAAGCAGCGGAGGAGGCCCAACAGACCCCGCATGTTCAGCGGGCTACAACAGATCCCACAAACCAGGCGTCCCCCGATCTGACATCCCAGCCTCAGGAGGGGAGCAGGCGCGGCAAGCCCGAAGAAATGAAGCTGCTCAAGGTGCGGGCGACCGAGCGAATAGTCAGGCACCTCAAGAAAATCCCGACCCGGTTTACGGTATGGGAGATGCTGTCCTTGAACGAAGAAACACGGCAAGCCATCATCGCCGCACTCCAGACGCCAGCACACCTTGAAGCATGTTTGGCAGAAATATCACCTGAAGTAGCAGTGGCTTTTACAGAAGAAGACATGCTCCTGCCGACTTGCAGCCATAACAGGCCCCTCTACATGAAAGGGCAGTTGAACGGCCAGCCTATCAACAGGGTCTTGATCGACCCAGGGGCAGCGGTGAATATACTCCCTTACCGGGTGTACCAGAAACACTATTTCGACGTACACCTGGTTGAGGTTAAGAATGTCAAGATTGCTGGCTTTAACCAGAAATGTGAGGTGCCCATGGGGGTTGCAGAGTTCAGTCTGACCTTTGATAACTTCACCACCAAGGTTCAGTTCCACGTCATCAACTCTAGCACTTCCTACAAGGCGTTGCTTGGCCGGCCTTGGCTACACCAGAACAGGGTGGTACCCTCCACTCTGCATCAATGCATCAAGTACCCCTGCGAGGGAAAGGAAGTCAGAATCTTCGCCGACCTCCACCCGTTCGAGGTGTTCGAGTGTCACTTGTCAGATGCTAATCTGTACTTGAAGAAGGCGAAGCAAGCTCCTCAAGTCATCCAAGACAAGGGCAAGAAGAAAATGGAATCAGGAGGCTGGTTTCCTCCGCCGCCCCCAGGCTATGTGGCTCCACCACATGTACCATTTATCGCACAAGAAGAAGGGGTATTCAGGGCAGCCCCTCTCGCCATCTACCCCACACCGGGGGCACTCTGCCTCGAAGACCTGCTAGAAGATGTCAGGGTCCCGCCAGGGATCGTCAAGCCGATAGCGGAAATTGAATGCCAAGCAACTGAACAACTGAAAACCTTCGAGGTGCCTAACTCTGAGGGGCCGCCCACTATTTTCTATGTGGCCGGGGAGAAGCCAGTCAGGGAAGACGATGATTGTCGGTTCCCTGACGAGTTGCATGACCCGCACGTCCCCATTACGGGACTTCCCCACATGACTGACCAGGCAGCCAGAATGGTCAGAAAACAGAAGATTCCTCCCTACCAGCCCTCCAGCCGGAAGGAAATGTTTGGAAGAATGTGGAACCCACCAAACCTGGATCGACGGTTGCTGAAAATCACCAAGCACCCCGGTCTGGGCTTTTCACTAGAAGATTACTACGAGACTGATGTCATATCGGTCTCAACATGGCCCGGCGACGACCCCGTAGAAGCTGCAGATCCGCGGGAAACCCACCAAGACACGTCCCGGGACCCCGGCCGAAGAGGCACAAGACGAAGAAGTATTCCTGTGGAAGCCTCCCAGCCGCCGCTGCATGGAGAAGACCCCCTCCTTCTCCGAAGTGTCAACCTCGAGAGGGCACGCCAGCGAGGCACCTTCACCTCGGCCGACCGGCGAAGCAAGGAGCAGTAGCATGGGCCACGCTCCAAATTCCCCTCGATACGACCCCGTCATGTACGCCTTGTACCACAGGCAGCAACGGGAGATCGAGATGCTAAAAGCACGACTGACGGAGTTGACCTCGCTAGTCGCCGACCTGATCCAGGGATCTCTCCCCCCATGGGGTGGCCGGATGCCTCGGCCCCGAGGCACCAGTCCCAACACCCCCGCCTTGTCAAGGCGGGAAATGAGAGACATGGCAAGCTCGCTGATCGAGCGGCCAACCAGGCAAGGGCTGACACTCCAAGAGAAGCTGCAGAAGCCTTATTCCTTTCCGAGAGAGAAGACCCGGGGCATCTTCGACTGGGCTTGCCATTACGGCAAGGTCTCCCTTCCACGGTCCAAGAGGCCGCAAGACACCCGAAGAAGCGGGGACCCACTATTTTGCCCTTACCACCAGATGCTGGGCCACGCCATTGAAGACTGCTATGTCTTCAAAGACATTGCTCAAAGCCTCATTGACAGGGATGAGCTCAGAATGGGGGACTACGTGGTAGCCCCGCCACGCCCTCACGTGGCAGACAGCCCCAAGACAGGAGCCTACACTGTGTCCATCCAACGCCAGGCGCCCGAAGATGCGGCTACCCCGGCTCCCGCAGGAGCGGTCTATGATGAATACACGGAGGAGCCCGAGACGGACCTATGCCCCTCTGAGCCAGCGGACCTCACGTACCCGGCGGCTATGGCCCAGGAGGAGCGCGAGGTGAATGCAGCCTCCATGCCCAGTCATGATGAACAAGAAGAGGAAGATGGCGTCCTCGAGCCCGTGGACAATGAAGACCAGGACTTCGTCGATTCGTCGTCAGCCCCTCCGGAAATTGAAAATGGCGGCCAGGTCACGGTCGACGAATTGATTGAGGTCAACCTTGGTACAGAAGACGACCCCAGGCCAACTTTTCTGAGTGCCCTTATGCCCCTACAGGAGAGAGAACAATACACAAAGTTGCTGCAAGAATTCCGGGATTGCTTTGCCTGGAATTACAAAGAAATGCCTGGGCTCAGCACCGAAGTGACTCAGCACATACTGGCCATTGATCCCAAGGTGGAACCAGTGAAGCAACCTCCCCGGCGCATGAGGCCGGAGCTAACCAGCCAGATCTGCAAGGAGGTCGACAAGCTCATAAATGTCGACTTCGTGGCGGAAAATCAATACACCACATGGCTGGCCAATATTGTACCAGTGAAAAAGAAGAATGGGCAGATCAGGATTTGCGTGGATTTCCGCGACCTGAATAAAGTCTGCCCGAAAGATGACTTCCCGGTGCCTATCACCGAAGTGATGATTGATGCAACCACTGGCCACGAGGCCCTGTCCTTCATGGATGGGTCGTCCGGCTATAACCAAATCTGGATAGCCGACCATGACCGGGTCCATACAGCTTTCCGGTCACCCAAAGAGGTATTTCACTACAAGAGGATGCCCTTCGGCCTCAAGAATGTCGGTGCCACATATCAACGGGCAATGACCAAGATCTTCGACGAGCTGCTGTACGGCAAGGTCGAGTGCTACATTGATGATCTGGTCGTCAAGACGAAGAAAAGAGACGAGCACCTGAGTGACCTCAGGGTCGTCTTCCAAAGGCTCCGGCAGTACGGACTGAAGATGAATCCCCTGAAGTGCGCCTTTGGCGTGTCCAGTGGGAAATTCCTCGGCTTTATTGTCCGGCACAGAGGGATCGAGATCGACCCCCTGAAGATAAAGGCCATCCAGGAGCTGCCTCCTCCGAGGAGTCTGGGAGAGCTGAGGTCCCTGCAGGGGCGTTTAGCTTACATCCGCAGGTTCATCTCCAACCTGTCAGGGCGCTGCCAACCCTTCCACAGACTGATGATGAAGAATGCACCCTTCAGCTGGGGTTACGAATGCCAGCACGCGTTCGATCAGCTAAAGGAGTACCTGAAGACCCCGCCTGTCCTGGGGGCACCTGTCAAAGACAGACCGCTGATTCTGTACATAGCGGCCACCGAATATTCACTGGGGGCAATGCTCGCCCAGAACAATGATGAGGGAAAAGAGCAGGCTCTTTACTATCTCAGTCGAAGATTGGTGGGTGCAGAGGCTAAATACACCCCGATTGAGAAGATCTGCCTTGCCTTGGTCTTCGCGGTCAAGAAGATGAGGCACTACATGCTGTCCCATGAAGTAAGTCTGATATCCAGAGCTGACCCCATCAAGCACATTCTCCTCCAGCCAGTCCCAAAGGGGCGTCTTGGCAAGTGGGCCGTGCTGCTCATGGAATTCGACATCACCTACGTGCCACAGAAGGCCGTTAAGGGACAAGCCGTCGCGGATTTCTTCGCGGCACACCCTGTGCCCGAAGACTCCCCTCTGGCCACCGAACTACCTGAAGATGAAACACTAGAGGTAAACCAAGTACAACAAGCCATCTGGCAGTTATACTTCGACGGGGCCTCGAGAACAGAAGCGACCCCGTCCGGGCATGCCAAGGTGCGGGCCGGAGCTGGCATCGTCCTCAAATCGCCAGACGGAGAAGTGATGCACACCTCCTGCTGCATTAGCAAACCCTGCACCAATAATGAAGCAGAGTATGAAGCTCTGATCATCGGCCTCCAGGTCGCCCTTCAAATGGAGATCAAAATGCTCCAAGTGTTCGGCGATTCGCTGCTGGTCGTCAAGCAAGTCCAGGGACAGTTTGATGTCCGAAAACCTGAGCTGCTCCCTTATCACACTAAGGCGAAGCGGCTCATGGAGCGGTTCTACCTCCTCGAGATAGGCCATGTCGCTAGAGGGGAGAATGCACAAGCCGACGCATTGGCAAAATTGGCAAGCTCACTGGCAGTGCCTCCAGACGGATCTCTCCACATCCAAGTAATAAACCAGCGCCAGATGCCCAGCATGATAGAAGAGGAGCCAGAAGAAGAAGAACTGGAGGTCACTACAGCAGAAGCCGTCGGCCTACCTGACTGGAGAGCCTCCCTGATGTAGTGGTTCAAACACCAGCAATTACCTGACCGAAGAGAGGAAAGGATCAAGCTAGTCAGAACCAAAGACTCCTATGAGCTCCGAAACGGAATACTGTTCCGAATTGTGGCGGATGCCAAACAAAAGCTACTCCTCCGATGCTTGTCCATTGAAGAAGCTTGGAGAGTTATGAAGGAGGTCCATGCCGGGACAGCTGGCGTACACCAGGCGGGGCCGAAAATGAAAATTGAAATCAAGAAACTTGGCTATTACTGGCCTGCAATGTTCAACGACTGTTGCGAGTACGCTAAGTCGTGTCAGAGATGCCAAGAGCATGCCACTATACCCAGGAGGCCTCCCGTGCAACTGCACCCAACCGCGCCCAGCTGGCCGTTTGCCCAATGGGGAACGGATGTTGTGGGCCCCTTACCCGCATCTTCCACAGGCTGCAAATACATTCTGGCGGCGACCGACTACTTCTCCCGCTGGGCAGAGGCTGTTGCCCTACGGGAGGTCACCGGAGAAATCGTGGTCAGGTTTGTCCGCCGCAACATTATATTCCGGTTCGGCGTGCCCGACCGGATTGTGTCGGACAACGGCAGCCACTTCCGCAACCAGAAGGTTTACCGGCTAGCAGAAAAATACAAAATTGACTGGAGGACATCGACTCCTTACAATCCACAAGCCAATGGGCTGGCCGAAGCTTTCAATAAGACACTTTGCACTCTCCTGGCCAAGACTGTTAGCTCTAACAAAAGGGACTGGGAAGAAAGAATGTATGAAGCACTTTGGGCGTACCGAACCGTATACAAGACCCCAACGGGCTGCTTGCCCTTCTCTCTCGTATACGGCTCGGAAGCAATCGTCCCCGTCGAACTGGAGATACCATCCCTCAGGGTCGCCATTCAGCATGGGCTTGTCCCCGAAGGGCAGACCAATACCGAGCGAAGGCTCGATGAACTCTCTAGTCTGGAAGGAAAGCGGCTTCAAGCCCAACAGAATATTCAGGTCTACCAGGCCCGAATTGCGCGCGCCTTTGACAAGCTAGTCAGGGAGCGCGAATTCAAGAAAGGCGACCTCGTCATGGTCAAGAGAAGAGATCTCATGGCTGCCAACCCCAAGGGTAAGCTAAACGAGAACTGGCTCGGACCCTACGTAGTCCAAAGAGTCTACGAGGGTGGGGCCTATGTAATTGTCAACCATCGCGGGGAAGTTCAGTTCCCGCCTCTTAATGGAAGGCACTTGAGATTGTACCACGCTCCGGCGCCCCCATTCAGGTAATAATATTACTCTTCGCCCCATTTTGGGGCGGATTTGCGTGATCAATGTCCAAGTGATTTGACCACTATCCGGGTTTTCAAAAATAGTAAGAAAAAAAAAGAAAAAAAAAGAGAAAAAAAGAAAGAAAGAAAAAAGGAAAAAAAAGAAGAGAGAAACGAAAAAAAGAGAAGAAAAAAAAAGAAGAAAAAGAAGAAAAAAAAAGAGAAGAAAGAAAAAGAAAAAAGAAGGAAAAAAAGAAGGGAAAGAAAAAAGCAAAAAAAAAAAAAAAACCAGAAAAGGGGAATGCCCCCCCATTTTCCAGTTACTGCCCCGCATCAGCGGAGGTACTAAAAGATGACTAAACAAACTCTTCTCTCCGTCCTCCCCGGGCGGTGAGCACTCCTTTGGCTCGGACCTCCCGTCCGGGTCATTGACTAAACAAACTCTTCTCTCCGTCCTTCCCGGGCGGTGAGTACTCATTTGGCTTGGACCTCCCGTCTAAGTAACTGACTAAACAAACTCTTCTCTCCGTCCTCCCCGGGCGGTGAGTATCCCTTTGGCTCGGATCTCCCGTCCGGGTCATTGACTAAACAAACTCTTCTCTCCGTCCTCCCCGGGCGGTGAGTACCCCTTTGGCTCGGACCTCACGTCCGGGTCATTGACTAAACAAACTCTTCTCTCCGTCCTCCCCGGGCGGTGAGTACCCCTTTGGCTCGGACCTTACGTCCGGGTCATTGACTAGACAAACTCTTCTCTCCGTCCTCCCCGGGGGGCGAGCACCCCTTTGGATCGGACCTCCCGTCTGAGTCACTGACTGAACAGACCTCGCTGTTCGCCACCTCTGAACGGCGAAAGGGGTCTCTGGCCAAGTACCCCTCACTCGAGACCAGCACGCGCTTCCAATATTGCGGCAAAACCAGGGAGTTGCCCGTTCGGTATGGTGGAGTGGTCCCCTCGTCCTCCCCCTGGGAAGGCGAGCACTCTCCTGTACCCTGACATGGGTCCCTGCCTGGTCCTCCCGAAGCGAATCCCCGCAAGGACTCATACCCTGCCAATGGGTCTCTACACCAAAAGGAAAAAATATATATATACAAGAGCAAGGAAGAGAAAGAAGGGTAAGAAAGACAAATGCATACACAAAGAACGCGTGAAATCATAAATGCTTTGCTCTATTCAAAAGGGGATCAAACTACATGTGCTGCGGGGCATACCCCTGTGTTACACTCAAAAAAAAAGAGAGAGAAATTAAGGGATGCAACGCTTAGTCGATGTCCCTGAAGATGTCCTCGAGAGGGAGGATCCCAACGCAAGGGAAGTTCGTCATATCGCGCAGTCGGCTCCTCAATCCCTCAAGACGGGCAAGCTCCGCTTCGACGGACACCATTTCAACATCGGCGACGGCAAGAGCTTCCCTCTCCTCCGCAACCGCCTTTCCCGCCTCGGCGAGGTCAAGCTTGGCCGCTGCAAGGTAGCCTTCCAACTCCCCGATCCGGCTCTCGAGGGAGCGAACCCTGCCCTCGCCCTCCTCTAAGGCCTTCTCGTGGCATTCCTTGTTACGACGCCGGGCCTCCAGGGCCTGTAGATATTCGCCCGCCTGGGCATCTAGAGCGGCGCGCTCATCAGGAGCCTGGGTCTCCAGGAACTCGCGGCGCTTGACATACTTCAGCAGCAGCAGAACCCGCCGCGACCATTCTCCCAGCGGGCAGCTGAGCACTTGCAACGCCCCGGTCAACTGCACCACTATGGTATGCACCTCCCTATATGACAGAGAGGGGTCGGCGAGGAGCATGGTCCGTAGAGTGATCAGCATTTGGCGTACTGGCGCTTCTGATGACATATGGCTGACTGAGGGCGCTACCGGAGGAGTGAATTCCACGGTGCTGTCCACCCCTGCCCACAGGTCGGTATCGGCCGCCACTGAAGATGAAGGAAGGGCGAGGGCCAAGTCGCCCGGCCGGCATAGCTCGACGAGAGACTCCTGGCCAACCATTGCCCGGGGAACGGAAGAGACCATTGTCGAAGCCTCCGGTGCCCCCATCGTTTGGAGTTCCCCCCGCCCCCTCTGCCTCCGTCTGGACTGACCCTGCCACTGCTCCAAGGGGCAGGGGTGCAGGGGCCGTCACCTCGGCTAGAGGAGGAGCTTCGAGTAAGGCCAGGCCCGAAGTCGCCACCCATGAACTCCTCGCTCGCGGCTGAGATCCCTCCAGATGCGCACGGAGCCCCGCAAATATCTGCTGCAAGAGCGGGTCCTCCATCTGAGCCGGGAGTTTCGGGAAGGGCGGAAGCGGAACCACCAGCTGGGGTAAACGTCTCGCTTCCACGAGCGCAGCCAGGCTCTCTCTCTCCAAGCCCAAGACTGGAGCCGGCCCCTCCACCGCTATCGGGCCAATGCTCGGTCTCCGTTTGGCCACGGCCTTCCGGATACGGCCATGCGCCTTCCCCGATATCGGTATCGCCTGACCATGGGGATGGGGATCAGCTATTCGCCATCTAAAATAAACCATGCAAAAAGGGAGACCGCGGAGCCCGCATACTCACCTCAGCCGCTGGGACGATGCTACCCTCAGGCGCGATCTCCCCCTCCTCCAGAGGTTCGCCCGCCGCTTTGGTAGTACCGGAGGGCTCCACGGGCATTTCCTCTCGAAGGGCGTCGAGTAAAAGAGCCAACTTGCCCATGCCAACATCGACCCCTGTTGGGCGGTCGATCAACGCAGCCAGGGCAGCCTCCTCTGTGATCTCAAGTTCGGCCGGTTCTCGAAAATCCTAAAGAAAAAGGGGGGGGGGGATAAGGTCGTCAGTCAATCACAAAAAAGGAAAGGGAGAGCCGGCCCAAACAAGCTCACACTCACAGCGGTCTTCCCCACAAGGCTCGGGGAGCCAGCAAGTAAGGGGACCCCGAAGGCCGGCTCGGGCGGCTCCGATGCCCCGGACACGCCCTCGTCAGGAGCTACTTCGTCGGAAGAATAGTTGTAATCTACCTCTTCCCCAGACGAAGACTCGACCGCCGTCGGCTCGGCCTGGGCCGGCAGAGGAGCTTCCACCTCAGAGTCTCTGTCCAGCACGTCCTCCCTCGGGCTAGGCGAGGCTCGCGCTCCGATCTTCTTCCTCCTCACATATATCAGCGTCGTCGGGAGGTCGGGATCAGGCCCCAATGACTCGGTGGCCACCGCGGCAACGCCTGTCATGCAAAAGAAGATAAGCCATGGTGAATCTACTGGCCCCTAGGACAAAAAAGGGGGGGAGCTAACCGTATAGTCGAAAATATTTACCCCCTTCAGTTCCTGCGACACGAGATGACCCGCGGGCTTCCTCAACAGGCAAAGCCTTCTCGGGAGTCCCAACCGTACCCTCGCCCGTGAGATAGAAGCGCATTGTCGCCATGCGCGAAGCCGAGGCCAACTCGGGAGGCCGGTCGACCACAGACGACACGGGCGGCCGATGAATCTCACCAGCTTCGTGGCTCGGTTCGGTCCGCGTGGCTTCGAATTCTTCGAAGGACAAGACGGGGGCCATCGGCAAGGCTGCCGTCGAAGCCGGGGATGCCTCGGTTCGCCGCTGTTTTACCGTCTCTCGCCCGGCCACCTTGGCAGCAGCCAGTGCCTTCTTAGCGGGCGACTGTGCCCGGGGCCTTCCCGTTGCCTGCGGCAAGGGAGCTGGAGCCGCCGCCGGGGTCGCCTCCGCTGGGACCGCAACTTCGCCCATGTCAGGCGTGGGCATGGGCTCTTCCATAGAAGCTGAAACAAAAGAAGTACCCAGGTGTCAGGGCTCCACTCCAAAATAAAAAGGAGGAGGGAGATTCAAAAGGCACACTAAAGAGCGGGGACGCGGACCGGCAGGTTGGCCTGGCTCGGGACGGGCAGCTTCGAATTCCTCGAAAGACGGGACTAGTGGTACCGGAGGGACAGCCGTCGGAGCCTTAGCCGATTCTATCTTCCTCCGCTTTGTGTCCCGCTGCTTAGCCGCCTTGGCGGCATCACCGCCTTCTTCACAGGTGATTTAGCCCGGGGCCTCTTCGCAGCCTTGGGCAAGGGAGCCGCGGTCGGGGCCAGCGGTGCTGCTTCAAAATACGCAGGCTTCTTCACCAGCCGGAGGAGGTTCCGGTAAGTGGCCATCTGCGTGCTGTCAGGATAGTCTGCAAAGAAAAGAGGGGAAAGAACGAACATGCATTTACGATTAATACCCAACTCACCGCGAAGGCCGCAGTGCTAAGAGACAAAATCGAAAAGCAAGAAGAGACTAAATACCATGAGGGCCAGTGTACAGCCGCAGCGTGATCGGCCAGTAGCTCAGGGATGTCTCCTTGTCCCGACGCGCCGCCTCCCGGACTAGCCAGCAAACGTCTTCAATCGTTTGGCACCGGTCCGTAAGGTTGGCCAGATCCGCGTGCTTCTTTAAGGAGAGGTGACAGAAAAGGTTAAAGTGGTCCATGCCCCACCCGTCAGCATAATAATAAGGGACGTGCAGGCGCTTGCCCAGAGGGAGGCCGTCGATCCTCGATCTTCATCCCATTCACCCGGAGGAGGACGTATAGCCACGTGTATCCTTATAGTTCTCGGGCTGCCTCTCCTCCCGCCTCATAAACGTGCGGTACGGGCAGGTCGGATCCCTCTCTGACGCCAGCTCCTGGCAGGAGTCCCCTCTTCCTCTATGGGGAATGGGTAATTGATGAGGTCCAGGCGGTCGCTCCCCACTTGGCACAGGTCCCTCACGTCTTCTGGTAATGATCCTTGGCCACCGGGGGTAGCTCCACCTTCGGCGTCGGCCTCTTATCCCGGGCTTCCCGGCGAGCCACCAGATATGCTGCCACCTCCTTCTCCTGTCTGTTTTTGAGCCGAAGAAGATGGTCTGGCTCAATGTCAAGAACCGGCATCGGCTGCCGACTAAGGAATTTCCTCTCGGCCCCATCCCAGCAATCGGTCTTGTGAAGCCGATAGAAGGCCGTCCGGCTATTCCACCACTTAATATAATCCTGGGTCACTCGGGGAACACGACCCGGGGCCGTACTCTGAAGGAGGCGGAGTCCGCCCGGTGGAAGAAGTCCCACCAGCTCCTGGCGTGCTCAGCAACTGAGCTCCCCCGGACGCTCCGCAAGGGCAGGCCGAACTGTGCATGATAAGTAGGGATATGCTGGTCATACCCAAAATTGCGACCGAACCGGAAGGGGTAATACGGCTCCAGCAGCACGTTCTCCCCTTTCCTGAACACCAGCACGCTCGGGCGAATTGACAAGCGCCCAGTCCCTCAGCTCCGGTTCCAGCAATGGGCGGATCACATTCTCCTAGCTAATAGGGTGGACGTACCTCTCCACCTGGTCGTCTTTGCATTCCCTCTTGTTGTTCACCAGAGGACTCGAATGTGCCGCCAGAGTCCAGAAATGAATAGTCCCGACCGCATCCCGGGGGACCGTTGTCAACCGGCCCCGGATATCATACATCCGCATGGAGGTGGAGCCCGGCTCAGCACTGGCAAATTCTAACATCCTCGGCATCAGCCCCCAGTCCTGGAGAACGCGCGGCGCAAACTCCGGGAACAGCGAGCAGACCCACGCGTTGAAGAAGTGCAGTGGGCACACATACCGGGCCTGCCGCGGGAACTGGTGCGTGCTGATATCCCCCAGGGCCTTGTAAATTAAGCAAAGGGTCGCCGGGCACAGCGACAGCCTGATACCCCACGCCATTTGACATGCCGGGTAGTTGGCATCCGGCCGAATCACTGTCTCGTCGCCGTACGGCATGGCGAATGAGCACAGCCAGTACGTAAGGTAGGCGGCGCAGTGGGTCTGGGGGTCCAAGCCCATCGGGTTAGGCCCGCTCCGACGCCCTCTGGACGGGATCTTCACGTCGAGCTTCGGCTTCGCGCGTTTCTTGGGAGCCACGGCAGTACCGACGCAGGGGAACTCCTCGTACCGCTTCGGCCCGTCGAAGAATACTCCAGCCACAGGGGCATGCGCACCCTCTTCCTGTCCCCGCGGGCGGGCTGTTTCCCCTTGTGCGATGCCTGGTACAGCTCCCGGTACGCCTTCATGAGGTACCGATATGAATACCCCAGAGAATAATAACCATCCCCGTTGGTCTCATCCTTGATCAAGTCGGGGGAGGCATACTTCTTCATAGGGCTCCCCATCAATAGGCAAGCCACTCAGCTGACTGAGACTCCACAAATCAAGTGAGTCTCGCCCTCCGCCGTGTAGAAGGTGTTGGTCTCCGCGCTGAATACCTCTATCATGCCGCAGCAGAGACCCTTGGAGATGGGGTAGCCATACCGGGAAGCGTACACGCTATGATAAACACCGACCCGAACCAGCAGCGGAGCATAGTTGAACAGCACGTGCTCCGTAAACTCCACCGCCCTCTCCCGGAAGCTGTGTGCATCCTGAAGCTTCAGCTCCCCAAACCAGCCCTAGTGACAGCTCGTACTTGAACCTGATGGCCAAGCAGTCCAAGATGAACGGCTCTTCTCTATAGCCCCACTTCAAGGGAGCCAAGAATAGGCCGAATCGAGGCGCCTCGTTGTGCACCTTTCCGGCAGACAGGTCCCATCTTGCCGGAGTAAACTGAGGCGCCCGTACCAGCTTGTCTTCGGTCGGCAGCACCCCCTCGATCCCCAGAACTGGCTTCCACTCCCGGGCTTCTCCCACCAGGTACATCGGAATACTCCGGGGGATGCTGTACAATAAGCTATCCCGGGCCAGTAATATGGCCTGCTCGGCCTTCCTCACGACCCGGGAGTCTTGCCCTTCCCGCGAGCGGAAATGCTTCAAAAATCGAACCAGGTGTCTGTCCTTCAGGAAGTCCTTCCTGTATTCCCCAGCGACCCGGTCAAATGTGAAGCCGCTGTCAACTCGGCCAAGCCTCTGGAAATCCATGGTCTCCCCGTCAGACTCAGATGACCCTGCCAAAGCGGCTATTTCTGCATGCTCCCGATCCAAGTCCTCTACATTTAGCCAGGTAACTGCCGGCACCGGACCCGTGGGATGAGGTCGGCACCGATAGCAGCAGCAGGAGCGGAGGAACCGCGTGGGCAGCCATTTATCTGCAAAGATACATAAACAGAAGATCAGAATAAGCCACATGCAAAAGGAAGTGAAAGACTGTAAAAGAAGGCTTTGCTACAAGACAAATGAACAAGATATTGCCAATTTCTGACGAAATTTCGACAGAGTTTCCCCTAGGCCAGAGGCGTAAGGGAAAACACGGGTGCGCGTCCACAAGGAGTGACGGCCCCAACAAAGCATGGTGGGCCCCGAGAGGCAACACCAGAAGTTCGCCGAGCAAAAGTCTCCTTCCCTTAGGCTTAAAGCCTCTTCACCGGTACGCTGCTCAGTGCCTTCCCCGGCACACCCTGCAGCGGCCCTCACCGGCACACACCGCGGGTGCCTTCCCCGGCACACCCGCCCAAGCCTTCATCGGCACGCTGCAAGCGGCCTTCCCCGGCACACCCTGAAGCTGCCCTCGCCGGCACACCCACATGTGCCTTCACCGGCACACCTGTGGGCGGGCCTCCCCGGTACGCCCAAAAAACCCCTTCACCGGCACACTGGGCGCCTCGCTTCACCGGCACACTAAGCGTCTCCCTACCCGGCACGCCCTAACAACCGCTTCGCCGGTGGGCCCCCGCGGCGCTTTCCCCGGCACGCACCCAGACAAGCCGCTCCTCCCGGCACGGCCCTGGGGTGTCTTCGCCGACACGCCCCCAGGCGGGCTCTTCCCCGGCACACTCGATGCCCCCCTTCAACGGCACACTCGTGCTCTCCACTCAACGGCACAACTTACCCGCGCCCTGCCTTCCCCGGCACACCTCCTACCCTGTTCGCCGGTACACCCGGGGGGCCTCTCCCCGGCACGCCCTGAGGCGTCTTCACCGGCGCGCTCTAACCGCCCCTCCACGACGCCGGAGAAGACGAAGAACAAAAAAAGGGGAGTGGCAGAAGGAGAGGGCCGAGGAGCCTAGGGCGCCCCCGTTCCCCATCCCCGAAGACGACTAAGAGAAGAGAAGGGGAGAAGAGAAGCCGAAGGAGGAAGGAAAGAAGAGAGAGGGGGGGGAGAGCCTCCCACGGTGGCGCCCTCACCCGGTAGGGAAGACGACGCCGACGACAACGACGGTGGCGGAGCGGGCGTCCGGCGCCGGAGAAGAAAGAGGAAAAGAGGAATGGGGGGGGTTCGCTCGGTCGCCTGCTGAAGAGAGAGAAGAGGGAGGGGGAGTTTGAACGGGGGGCGGTTCGAATAAACCGCCCCGCCCCTTTTATACGGCAGAGAGGTGGGGGGGGGAGAAAAGAAAATAAAAAGGGGAAAGAAAAGGGGAGGGGAGGAAAATGAAGAAAAAGACGAAGGAAAATGGGGGAAAAGAAATAAAAAAAAGAAAAGAGAAAAAAAAAGAGAGAAGGAATAAAAAAATAGAAGGAGATAAAGAGGGATAAAAAAAAGAGAATGAACAAGAGAAAAAAAGGGGAGAGAAATAAATATATATTTATATGATATTAAATATATGTACACATATACATGTATATACATACATAATGGTATCCTCTTACACATCTACTCGCACGTATCAATGTGTGGGTCAATGTCGTGCAATAATAGGTGTCCCCGGAGAACGTCCCATCCCCATGATCTCGGCAGATACGCATCCGCACAAGCAAGGACGACTTTACCCCTGCACACAGCCACCTCTGCAATGGTGCCATTCCATACCGACAAACAAGCCCGTCCCTGGCACGTCGCCTCGTGCCCTAGCCACCCGCTCCACACAATATTGCCATTACGGACCCTACGTCCGAGTCGGCACAAATTCTACCCTTGCGCTGGCATTAGTCCCTTGCCAACGAATAAGTCCCTTTCTGGCGCAAGGCCTCGTGCCCTAGCCGCTCGCTCCGCACAATACGGTCATTACGGACCCTACGTCCGAATCGGCACAGATTCTCCCGTTGTGCTGGCATTCTATTCTTACCAACGAGTGAACCTTATCTTCCGGCGCAAGGCTTCGTGCCCTAGCCTACACACGCATATCACTCACTCGTCAAAAAAAAGAGAAAATAAAATGGGGTTAAAAATGGAGATACCCCGCCGGACTGCCCCTATGTGGGGACAAGGGTAAAAATGGCAATAACCCGGCCATGGCGAAAACCCGAGAGGGTGCTACGGGCAAAATTAGGTACCCCGCCAAGTGAAAACCCGAGAGGGCGCGTGGGCAAAAAGCAAGAGGGGGCCGGGTACCGGCGAAAACCCGAAAGGGCGCTTGTATCGGTAATGTGGTTCAAAAAAAGAAAAAAAAGGAAAGAAAACAAGAGAACAACAAAGCATGTCAGTTCCCGGCATCCTGTCGGCACTGACGAAGAGACCAAGAGACCAAGAGATCAACAAAGCATGTCAGTTCCCGGCATCCAGTCGGCACTGGCGAGAGACAAGAGACCAACAAACCAGGTCAGGTTCCCGACGTCCTGTCGGCACTGGCGAAGAGACCAAGAGACAACAAAGCAGGTCAGTTCCCGACGTCCTGTCGGCTCTGGCGAAGAGACCAAGAGACAACAAAGCATGTCAGTTCCCGACACCCCGGCGGCACTGACAAAGAGACGAAGAGACCAAGAGACCAAGAGACTAAGAGACAACCAAGCATGGTCAGTTCCCGGCATCCTATCGGCACTGACGAAGAGACCAAGAGACCGAAAGATCAACAAAGCATGTCAGTTCCCGGCATCCTGTCGGCACTGACGAAGAGACCAAGAGACTAAGAGACAACAAAGCATGTCAACGTCCGGCATCCTGTCGGCACTGATGAAGAGACAAAGAGACAACAAACTACTTCAGTCCCCGCATCCCCGTCGACACTGATTGAAGAGACCAATGAGGCGGCTTCAGTCCCCGCACCCCGTCGGCATTGATGAAGAGACAAAGAGATCAACAGGCCAGGTCGGCTCTCGACGCCCCGTCGGCACTGATGAAGAGACAAAGAGATCAACAGGCAAGGTCGGCTCTCGACGCCCCGTCGCACTGATGAAAGAACAAAGAGATCAACAGACCAGGTCGGGCTCTCGACACCCCCGTCGGCACCGACGAAGAGAAAAAGAGACAAGTACACCCACGGGCAACCGCCCGGCGCATCCTTCGCCCGCGCTACCCATGGGTGGGGGGCATTTGTGGACACCAGAAAATGCATACCTGGATATCCTGCTCGGACTCGCGTCAGCAACGGCGCCGAGTGAGGAAACCCGGAGAAATCAAGCACAAAAGGCCCCACAGCTCGTGGGCCTCAAAGAGAATCAAACGGGCCATGACTCGTGCCCGCAATGGGCTCAGACCAACCCCGGGTACACACACCCCCCTGGGGAGCCCTTCAGCGGCACGCCCGGCCCCAAGGGGCCTCAACGGCACACCCTGGCAAGGCCCAGCGGCACGCCCCGAGGAGCCCTTCAGCGGCACACCCCCTCGGGGTCCCCAGCGGCACGGCCCCTCAACGGCACACCCCCCCTGGGGGGGGTTTCAACGGTACACCCCCCTGGGGGGGGATTTCAACGGCGCACCCCCCTGGGGGGGTTCAGCGGCTACGCCTGGTAAGGGCCTTCAGCGGCACGGCCCGAAGGGCCTTCAGCGGCACGGCCCGATGGATCTTCAGCGGCACGCCCAGCAGGGGGGCTCCAGCGGCACACCCCTTCGGGGCCCCAGCGGCACGCCCTGCAGGGGCCTCAGCGGCACGCCCTGCAGGGGCCTCAGCGGCACGCCCTCCAGGGGCTTCAACGGCACACCGTTTTGGCTCTCCAGCGGCACGTTTTCAACTCGCCAGCGGCACAGCGGTGAAGCTTGTCAACGGACGACGTGAAGCCCATACCCTACACATCCTTCGCGCGCAGTGAAGCCGTCTGAGGTGGCAGTCGATGACTGGGCCACGTATGCCTACCCCACTGACAGCCAGGACAGGAGCAGGTCAAACCCATCATCACAGCCGGCTTCCCGCCTTCGACAACCGTGATCGAAGTCACAGGTGGCTGGTGGTATAAAAAGCCTTCCGTTCGACAAGAAAGGGGGGGACCCCCGGAGAGAAAGAAGACACCCACAGACGGACACACAGAAGAAGAGAGAAGTGAAGAAGAACAAGAGCTCGGCGCGAGCCTCTCGACGACCACCGGGAAGAGAGCAAGAGTAAGGGAGAGGGAGAGAGCTCAATGTAATGGGGGAGAAGGGTTGGGGACGGTGGCCAATGTTTTGGGCCCCGATGCTTTCTTCCCTCTCGTATTCCATTCCTCCTCCGCTCTTCGTCTTGGATCTTTCATCCTTTTGTCCACGGCCCATTTGGGCGTTTGCTTTTGTAATATGTATGTAGGGCCATGCCCTCTTGATTCCCATGAGTGAAAGCCACCTCCCCGGGTTCCTCTTCGATTTTTGTTGGTTTATGCTAGGCCTTGCGGGTTTTTGGGGCTATCCGTTCCTCCCTCTGTCTCCCCATTCCTCTGGCGTCCTTAGGGTCCTCCATGTCGATGTGAGTCCTCCCTGTTAGCCTTGGCCCCATGAGCTCCTCATTCCCTTCCATGGCCATCTACCGTGTCCACGGGCTTGGGGAGAGGGGGACCCTTCCCTATTCCTCCGAATACCCAGGCTATCAGTGGCCCATCTTTGGCCTTAACCTTTCCCCCTTTTTCCTCTGTTTGTT